>OY757543.1:21811330-21903931 GCA_963584105.1 Alviniconcha strummeri | reverse complement strand
GCCACACCCATCACGCATGAGCGAGAGAAACCTCCAGTGAACTGTATAACTGTGCAGTCGCAAAACAAAGAAAAGACCTTTCAGTGTCCCGTCACAACTTCCTGGTTGCTGGATTTATTTATACATTTCCTGTGAAACTGCGACGTAGATGAATAGATGAAAGGATAAATAATGCGTGAATAAAGAGAGATAGATGAACAAAACAAAATTAAATGTGTACATGATTTTAAACATGCAGAAAAAAAAACAAGAAAAAAACACACCTATAATTGAAAAGATTTTTTCACACGGAGAACAAATAACGTAATTGTTCTGATTTTCTTTTTCCTTTTTTTTTCCATTTTTTTTTCCAACTCCGTAATACATTGTGTGTGTGTGTGTGTGTGTGTGTGTGTGTGTGTGTGTGTGTGTGTGTGTGTGTGTGTGTGTGTGTGTGTGTGTGTGTGCACAAAATCGCTCCTGACGAAAAACCAACGACCGAATGCCCGTCTTTGCTGAGTCGAGTAAGGGAGATGGTTGAGCTGGAGGGTCAGAGTTCCACAGGGACCATCAAAGGTAAAATAAGATTTTAAATAGACATATATTAAAATGAAGCATCTATATCACTGTAGTCAAAATACGTAAAAACGGACACGTAAAGCAGCTATACTCAGTATAACACCGGGTCTCCAAATTCTGTGTGTGTGTGTGTGTGTGTGTGTGTGTGTGTGTGTGTGTGTGTGTGTGTGTGTGTGTGTGTGTGTGTGTGTGTGTGAGAGAGAGAGAGAGAGAGAGAGAGAGAGAGAGAGAGAGAGAGACACACACACACACACACACACACACACACACACACACACACACACACACACACACACACACACATTGAGAACAAGAAAATCACACAGTTCTTGCTTTTCAAAAAGTTTATTTTGTCTGATTCAAAAAAATATATAATGCAGTTTGATATTAGATTTCAAAAGGATAAAACGAAACAAAAACCGGTATGGCATGGAAACATATTTATTAAAGGAACTAGCCTCTTCAGTTTAATGTGTTTTGTCAAACCGGAAGAAGAGATGAAAATAAAAGTTTTAAGCAACCTTCTGATTTTGTACCGATTTTTTAAACTGAGTTTTTCAAGTCTCTCGAGATTAGCGGACTGGAAGTATATGATCATGTGAAACACCGTGCAGTGTCGTGGCTCACATGTTGCACGCCGCAATCACTTTGAAATTCGGCACGAGAAATACGTACTAACGTCATCCGAGGTGGGCCGGGACACATTCAGAGGTAAGCCAGTTGTGACGCTGACTTGAAGGTGCGTTGTACATCCTGTTCCGCTAATCGTCACTCACAAAATTCTGGATTTTTATTTTATTTTATTTTTTTAACAAAAAAATAAAATAAAAAAGAATTTAAAAAAATACAAAGTTCTGAAAAAAGAAAAGAAAAAAAAAGCAGCAGTTGTTTTAAAATAAAATCCCTGAAAGTTTTGAATTATTTCCATCTCTTCTGCCTCGGTGTTTGTCACGGCACACAAAGAGGCAAACTCCAAGCAATAGTTTACATCCTGGAAAATGGTGCCAGAAAGCGATGCTCAGAGTGTGGCTTGAAGGCTGGTTCCTTCAAGAACCTTTACTTGAACACCGGCATACAATGGACAAATGAACAACAACGGGTACTCTTTGTTTCTTTCTACGCTTACTCACACTAAACACAAATTTCTCTTTCTGTGGCAGTCACTTTGGCAATGTGTTAATTCGAGGGACACTTATAAGTTATATGGCACATTCATGGTTGGCACAGTCCTGTTCTCAAGCAGCATATTTCCACCAAAAATCAACAGAAACGTCCCCGGACTTAGGTGTTCCTCAAGGTTCTGTGCTGAGCCCTGTACCGTTCATTTTGTATACAACACTACTCTCATGCCTCGTCGAAAAAGCAGACGATACACAGCTCAGTCACAGCTCAATCACTGTGAATCACCTGAAAATTACTCAGACTTGGTCCGTTCACTTCAAGCTTATGTCAAGGATACTGGGCTATGGATTGAAGAAATCAAACTCAAACTGAATAATGATAAGACTGAAGCTGTTTGCTTCTCGCCGGCATCTTCTGTCAACACGGCTATGCAACACTCACAGACAATCTCTCTCAGCAATAGCAATATTGAGTTTGATGGAATCGTCCGCAACCTCGGATTCATCTTCGATAACGATCTTTCAATAAAACAACACTGTCACCAAAACATGTAGGGCTGCATACACTGAAATCAGGCGCATAATCTCCAGTCACCAATATCTCACTGAAGACACGACCAAGGCACGAAAAACTCGTGCATCCTGTCCAGATTAGACTACAGCAATACCTTACTGGCACAGACAATCATCAAACCACTCGAACAAGTACAGAACTCAAAAGCCAAACTCATCCTTAAATCTCGTAGAGCAGAACACGCCAAACCTCTTCTGATGTAAGTATACTGGCTCCCCGTAGAACAAAGAGTTAAATACAAAACAGACTGTCTTTGCTATCAGATTATCATTGGCACTGCCCCTCAGTACTTGGCTGAACTTGTCCAGATTTGCATCACTTCTTTTTCTGATGATAGAACACTTCGCATCCCCACCTTCAAAGAAAGACAGCATGGTGGTCGTGCCTTCTGCTTCTTTGCTGCACAAATCTAGAATTCTCTTCTTTTCGCAGTCACAGCCCTGCCCTCCCTGCCTTCAAAACTAGCCTTAAAACATACCCCTTCAAACATTAATTCGACCCAGCAACAGATTGTCTTCTGCACAAATCTTGAACTCTCTCTCTTTCGTTCTCTATCACAGCTCTTTTACCACTGCCTTTAAAACTAGTCCTCAGATTTACCTTTTTTCAAACCAGTATAGCCTGTTTTATTTCTTTCGATGTCATTTATGGACGCGCGCGCGCGTGTGTGTTCTTTAACCGCATCGTATGTGCATGTGCGCACGATCCTATTAGTGTGTGTGTGTGTCTGCGTGTGCGTGTGTATTTGCGCGCGCGATCATGTGTGTGTGTGTGTGTGTGTGTGTGTGTGTGTGTGTGTGTGTGTGTGTGTGTGTGTGTGTATGCGCGCGCGATCATGTGTGTGTGTGTGTGTGTGTGCGCGCGCGCGCGCGCTATCATGTGTGTGTCTGTGTCTGTGTGTTTTCACAATGCTTTGCATGTTTATGTTTATAATTTTTTTTGTTTATATACCATTGATTAAAGTAGCTTGGTAGTTGCGCGTTCCATGGTTTTTCTCTGATTACGTTTTAAAGCACTGTGTGAGTCTCTGAAAGGGCTCTATCAATTCCCTCTTGTTATTATTAACTGCCTTAAACCTTTAGCTACCAACAAGTGTGCATTTTTGGAGATTTTCCTTCCAAGAGCAATCTCAAAAAAAGGTTAGGCTGACCAAAAATGCTGCTTTTAATAACTTTGCTGTAAGTAAAAAAATCACTATATAAGACTGGAATTCAAGCAGGAAATTTATACACGGCAAGACGCTGGAATTTAAACAGGAAATTGTACAGCATTCAATAAGAAGGGGGAATATTATTAAGTACTTTGTCAGTGTCTATTCTATGACGTCCTAAGGGCAAAGGAAAGGGTTGATCTCCATCATCACTGAATGATACTGTCATAGCGAGACAGCGCCAGCATGGTGTTGGCGTAGGTGTAGGCAGTGGACGTCCAGAAAGGGAAGGTGCTGTCTGGCGCGTTGAAACCGGCGAATGTGGTCGGCGTCTTCATGCCAAAGTGCTTCTTCTGGAGGAGGACCCTGTACTCAGACTCGGGGATGAAGCCACGAACGCCGAGCAGGAAAGGGTCCCGAGGGAAATGCTGGTCGTCGTGGATCGCCGTTCCGTTGAGGAACTCGAGGCGGTTGACTGGGTAGGAGAACGGCAGGGTCTGTTGTTGTTGTTGTTGTTGTTGTTTTGGAGGGTAAAGCACATAAAATAATAATTAGGTCTCAACGCGCGCTTTGGAGGGCTTGGAGCTGCAGTTTAGAATAACATCGCCCTTAATTAAGCGCTCATCAAAGCGATTTCTAGAAATAAAGGTCCCCTTGACACAGTCGCCCTGAATTAAGTGCTCATCAAAGCGACTTCTAGAAACAGAGGTCCCCTGGACATAGTCGCCCTTAATTAAATGCTCATCAAAGCGATTTCTAGAAACAAAAGTCCCTTCGACAGGGCCGATACACAAAACCAGTATTCTCCTTACAGGAACTTGCTTTCTCAGTTCCAGCGGAGAAAAATATTTCTTTTTCGAAAGAATTTTGGTTATTTTAATCACTACTTTTCTGTACCATTATTTTTGTTTGTTTGTTTTGCTTTGTTAAAAAAAAAAAAAAAAAAAAAAAAAGAGAGAGAAAGAAAAAAAAGAGCTAAAAATAGCTTAGATCATCCATCTTCTAGATCGGTGGAATGTCATCAAAAGTTTGCTCCACACAGATAAAGACAACAGAATTTGTAAAAATCGGTGACAAAATTAAAAAACATAGTCAGCTCTTCTTCAAAAAATTCTTAAATATACTGGCTGCCACACGATACAACCAAAACCGACGAGTCAAAGCAAGGGTAAGGTAGGCGTATTCAGCCTTTTCGCCCCTCGAGAGTTACCATCCTTTGTGACCTCCGGCCTTTCCTTCATTTCAGTCCAGAGGGCGCTCATTGGCAGGCAGATATATATCATCCATTTGGAATACAGCATGCTGTCACAAGAGCGGACAGGTTGAAACCGATGCTCTGAACCGCTCCAACGGTACGGCTTTGCTGACACACGATCCGTTTGAAATCAAGTTTGGACGGTCCTCTTAACCATACGGCCAAAATGGCTTGTGTATCAGCGCCTTGTGACAAGAAATGCTCAGGTGACCAAAAGCGAAGCGAAAAACCAGACGGAAGCATAATCGTCTAGTCGAAACTACAGACTACCGTGCATTATTATTATCAAATCCCCTCAGTAAATAATTCACTACCCGTAAGTGATATCCGCCACTGACTCGACTGCATGGTTAAGCCATAAAAATGGTTTCATGCCAGGCTATCAAACCCGTGTGTCTTCAAGTGAAGACCCGTAGCCTACCCAGTCAGAAACGTGCTTCGTGAAAGACGTGTTCAGTGTTTTGCATGCAGCAGCTACGTACCTGATACCTAAGAGTAAAACCGAGCCTTGTTCGTTCTTTAAGTCACATGGAGTGAAAGGTGGCTTCATCGAGACTGCAGGACGCTGAACTCACCGATCTTCCCTTAGCCGAGCCGGAGAAGAAGACGTTCCACGGCTTGAAAGTGTCCCGAAGGATGTAGGTGTTCAAGAATTTCACCGCCTTGTCCACAGTGTCGCGGACCTCGGCCGGCGCACCTGAAGTTGAATGTTTAGCTTGTACTACTAAAGCGCGTTTGTTTCGTGGGATGTCATGGGGAGGTTTACATAGACTCAAAGAAAGAAAAGCACACACACGCGCGCATACCCGCAAGCACATTTGAACGTTCGCACGCACGCACACACATATAGACGCAAACAAACAAGCACACACACATATACACACACACGAATGAACGCACGCCCATACATACGCACGTGCACACACACACACACACACACACACACACACACACACACACACACACACACTCTCTCTCTCTCTCTCTCTCTCTCTCTCTCTCTCTCTCTCTCTCTCTCTCTCTCTCTCTCTCTCTCACGTGTATATAATATATACTTTTTTCTTTAATGACGCTTAACGTCCACCAAAACCACACACGGATTCTTTTTACTAGGGGGACAGGCAAAAACAATCTGCGTGAGAAACTATTACTAGAGTGATGGACTCACTTCTTTTCCAGGTGATAGTCCTGTTGACGCTATTGTACAGTGTCCACGTAGACAGCAGAGCGTTGACAGCCACTGACGTTGTAAACAGGCGGTCTTCGCCACGTATCTGTTTAGCGAACAACGTGGACAGGTTTTAAAGACCTCACTTAACAGTGATCGTCCGCGTTGAACAACTAGCTGTTGACGTTGTAAATAGTGTGTGCGTGCGTGCGTGTGTGCGTGCGTGCGTGTGTGTGACACATCAGTTATGGACGCGTATTAGTAGCCAGCAATGTACCAACATTCTCATAAAGAGATCGCTAATAAACATATAATGAAGATCTTAGTGAGTGTGTGTGTGTGTGTGTGTGTGTGTGTGTGTGTGTGTGTGTGTGTGTGTGTGTGTGTGTGTGTGTGTGGACGTGTGAACTGAGAGCGAAAAAGACACAGGCAGACACTGATGACTGTATCAAAAGCTGATCACATTAAACATAATAAGCCTATGCTCACATAGCACCTGTAATCAAGTAACATACGTACTTCCAAAAAAGCATCGTTCTGTTATTTAAAGTCTTTTCGCAGTAGAGATAGTAAACAGCTTCAAAGATTTTTGGTGTCTACTTCATTTGGTGTGTGTGTGTGTGTGTGTGTGTGTGTGTGTGTGTGTACGTTTTAGCGTAGTAATAATACTAATTACTTTGTACACTGCTTTATATTTATGTACCTGTTTTACATTATTGTAACGTCTCTATGTTTTATAACAGTTATTTTATGCGCCATTTTACAAGTACTTGTTTTATATTAGTGTAATTTATTAAGTATGTATTATTGCTTGTATATATGTTACTAAATGTAAATGGTATATATTATGTGCCTGTATGTGAACAAGCGCGTTGAGCTCGCTCAGCGGCGAATAGCGCTATAGAAAATGTATGTATGTATTATTATTATTATTAAACAGCTTCAAAGACTTTTGGTGTTCACTTTTGTGAACACAATATCAAAACAAAACTTGGACATCTTTTGAAGTTTACTTTCGTGGACATACAAAACCAACAACAACCGACAAACAATAAAACTTGAGATGGGCATTCGGACTGCATGCAGAACTAAATTAACTCGTAAGCTAAGAAAGACAAAAACTGCTAGTTACCAGTGTTCTATTGTGCTCATCAACGTCCCCGTCGCCCAGAAAGTCATCAAAGTACAGCATATCCGGTCCCATGGCCTTGGCCTTCTTCATCACGTCAGAGGTCATGGTGCCCTCAAGGGCAGGCTTCAGTATCCTGTGCACCTCTCGCATCGCCTGCGTGAACATGCAAGGTCAGAAGGCGGCAAGCATTAATTTCGTCTTCATGCACATTGCCAGGCGATCCCCAGCGAGGCACTACTGGCACAGAAACTATAAGCCCCCCTCTGGAGAGAGCCAATGCACTATGCACAGTGCTAGTGAAATTTCTCCAGCGTGTCTGTTTATCTTGAGTAAATCTAAAAACAACAAACAAACAAACAAAAACAGTAACACCACAATGTCCTCAAAATTTTCGGTTTTGCTGAAACGTTCTCAATGAATTGAGACTGAAGAATTTGAATAAATTATTTCTGTTTATTAAGTTATCATATCTTATAATGCATTTTTCCGAAAAGATAGACAAAACAAGTAAGTAAGTAACTTGGCTTTACGCCCAGTAATAGACATGACTAAAAGAAAAAGACACGAGAAACCAAGAGACAGAAAAGATTCCACCTTTAAAAACTGAAACAGGTCAGAATGTTGCTTTTCATGCTTCGCCTACTGCCAGAAATATTGCTTTTCTAATTTCTCCCGTCCTGGTTCGTTCAACTTCATTTTTTCCCCTAATTTTCTTCACAAAGTCACGCGATTTACGAACTGTGGATCAGACTTTTGCAAGTCTTTATTTAATGAATTAATAATACATTATCAATACCAACAACAAAATCATGACAATCAAAAATGCTAAAACATTTTTTTAAAAACGAAAATGAACTGTAAATACATACACCAACACTCAAGCACTGCACACCCAACCACCTACAATATGATTGCATGCACACAATTTTGTTTTTCGCTCCGGTATGACCGTTGCGGCCGACTGCGCGCCGCGCTAACTAAATAGTAACTGTAACTTGCATGCACCGGCTAGTTTACTTGATGCCGACTATCATCTTCCATCGCATGCATGCTCGCCCTGATATAACCGTCATGGTTGACTGGGCGTTAAAAAAAAAAGTTCCTTCCATCGCCTGCATGCACACACAAGTGTAGTTACTAGTGAACACTTCCTACATCGCCTGTGTGCACATACAATGGTAGTTGGTGGTGAACGCTTCTTCTAGATCTACTGCCTGCATGCACGTACAAGGGTAGTTGGTGGTGAACACTTCTTAGATCGCCTGTGTGCACATACAATGGTAGTTGGTAGAGCACATTTCTTCTATTGTCTGCATGCACATACAAAGGTAGTTAGTAGACTGTAGTGAACACCTCTTGTACTGCCTGCATGCAACTACAAAGGCAGCCGATACTGAACACTTCTTGTATCGCATACATGAGCATAAAAGGATGGTTGGTGGTGAATACATCTAGCATAGCCTACGTGAGAATATGCAAAGACTGTTGACGGTGAACACATCTTGTAACGCTTTACATATACAAGAGTAGCTGGTGTTGAAAATGCACTTCTTGCGTCGCCTACATGAACATACAAGGAGATATATGTGGCGGTGAACACCTTCTGCATCGCTTACATGGACATAAAGGGTAGCTTGTGGTGATTACCTATTGCGCCGCTGACATGAACATGTAAGAGTAGTTGGTGGTGAATACCTGCTATGCAAATAAAAGGGTATTCAAGATTATTTTATTATTTCATCAGATAAATTAAAACGTGGCTGAACATTAACTACATCACAGTACACAATAACACATATTTTATATTTTAAAACTCAAAGAACAGTCATTGAAAATACAAAGGTTACATAATAAACAAACTAGTAATTTACGTAATTTACACACACACACACACACACACACACACACACACACACACACACACACACACACACACACACACACAAACGCACGCACGCCGCACGCACGCACGCACGCACACGCACACACATTCACAAACACACACACTGCTCTGACGTTTGAATGGATTTATCTGTTCAAAAATGCTACCGACTGAACATATATTCTTGTCAATGTATATGATGGTGAACAGCTTTTGTATCGCTTACACAAGCACACAAGGGTAGCCTTCTTTCGCATCGTTTATATGGACATAAAAGTGTAGTTGATACTGAATAACTCCTGCATCAACTCCTGCATCGCTTAATGAACATACGACAGGTAGTGGTGAATACCTCTCGCATGCTCAAAAGGTGTAGCGATGAACAACTCTGGCATAGCTTACATGCACATGTACTGCATGTACTGCTGAACACTTCTTCCATAGCTTACATGCACGCAAGAGGCATCTAGTGCTCAACACACACTCTTTGCATCGCATACATGCACATACTTAAGGAAATTTGGTGATGATCGAACACCTCCAGCTCTCGCCCCTCCTGCAGGCACATAAAAAAAGGCTAGTTGGTGGTTGCTTTGTTCACAGTCACTGTCAGTGTTTGTCTGAATGGCTTTTATATGTCTTGCATCGCCTGCATGCCCACGCAAAGTCAGTTGACATACGATAGAAATCTTCTTCTTTTTCTACAATCTATGGCACAAAAACACCTATAGCTGTAGACAATACAAACGCTTGTTGACTTTTGAATTGTCGAAAATGACAGATATGAAATCGACAAAATATTTTCCACTTTCGTTTGACAGGGAAAAACAAAACAAAAAGCAACAAAACAAAAAACCGGACTAAACTGCAAAGTGCAAAAAAAAAAAAAAAAAAAAAAGGCAGCCTTTGATATAAGAGAACCTTGGTATTCTGAGTCTAAAATCACACACCGCCACGACCCTGCTACCAAAATAGGGACACAGCAAAAGAAAGCCACTTTGTTCATGTTTGCGCGTTTAGCTGGTTACTCTTCCGATCCGCTCGTTGCTGGTCTGTGGACACCGTATGACTACTGCCCTTTCAGCTGGACACTCTTCACTGCCGTTCATTACTGGTCTGTGGACACCGTATGACTACTGCCCTTTTAGCTGGACACTCGTCAGATCAGAGTCGTTCACTACTGGTCTGTGGACACCGTATGACTACTGCCCTTTTAGCTGGACACTCTTCAGATCAGAGTCGTTCACTACTGGTCTGTGGACACCGTATGACTATTGCCTTTTTAGCTAGACACTCTTCACCGCCGTTCATTACTGGTCTGTGGACACCGTATGACTACTTCCTTTTGAGTTGGTTACTCTTCATAGCCATAGTCTACACTACTGGTATGACTACCGGAGACCCACACGCCGAAACACTTTGCTACTGGGAGCAGGTGGGGGGGGGGGGGGGGGAGGTGTGGTGTCCTCCCTGCAGTGAAAAACAGGTGGGATGGATGAGTGGGTGGGCGTTTTTTTCTGTAAGGACAATTATTGCTGTTACTTTGATACATGACAGTTCCGCATACGTCTATGTTTCCACGGTGGAAACTGCTTCGGCTTGTGGGCTTGGAAACATTTCGCAGCAAGCACTGCGGAATGCGCAATCCTGTTGCAAGCAGCCAATCAGAAGCGAGCTGCCAATTACAAAATGGCGCTCTCATTGTCGGATGAAGACAAATGTGCCTTCATCGAAATGCTAGTCTCATCCATGGATTTCAGACTCCTCTATGGGGTACATTCACAGCATAAACAGAGCTGGCTCGAGCTACATTTTTCCTGCCCTCGAAGCGTACGACAGCTAATTTTGTTCACAAACTTTCTATCGAACGCCTCTGAATTTATGAGATCACTGAAATAGCGAAGTCTCCGAGCCATCAACTGTCTGAGTGGATGAAGACTGTATTGCCAGGCAAGGAAAATGTGTTGTTGAAACAAACCACTGCACCTTGAAACATATGCGTGGCCTATTAGCTTTTACAGTGTTAGGAGGCATCCGAGGTCCAGTCTTAAGTTTGATTTGACATATTTAAGTGAGCACGTGTCCTAAAATGGGAAACAATTGAAACTGAAACAAAATAATGTATCAAACCTCCGGCAATATCTCCACTAAACAACTCATTTTCAGATTTACGATTTGAAACACACACACACACACACACACACACACACACACACACACACACACACACAAACACACACACACACACACACACACACACACACACACACACACACACACACACACACACATACACCACGTGGACTCACTTCTGTTAGATGAACCCTGAGCAGAGCTGTCTCTAAGATGGCGTAAGTTCTGGCAGAGAACCAGTAGAACTCGAAGACAGACGGGTAGTAGGTGAGCTCCAGGTCAGGACGATCGTACAGGTGGTGCATGATCTGGTGAGCGACCAAGGACGACGTGTTCACGTACACTTGCTGCAAAACGTCACAGTTTTGTTAATCAAAAGACGGGAATCGTGGGAGGGGAAGCGGGAAGAGGGGGGGGGGGGGAGGACTTGGAGACAGAGAGGGGAAGGAGACGGATAGACAGGCACATAAACAGAGATGATGATGATAATGATACTTTATTATGCATGGATAAAGGTTTAATCAGGCATGGAATCAAAATCTTTAGGAAGCTACAAACACAACTAAAATAAAATAAAGGTAAATCAAATGCAAGATTAATTTGTAGAGACAGCGAGGGGGGGGGGGGGGGGGAGAGGGAGAGAGAGAGTTCTTGGATTTTAACATCCTGTCAACCGTGAGGGGAACTAGGTCGCTCCTTCGGGTGGTCACAACACATGCAGTCTTGTGGACTTTACATGATGCAGTTGGTTGGGGCTGAAACACTACACCGCCTACTTCTGGCCTGGGTCTCTCCTGTCCCCAGAGAACACGATTCAGGAGTGTCAGTGGGGTCACACGTACATTGATTTACCGTAAATAGTAAGCATCACGCACATGCTCGCTTCAGAGCTCAGGAGCTGTGTAAAAGTCGAGGTGGCTGTCCTGGGCTCCCGTCCCTAATAAGCCTACAGTTTCTGCGGACATAAAGCAACACTTCAACCAACTTCAACATGCACGTAGTTGGTTTAGGCAGAGACACACACACTGTAGTGTCTCTGGTCTGGGTCTCTCTTGTCCCAAAAGAATAGGACTCAGGAGTGTCAGTCGTCGTCACATGTACGGTACTACCGTGGGTGAGTACCATGAACAGTTATGTTCACTCATGCACTACATATCGCTGACTAAAACACAAGAAAGGATTATTAGCATAATTTTTCACAGAATCAGCACACTTGTTTGGGGCAACGCACCTTGATGATGGGATCGTCTAGCACAGTAATGGAAAGTATGTTGCTGAGTACACCAGCCGTGATGCCGTAGATCGTGTTTGCCGCCACCGTCACGTCCACATTGTTAATCTGGAAGGGCATGGCCACACCACGGTAGTAATCCTTCTTAACCTCGTCTATGTTCTGAACCTGCAGGAAAATAACGTTTCACGAGCACGTATTAACACAGTATCAGTCATGTTCAGCTTGGGTTAGTAAGACAATGTGCAAACGTACATACTCTTAGTAGCAGACTGATGACAGTAGCCTACTCGAATGCGTGTCTCAACCCGAATCAGAAAGAAAAAGTTATACTACCATACAATAATAGACTGGATACAGAAAACTTCACAGATCCTGAAAACGGAAAGTTTAACAACTTTTCGCATGTGTGAGTCATGCAGACACTCAATGATTAGTCCACGTTCACCAAATGAGTCCACAGCGGGAAAGTCTGCGACATGTGTTTTGCTGTTGTTGTTTTTTTAACTTTAATGAACACCACTCGTTTTGCATAAATACTTTCGTCACACGGAATGCTTACCCACGTTGGCACCAAGGCAATGTCTTCCTTCCTAGCTTCCGCCTCGCCCAGGAAATGACGCATGTAGTAAAACGTCCTCGGGTCAATCGTGTTGACGTTCTGGTCGCCCGAGAAAGGCCGGTAGGCATACTGACGCAGGGCTTCTACCAGTGACATCACGTTGGGGTTCTGGCCTACCCAGAGTGCTACTGCGTCGGGAAACTCTCCACCAAGATCCAGCAGCAGAGCTCCCAGTCCAACGTTGACGAAAGAGTCATCGAAATCAGGCGGAATGCGAAAGGCCCGCTCAGTTATGGCTCTGGAATATTCGACATGAGTAACTTTGACTTGAAAACCCAAACCAAGCCAGACCACTGGTACCGGAATTGTTAAGTGAAATCTCTACCACACACACAGACACAGGACCCCCAAATAAATAAAGGAATAAAAGGATCATATATCAATTTAGAAACTGCATCATTGTCACACGTGCTGTCAAAATCAATTCATGGGTTATGCAGACCTGACGTGACAACCAGTCTTGGCAAGTAAAGCATGATGGTGGATGGCTTTAAATTTAGACACGAATAAAAATACAAGAGGCTTCACTAAGACTTTTGAAATTCTGCGCTTTTGTCGTATTTGTCGTCTATGCATCAGAATCAGTTCATGGGTCACGCAGACCTGTGCGACGTCGTTCTTTCAGTATCTAAAGTGATTAGATAGATATATATATATTACATATCCATTTCGAAAACCTATGCCATTGTCTACTTGCTGTCTACGCATCAGAATCAGTTCATGTGTCATGGCTGGCTGGCTGGCTGTTCTGTCCCACGATATACCAGCTGAGCTATCCTGCCCTTTTGTCAACACACACACACACACACACACACACACACACACACACACACACACACACACACACACACACACACACACACACATTATTGTGATGTTTCTGAGTTAAGTGATTATATAACTTTTAATGCAACTCAGATGACGAAGTAGAGTTCAAACCCTCCGCTGAGGACAGAATAAAAATTTATGGAAACAAAGATAGACAAGGCATGGGAACATCTTAAATGGGGAATTGGTGACGTGTTTTATTCAACATGCTACTGCCGATCTTCGTCTTTAACACGCAAGTCTATGCATACTGGAAGATCGGCCGATCGCCAGAAACACGTTACCAGCGTGGTGCCTTACCGCGAAACAGAAAGACTGCAGTAGTTTCTTGCCAACTTCTGGAAATAAATACACAGATCAGCTCAAATCTCCACGTACAGAGACGGTACGCCATGAGTGTCTCGCTACGAGTATGATCAGGCTATCAACCAGTTTTATGGTTTTATGACGGGAGTGCAAACATGTTCTTCCCGCTATTATTGTTTCATTTGCCACTGAAAGATGCTGAAATTTCATCGACTGCTTTCGGCACTTTCCCCGCTTTACTGACTACAGAAACAACACGCTTCTGCCGTGGCACCGCCGGGTATATATATCGTCACACAAAATCTTCGTACCGAGGTTTACTGGTGCAGCTCTACTAAAACTGAGACAGAGGTGACGTGTTTAAAAGAACACAATGATCATTTCTGCAGTGATGTCATGTTCAAATCTGAAGACCTCAGTGCAGGAATATTTCTATTTGAACCAAGCCGGCAACAACCAAAAAAGAGAGAGAGACACACAGGCAGACAGACAGACAAAGAAAGAGAATGTGTGTGTGCGTGTGCGTGCGTCAGCGGGCAAAGAGAGAAGGAAAGAAAGTCTTACCTCATAGAAAGAATCTTTTCCAGTTCATGCTCAATAGCGGTGAGTCCTAACAGCTTGAGGATCTCCTCCACATACTTGGCGGGAACGACGTCGAAGAAAGCGAAAGCTCTAAATAGGTTGGAGGGCGAGCTCTCCCACATCTTCGTAGACTCGTTGTACACCTGGGGCCAGAAGGTCATCAAGGAAGTGTTGTAGCCGCGGTTCTTGTCGTGGTACCGACCGATGGCTTCCAGGGCCATGCTTAGCTGGGTGTCGGTGGGTCTGGGTGCCTTGGCGTACAAATGGGCCTCCAGGATGCACGTGGTGATCCAGGACGTGGCAAACATGTTGTTGTCGAAGACGGAAAACGAATCTCTTACTGCCGCCATATACGGCACTCCAGCAAAGTTAATTTTGATATTGCTGGGATACATTCCTTTGTCTTGCTGCCATCTTATAGGGAAACTGTAAGGCCTGTCTTCCTTGATTAGCAGGTCCTCCACCCGTTTGGCAAGTTCTCCAATCACCTCTCCGGTAGAAGGCGAGTGCGTATTGTGGAAACGTCTCGGTTCATTCTGTTGCGGTCTGAACTGCAGTTCCGCATTTACTGAACCTGCACTACACAAAACTACCACCACCGACAAACAGGCGACAGTCTGCATGTTTAAAACGGCGCTCTGTGAATCACTGACACGAAGCAGGCCTAAGTTTCTTTCTTTTGCCGCAATCCAGTGACTACGTAGGTCGAATTCGACACTGTCAATTTTGCAACTGTTCGTGGCACAAGACCAACCGCCGTTTAAGTACGGTACAAGAAGACTGATACATGACGATGTGAATCAGAGCAAAGATAGCATTTCAAGAAGATAACGGTTCATTCGCACCGACTCCAAAGGGTCATTGTGAAGTCAAATAAACTAAGTCAGGTACTTGAATAGCTGGGCCTACTTCCAGTCACGATTATGAAAAAGCTGATTCCTATCAGCAAGCTTGGCAATCCCTTGCTTCACTCGCCCTGATATAACCGTACTGGCTGACTGGACGTAAAACACCAAGTTACTTACTTACCCTTGCTCTACTAACAAAAAGGACATGTTTTGGAAGTGTAAGCCAGTCTGTTATGTCCCAACCACTTTTGCACTAAACACATCATCAACATAAAATAACGTGCATAGGTGCTCACACTGAAGTTTGGAGAGTTTCACAAGAAGTCGAGGTATAAAAAATTGTGATTGGTAATAATAGTATTATTATAATGTACTCTTTTCATTCATGTGCTAATTCTCCAAAGTGGAGTGCATAGCCTGTTACAAAGCAAAGAACAAAAACAGTTAAAACAATTTATCTTACATGTGTGCGCGCATTTACACATGCACGCACACATTCACACACGCATGCATACATACACACACACACACACACACACACACACACACACACACACACACACACACACACGTGCATGCACACACACACACACACACACACACACACACACACACACACACACACACACACACACACACACACACACAGAACAAACAACTACAAAAAACAGAAATACTGTAATTTTAGTCCATGCATGTGACCACATTACAAACTTTGAATTTAACCAGGTGTAACTTTCCGAGAAACTCCAACTTGCAGTTATTTTGGATATCACTGTAAGTACTGCAACTCTGATGTTAAAGGGCCCCTGAACACTGATTTAAGTCGTAAATATCACTTACTTTGTACTATATAAATAAAGTTTAACATACACGCTGTTCGTTTGATAGATTGAAATTTTTCTGAGGTACGTAAAAGTATTGATTTGAATGAAAACAAACACGACGCTTCAAGCATCTGCGTCGTCTGCAGCTGAAAATCCCGTTTCAGTTCGGTCACGTGACCTCCGTGACGTCACAACAAGACAACTGACCGGCATGGCTCAGTAACGACTTGAACAAAATTGAATCGAAAGTGGTCTGGCAAATCAGTTTTAAAGCATGTTGAGTGAGTGTGCTGCAGTTGGTTGCTGTGAAAAGTTGACAAAGGAGTTTTCTTTCCATGCTTTTCCTTTTAAAAAAATAATTTCTAAAATGAAGCCAGAAAACGACAGTAGCAAATGGCAATGAATCGATGGGACCTAGCCACAAAGTGGGAACCAAAACATCACGATGTGCTCTGCTCAAAGCATTTAAAAAAAAAAAAAAAAAAAATGCTTCACAGATCGCACCCTGCTGAGCATTCAGTTTGGGCTCAAATACATGTCCACAGGGTAACCGACTTGGAAAGATTTCCAGTTCGAATCTCCAAGGATGAAGCTCCGACGCCATTGCCAGTAGTTGGGCCTTTGTTTATTTCCCCCTTGTCA
The DNA here is from genome assembly GCA_963584105.1 of Alviniconcha strummeri. Lineage (NCBI taxonomy): Eukaryota > Metazoa > Mollusca > Gastropoda > Provannidae > Alviniconcha > Alviniconcha strummeri. The sequence goes on along the minus strand of OY757543.1, from coordinate 21,887,072 downwards.
TTCCATCTTTCTCGAGCCTTGTTAGGTGCGTGGCGTTTCGGTCTTTTTCGTTGTGTTTATTCTAGCTTTCACAACAGGCTAAACCTCATCAGGGAGCCTCATCAGGGAGCCTGCCTTTTATCATTTGGGTGTCTCGTGAGCGTCTGCTGCCCCGCAGTGTTGTTGTCACTGCTAAGTGGGTTGTATCGTGTACACGGATTACGTGTATCCAGCCTTTGTCACGTTGCTCGCTGACATTTCCTGCCTCCTTTTTTTTTTTCAGAAAGTGTTTGTTTGTTGTTGTCGTTTTGTTTTCCATCTCTTCTCTTCCACCGTACGTCTTTCGTTTTTATCTCTGGCTTATTGGCCATTTCGTAACCGCTGTTAGCTTGCCTGATTAGGGCAGCCATTTTGAATTTCTCTATTCGTCTGCATTTGTTTACATCCCGATGCTGTGTCATCGGTAGTCCTGATTAGCGATTTGCTTTATCAATCTGCAGGCATTGTGTTTCTAGATGGAGGCCGGGTTAGTGAGGAGTTAGTTATGGTTAGTTTGGCTTTCCATCTGTTTGTCGTTGGCACAGTTATTTTTGCTTCTGTGCTCTTATGTCAAGTTAAGTCAAGTCAAGAACTTCTTTATTCCTTCACAGGAAAATGTGCCACACATAAAGCCACAAAGACAGTGTCCTGCAGAGTCCTATAAAGTGGCATGAGAAAGTAAAAGAAAAAAAATCACATAGTTCAGGAGCTGTGTGAGAGTCGAGGTGGACGTCCTGGGCTGTCCATCCTAACGAGCCTTTTGGTTTCCGTGGACGTAAGTAAAGATTTATTGAACCATGCTTCGGCATTGGTCACAACAGAGACACTACACTACAGGGACTGCCAACTCGCTGCGAGCCTAAACGTAGTGGCCGCACGAGCAGGCTACAACCAAACAGGCAAGCGAAACTTCCGGTCTGTGCCGAGCAGTGGGCAGGGTTTCAGACATCTACACCATCATTCCATCTATTTTATTAACATTCTGGTTACTATACATTCACCAGATAGTCAGCTGCCACGGTGTGTGTGTGTGTGCGCACGCGCACGCGCCTGTGTGTGTGTGTGTGTGGGGGGGGGGCTAGCTTGTTTAGCGCATGCAAGTAATGTATAAATCACTAAATTATAAATAAAAAACACACAGTCTGAAGCTAATCTGCCCCTTTTACGTATTTGCAGTTGATGTGTTTTTGTTGTTTTTAGAACGCTGGCAGTCAGTTCTTTTTCATAATTTTCCTCACAACATAGATTGCATCGCAGGATGCCGATTTCCAAAATTACTTCAATCAGAAAACCAAACGAGTCAAAAAAGTTGAAACATTTGAAAAGGTCTGCCATGTACTGTTCTTTGTGTGTGTGTGTGTGTGTGTGTGTGTGTGTGTGTGTGTGTGCGTGCGTGGTGTGCATGTGTGTTCTTTTTCTCTTTCTTTTTTATTATCATTTTATTTCACTGCATGGTAAAAAGTTAGTTTGTAAACTGGAACGTTTTTCTGAATGGCTTAAAAAAAATCATCCATACATGTACACGCTGGCATAATGAGTTAAACCCACATACAGACAAACTTTTTTTTTTAAAGAAAAACCTTTTACGTTCAGTTATGATAGCTATACAATCATTATTATAATGGGTGGACGTTGATGCGCGAAAAAACAAAAAAACAAACCAGGTAGAGAGTTTCTGACAGGAGATCGGTAACTGATGTCGCTCAGTTTTTATCGTTGTTTTGTCCACATTAAAAATAAATAAATATATATTTTATATTATAAAACAACAATGCTGGAATGAAAAAGATAACCCTAAAGACAAAATATCCAGTCTTCCTCTCACTAATTTTTCAAACCATGAGATAAATCTGGTGTATCTACTGAACAAGAACTGAACAGGAGTCAATGCTGCGTAAGCTACTATTAAACAAACAAAAACAAAACAAACAAAAAAGCTCAAAATAATCTGAAGATATTATATAGCAGATACCTTCAAAATTGAATGGGCATTGTGGTAGGTATGATCTAAGCGTAAAATGCACTTTAAAATCGAAACATCTCAGCCCTCCCCAATGAGATTAGCTACAGAAAGCTACAGTTACGCGCTGACCGGAAGAGTGGAGCGCCTGTCTGCCAACCACCCGCCCGTTGCGCCACTCCGTTTACAGGCCTATAGTGACACAGCTCACTCACTTGGCTATCCCCTTGCTGTAGTATCTCTGGTCACAGCTTGTCCCTAATATGTCAACTGACATCTGAGGACATTAAGCAACACTTCACCACCACAAAGAAAGATTTAGACAGCAGGGAAAGTGTGCAATGTTTTAACTATTTTGGAGTATCTGGCTAGACCAATCTGGTTACTGTTGCAGTCCCTGTGGATGAACCCTGACAGGCACAGCTCCAGCCTTTACTTACCCACTTTTTGTTAAAACTTCTTAAAGATCTAGAAAGGAGCAGACCCTGATCACAAAGGAACCAAGCGTGGGTGATGTGGTCATTTCTTGCGGAAGTGTAAAGACTAAAGTGTAACTGTCACTGTGAGTGTAAGCGGAAGAACTACTGATCACGGGGACAGGGAATGGCAGGCTGAAGCCGTCAACTGTAACATTACCGAGCTGTTGGTAGCCAGACAGCTAAGTAACACTGACAGTCAAGCGCGGTCAACAAACAGTATTACTCTCAATCTCATTTCAGCTGCGCGAAAACGGGGAGGAAGGTGCTCACTGCGGGATTACAACGTCATGAAGGCTGACCATAATGATAATATAAACCAATGTACGGCTTAGCAGGCAAAAGGCTAAAAAGCCGTAAACTGATTGATAAGATTATGTCTATCCCCATCGACTCATTACTCGGTTAGTAGGTAATTTCCTGTTTCAGTATTTATAGATTATTCCTGATATTTCATTCTAATTTTTGTCCACGTTTAAGTCGCACTTACTTTTTCAAATGCCATTCAGCCTCTGGAAGTGGTGCTTTTCCTATTTTAGTTTGTCTTTTCAGAGCTTCTGTAACCATTCCCGTGGTACTACGAAGCTGGTAACTAGTGCCACTTTGTGTGCCTTGCTACTGAAAGATCGTCTGCTTCCGAAGTTGTGTTGACAAGAGAGTGACTCCCCTTGCTCAATTTCCGGTCCATGTGGATTTGTTTCGAGTTCAAAGCAAGTTGATCCAACCATCCTTATTTTCAGCATTACTCGTGGTTCTTTTCTGAAATCAGTAACAAATCATATGAGAGGTTGTACCCCCGCTGTTCTTAATCTGAATCTTAGTTACCGCATCAGGTTACTCGCCATCTGTAGAAACGCAACTTCTCACGCTCCAGTCCTTTGGAGTCACGGAAAGTAAGTCGACATGGCCAATTTGGAATTTTCCAAAGCCTTCGATACCGTGCCGCACAACAAAATCCTGTACACGTGTAAAACGTATGGCATAGTTAGCCCTCTGCACTCTTGGCTCCAGAGCTTTCTCGCGGAGCGTACTATCTGTAGTGTACTAAAGTTGTAGATTTGTGAGCACTTTATAGTCATCGTCCATTCCAAGGCTAAGCCCACGTCAGTTTTAATTTAAGACTGTGTCTGACGTGGACCCCACAAGGCACTGTAGTGGTACCGGCAATGCCACCTGAGGACTTCCCCCCACAGCAGAAATCTGACATTTATAAATTATCATATTATATACCAAAACCTGAAGAGAGCAAAACCACAAGCACAGCACAACAAACCCTATGGGTATTAAAATTGATAACAACTGATCCCCCTGATTTTTCTTTGCCATATATATATATATATATAGAGAGAGAGAGAGAGAGTGAAGACCCAAGGAGGGCTTTTCACAAATGACTGCCTGTTGTAGACTTGTACCTGTAGGGAGACAGGACGATTTCAGCAATCCCCATATATATATATATGGCAAAACAAGAAATTTCTTCACTGACTTTTGCCTACACACACAGTGACCTCAGTGTTGAAAGTTAAGATCAATAGAATAGTTTGGCTGGCAAAGACCAAATAAGGTTTTAGCCTAAGTAATCTAATAACCATATAATGATATGTAGGGGAGTGGGGATGGGGAATTGAGGGGAAGCAGGCTGGAAGCATGGATGAAGAGTCACAAGTCAGAGGTTGCTATAACATAAACTTTTATTTGTACACCAACCAACCAGGAAACAGTGTCTGTTTTAGGCTCTCCCCTGATGAAAACATGAACACCGGCCGCAACAGTTAAACAACCTGCCTCTGCAGGGACACTGGGGGAAAAGGAACGCTGCCGGCCCAGCACACAACTTTTAACACCTTAGATAATTGGGCCATAAAAACCCCACCCAATCAAAAAGGAAAAGGACTGGAAAGAAAAGGTTAAAGGGTATGGCCCGGAACATGTATACAATACACTCGGTTACATCCCCCCCTACTCAATCATAACCAGCGTCCTCGCTGGTTAATCACATAGCAATAAACAAAATTAAATGGTGTAGGGCAACTAAGAGTTGACTTAACAAACCATCAAAGTGGTACCCAATACATCCACGCACAAAACTGTACCCCTTTTTGCCAGCATACTAATAAAGGCCTGGCTAACTACAAACATCTCCAAAGACCAGACTGATTTGCATTGCAGTTAAAGGGCAAAATGATTACTGCATTTAAGCCAAGTAAACCAGACAGACCCAAAACGCATTGCAAAAAAACAGGACAAAAGGATGAAAAAGGGGATTCTTTTTGTTAATGATGAAAACTCCAAAAGAAACATCTGTACTGTTCTTATTGCATTTCAAAAACCTACTGCCATCTGGGACATAAAAATGGAGGACGCTCCACAATTGGCCGTACAAGACCTCAAAACAACATAATAAAACAACACAGTGCACATTGCAACAATCGAATACTACACATTGCATGTCATTTACAACACGAACGGCACACAAGTGATGTCTGCCATCTCAAACCATGATTTCAGTACCAAGCCTTATGTGAAGGACCTGCGGTACGATAAAACGTTTCGCTAGAGAAATGCACACACGAGAATACAGGGCCTTATATAAAGGTTAACACATATACTCGAAATAAACGTAACTCTCACTCATAGACAACACAATGCTCAGTGACCTGATGTGGACCCTGTCCCATTACTACTCAAATGAACATATATAATGCTATGAAGTAATACCAGATTAGCGGTCAAGCCATCAAAGTTCGATCATGATGAAATAAATATACACAGTAGTGCAACGCAACATTATGGTCGCCACACTGCTCTTCGAGGTAGGTTGGCAGCATTGGGGTTTACCCCTTTGTTCACACGGGTGGAGCGCCTGAGTGCAAGTTTGGCTCTGACTGGCGGTGCGTCAGCTGCAGGAATGGGTGCAGCGGGAATGGGTGCGGGAAGAGGCATGGGTGCGGCAGGAGGCAAGCCAACAGTCGCAGGCCGACCCAGCCAGAACTCACCCCGATCAGGGTACTGTGGGTTGGCCTGAGCAGGTGTTTCCCGTGTCGGCGGTTCCTCTGCGGCAGCAGCCAGTGGTGCCCTGGCAGGCAACAGGTCATCTCTACTGAGGGTCCGCTCCTGCCCGCCAGAGAATGGTTTGACCCCATACACATGTATGCCGGGGTAGGGACGTGCGGTCACGACGTGCAGTTCAGGACGCCACCGGTCTTGGATCTTGCTCCTGCCGAGGACACGGTTTCTCAGGTAAACCAGGTCACCAACGTGTAGTGGGTGATCGGCAGCTTTCTGGTCCGTCTGCTTTCGTCTCTCCGCTGCAGCTTCTTGGAGATGCTTCAGTGCCCTGGCGTGTGAAGCCTGCAGGCGCAGCCGATGCTGTCGTACCCAGTCGGTGGGTCCAACCGCGGACGTGGTTGTGCGCCCAAGCAGGTGGTCAACTGGTAGCTGCGGTTCCTGGCCGAACAGAAGGAAGTGGGGCGAAAACCCGGTGGAAGCGTGAGGCGTATTGTTATACGCCTGCACGAGCTCCGGGAGGTACTGTGGCCACTTGGACTTCTGTTCCGGGGGCAGGGTTCGAAGCAGATCATGCAACGAGCGATTGAATCGCTCGCACTGCGCGTTGCCACGGGGATGGTATGGAGTGGTCCGGGTCTTCTTGATGCCATAGAGCTCACACAGGGATTTCACCAGCTTAGACTCAAAGTCCCTACCCTGGTCACTGTGGATTTTCTGGGGTACCCCGTAGCGCTGGAACCACTCGTGGACCAACACCTTGGCCACTGTCCCTGCCTCCTGGTTGCGCGTCGGTATGGCCTGGGTGAACTTCGAGAAAACATCGGTTAGAACAAGAACATTTTCTCGCCCATCACTAGCAGTCTCAAGCTTCGTGAAGTCGATTGCCAGGATTTCAAGAGGACGGCTGGTAAGCAGATGACTGGAAGTGGTGTGGAGCGCTGGTGCATGGCCCATCGTGCACCGCTCACAGCTGCTGATGTAGTCTCTGACTTCTCTGTACATGGCGGGCCAGTAGACACGAGGCCTCAGCAACTCCATGGTGCGCTCATAACCTTGGTGGCCCATATCGTCATGGAGCGACGCCAGGACATCAGGCCGAAGTGAGCTGGGAAGAACCAGCTGCTCGAGAGTACCCCGCCGCTGGTCGGCCTGCCTACGATGGAGTACCCCCTTCTTTAGGAACAGTCGAGGGTACTGCTGCACCAATGCTCGCATGGAGCGTTCCTTGGTGTCGGAGGGCTTGGCTGGCCAGGCTGCGAGCACCGGGCCAAGGACTGGATCCTGTTGCTGTAGCTGCTGCAAGTCAGCCAGAGACAGTCTGGGGAGTACCTCAGTTGCAGCCTCGGGAACAGCCGTTTGATCAGGTTCCTCCTCCTTGTCCAGGGGCAGCACAGGAGCCATGGTGTCGCCAAGGACACCAGCAGTGGGGGTGGGGTCGACAGCCAGCTGCTCGCACTGGAGAGCATTGACAGTGGCTACCTCTGGTGGCATCACTGTCAGGAGGGGTTCATGAGAGGGTTGGAGGGGCATGCGGGAAAGGGCATCCGCAGGGTTGATCTTTCCAGGTCTGTACTGGATGTCAAAATTGAACTGTGCGAGCTGTGAGGCCCATCTTTGCTCCAACGCGCCTAGTTTCGCGGAGCGAAAGTAGGTCAGCGGATTGTTGTCGGTGATGACCTTGAACTTTCCTCCCAACAGGTAATGCCGGAATTTGTCCGTTACTGCCCATTTCATGGCAAGAAACTCCAGCTTCATACTGCTGTAGAGTGAACTGTTTTTCTCACTGGGCCGGAGGCGTCGGCTGGCGAAGGCAAGCACTCTTGACTTCCCATCTTGTTCCTGGGACAGGATGGCGCTGAGCCCGTCATGGCTGGCATCCGTCTCCAAAATGAAAGGCTTGGTGTAGTCAGGTAGCCAAGTACAGGAGCTGTTGTCATAGCCTCCTTCAAGGAGTCGAAGGCCTCTTGGTGCTTGGGACCCCAAAGCCTGGATATGTCAGCTGCCTTCTTCTTGGAGCGCTTGGCTCCGTCGCTCACCAGGTCGTGGAGCGGCCCGGCAATCCTGGCAAACCCGCTGATGAACCGCCGGTAATAACTGGCAAAGCCAAGAAAGCTGCGCAGCTCTGTTGTCGTTGTTGGTGTTGCCAGTTCTGTACACACTCCACCTTGCCAGACTCGCAGCCCACTCCATCAGCCAAGATAGGTGACTTCACGCCTCAGGAACTGGCACTTGCTGGCTTTCAGTTTCAGACCTGTCTCTGTCACCCGCTGCAGGAGTCGTTCTAGGTGCTCCATGTGTTCGTCGAACGTCTTGGAGTAGACAAGGAGGTCGTCGAGGTAGACGAGCAGAAACCGAAAGGCAAAGTCTGACATGGTTGCCTGCATCAGACGCTGGAAGGTGGCAGGGGCTGACGCCAGGCCCATCGGCATCCTTGTGTATTCATACAAGCCGAAGGGTGTCGAGAACGCTGTCTTGTGCTGGTCCCGGGGATCCATGGAGATCTGGTGGTACCCACTGGCGAGGTCCAAGGTGGAGAAGTACTGGGCCCCCACCAGTGCATCCAGGGACTCCTGGATCCTGGGGAGTGGGTAGGCATCACCAACAGTCTTCAAGTTCAGTCGCCTGTAGTCGACACAGAGCCGAAGACTGCCGTCCTTTTTCCTCACCAGGACCACCGGAGCTGCGTAGGGACTGTGGCTTTCCACAATGACTCTCTGGGCCAGGAGTCCCTTGATGTGTTCCTTCACCTCCTGGAGCTGGTTTGGCGGTATGCTCCGGTAGGGCTGCGCGACTGGGGCATCATCACTGGTGGGGATGCGGTGTTGCACTGCCTCAGTATACCCATGGTCGAGGTCATCCTGGTTAAACCCATGGGCATACTGGTTCAACAAGGCATGCAGCCGGGCCTGCTCGTCGTCAGTGCCGTCAAATGCAGGGCAGGGAACAGCATCCGAGGGTGCAGACTCTGGGATGGAGGGTTCCATGGAGACGGTCATCTCGTTGCAGGTCGTCGTAATCTGCACACCCTCATCGCTTTCAATGCCGTCCACTGCATGTAACACTGCCACAGGCGTGCGTCTGGCAAGGATGTAATCCTCTGCCGACAGGTTAGCGAGGCGCACACACCTCTGTGTCGCATCGCCGCTCACAAGGGTGGGAATGAGGAGTAGCCCTCAGGGGAGGGGTTGGGCCAAGGGTGAGGCCAACAGGTGTCTTGATGGCCGCTGCACTCCTGTGATGCGGAGGGTGACGAGGGAATGGGCTGGGATGAGAGTCTGGCCTGCTACTCGAGCCACACCCCTGACAGAGGTTCGTTCAAGGCGAATCTCACGGACGGCTGGCTGCAAGACAGGGGGGACAATATCTAAGTTATTCAACAAACTACTCACCCTACCTAACACATTCATCCCCACCAGTGCTGGCACATCACTCTTCTTCTTCCTGGTGGAGGGGTCACTAGAATCCTTAACAACTAACACTGGTACACCCTCACATTTCTGTCCTAAAAGTTCTAAATCTACTATAACTACCCCACTATACGGAATCTCCAGCCCGTTTGCTGCCTTCAAGGTCACTTGAGTCATGGGAAGAAGGTCAGAGTTCTGCAGATTTTCCGCCATCCACCTCTCAGTCACAGTCGTAACCTCACTCCCTGTATCAATCAGTCCCCTCACTTTCCTACCGTTCATCACAATGTCTACTGTGGGGCATCGTCCAATCATGCCCACAGGATTCATGTCCCCCGTTGTCTGGGTCCTGACAACGGGGACCTCTAGTTTCCCTGGTGGGATGGAAAGCGTGGTCCAGCACTGTGCCGCGGAGCGTAGAACCGTGGCTGGGGACGGCTGGATTTGAAGGAGCCCGTTGGGCTTATTGGCGTCTCTCAACGCAGTCCTGCTGGAAGTGGCCAGGCTGCTCGCACCAGTAGCATACTTTAGGCCGTGGTGCCCGGGTTGACTGGTGTTGCAGCTCAGCCTGCAGCTCTGCTGTCTTCGCCATCAGAGCCGCTACTTGGGCCCGCAGCTCCTCCAGTTCCTTGTTGTGCTGGGGTTGAGCCACCAGGACCTGCTCTGCTCGCACCTCCACATCAGCATCCTCGCGCATCCAGCGCTGAGCCTCAGCCCGTGTCTGATGGAAGGTGACGTCGTCATGCTCCCTGGCGTAGCGACGAATGTCGCGACGGAGGGATGGGGGGTGCAGCCCGTCGATAAAACGGTCGCAGAGCATAGCGGGGTTAACGGCGTCTGCCTGCGCTGCGTTCAGCTTGGTGGTCAGCATCAGCAGGTGCTGCGCGTACCCCACTACACTCTCCCCCATCCCCTGCCGCCGGCCGTGGAACGAGGTGAGCAGAGCAGAGAGGCCCCGGTGGTCGCCAAAGGTTGCTGCGAGGACTGCCAAAACTTTGGCCGCTGTGTCTGCCTCCCCTGCTGCGCGGGTGAGCACCTCCCTCCGGGCAGATCCCTCCAAAGCCTGGATCAGCCACTCCACTGCTGTTCCTTCCTCCATCCTGAAGTTCCGGAGGATGCGCTCCGCCTCCTGAATAAATTCATCGGCGTCGCAGCCATCCGCCTCTCCAGTGAAGCGTGGTAGCTTTGGTGGCTGGATCGCTCGCCACGGCGGTTGCTCTGCCATGTTGTTGGTGGTCGGATCCGCTTGAACGGCCTCCAGACAGCTCCTCTACACTGTTTCCTGGTTAGTGACTCTTCTACTTCCAATCCTGCTCGCAAGCGCCAGCTTTTGTAGGGGAGTGGGGATGGGGAGTTGAGGGGAAGCAGGTTGGAAGCATGGATGAAGAGTCAAAAGTCAGAGGTTGCTATAACATAACCTTTATTTGTACACCAACCAACCAGGAAACAGTGTAGGCTCTCCCCTGATGAAAACACATGAACCCCGGCCGCAACAGTTAAACAAACAACCTGCCTCTGCAGGGACACTGGGGGAAAAAGGGACGCTGCCGGCCCAGCACACAACTTTTAACACCTTAGATAATTGGGCCATAAAAACCCCACCCAATCAAAAAGGAAAAGGACCGGAAAGAAAAGGTTAAAGGGTATGGCCCGGAACATGTATACAATACACTCGGTTACAGATATATAGTGTCAATGTTTCATGACTCTCTCCGGAACCATCACCTCTGCCTTACCTTGCAACTGCAAGACACCATCTTAGTCTTACACTACAGCAAATCCCAAGTAACCCACAAGTCTAGGCAACTTGTTCACTACAGCCTCAGGTGGACTGAACACTGCAAAATTACAAAGATGCACTTCATGCAAAACCGCATACAGATGTGAGCAAGTGCTCTTTGTATACGTTTCTACATTAATCCCGCCCCGCTTAACGGATCAACGCAATTTCATTACTGTACTGAGAGTAACCCGGGCACCGGAGCAGACGACACTTTTGTTTTGAAGCGCGGCGTGTGGCGTAACGCCACATGGCCTTTACACAGCCGACCGGCGATAGCCGCCAGTGCGCGCCATTTTCAAATGTTTTCTCCCTGAATATTTTGACCGCTTGTTTGTTTACCTACTGTTTGTTTACCTAGACCTTTTTATGCACTAAGCCATGTGTAATATATTTTGGCATCTTAGAATGTTTATCTAACGTTTATTTAGACACAGGATCGAGTTTAATCAGTAGCCGATGCCTCTTGGCTTTTATGTTGCTTAACGTCCACGGAGGCGGGATGACCTATTAGGGACGGGGACAGAGTGGGAAAGGGGCCAGGGTGATTGGCTCGACCGCGGAAACCGCCCGAAAAAGACCGGAGAGACCGTGGACCGCCGCCAGAACAATGGAAGTGTTAAGGCAGTGTCCCCTCGCCATTGCCCAGCGACTTGTGCACTGCGCAATTGCTCTTTCAACTGCTGTGCTGGACAGTCACTAAGACAATGTCCGTTGCACCGCTGTTGACGAACAACTTGGACAACTCAAAGCAAAAGACGTCCAACTTGCTCAGCCCAGCTCCACCTCCCTACTCATATCTCTTCTGGGCAAAAGTGAGGGTCCAGCTCCACCTCCCTCCTCTAAGATCTCTTGATCTTTTGATCTCGCCTGGAACCCTGAAGGCCGATGCCTCTCTAGGTCCATTCTTTTTATAGCCGTCGTCTGCATGGCGCGCTTTGTTTAGTACTAGTGAATAGTAGTGAAACGTTGTTTTGATTCAATTAAAGTAATCCTGTGTTGATCAATACTTTGTCGTATAGTATTTTGCTTAGCTGACTTCATGTTTAGTGTTTATTTTGGGTTGAAATTAACTTATCAAGTATTGTGTACCGTAGAAGCCAAGTTGTATTCATAGACTACTTAATATCACTATCAGCGCTGCTGCAACTAAGATTACGCGCCCCAGGCGAAAGTTCGCATCGATTGTTTTATTATTAGTCTTTGAGTTTGTCTTGCTTCTCTTACAGAGCGTTGTATTGTAATTGTTATGTACCATTTTAACCGTGGGAGCGTGCACTTTATTCTGATGTAAGTTTTAGTAACATTAATATTTTGTACATTGTGTTAGTTGTGATTTAGTTGTACGAATCTGTTTATAGACAGGCGCAAGCCACGCTTCCCACTCTTGTTGTAAATAAAATAAGTCATGTGTGTACATTTTGTTTATACAGTTTAAAAGATTGTAACTGTAGCTTTTATTTGATGTTTTTCATGTTTTAATTGGTTTAGTTATTGTAGAGGAAACTGTATTTGTGCGGGCCAGGGAAACACAGTTGTCAGCCATTTTGTGGTCCAGAGGGGCGATTTTACTGTAGCGATAGCGTGTGTTCCCTGTGGCCCCTCGCCGTTCTCTTATCTATGTGTGAGTGTGAGGATTTTGTGTGTGCTGAAAATTGTCTGCGGCTGAGAAAGTAAAACCTGATTGCTGCCATACGCCTGCTGTGGTCTCCATTTTTGACCGACTCCACTGCCTGGGTCACTGTCCTTTGACCGCTCCACCGCACCATAACACATATTTCACCGTTTAGCTGTAATCTGCCACCTGCAAATGACCAGGATCTTTTACATGCTACTGCAGGAAGCTGGTGGAGGGGGGGTCATCAGATACCAAAATAAGACTTTTAAGAATAAGAGTCAGCACAGAAAGTTCACCATGGAGAACAAATTCTCCTACCTTTATTTGAACACCGGCATACAATGGACAAGTGAACAACAACAGGTGCTCTTCATTTCTTGCTACGCTTACTCATACAAAACACACACAAATTTCTCTTTCTGTGGCAGTCACTTTGGCAATGTGTTAATTTGACGGACACTTATAAGTTATATGGCACAGTCATAGTTGGCACAGTCCTGTTCTCAAGCAGCATATTTCCACCAAAAATCAACAGAAACGTCCCGGACTTAGGTGTTCCTCAAGGTTCTGTGCTGAGCCCTGTAATGTTCATTGTGTATACAACACTACTCTCATGCCTCGTTGAAAAAGCAGATGATACACAGCTCAATCACTCTGAATCACCTGACAATTACTCAGACTTGGTCCGTTCACTTCAAGATTGTGCAAAGATACTAGGCTATGGATTGAAGAAATCAAACTCAAACTGAATAATGATAAGACCGAAGCTATTTGCTTCTCGCCATCATCTTCTGTCAACACGGCTATGCAACACTCACAGACAATCTCTCTCAGCAATAGCAATATTGAGTTTGATGGAATCATCCGCAACCTTGGATTCATCTTCAAGAACAATCTTTCGTGAAACAACAGTCACCAAAGCATGTAGGGCTGCATGCACTGAAATCAGGCGCATAATCTCCAGTCGCCAGTATCTCACTCAAGACATGACCAAGGCATAAAATAACTCGCACATCATGTTCAGATTAGACTACTGCAATACCCTACTCACTACTGGCATCAAACCACTCAAACAAGTACAGAACTCTGAAGCCAAACTCATCCTTGAATCTCATAGAGCAGAACATGCCAAACCTCTTCTTATGTAAGTATACTGGCTCCCCATAGAACAAAGAATTAAATACAAAATAGACTGTCTTTGCTATCAGATTATCATTGGCACTGCCCCTCAGTACTTGGCTGAACTTGTCCAGATCTGTATCACTTCTTTTTCTAATGACCGAACATTTTGCATCCCCACCTTCAAAGAAAAACAGCATGGTGGTCGCGCCTTCTGCCTCTTTGCTGCACTAATCTGGAATTCTCTTGCTTTTGCAGTCACAACCCTGCCCTCCCTGCCTTCAAAACTAGCCTTAAAACGTACCCCTTCAAACATTATTTCGACCCAGCAATAGATCGTCTGCTGCACATATCTTGAACTCTCTCTCTCTTTCATTCTCCATCACAGCTCTTTTACTACTGCCTTTAAAAATAGTCCTCAAACTTACCTTTTTCAAACCAGCATAGCCTGTTATTTATTTTGATGTCATACATGGACGCACGCGTGCGTGCGTGTTCTTTAATCACAATTTATGTGTGTGTGCACATGATCCTATTAGTGTGTGTGTGAGTGCATGCGTGTGCACAATCATGCGCATGTATGCGCGCGATCATGTGTGTGTTTTTATGCGCGCGCAATCATGTGTGTGTGTGTTTTTCACTATGCTTTGTATGAATATGTTTATAAATATTTTCTGTTCATATACCATTGATTAAAGTAGCTTGGTAGTTGCGTGTTCCATGGTTTTTCTCTGATTACGTTTTAAAGCACTGTGAGTCTCTGAAAGGGCTCTATCAATTCCCTCTTGTTATTATTAACTGCCTTAAACCTTTAGCTACCAACAAGTGTGCATTTTTGGAGATTTTTTGTCCAAGAGCAATCTCAAGAAAAGGTTAGGCTGACCAAAAATGCTACTTTTAATAACTTTGTTGTAAGTAAAAAAAAATAAAAAAAAATTGCAAGACTGGAATTCAAGCAGGAAATTTGGACAGAATTCAATAAGAAAGTGGAATATTATTAAGTACTTTGTCAGTGTCTATTCTATGACGTCCTAAGGGCAAAGGAAAGGGTTGATCTCCATCATCACTGAATGATACTGTCATAGCGAGACAGCGCCAGCATGGTGTTGGCGTAGGTGTAGGCAGTGGACGTCCAGAAAGGGAAGATGCCGTCTGGTGCGTTGAAACCAGCGAATGTGGTCGGCGTCTTCTTGCCAAAGTGCTTTTTCTGGAGGAGGATGCTGTACTCAGACTCAGGGATGAAGCCACGAACGCCGAGCAGGAAAGGATCCCGAGGGAAATGCTGGTCATCGTGGATCGCCGTTCCGTTGAGGAACTCGAGGCGGTTGATTGGGTAGGCGAATGGCATGGTCTGTTGTTGTTTTTGAGGGGGGATGAAGAACGTAAAATAATCATTAGGTCTCAACGCGCGCTTTGAAAGGCTTGGAGCTGCAGTTTAGAATAACCGACATTGCCCTTAATTAAGCGCTCATCAAAGTGATTTCTAGAAATAAAGGTCCACTTGACATAGTTGCCCTTAATTAAGCGCTCATCAAATTGATTTATAGAAATGAAGGTCCCCTTGACATAGTCGCCCTTAATTAAGCACTCATCAAAGCGATTTATAGGTCCCCTTGACACAGTCGCCCCTAATTAAGCACTCATCAAAACGACTTCTAGAAATAGAGGTCTCCTGGACAGTCACCCTTAATTAAGTGCTCATCAAAGCAATTTCTAGAAATAAAGGTCCCTTCGACAGGGCAGATACACAAAACCAGTATTCTCCTTACAGGAACATGCCTTCTCAGTTCCAGCGGAGAAGAGATCTTTTTCAAAATAATTTTGGTTATTTTAATCACTACTTTTCTGTAGCATTATTTTTGTTTTGTTGCAAAAAAAACAAAAAACAAATTGAGTTAAAAATAGCTTAGATCATCGATCTTCTAGATCGGTGGAACGTCATCAAAAGTTTGCTCCACATAGATAAAGACAACAGAAATTGTTTTTAATCGGTGACAAAAATGAAAACTATATTTCTTCTGGATTTTATTTTTTTTGGATTTTTTTAAAACTAAAAGCAAACAATCAAAATTCCACATAATCTTCATCACAGAAAAACACACACATAACAACAACAACAAAACGGGGTGGTAGGGGGTGGGGAAGGATAAGGCCAAAGATTTGGGCCGTAACTATGAATCGGGCCTAAAGCGGTAGTCCGGCCTAAATCTCAAGGCTGTTGACAATGGCCCCAAAATGGTAACCACGGACCGTGACTACGCCGAAGTCCGGGCCGAACCTCGGGCCTAAACAGCTGATATTTAGCCTAGCGAATTCGCTGGACTAAAGATCGTAGGGCCGGGACTATGTCTGCTTTTAGCGTTTTTATGCATGGAAAGTTGGTTTTACGTGTGTGTGTGTGTGTGTGTGTGTGTGTGTGTGTGTGTGTGTGTGTGTGTGTGTGTGTGTGTGTGTGTGTGTTTGTGTGTGTGTTGTTGTTTTTGTTTTTGTGTGTGTGTGTGGGTTTTTTTTTTTTCTCTCCAAGTTTTACTGTCATTGCTTCACGTCAGTCTGATTCCAGCGGCTTCTCTCTTCTTTTTTTCTTTTTTCTTATTTTTTCTTTTTTAAATCATCAAGACTACGTTTTGATTGTTCGTGTTTTACTACTGGAACACTCACACGAGGTGGTATCGACATCTTCCATTTACTTCGTCAAATTAGTACTTGATGTTCGTCGGCCGGCCACTTCAAACTCTTTAATTTTGGAGGGTAGAAACTGTCGCACAAGCTCCAGAACACAACCGGCAGCAGTCGGCAATGGATACTCTTCTCTAAAGGTGCTAATACACGAACAGTTTCGGCCGTATGACTGAGGAGGACCGTTCGAACCCCATGCTGTCGGACCCGTCCGTCTTAAATATACTGGCTGCCACACGATACAACCAAAACCGACGAGTCAAAGCAAGGGTAAGGTAAGCGTATTCAGCCTTTTCGCCCCTCGAGAGTTACCATCCCTTGTGACCTCCGGCCTTTCCTTCATTTCAGTCCAGAGGGCGCTCATTGGCAGGCATATATATATATTCATAGTTCAGGCCAAGCTGTGTGAGAGTCGAGGTGGACGTCCTGGGCTGTCCGTCCTAACGAGCCTTCTGATTTCCGTGGACTGACGTAAAGATTTATTGAACCGTGCTTCGGCATTGAATGAATGGGGGGGGGGGGAATGAATGAAAATTTATATATAGTGCATAAAAACCTTCCACACAAAACCTTGCGTGTTCACAGCGCCATTGGTCACAACTTGTCCCTAATATGTCAACTGACATCTGAGGACATTAAGCATCACTTCACCATATATATATATATATGTCATCCGTTTGGAATACAACAGCCTCTTTAGAAAGGCTGTGGTTTGTGGACGCTGTCTTGTGACTTTGACCATCACTTCCTGCTGAAACATTAAAATGGCTCTCATCGCTGCCCATCTTAATGCAGAAGTCATTCTGGTGGTGACAGTGTAGCGATAGGTATATAATCTCCCTCTTCCCCAACCTCCATACCCCCCCCCCCACCCCCACCCCTTTTCCCTGTCCCTAACAAGCATCGTGGTTTCTGTGGACGTAAGCACCGTGTTTACTTACTTTATGCAACACGCTGTCACTGGAGCGGACAGGTTGAAACCGATGCTCTGAACCGCTCCAACGGTACGGCTTTGCGATCCGTTTGAAATCAAGTTTGGACGGTCCTCTTAACCATACGGCCAAAATGGCTCGTGTATCAGCGCCTTGTGACAAGAAATGCTCAGGTGACCAAAAGCGAAGCGAAAAACCAGGCGGAAGCAGAATCGGCTAGTCTAAAGTACAGACTACCGTGCATTATTATTATCAAATCCCCTCAGTAAATATTTCACTACCCGTAAGTGATATCCGCCACTGACTCGACTGTATGATTAAGCCATAAAAATGGTTTCATGCCAGGCTATCAAACCCGTGTGTCTTCAAGTGAAGACCCGTAGCCTACCCAGTCAGAAACGTGCTTCGTGAAAGACGTGTTCAGTGTTTTGCATGCAGCAGCTACGTACCTGATACCTAAAAGTAAAACCGAGCCTTGTTCGTTCTTTAAGTCACATGGAGTGAAAGGTGGCTTCATCGAGACTGCAGGACGCTGAACTCACCGATCTTCCCTTAGCCGAGCCGGAGAAGAAGACGTTCCACGGCTTGAAAGTGTCCCGAAGGATGTAGGTGTTCAAGAACTTCACCGCCTTGTCTACAGTGTCGCGGACCTCGGCCGGCGCACCTGAAGTTTTGTTTAGCTTGTACTACTAAAGCGCGTTTGCTTCGTGGGATGTCATGGGGAGGTTTACATAGACTCAAAGAAAGAAAAGCACACACACGCGCGCATACCCGCAAGCACATTTGAACGTACGCACGCACACACATATATACACGCAAACAAACAAGCACACACACATACACGAAGGAACGCACGCGCATACATACGCACGTGCACACACAAACACGCACGTGCACACACACACACACACACACACACACACACACACACACACACACACACACACACACACACACACACACACACACACACACGTGTGTGTGTGTGTGTGTATATAATATGTACTTTTTTCTTTAATGACGCTTAACTTCCACCAAAACCACATACGGATTCTTTTTTAGGGGGACAGGCAAAAACATAATCTGCGTGAGAAACTATTACTAGAGTGACCGACTCACTTCTTTTCCAGGTGATAGTCCTGTTGACGCTACTGTACAGTGTCCACGTAGACAGCAGAGCGTTGACAGCCACAGACGTTGTGAACAGGCGGTCTTCGCCACGTATCTGTTTAGCGAACAACGTGGACGGGTTTTAAAGACCTCATTTAACAGTGATCGTCCGCGTTGAACAACTAGCTGTTGACGTTGTAAACAGTGTGCGTGCGTGTGTGTGTGTGTGTGTGTGTGTGTGTGTGTGTGTGTGTGTGTGTGTGTGTGTGTGTGTGTGTGTGTGTGTGTGTGTGTGTGTGTGACACAGCAGTTATGGACGTGTGTTAGTAACACTGAACCAACATTCTCATAAAGAGGTCGCTAATAAACATAAATTGAAGATCTGTGTGTGTGTGTGTGTGTGTGTGTGTGTGTGTGTGTGTGTGTGTGTGTGTGTGTGTGTGTGTGTGTGTGTGTGTGTGTAGACGTGTGAACTGAGAGCGAAAAAGACACAGGCAGACACTGATGACTGTATCAAAAGCTGATCACATTCTACATTATAAGCCTATGTTCACAAAGCACCTGTAATCAAGTAACATACGTACTTCCAAAAAAGCATTGTTCTGTTATTTAATAGATAGTAAACACCGGGAGGTGTGTGTGTGTGTGTGTGTGTGTGTGTGTGTGTGTGTGTGTGTGTGTGTGTGTGTGTGTGTACGTTTTAGCGTAATAATAATACTAGTTATTTTGTACACTGCTTTACAATTATGTACCTGTTTTAAATTATCGTAACGTCTCTGTTTTATAACAGTTATTTTATGCGCCATTTTACAAGTACTTGTTTTATATTAGTGTAATTTATTAAGCATGTATTATTGTTTGTGTATATGTTACTAAATGTAAATGGTATATATTATGTGCATGTATGTGAACAAGCGCGTTGAGCTCGCTCAGCGGGGAATAGCGTTATATAAAATGTATGTATGTATTATTATTGTAACGTCCCTAGTGCATGAAGAGATCAAATGTCGTCGAGCGATTCTGTGGCCACCGCAACTGATAACGCTAGTAGGTTAGGTTATACTGAACATGTCTGCGTTAATTACTTGCACGTGGCATCTCATAACTATCAGTATCAGGAAGTGATCCAGCACTCATGACTATCAGTATCAGGAAGTGATCCAGCACATCCACACACTCGCTCACTCACTCACAGAATCGTTCTATTTTTTCTTGCTCAACTCCCACCTCTCTTTCAACACGAATTCAAGTGGAGAATGAACGTTCCAAATACTACTGAATCAAAAACAGAAGTCACAAGCATGTTACAAGCAGACAAATGAAGGGGTTAGAAGGCACAAAGGTTTGAAAAGCCAATATAGCTAGGTAAACTTTATCTGGTTGTCTCATTCCCTGAGAATTTAGCATAAACAACAATTAAGTCAACACTGACAAAATCGTCCGTGCGGGTTACGAAAGTCTGAGCTACAAACCTGTGAAAAGACAGTTCACAACCGGTGTATCATCAAAAACATTGCCACACTTTATAATTTCTCAGTAGGGTCTTACACTGAATTTATGGAAGAAAACTTTAAGGTATCTTCCAAGTCTGTGGATAGTGGAAGATGGAATACACAAGAGAATTATTTATGGAAAAGTCAAACCAAAGCTCATCGCGTAGCTGGCTTTTTCACATAATATAAATAGAAAATTCGAACCTGTTAATCGCGGATACGCGGAACAGGCCTTTTCTAACCGGTAAAATAAAGGAACTCTATTTGGAGGTTTAGATCAGAATGGAAAAAAAATGTTTAAAAAAAATGGAGCCAGGCTTGGATAACGAACCTAACCTCTCAGTCAGAACATCTGTAGCGAAACACAGTTTAAGATTCAACACATCAACCTTGAAATGAAAAAAAAGAGTGTTATAACGCATATATTTGAAACAACTTGTGGCTACCACGAAGCTGGCCCCTGTACTTAATTATTTAAGTGAACGTGAAAAATAATGAAACATCAGTGACGCCAAATCTTACGGCAAGATCAAACAAAGCAAAAAAACTACAACAATCAAACAACAATAAAAACAACAACAACATTAGTCCAAAAACCAAGAAGGTAAAAGATAGACAAACCAAACTGTTGAATGTGGATTAAGTTGGGTCTAAATCAAAACCGGGTCTAGTTGCATGAATGAAAAACTTGGAGACTTAGAGACTGACTGACTTGGAGACGAACTTGGAGACTGACCTGGAGACTTGGCAAAGTGACTACAAAAGAGGGCACACGGTCCTTAAATATCTGCGAGGGCGAGTGGTACGGGGATTAAAATGGAGGGTCTTTTATACCTTCAAAAATACGGCATCGGTGGCCCAGAATTTGGAATAAAAGAAGAATTTGTAACAGAATAGGGAAGGCAGCTCTTCCATGCCCGTGCATGAACAGGAAGGCTTGTTGTCTACAGCTCGGCCAGTTGACCGGTGCTAACTGGAACTGATCCTTCACACGGGAAAGGAGACTACAGCACCCCACGACCGCACTAAGACCCAGCACCAACGAACCATTGACTGAACTAAAAACATTCTCATCGTTTCAACTTCAAAACTTACAAACACCATTTCACCAACAGTCTGACTAAAGTTGAACGTATATTAAAAAAAGGGGGGATCGGTAACCCGATGTACTTTAATAGAAGGGTTTTTCTTCACATTATTATTATTAAACAGCTTCAAAGACTTTTGGTGTTCACTTTTGTGAACACAACATCAAAACAAAACTTGGACATCTTTTGAAGTTTACTTTTGTGAACATACAAAAACAAAACAGACAAACAATAAAACTTTTGATGGGCATTCGGGCTGCATGCAGAACTAAATTAACTCGTAAACTAAGAAAGACATAAACTGCTAGTTACCAGTGTTCTGTTGTGCTCATCAACGTCCCCGTCGCCCAGAAAGTCATCAAAGTACAGCATATCCGGTCCCATGGCCTTGGCCTTCTTCATCACGTCAGAGGTCATGGTGCCCTCAAGGGCAGGCTTCAGTATCCTGTGCACCTCTCGCATCGCCTGCGTGAACATGCAAGGTCAGAAGGCGGCGAGCATTAATTTCGTCTTCATGCACATTGCCAGGCGATCCCCAGCGAGGCACTACTGGCACAGAAACTATAAGCCCCCCTCTGGAGAGAGCCAATGCACTATGCACAGTGCTAGTGAAATTTCTCCAGCGTGTCTGTTTATCTTGAGTAAATCTAAAAACAAACAAACAAAACAAAAACAGTAACACCTCTTGTACCACACTGTCCTCAAAATTTTCGGTTTTGTTGAAACATTCTCAATGAATTCAGACTGAGACATTTGAATAAATTATTTCTGTTTATTATCATATCATTTATTTAATGCATTTAACGAAAAGATAGACAAAACAATTAAGTAAGTAACTTGGCTTTACGCCCAGTAATAGATATGACTGACAAGAAAACACATGAGAAACCAAGAGATAGAAAAGATTCCACCTTTAAAGACTGAAACAGGTCAGAATGTTGCTTTTCATGCTTCGCCTACTGCCAGAAATATTGCTTTTGTAATTTATCCCGTCCTGGTTCGTTCAACTTCTTCTTTTTCCCCTAATTTTATTCACACAAAGTCACACGATTTACGAACGGTGGATCAGACTTTTGCAAGTCTTTATTTAATGGATTAATAATACATTATCAATACCAACAACAAAATCGTGGCAATAAAAAAAACAAAAAAACAAAAACTAACAAAACAAAAAACAAAAAAAACGAAAAAGAACTGTAAATGCATACACCAACACTCAAGCACTGCACACCCAACCACCTACAATATGATTGCATGCACACAATTTTGTTTTTCGCTCCGGTATGACCGTTGCGGCTGACTGCGCGCCGCGCTAACTAAATAGTAACTGTAACTTGCATGAACAGGTTAGCTTACTTGATGGCGACTATCATCTTGCATCGCATGCATGCTCGCCCTGATATAACCGTCATGGTTGACTGGGCGTTAAGTGTAGTTACTAGTAAACACTTCTTACATCGCCTGTGTGCACATACAAGAGTAGTTGGTGGTGAACGCTTCTTCTAGATCTACTGCCTGTATGCACGTACAAGGGTAGTTGGTGGTGAACACTTCTTACATCACCTGTGTGCACATACAATGTTAGTTGGTAGAGCACATTTCTTCTATTGTCTGCATGCACATACAAAGGTAGTTAGTAGACTGTAGTCAACACCTCTTGTACCGCCTGCATGCAACTACAAAGGCAGCCGATACTGAACACTTCTTGTAGGCACATACGAAAAGGCTCGCTGGTGGTTGGCTTGTTCACAGTCACTGTCAGTGTTTGTCTGAATGGCTTTTTATATGTCTTGCATCGCCTGCATGCCCACGCAAAGCCAGTTGCTGATTATCGTGCTCACGGTCACTGTTAATGCTTGTGCCAGTGCCTCTTGTCAACGTCTTCCATTGTCCGCATACTCGTACTAAGACATACGATAGAAATCTTTTTTTCTACAATCTTTTTTTTCTACGGCACAAAAACACATACAGGTGTAGGCAATACAAACGCTTGTTGACTTTTGAATTGTCGAAAATGACAGACATCAAATCGACAAATATTTCCCATTTTCGACTGACAGGGAAAAACAAAACAAAAAGCGAAAAACGACTAAACTGCAAAGTGCTCCAAAGAACTGTCAGCCTTTGATATAAGAGAACCTTGGTATTCTGAGTCTAAAATCACACACCGCCACGACCCTACTACCAAAATAGGGACACAGCAAAGGAAAGCCACTTTGTTCATGTTTGCGCTTTTAGCTGGATACTCTTCCGATCCGCTCGTTGCTGGTCTGTGGACACCGTATGACTACTGCCCTTTCAGCTGGACACTCTTCACTGCCGTTCATT
This sequence comes from Alviniconcha strummeri, assembly GCA_963584105.1. Classification (NCBI taxonomy): domain Eukaryota; kingdom Metazoa; phylum Mollusca; class Gastropoda; family Provannidae; genus Alviniconcha; species Alviniconcha strummeri. Next base: position 21,864,058 of record OY757543.1, on the reverse strand, counting down.
ACTGGTCTGTGGACACCGTATGACTACTGCCCTTTTAGCTGGACACTCGTCAGATCAGAGTCGTTCACTACTGGTCTGTGGACACCGTATGACTACTGCCCTTTTAGCTGGACACTCTTCAGATCAGAGTCGTTCACTACTGGTCTGTGGACACCGTATGACTACTGCCCTTTCAGCTGGATACTCTTCAGATCAGAGTCGTTCACTGTTGGTCTGTGGACACCGTATGACTACTGCCCATTTAGCTGGACGCTCTTCATTGCCGTTCATTACTGGTCTGTAAACACCGTATGACTACTGCCCTTTTAGCTGGACACTCTTCAGATCAGAGTTGTTCACTACTGGTCTGTGGACACCGTATGACTACTGCCCTTTCAGCTGGACACTCTTCAGATCAGAGTTGTTCACTGTTGGTCTGTGGACACCGTATGACTACTGCCCTTTTAGCTGGACACTCTTCAGATCAGAGTCGTTCACTGTTGGTCTGTGGACACCGTATGACTACTGCCCTTTCAGCTGGACACTCTTCACTGCCGTTCAATACTGGTCTGTGAACACCGTATGACTACTGCCTTTTTAGCTAGACAATCTTCACTGCCTTTCAATACTGGTCTGTAAACACCGTATGACTACTGCCTTTTTAGCTAGACAATCTTCACTGACGTTCATTACTGGTCTGTGACATCGTATGACTACTTCCTTTTGAGCTGGTTACTCTTCATAGCCATAGTATACATTACTGGTATGACTATCGGAGACCCACACGCCGAAGCGCAACGTTTGTTGCATTTGCTACTGGGAGTGGGTGGGGGGTAGGTGGGGTCCTCCCTGCGTGACTTTCAGTCATGTGTGGCATGTTGAATCCCTTCAGGTCAGAACTTCTGCAGGTGAACCACTTCAATAGCGGGAAGGGTTACACTGCAGAAAAACAGCGACATGACACACGTTGCGTGAAGTCAGTCTCACCAGTTGGTTATTCTTTGATGTTCCCTTAGGTCCTCTGTGTGCACGTGACATATGTCGCTGCAGTCAAAAAAACAGTGGGATGGATGAGTGGGTGGGTGTTTTTTCTGTAAGGACAATTATCGCCGTTGCTTTGATACATGACAGCTCCGCATACGTCCAGGTTCCCAGGGTGGAACCTGCTTCGGCTTGTGGGCTTGGAAACATTTCGCAGCAAGCACTGCGGAATGCGCAATCCTGTTGCAAGCAGCCAATCAGAAGCGAGCTGCCAATTACAAAATGACGCTCTCATTGTCGAAGACAAATGTGCCTTCATCGAAATGCTAGTCTCATCCATGGATTTCAGACTCCTCTATGGGGTACATTCACAGCATAAACAGAGTTCGCTCGAGCTACATTTTTCTTGCCCTCGAAGCGGGCAGTGGTACGTACAACATCTAATCTTGTTCACAAACTTTCTACCTAACGCCCCTGAATTTTGCACAATGAGATCACTGAAATGGCGAAGTCTCCGAGCCATCAACTGTCTCAGTGGTTGAAGTCTGTATTGCCAGGTAAGGAAAATGTGTTGTTGAAACGAATCACTGCGCCTTGAACATATGCGTGGCCTATTAGCTTTTACAGTGTTAGGAGGCCTCCGGGGTCCAGTCTTAAGTTTGATTTGGCATATTTAAGTGAGCACGTGTCCTAAAATGGGAAACAATTGAAACTGAAACAAAATAATGCATCACACCTCCGGCAATATCTCCACTAAACACCTCAGCGAAGGCAGATTCATTTTCCAGTCATTTTCAGATTTATGATTTGAAACACACACACACACACACACACACACACACACACACACACACACACACACACACACTCTCTCTCTCTCTCTCTCTCTCTCTCTCTCTCTCTCTCTCTCTCTTTCTCACACACACACTCTCTCTCTATCTCTCTCTCACACACACACACTCTCTCTCTCTCTCTCCCTCTCTCTTTCACACACACACACACACATACACTCTCTCTCTCTCTCTCTCTCTCTCTCTCTCTCTCTCTCTCTCTCTCTCTCTCACACACACACACACACACACACACACACACACACACACACACACACACACACACACACACACACACACACACACACACACACACACACACACATACACCACGTGGACTCACTTCTGGCAGATGCGCCCTGAGAAGAGCTGTCTCTAAGATGGCGTAAGTTCTGGCAGAGAACCAGTAGAACTCGAAGACAGACGGATAGTAGGTGAGCTCCAGGTCAGGACGATCGTACAGGTGGTGCATGATCTGGTGAGCGACCAAGGACGACGTGTTCACGTACACTTGCTGCAAAACGTCACAGTTTTGTTCATTAAAATACGGGAATCGTGGGAGGGGAAGCGGGAAGGTGGGGGGGGGGGGGGGGGACTTGGAGACAGAGAGGGGGAGGAGACAAATAGACAGACACATAAACAGAGATGATGATGATAATGATACCTTGTTATGCAAGGATAAAGGTTTAATCAGGCAAGGAATCAAAACCTTTAGGAGCCTACAAACAGAAATAAAACAAAATAAAGGTAAATCAAATGCAAGATTAATTTGTAGAGACAGCGAGAGAGTGAGACAGAGAGAGAGAGAGAGTTCTTGGATTTTAACAGCCTGTCAACCGTGAGGGGAACTAGGTCGCTCCTTCGGGTGGTCACAACACATGCAGTCTTGTGGACTTTACATGATGCAGTTGGTTGGGGCTGAAACACTACACCGCCTACCTCTGGCCTGGGTCTCTCCTGTCCCCAGAGAACACGATTCAGGAGTGTCAGTGGGGTCACACGTACATTGATTTACCGTAAATAGTAAGCATCACGCACATGCTCGCTTCAGAGCTCAGGAGCTGTGTAAAAGTCGAAGTGGCTTTCCTGGGCTCCCGTCCCTAATAAACCTACAATTTCTGCGGACGTAAAGCAACACTTCAACCAACTTCAACATGCACGCAGTTGGTTTAGGCAGAGACACACACACTGTAGTGTCTCTGGTCTGGGTCTCTCCTGTCCCAAAAGAATAGGACTCAGGAGTGTCAGTCGTGGTCACATGCACCGTACTACCGTGGATGAGTACCATGAACCATTATGTTCACTCATGCACTACATATCGCCGACTAAAACACAAGAAAGGATTATTAGCATAATTTTTCACAGAATCAGCACACTTGTTTGGGGCAACGCACCTTGATGATGGGATCGTCTAGCACAGTAATGGAAAGTATGTTGCTGAGTACACCAGCCGTGATGCCGTAGATCGTGTTTGCCGCCACCGTCACGTCCACATTGTTAATCTGGAAGGGCATGACCACACCACGGTAGTAATCCTTCTTAACCTCGTCTATGTTCTGAACCTGCAGGAAAATAACGTTTCACGAGCACGTATTAACACAGTATCGGTCATGTTCAGCTTGGGTTAGTAAGACAATGTGCAAACGTACATACTCTTAGTAGCAGACTGATGACAGTAGCCTACTCGAGTGCGTGTCTCAACCCGAATCAGAAAGAAAAAGTTATACTACCATACAATAATAAATTGGATACAGAAAACTTCACAGATCCTGAAAACGGTATGTTTAACAACGTTTAGCATGTGTGAGTCATGCAGACACTCAATGATTAGTCCACGTTCACCAAATGAGTCCACAGCGGGAAAGTCTGCGACATGTGTTTTGCTGTTGTTTTTTTAACTTTAATGAACACCACTCGTTTTGCATAAATACTTTCGTCACACGGAATGCTTACCCACGTTGGCACCAAGGCAATGTCTTCCTTCCTAGCTTCCGCCTCGCCCAGGAAATGACGCATGTAGTAAAACGTCCTCGGGTCAATCGTGTTGACGTTCTGGTCGCCCGAGAAAGGCCGGTAGGCATACTGACGCAGGGCTTCTACCAGTGACATCACGTTGGGGTTCTGGCCTACCCAGAGTGCTACTGCGTCGGGAAACTCTCCACCAAGATCTATCAGCAGAGCTCCCAGTCCAAGGTTGACGAAAGAGTCATCGAAATCAGGCGGAATGCGAAAGGCCCGCTCAGTTATGGCTCTGAAATATTCGACATGAGTAACTTTGACTTGAAAACCCAAACCAAGCCAGAGCGCTGGTACTGGAATTGTTAAGTGAAATCTCTACACACACACACACACACACACACACACACACACACACACACACACACACACATACACACACACACACACACACACACACACACACACACACACACACACACACACACACACACACACACACACACACACACACACAGAGGGACCCCCAAATAAATAAAGGAATAAAGTGATTAGATATCAGTTTAGAAACTGCATCATTGTCACACTTGCTGTCAGAATCAATTCACCTGACGTGACAACCAATCTTTGCAAGCAAAGCATGATGGTGGATGGCTTTAAATTTAGACACAAATACAAATACAAGAGGCTGCACAAAGACTTTCGAAATACTGCATTTTTGTCGTATTTGTCGTCTATGCATCAGAATCAGTTCATGGGTCTTGCAGACCTGTGCGACGTCGCACTTTCAGTATCTAAAGTGATTATATATATACCATTGTCTACTTCTGTCTACGCATCAGAATCAGTTCATGTGTCATGGCTGGCTGGCTGTTCCGTCCCACACTGTATCAGCTGAGCTATCCTGCCCTTTTGTCAACACACTCACTCACACACACACACATACAAACAGACACGCACGCGCGCACGCGCCGTATGCACGCAGGCACACACACACACATCATTGTGACGTTTCTGAGTTAGGTGATTATATAACTTTCGATACTACAACTCAGATGACGAAGTAGAGTTTAAACCCTCCATTAAGGACAGAATAAAAAATTATGGAAACAAAGATAGACAAGGCATGGGAACATCTTGAATGGGGAATTGGTGACGTGTTTTATTCAACATGCTACTGCCGATCTTTCTCTTTAACACGCAAGTCCACGCATACTTGAAGATCGTCCAGTCGCCAGAAACACGTTACCAGCGTGGTGCTTTACCGAGAAACAGAAAGACTGCAGTAGTTTCTTGCCATCTTCAGGAAATAAATACACAGCTCAAATCTCCACGTACAGAAACAGTACGCCATGAGTGTCGCACTACGAGTACGATTAGGCTATCAACCAGTTATGGTTCTATGACGGGAGTGCAAGCATGTTCTTCCCGCTGTTACTGTTTCATTTGCCACTAAAAGATGCTGAAATTTCATCGACTGCTTTCGGCACTTTCCCCGCTTTACTGACTACAGAAACAACACGCTTCTGCCGTGGCACCGCCGGGTATATCGTCTCACAAAATCTTCGTACCGAGGTTTACTGGTAATACTGTGCAGCTCTGTTAAAACTGAGACACAGGTGACGTGTTTAAAAGAACACAATGATCATTTCTGCAGAGAGGTAATGTTCAAATTTGAAGACCTCAGTGCAGGCATATTTCTATTTGAACCAAGCCGGCAACAACCAAAAAATAGAGAGAGACACACATGCAGACAGACAGACAGACAGACAGACAGACAGACAATGAAAAATAATGTGACAGTGTGTGCGTGTGCGTGCGTGGGCGGGCAAAGAGAGAAGCAAAGAAGGAAAGAAAGTCTTACCTCATAGAAAGAATCTTTTCCAGTTCATGCTCGATAGCGGTGAGTCCGAACAGCTTGAGGATCTCCTCCACATACTTGGCGGGAACGACGTCGAAGAAAGCGAAAGCTCTAAATAGGTTGGAGGGCGAGCTCTCCCACATCTTCGTAGACTCGTTGTACACCTGGGGCCAGAAGGTCATCACGGAAGTGTTGTAGCCGCGGTTCTTGTCGTGGTACCGACCGATGGCTTCCAGGGCCATGCTTAGCTGGGTGTCGGTGGGTCTGGGTGCCTTGGCGTACAAATGGGCCTCCAGGATGCACGTGGTGATCCAGGACGTGGCAAACATGTTGTTGTCGAAGACGGAAAACGAATCTCTTACTGCCGTCATATACGGCACTCCAGCAAAGTTCATTCTGATATTGCTGGGATACAGTCCTTTGTCTTGCTGCCATCTTATAGGGAAACTGTAAGGCCTGTTTTCCTTGATTAGCAGGTCCTCCACCCGTTTGGCAAGTTCTCCAATCACCTCTCTGTTAGAGGGTGACTGCGTATTGTGGAAACGTCTCAAAGACGGTCCATTCCGTTGCGGTCCGAACAGCAGTTCCGCACTTACTGAACCTGTACTATACAAAACTACCACCACCAACAAACAGCCGACAGTCTGCATGTTTAAAACGGGGCTCTGTGAATCACTGACACGAAGCAGGCCTAAGTTTCTTTCTTTTGCCGTAATCCAGTGAGCTTGCTAGTTACGTAGGTCGAAGTCGACACTGTTAATTTAGCGACTGTTCGTGGCACAAGACCAACCGCAGTTTAAGTACGGTGCAAGAAGACTGATGCATGACGATGTGAATCGGAGCAGAGATAGCATTTCAAAAAGGTAACAGTTCATTCGCACCGACTCCAAAGGGACATTGTGAAGTCAAATAAACTAAGTCAGGTACTCGAGTAGCTGGGCCTACTTCCTGTCATGAATATAAAAAACTGATGGACATTGTGAAGTCAAATAAACTAAGTCAGGTACTCGAGTAGCTGGGCCTACTTCCAGTCACGATTATAAAAAAAAACAAAAAAAAACAAAACAAAAACTGATTCCTCTCACAAGCTTGCCAATCCCTTGCTTAACTCGCCCTGATATAACCGTACTGGCTGACTGGACGTAAAACACCAAGTTACTTACTTACCCTTGCTCTACTAACAAGGAGGAGAGGTTTTGGAAGTGTAAGCCAGTCAGTTAAAGCACATCAACAACATCAAATAACGTGCATAGGTGCTCACACTGAAGTTTGGAGAGTTTCACAAGAAGTCGAGGTATAAAACAATTGTGATAGGTAATAGTAATATTATTACAATGTACTCTTTTCATTCATGTGCTAATTCTCCAAATGGGAGCACATAGCCTGTCACAAAGCAAAGAACAAAAACAGTTAAAACAATTTCTCTTGCATGTGTGTGTGCATTTACACACGCACGCGCGCGCGCGCGCGCACACACACACACACACACACACACACACACACACACACACACACACACACACACACACACACACACACACAGAACAAACAACTACCAAAAACAGAAACACTGTGAGTAATTTTAGTCCATGCACATGACCAGAATACAAACTTTGAATTTAACCAGGTGTAACTTTCTGAGAAAATGCAACTTGCAGTTATTTTGGATATCTCTGGAAGTACTGCAACTCTGATGTTAAGTCAAAGCAACAAAACTGACATGAAAGTATGATGTTTAGTGATCGTCATGCCAAGTTTGAAAGCTCTCACTCTGTCTCCTGAAGAAGATAAAAGAAAAGAAAGAAAAAAAGAAGAAGAAAAAAAGCACACCTAAGCTAACATTTAAGTTTTCAATCATGCAAATAAAAAAAGTTGGTTTCAAAGAAAATATGTATACTCCAGTATTTTTTCCTTGTGATGGATCCAGCTGGGATGCAGCAACATGCATACCAAATGTTGTCTAGTCTAAAAAAAAAAATAAAAAAAAAATGCCAATGCCAAGGTCACTATGGCCTTCCTGAAAGTCCAGGTTCTGGTCAACCCCCTACAGTCCCGTCACTTTTGGTTGTTCCCCATCACCAAAGAAAAGTTGGCAGTTGACTGGAATTGTGTGTGCAAAGAGGAGGAGAGTACTCTGTAGGACTATAATAATAATAATAGATTATTAATGGTGCCCCATCTTTTAAGAGTCCAGAGTACTTATGTGGATAAAAGCCCTTCTATTAAAGTACATCGGGTTACCGATCCCCCTTTTTTTAATCTACGTTCAACTTTAGTCAGACTATTGGTGAAATTGTCTTTGTAAATTTTGAAGTTGAAAAGATGAGAATGTTTTTAGTTCAGTCAAAAGTTCGTTGGTACTGGGTCTTAGTGCGGTTGTGGGGTGCAGTAGTCTCCTTTCCCGTGTGAAACCACTGACCAAAGTATGGTTCCAATTAGCGCCGGTCAGTTGGCCGAGCTGTAGACAACAAGCCTCCCTGTTCATGGCACGGGCATAGAAGAGCTGCCTTCCCTTTTCTGTTACAAATTCTTCTTTTACTCCAAATTCTGGGCCACCGATGCCGTATTTTTGAAGGTATAAAAGACCCTCCATTTTAATCCCCGCACGACTTCATAGCTCAGGAGCTGTGTGAGAGTCGAGGTGGCCGTCCTGGGCTGTCCGTCCTAACGAGCCTTCTGGTTTCCGTGGACGTAAAGCTATATTGCATTGAACCATGCTTCGGCATTGGTCTCAGCTTGTCCCTAATATGTCAACTGACATCTGAGGACATTAAGCAACACTACCTACCTATCCTCGCACGACTCGCCCTCGCAGAAGTTTAAGGACAATGTGCCCTCTTTTGCAGTCTCCAGGTCAGTCTCCAAGTTCGTCTCCAAGTTAGTCAGTCTCTAAGTCTCCAAGTTTTTCATTCGTGCAACTAGACCCGGTTTTTATTTAGACTCAGCTTAATCCACATTCAACAGGTTGGTTTGTCTGTCTTTTACCTTCCTAGTTTTTGGACTAATGTCTTATTGTTTGATTGTTGTAGGTGTTGTTGTTGTTGTTGTTTTTGTGTGTGGATCTTGGCCGTAAGATCTGGCGTCGCTGTTTCATTATTTTTCACGTTCGCTTAAATAATTAAGTACAGGGGCCAGCTTCGTGGTAGCCACGAGTTGTTTCAGATATATATGGGTTATAACACTCTCTTTTTTCTCTTTTTTATTTTTATTTCATGATTGACGTGTAGAATCTTAAACTGTGTTTTGCTACAGACGTTCGGACTGATCCGAGCCTGGCTCCATTTTTTCCATTCTGATCTAAACCTCCTAATGGAGTTCCTTTATTTTACTAGTTAGAAAAGGCCTATTCCGCCGTGTCCGCGATTAACAGGTTCGATTTTTCTATTTAATATTATGTGAAAAGGCCAGCTCCGCGATAGTCCGCGATTAGCTTTGGTTTGACTTTTCTATAAATAATTCTCTTGTGTATTCCATCTTCCACTATCCACAGACTTGGAAGATACCTTAAAGTTTTCTTCCATACTGAATTCAGTGTAAGACCCTACTGAAAAATTATAAAGTGAGGCGATGTTTTGTTGATACACCGGTTGTGAACTGTCTTTTCACAGGTTTGTAGCTCAGACTTTCGTAACCCGATTCTCAGGGAATAAGACAACCAGATAAAGTTTACCCTAGCTATATTAGCTTTTCGAACCTTTTGCCTTCTAACCCCTTCTTTTGTCTGCTTATGACATGCTTGTGACTTAAGTTTTTGATTCAGTAATATTTGAAACTTTCATTCTCCACTTGAATTCGTGTTGAAAGAGAGGTGAGAGTAGAGCGAGAAAAAAATAGAACAATTTTATGAGCGAGTGAGTGTGTGTGTGTGTGTGTGTGTGTGTGTGTGTGTGTGTGTGTGTGTGTGTGTGTGTGTGTGTGTGTGTGTGTGTGTGTGTGTGTGTGTGTGTGTGTGTGTGTGTGCTGGATCACTTCCTGATAGTCATGAGATGCCACGTGCAAGTAATTAATGCAGACATGTTTATAACCTAACCCGCTACCGTTCTCAGTTGCGGTGGCCACAGAATCGCTCGACGACATTTGATCCCTTCACGCACTAGAGACGTTACACTTACAAAGACCTAAGGATACACTCTTTTCATCACATGTACACACACACACACACACACACACACACACACACACACACACACACACACACACACACACACACACACAACAACAACAACAACAACAACAACAACAACAACAACAACTACATACATTACTGGTGATGGGTTGGTACGAGAAGAAAATGACAGATCAGTATGCAGTAGAGAAAAGATGGGTTTCCAGTTTTGACTTAAAAGAGTGAAGACAAATGCCAGACAGACTAAGAGAGCTTGGAAGAGAGTTCAAGATCACAGGCCCAGTGTATTGAATGGATCTCTCCCACAGGGTCCCCATCCGAGGAACACAGAAAGATCCAAGTATCTGAGGCTGAGTAAAGAGAGTGAGAAGGAGAGTACCTGTAGATGAAACCACCCAGAGAGGCATGGAATTGTGAATGTTGTACACTGTACAGATACTTCCAATTTTACTGACATGTGGACATCACTCCATGAACAGTCCTCATATGTTGTGCACAAAACACTAGCATTTCAATTTTTTTTTATTTTTTTTTTAAGTTTTTAAATCACACTGACTCCAAAGCGAAATTGTGAAGTTAAATAAGCTAGCTTTGGTATGGCTTGGGCCTACTTATAACACCAGACATGATTAGAACAAATTGATTCCTCTTGAAAAGCTTGTCTTTGGAGGACGGACTGATCTGGACAGCGAAATACTAAACGCCGCGGCGTAACTCCCCGTAAGCTCGGCCATAATTTTTGGACTGTAAGACGACGGTGAAACTTTTCCTCAAATTTTACAGTCCATGCGCCTTATGCTATAGTCGGTAGCGCCCTGTCTGTGAATAAAATTCGCAGACTTTTCCGAAAAAAGAAAAAAAGAAAAAAAAAAAAAAGGAAGAAAGAAAGAAAGAAAGAAACTTGGGGGGAAAAAAGGAAGAAGCAAAAAAACGATTAATCTGAAACCGAATTTTTAACGAGTCCGTATAGATACTATAGAAGATTGGTTCCCGTATGAGACTGTCCAGACATTTTGCCGAACTGATCAGAGTGATATTTTCCGGTCAATCGACGGAGGACACGATCCCAGATATGGAATTTGGAACAGACCCACTACGCTTGGTTTGTCAGCGTGTAATATTATCAGAATTCAGGTACTCAAAGGTAGAAGACTACGAAATCGAAAAGAAAACACGCGTCGACACCGAACACGAATGACATAAAAAGACGGCAACCTCGACTTCATCTCGTTACTAAATCCCGCGGTAGACGAGAACTGGGTTTGCCGACATCGTCTGCTGCAGTTCTTCCTTTAAAAATGATGCCGTGTACGATGTTCCGATCTATTCAAACTTTTTCTGTGAACGGCAAATTTACTGAACGTTACCACATTTTTTTGTGCACGCCATAGACCTTTTTACTATTTTCGTCTGCTCACCGTTATAGACCGTGAGCTACAATCAGGTTACTTCATTATTTTGGCTTTGTAATGTGCGTCAATGGCACAAAAAACGCGTACAGTATAACGCTAGAATTAAGTTAATTCTAGCGTTATATTGACGCAAAATACGTAATGTTTCGCGTCGGTTGACGCAAATCTCTAAAAGGCAGCGCGACCCCTGTCTGGTCTTTACCAGTCTAAGCTATATTCTGTTCTAACTTTCAACACTGAGGTCACTGTGTGGCCGGTGGGCAAAAGAGTAATGCCTACTCTGCAGTAAACATTAGTGGGGAATTTTGTTGGAGAAGTCAAGTAGAATTACATCTACCTACCCGGCTGGTCCCTCAGGGCCAAAGTGATAGCATGCACTAAGAGTTGAGTCTTGCAGGATACGTCACTGTTCCTGCGGGTTAGTCTGTGGCTTGAGAGCTGTACCGTGGGGAAAACATTAGTTAGTAGTGGTCTGACTTACCTTCTTTTTCTTTGGATTAGGCAGCCATCTTCCGACGAAGTTCCACTGAGCAATAAAAAGTGGTATGAGAAAGAACAAAGGAAAATTTAGACAGCGGGGAAAGTGCAATGTTTTAACAGGCTATTGGAGTATCCCGCTAGACCAATCAGTCTGGTTACAGTCCCTGGGGATGAACCCCGACAGGCACAGCTCCAGCCTTTACTTACCCACTTTTTGTTAAAACTTCTTAAAGATCTAGAAAGGAGCAGACCCTGGTCACAAAGGAACAAAGCGTGGGTGATGTGGTCATTTCTTGCGGAAGTGTAAAGACTAAAGTGTAACTGTCACTGTGAGTGTAAGCGGAAGAACGACTGATTATGGGGACAGGGTATTGCGGGCTGAAGCCGTCAAACATAAAATTACCAAGCTGTTGGTAGCCAGACAGCTAAGTAACACAGACAGTCAAGCGCCGTCAACACTGACAGTGTCAAGTTACTCTCAATCTCATTTCAGCTGCGCGAAAACTACGGGGATGAAGGTGCTCACTGCGGGATTACAACAGCATGAAGGCTGACCATAATGATAATATAAACCAAAATAAGACTTAGCAGGCAAAAGGCTAAAAAGCCTACGAGCCGTAAACTGATTGATAAGCTTATGTCTAGCCTAATCGGCTCATTACTCGGTTACTGAGTAGGTAATTTCCTGTTTCACTGAGTATTTATAGAAGTTATTCCTTATACTTCATAAAAAAATTTGTCCACATTTGGGTCGCACTTTCTTTTTCAAATGCCATTCAGCCTCTGGAAGTGGTGCTTCTCCTATTTTAGATTGTCTTTGCTGAACTTTTATAACCATTCCTGTGGTGCTACGAAGCTGCTAGTGCCACTTCGTGTGCCTTGCTGCTAAAAGATCGTCTGCTTCGAAAGTTGTGTTGGCAAGAGAGTGACTCCCCTTGCTCAATTTCCGGTCCATGTGGATTTGTTTTGAGTTCTAAGTAAGTAAGTTAATCCAACCGTCCTTATCTTCAACATTACTCGTGGTTCTTTTCTGAAATAAGTAACAGCTCATGTAAGAGGTTGTACCCCCGCTGTTCTTAATCTGAATCTTAGTTACCCCATCAGGTTACTCGCCATCTGTAGAAACGCTACTTCTCACGCTCCAGTCCTTTGGAGTCACGGAAAGCAAGTCGACATGGCCAATTTGGAATTTTCTAAAGCCTTCGATACCGTGCCGCACAACAAAATCCTCTACAGGTGTAAAACGTACGGCATAGTTAGCGCTCGGCACTCTTGGCTCCAGAGCTTTCTCGCGGAGCGTACTATCTGTAGTGTACTAAAGTTGTACTTTTGTAGATTTGTACCTCTAGATTTGTAAGCTCTCTCTAGTCATCGCCCATTCCAAGGCTAAGCCCACGTCACTTTTAAGACTGTGTCTGACGTGGACCCCTCAAGGCACTGTAGTGGTACCGGCAATGCCACCTGAGGACTTCCCCCAACAGTAGAAATCTGGCATATAAATGATCATATTTATAATCATACACCAAAACCTGAAGAGACAGCAGAACCACAAGTACAGCACAAAAAACCCTATGGGTATTAGAATTAATAACAACTGATCTCCCTGATTTTTCTTTGCCATATATCTCTAGAGGCAGTGAAGTCCCAAGGAGGGCTTTTCACAAGTGACTGCCTGTTGTAGACTTGTACCTGTAGCCAGTGTAGGGAGACAGGATGATTTCAGCAATCCCCACTCCCCACAGACCAAGAGGACTTTTAAGTTTAACACTGTATCATAATATATATATATATGGCAGCTGGAGGTTGGGAAAAAGACTTAGGTAGGGCATGCATTTTAGTGAGAGAGAAGAGTGTGCTGTCATTACAACATTAGAGTGGACTGCGATCATTGTATGTCCAGTGGACAGCTGAAACTTGTTGCCACCGGAGGTTGTTGATGCCCCATCCCTGCAGGCTTTTAAGAGGAGGCTGGATGATATAAATATATATGGCAAAACGAGAAATTTCTTCACAGACTTTTGCCTACACACGCAGTGACCTCAGTGTTGAAAGTTAAGATCTATAGAAATTAGAATAGTTTGGCTGGCAAAGACCAAATAAAGTTTTAGCCTAAGTAATCTGATAAATAAACCATATATGTATATAGTCATAATAGTGTCAGTGTGTCATGAGTCTCTCCAGAACCACCACCTCTGCCTAGTGCCTTACCTTGCAACTGCAAGACACCATCTTACATTCAAATCCCAAGTAACCCACAAGTCTAGGCAGCTTGTTCACCTACAGCTTCAGGTGGACTGAACACGGCAGCATTACAAAGATGCACTTCATGCAAAACCACAGACATATTTCACTGTTTAGCTGTAATCTGCCACCTGCAAATGACCAGGATCTTGTACATGTATGCTACTGTGGTAAGCTGGTGGAGGGGGGTTTATCAGCTACCAAAATAAGACTTTTAATGTTTTATTGTTTTAAGAGTCAGCACAGAAAGTTCACCATGGAGAAACAAATTCTTGTGCCACTCCTGCTGGGACTCGAACCCACTTGAACCTTTCAATCATGTAATGATGTATTCATGAGTCCAGAGCTCTAGTCTAACTCTAAATACTGAGCTATCCTCCCCACAACCCAAGCAAGGGATGTGCAGGACTGTAAGATGTGAAGTCAGTCAACCTGACACATGTATGTAAACCTGAATTTGTTAAATATTCTTATCAATAACTTAGTCTGCTTTTTTATTGTCTGTTATCTGTATTTCAGGCAATGGCCAGTGAGTATAAAGTTGGCATGGTGGCAAAACTTCTTGGAGGAGGGGAGTCTTCTTCAGGAGGTGAACTTGCCAACTTCTTCTCTTCACCCAGCAAAGTCACATCTTCAGCACCAAGCAGACCAATGACAAGGAAATCAAAAAAGGCAAGAAACAGTTTAACAAAACACTGCAATTGCAATTTGTACGAAGAGAAAGCTGACAAAGTGACATGGGAATTTTATAGCAGAGTCCCTAGAACTAGTAGAACTAGAAGGTTGTCAAGTGTTCCAAAATTTTGGAAACTTTTCACAAGCTTTGTAGTATTGTACTATTCTAGGCATTTTATTTTTTATATATATTTCATTAATTTTTTTAAAAATAAATTCAAAGACCAGATTCAGTCTCAGATTACTTGCCTGCTTTAGTACAAACAAGTTTACCTTTAAATAGTTCTCCACATGTGACACATGTCTGGACACCCTTCACATCACTGTTCAGATGCCAATTTAATGTCATTTTGTAGTTATAATTTGTATTATAGATCTGATAATGTATGACTATGAAGCTCAACTCAACAACTGGTTATTCTCAAAGTCAGGGAATTATTAGCTTTTAAAATTCTGTTTGACAGGGGAAGCCAAAATTTACAAACTTTCAGTTTCAAAAAGACCTCAGCTGAATTATTTTTTAAATATTTTTTTTCTTCTCATGGGTTTGGTTCTTGAAGCCCACTGCACTAGAGTTTTGTGAATGTCATTGTGACTGAGATGTTTCAGCTCTGATTAACTAGCAAGTTACAGATAACAGAGTTTCTTTGGTTTGAATTTTTCTTTTGTTTCTTGAAACTGTCTTTCTGTGCCTCTTTTTTTTTTTTTTTTTCCTTTTGCATCTGAACTTTGTGGAACTAGTAAAAGACATTTTCCTGAAGAGAGCTTGAAGTATTCACATAAAAACGATAATGAAATCAGTGAATTATTGTTAAATATGATGATTGATGTTGAGACCAAGAATAATGCAGAAATGGGTTAAATACTAGTCACTGCATCAAGAGATATGCTTTAGTTTAAAGTAAAAGTCCAAGGTTTTTAAGTATGCAAAATGACCATAAAAATGGTTGACAAATGAGTCACTAGTTTCAGATTTAATGAAATAAAAACTATATAAAAATGTTTAATTGGGTTTTTATTATTTTAATCAATTTTATTTTCAGTAGGCTTCCCTCGAAGTGACGTCAGTCTGGGGAGTCAGTGCGGTTGCCATCTTAGATTCTTCAGTAAACTGTGTACGTGTGTGGTTGACAAAAGGTTACCAATGCCGGCCGGCCTACTGTGTTGCCGCAAACTGTAACAATTCGCAGATGACCCCAGGTATAACAATGCACAAGCTCCCACGCAAATGACCCGCAGTGAGGTGAAAGTGGGTTAAGTTTATACAATTCAAACAAGCTGACTTTCTTGCTGCACCGCATCATGCCCATTTGTGTAGCGAGCACTTCAGTGAGTGCGATTTCACAAACCTCATGGAATACCGCATGTCGAAGCTGACATGATGTTCTGGTACTCTTTCAAAATCCTGCCTGACAGGCTCAAACTGATACGGCTGTATCCTCGTGGGTCTCTCGGGCAAAGTATCAGTTTTGTCTTTGGAGCTCGAGTTGGCCATTTTGCAGCGACTCCCCAGAGTGACATAGTAGGCATATGGTCACATGATTTGGGTGTCATGGCGACGCTTTCGGTACGACAGAAAATGCCTCTTTTTTTTCGTGCATTTATAACCCTCAGATCACAGTTTCACCTACGTCATCGTTCTCAGCGAGCTTTAACGGAAATCGTGTCAAAAATCACCCCTAACCTTGGACTTGTCCTTTAAGGCTAGTTTTGAATGCAAGAGTGAAGGACTAGGAGTAGGAGTAGGACAGAGAGCAGTACATATATATACATGTTTGTATCATGGAGGCTGTAATTATGTTATAACTTATATGCCTGGTTTTGTGATAATATGGTGATAAAGCTAACTGCTAATGAAATCAGCTTTCACATAAGCATGTATTTTCACTCGATTATGTTCCCTCATGCTGCAGAAGGATGACATCCCAACAGCAGAAACAAAGAAGTCGCTGCCAAAGAAAAAGCTCCAAGCCCAAAATGAGCAAGAAGAGAGTGGTCCCAAGTCAACAGAAATTAATGAGGAGGAAGAGAATGGTCCCAACTCATCAGAAATTAGTCATCGGTCATCTGGAGGTTCAGATGGTTTCAGGCCCCCACCTGGAATTGTTCATGAAGCTTTGACCAGTGCTGGCAAAAAGTAAGTGACTGATAATGTTGACGAGTTAATCTGCTCTTGTAATGGGAAGGAAAGCAATGGTTAGAAAGTGCCTACACCTCCTGTGAACTGGAAGCACACGATACAGAATGGGTTGACAAATGTGTACAGAACTAAGAGACCAATGAAAGCTGCAACCTTCCTGGTGGTAAGCAAACAGACTACAGAGTCAGTACAACACTTCATTCAATGTCTTTCTGTCACTCACAGTGTCCAAGATAACGAGCCATACACAGATGCAGCAATCTATTCAGTGTTGAGAGGGAGGAGGATGGGTCTTGAGTGCAGATCTAAACGATGCTGTTGCTATGGCAGAAGAATGTCAGAGTAGGTAGACTGTTCCAGAGTTATGGTGCTTGATGAAGTAAGGCATGTTGACCAGGAGACTTGAGATGAGCAGATGGAAAACAAAGATGCTGACTGTTGGCTTTGCCTGATGCTGATTACATGTACTTCTGAATAATATGATCTAGAGATATACTTATGGTCTTGCTTTGAGAAGAAGAAAAAAAGTGCATTATAATTACAACAGATGTCTGCTATTTCCTTTTGACCACTTTGCCAGTTGTTCTCTATTACTGTTCTGTGAATCGTGTTTCTCAAACCTGTTTGAAAGTGACTGTATACTATTAGTGTTACTACATGCATTTGGAATTGCACCTTCACTGAAGGATTTGTTTTGTTAAGAATTACTGCATAGTATGATAGTAATGGTGGTTACTTCAGACAGGTTTTGCTTTGTCTTTTTATACTGACCTTAACATCTGTTGGGTTGTGGAACACTGTACAGTAATGCAGGTGTTATGGGTCTTATCTGCTTGATACAATGATAGTAATAGACTAATACTGATAGTCAAACACGGTTACTGGCAGACACAGTTTCATGAACCTACTGTGTGTTTTTTATCTTGAAGCTGAGGGGGTGGGTCAGTTTACACTATTACAGCCAAATGAGGTATGGAACAGAAAAATCAGCAACAGCATTTTTTTTGGTGTTTTTAAATTATTATTTTTTATAGCTGTGTTACATTTGGGTATGCCCGCAAAGTATCTTGTGTAATTAATGAGAAAGTTAAAATAAGAATAAGAAGAAAGTTAAAATTGCACAGCAAGAAGGGAATAATGCTTTGATGGAATGTGAAAGTGCCAAGTAAATCAGATGATTATTCATTCATGTTTTCCAGCCCAACTGTCATCAGAAATGGTGCACTTTATGTAGCCAATTGTCCAGGATGCTTGCATCAAAGGACAGAGAGGCAAATCCATAGTATTACTTATTTTTTAATCATGCAATATAGATGAGTAATGAACATTTGTTTCTGTTAAAAGGCACATTAGACTGGCTTATGCCAAACTAACGTGACATTGTTTCACAGCCATCAATGAAATTAGTGAACAATGGCAGATGAGCTCCATGCATAGCAAAAACATTTTGTCACCACTAAATATTAATATGTACACCACTGGGGGGGGCGGGGGGGGGGGGGGGGGGGGGGGGGGGGAGCACATCAAAAGCAGTATAAAAATCAAAAATTATATGTTCTACTAGGCTTTGGCTGCCCTACTTGAATTTGAAATGTGACAATAAGCACACTTTTGGGAAGTAAATGCCACCAGGTTTAGTGTTGTTGCTTGCTTTATCTATGAAAAATCTAGGTGGATTAGGCAAATTATTCTGAGAAACGTTTATATTTGGGCCTACCATGGCACTGTATCACAAAGCCAGAAAAATATTTTTTCATTTAGATTTAGACAAGTTAGAGGTGACTCAATATAGGAATGTTTCTAGTGTTAGTGATGTTTTACATTTTCATTTCCACCTCTGTACTTGTCAGAATGCAATTTGTATTGTGTTGTACATTACAGAATGATTTGTGGAGTTTTGTTGTTTTCTGCACTTAGTTACATAAAGGTTTCTTTCCTACCCTCCCCACCCCTTTGTTCTTGTATTTGTTTTTGCTTCTCTTTTTATCTCTACTTCCTTTTTATATATATATTTTTTAATAGAATATATGTTAAACTTAAAGTACTATCCTCTTTTGTTTTCTTTTATCAGCTTGACCTACCTACCTTCTTATTTTTCGCACAGACCTGGAAGCAAAAGGAAGAAATCATCTGCTGCTGATGATGAAGAAGATGGGGTAGGGGATGAAAAACGTCCAAGACGAGACCGGCAGAAGAAAATCAATGAAAAGCGTACTGTCTTTGTTGGAAATGTACCCTTGACAACAAATAAAAAGGTTTCTTTCCTGTTTCGTTATTGTTGGTGGTGGTGGTTTAATTTTTTTTTATAATAGATAAAACAGAAATTTTACTTGCTTATTACTGAATTTTGTTTCAAGAAAACCAAAATACAAGAAACGTATACAGCAGGGATTTTTCAGTCACTTTGTCATAAAAGCTGGGACGCAAACAGCCCAGTGAATGAATGAATTGACTTCACTTGCCATCAGACTGTAGGAGAAACAGTCAGCTGTTTACTCCAGCTGCGATGAATGCTTCTGGTAAACAAAGATCAACCATGGGTCTGAAACGCGGAGCAGAATAAAATATCCTCTTTGGGTTTCTGAGCACTCTCATCAGATGTTGTTTGTGTGGGTGGAATAAAATTTGAACTGAAGAAGTGTGGGCAGGGATATCAAGCATGATGTTGAATCTCTGACATTTTTCGAAGGAGGTACCCTTTCCAGATAAGGATGCTTTACACAGAATATACATTGTATTTATGGGAGTACTTTCTTCTTTAGAAGGCCCCACTGTAAAAAAAATTGGAGAATGCCTGAAAGTACACAGGCCACTGAAGAACTGATTAATGCTGAAGCTTACTTTATTTAGCAGCTCAGCTCAACTACTTTTGATTAATAAAGGCATGCAGTGTATTTTCATCAGAAATATCCTGAAATGTTTGTAAGAGTATTATCTTTAAATATTTGTTAACACAGGTGTTGATGTTTTTGTTTTGTTTGTCTGTCTCCAGAAATTGACAAAACTGTTTCAGGAGTTTGGCGAAATAGAAAGTGTCCGGTTCCGTTGTGCGGTAAGAAAAGAATACAAATTCTGAACAGGAACTTCACTATGTAGGCATTCCACTGTCATGTGATTATATGCGTGTGCATTCTGTGTGTATGTCCAGGGGGGGGGGGGGGACTCAACTTCTTAGTCAGTAGTGTAAGTTCATACATATATATATATATTGATTTGGTTTTTTGTTTTCAACTAACTTTTAACCTGCATGTAGCTGATTGAGTAATTCTCTGTGTAGATCATAGCTTGATGCTTTCTTTTTGGTTGCTGTTGTTGTTTCTTAATTTGAAAGCATGCGTTATGCGTATTCCAAAGAAAGAAGACTGACATCTCCATCCCACCCACCCCCACCCCCTGCCCAGCCCCCACCACCCACCAGGCTCCCTCATCAATCCCTCTCCTCTCCCCTGTGATAGGGCCTAGAACCATGTGACACGTTCCTTTTCAGCAGTACCCTGTTATTATGTGGATGCATTCTGTGACCCATTAAGTATATGAATGTCCTCTGTCGTGCAGTGTCTCAGCGCGTGACAATTCTCTTTTCTTTCTTTCAGCCAGTTGCCGATCCAACAACCAGAAAGAGGGTTGCTGTGATTAAGTAAGTTGTAGTTTTGTGTGCCAAGAAGAAATTAATTCATTCAGAAATTTCATTTATTAAGATCAAATTCTACTTAGGTCAAAATTATTTGATTGATTAAATATTCCTTCTGTACTCCTTTCTTCTTTTTCTTCATCTTCTTCGAATTAAGACAAATGTTTGTTGGTGAATTTTAAGGTGCCAGCTTCTTGGCCTTAGCGGGTTCCATGGTTTTGTTACTGGGTGCTGCATGTTTGAAAAACAGTAATACTAATAGTGTTCATTTATGACAAAATGTGACACAAAAATTACCACTAAGTGTTTAAGAATAGGAGCCTTTCATATTAATTGTCTTTTTTTTTTTTTTTGTGTGTGTGTTTTCATGGTTTGTGCTTTTTCAAAGCTCATGACCGATGATTTAAAAAAAATGTGTTTCAAGCATTGCACTTTCTTTGCAGTTTTGGTTCCCTTTTAGTATAACAGTTTTCTGTGAAAAAGAAGTGATTATGGTGTTCCCAGCCCCAGTATCATTTTCTGTTCCTTTGGTGCATATTTTCTTCTACTGCTTCCATAGTGTGACCTCCTTCTTCATATTAATGATTACATCACTGTTACCAGTTAAAAAAACCCACTTACAATCAAACATTGAGTTTTCAGTGTCCCACCAGCATTTCACATCTCCAATTAGACCAATCTGGCTACCAAAGCAGTCACCAGCGGCGAACTCTGACCAGCACAGCCCTAGCAGTCATGAACATTACTTACTGCTGGGGCAGGCACCTACTCCAAGTGGAGTGATTTTGGGAGACATGATCGAAAAGACTCAAGGGTGGGTGTTGCAGCCACATCCTCAGTGAGGTCATTCCAATCCTTGATTGTGTTGGGGGAAAAAAGAGAATTGCAAGGCTTCTTCGTAAATCTAGCATAGTTGTAGACTTGCACATGTGTATGTAATGATATTTTAAAAAATCTGCTTCTTTTTTATGCAGGAAAGAGTTTCATGAACAGCGCAACAACATTTCATCATACATTTGCTTCAAAGAGGAAGAATCAGCTAAAAAGGCTCTTTCTTTGTGAGTTCTTTGTGTGTGTTTTTCTTCTTTCTTTTTTTTCACCTGCTACACCCACCCCTACTTTCCCCCACAGCATTTTAGTTTGCATTCTACATGTGTTATTAACAGTGCTCTGATGGTGGTGATGATAATGACAGTTACAGTGATGGCATATTATGATGTTGATAAAAGTGGCATCACTGCACTGGAACATAGACAAGTTTGTGCACATGTATTTAACTTTTTGTAACTGTGAATGTGATGAGTTTGTAGTGGGATTTAATAGATGCATTTGTGGCATCTGCCTGAAACTTGACAATATTTTCTCGAACACTGTTTAAATGAGACCTTTGAGCTGTTGCAGAATAAACTCTGTTCAGAAGAATAAACTCGATTTATCTTTTTTTGGGGTGTCCATTTTAAGGAACGTATCCTGTTCCCAAGGTTATGGGAGAATCAGAAGATTAAACAGAAGGCATTTAAATGTCAGTGACCTGAACAGTTGCTCTGCTAACATAGTTGTTGGTATAGTACCATGGCAAAGGCATTTTACTGCATTTATTCTTTCTGTTTTTTTCTTTTCTTAGTGTCTTAGTTTGAATGATTTATGATGTAGCTTCTTGCTTTTACTGTGACTGCTTCAAACCAGTTCCGCAAGAGAGATATTTGTGCACATGGTTTCATACACTATATTATATAAGACTAAGAGAAGTTTGTCTTTTACAGAAATGGATATCTGATTGATGGCCTTCATATTAGGGTGGATGCAGCCAAACCAAAAGCAAAGGTACGTCGACACTCCAAGCCGCACTTTCTGGTACTGTTCCTGTAAACTTTGCCACAACTGGTTACATGATTGAGGGGGAACCGTTTCTGACTGCAGCTTTCAAGCACCCCACCACCAAACACTGCCATAATTGGCTATTCTATTAAAGGAGCACAACTTATTTCTGTGCTTTTGTCTACTGAAATTGTCTCTAAGCCTCACACTGTCATTGTGAGAAGTTATGAAAGAAATGCCTGATATAATAATTATGTGTTGTCTGTTACTAACATACTAATGTGGTCATAGATTGAGGTGCATGTTGTCTGAGTGGCAAACTTGTACCTGTAGATGTTTAGGATAGCTTGAAGTATTCTGTGTTATATTTAATCTGAAGTCTGGCTGTTTGCAGGTTATTGGATGCCCTTAGAAAAACATTAATTTTATCATTTTCATGGATAATCAGTGGAACATTTTAAACAAAATCCTTTATTTTAGGTTTATATTTTGATCTCTTCAGTTTGTTGAAATGACATATTTTTAGAACAATAGTTCCTTTAAAAAAACAAAAAACAATGAAGAAGCAGATTTGTGACCTGTTCTTATCTTTTCATAATGTGTTTTAATTTTGAGATGTGTACTGTTTTTTGGGGGTTTTTTCAGCATGAGACTAAACGGTCAGTCTTTGTGGGAAATTTACCATTTGGTAAGTTCTATCTCTCTTCACTCTTCACCCCCCCACTCCCCCATCGCCTCTCTCTCTCTCTAGTTTTTTTCCATCCTGATTTGTTCCCTGTCACGTTGCAGTTGACAGGTTACTAAATTTATCATCTGACCCTAACTCTCTCGTTCAGTCTCTTCCCTTCACCCTCCCCTCTCCCACATGGTCTCTCCCCCTCCCTCCTTTCCTCTCTCATCTTGAATTTCAGTTCCATTCTGATTTATTTTTATAAATAATAGTTTACAGACAGTTTGAGTGTGTGTGCATGTGCACATTTGTGTGTCCGTATTTGTATGTTTGTCCTTCTATCTATATATCATTCTCAAACACACTGATGAAAATATACTTCTAGTTTGCTGTGTTTTGCAGATGAACAAAATGTACTTCTAGTTTGCTGTGTTTTGCAGATGGAAAATATGTACTTCTAGTTTGCTGTGTTATGCAGACAAACAAAATGTGCTTCTGGTGTGCTTTGTTTTGCAGACAAACAAAATGTACTTCTAGTTTGCTGTGTTTTGCAAACACTCCTCATGCATTAAAGTTTATAGCTTTTGCACACATATTGAAGTGTGTGGCTTTGGTTTGTGCTATGTAGTTTGCAGCTTTTTTTCTTTCGTTTTTTTTCTCTCGTGTGTATCATTTTGTCTGTACATAAGTTGAGTGCACAAATACCCTGGAAAAGTGTGCTCCTAGCTTGCTGTGTTTTTTGCACACATTTCCTCAGGCATTAAAATTTGTGGCTTTTGCTGACACACCCGAGCTTGTGGCTTCTCTCCATGCTTTGAAGTTTGCACCTTTTCTGTTTATGCATTCATCTTTGCGGCATTTGTTCATACGTTAATTTTTGTGTCTGTCCATAGCTATTGAGGAAGAGAGCATTCGCAGCCACTTTGAAGATTGTGGTGAAATTGAAAACGTGCGAGTCATCAGGGATCGCAAAACAAATCTGGGCAAAGGATTTTGCTACATTCTGTTTGAGGTTAGTGTGTCTGAAGGACCACACCCATCCACAACATAGTTACCCCCTCAAAGCCAAACTGAGTGGGGGGTTGTTTTTATTTTTAGCCTGATTTTGAAGAGAGAGAACAAAGTCAAAAACATCACAAATTGCAGACATATTTATATACACAAAAATGCAACAAAATCAGAAATCACCCCCTCCCCCAAGCAAAACTGTGTAAATATTGCTGTATTAGACATGCAACATTGCTGTTTAATATCATGGTCTCCATTACAGCATGATATTAGTCAGTATGTGACAAACTGTGTTTTGCCAGTTTGTATGTGGAAACAACTTGATCAGCTTCAGAATCATTCAAAATACAACACTTTCATGCATCTTTTACAGCAGAAAAAGAGTTTATTACACAGAAGATGCAAACATTTTTTCTTCTGTTATCTCTGACATCTTTGTTTAATCCAGATTGCTGTTGATTTGTTAGGGTTCACCAATTCTCCAGTGATTTCAAGGTTACTCACATACAAGTCCTTCCATAGTTTTTGTGACATTTTGATAGCAAAGCAGCAGAATTTTGATGAGTGTTAATACTGTTACAAATAGATGGAGAGTTGAACAAAATGTAAGTTCAGTAGTCACCATCTTTACTGTACAGAGTTTGCTGAGCTAAACGTAAGTTTAGTAGTCACATCTTTACTGTACAGAGGTTACTAAGCTAAATGTAAGTTTAGTAGTCAACATCTTTACTGTACAGAGCTTACTGGGCTAAGTTATGCCCAGATTGTGTTGAGAAATTTCTGTGTTTGATTGCTCAGAGCAGAGTAATGTACTTCACTGCTGAAAGGCTGGAGATGGAAGGTGAGGGGGTGGGGGATATCATAGCATATATAGTAAACTTTTGTTGTTGTTGACTTGTTGTTGAATGATACATTTGGGGTGGGGGTTGAAGGGAGGGGGGATATTAAACAGCAATAGTACTGAGCAGCTATGACAGTTGGAATATAAATGATGCCACAAGGAGACATTGTTCGTGTTACAGTCCAAAGACAGTGTGTCACTGGCCCTCAAGCTGCACAACTCCACTCTCAATGGGAGAGCACTGCGGGTACAGCGCTGCGTGGACCCGTCAAAAGGCGATGAACAGAAAGGCCCCAAGAAGAAAAAATCTAAAATATCCTTTTCTGGCTGTGTTTATCATACCTTCTTTGCTGTTCCTTTGTCTTCTTCTTTTCTTTTATTCCTTTATTGTTGTAGTTCTTCTTTCTTTCTTTGCTTGTGTGTTTATGTGTGTGTTTCTTTATTGTCATGTTATGTTTGCTTGTATTTATTTGGAGCCAACATTATTTTTGGTTATTTTCAATAGTTCTGAATGCAATAGTTTTGGTTCTTTTAAACAGTTCTGAATTCAGACAGTCGGTGGGTGGATATTGGGGAAGCAAAATTTGTGTGCTTAATTTGTGCTCTCTTGTCTTTCTATCTGTCTTGATGTTTTTAAAGTTGAACATGTGTGTCACTGTGTGTGCTTTATTTGACATATTTGTTAGGATCTCTGCTGTGAGTAAAACTAGACTCACTGACTATAGCCTTAGACTGAGTGACTGTCCAGAGAGAAGGCTTTAAATGTTGTTGTTGTTTTTTCGTTTTGTTTTCTGAGTATTTTTTGTTAATGATATATATCTGTGAAATTTGGCTGATCAAAGCCTTTCTTGTGCTTCAAAAGTATCTTCCAATTTCCTTTACTCTAATACTATTCTGATGGCAAACCAACAACTGCAGACAGAAAGCCAAAGACAAAGAACAAGACATGGCAGCCCACAAACATCTCAAAGGCTCAAGTTCTACAACTAAAGAAAACAGCATTAAACAAAAAACGGCGGCAGGCCGACAAAAAGAAGGCAAAGAAGAACAAGGCAGATGAAGTCACCAGAGTGCTTGGACCAATGCAACGGCCACCAGCAAAAACTGGCACTGGCAAAAAGTCCAAGATGATGACGAAGAAGAAGAAAGCTGGGAAGGGGTCGAAAGTTGCCAGGAAGGGAAGCCAGGGCAGGAGATGAGAAGTGGTTTGTGTGCAGCAGATTGTGAGGTCCAGTGAAACTCTTTTGGGGGGTACCGAAGAAGTCCTTGCAGACCACCAAGAGTGCTTACCCAGTTTTCAGGGCCAAGGTTTCTACTTAGCTGTAGAGGTTTAATTTAACAGTTTAGTACACCCCCTCCTCTACTATGCAGCTGAATAGAGCGCTTTGTCATCTGTGAATTTCACCGCTCAAACTAAAGGACATTATGTCATCAACAGTACCTCTTCACCTCTGAAAATTTGTCTTATTGTTCTAAGCAAACAGGCAGAAAGCCTGAAAATGTTCTGTCCATTTAAGCATACAGTGGGTCCATTTTTATATATATATATTTTTTGCTGTTGGTGGTACACTGTGGCTTGGTTGATACCGAAAACTTCATGGTTTAGGTGAAACTGGGAAAGGAGCAGTCTGTGCAACAGCATAAACTAAATTGTATCCTTGCATTTTTAAAAATTTATTCTGCACCTGATTTTATTCAGTAAGTACTCTGTTGGGCATTCCTGTAGTTCCTCTAACTTTAAGAGATACAATTTTATGCTTATTCTTTCCATGCAGCACTTCATGAATACCTTGTGGGAAGGTTACCTCACTTTGGTAAGGCTACAGCAATGGGCATGTGAATAATCAGTCAGAAGCAATGGGGACGGGGATAGCTCAGTGGTTAGAGCGCCGGACTCGTAACTGAAAGGTCCCGGGTTCAAATCCCTGCAGGAGCGGCGGGAGAATTTTCTTCTCCAGGGTCGACTTTCTGTGCTGACTCTAATGTCGGTATCCGTTCCACCCCTGTGTTACCACAGTAGCACGTAAAAGATCCCGGTCATTCTGCCAAAAGTGCAGGTGGCAGGTTACAGCTAAACGCGCATACACCTTACGTATGTGGCTTTGCATGAAGTGACATGGTGCATGGTTGTATGGTGTACACAGAACTTGTGCCGAGATGGCTGCAGTTTCATGTGGCACCAGCCATGTCAGCGCTGTAAGTTCACCACTTCGGTGGATATTCAAAAAAACGCGCTATAAAAAAGCTTGTCACTCATGTAGATCCACAGGCAAGCGCAGTGAGTCTGCTCAAGAGAGCGGAGAATAGCGCTATATAAGTGATCATCAATCAATCAGTCAATCAATCATGCTGCCCAGCCCTGCTACCAGTGTGTGTGGTCCCTTGGTGATGAAATAGGGGTTACCGATTTTGACAAGGCAGCCAGGGAAAATTGTCCTGCTCTTCTTTGATCGCCAGCTGCCCCAGGGATCTTTTATATGTATGGTCAGAAGCAGAGGGATTGGACATGCTTTTTTTCTTCTT
Organism: Alviniconcha strummeri; assembly: GCA_963584105.1. Classification (NCBI taxonomy): domain Eukaryota; kingdom Metazoa; phylum Mollusca; class Gastropoda; family Provannidae; genus Alviniconcha; species Alviniconcha strummeri. Next base: position 21,836,886 of record OY757543.1, on the reverse strand, counting down.
TTTTTTCACTCATTCAAAGGACTAGACGTTCAGTCCAGTATCATTGTGGGACTAGAAGGCAAAGTACAGCCTTGAGCCTGGGCCAAGACCAGACCAAATCCAGGACTCCCTGCTTTACAAAATAATAGCCGATGTCAGGGTGAGAACCCCTTGGCCACTTTGCCCATTTGTTTTTTCACTTTTCTGCCAACCAGTCATCACTAGTAATGCAGATATTTGTAGTGTGTGTGTGTGTGTGTGTGTGTGTGTGTGTGTGTGTGTGTGTGTGTGTGTGTGTGTGTGTGTGTGTGTGCACATGCAAGTGTGTGCATATATACTCCTGTTTGTGTGTTTTACATGTGTGTGTGTTTTACATGTGTGTGTGTGAGTGTGTGTGTTTGCAAGTGTGTGTTTGCAAATGTGATGAATGTGTGCATCTGTAGGCCTTGTAAATGCCCTGGCTCATACCAGATGGGTGCCATAGATAAACTGTTATTATTATAAGTATTCATCCAAAGGGGTGGTTGCTTCAAGCAGGCTTAAGTGTTGGCCAAGATGTACTGTTTTCCTTCTGGGACTCCTCATGTGTAGAGTAAATAAACACAACACAAACACCTCATTGTGTTCAGCATGTTTGGTTTTCTGGAAACCTTTCTCAATAAACTGTGGACTTTTGTGATGTGGGCCACTGGATCATGGTGATTTCATTGCTTCAGAGTTCTGAGATACTTGTTTTGGAAGTATAAAAATTCTCAAGGATTAACCCTGTCTGTGCCAGAACTTTGTTTTTAAAATTAGCAACACTGTACTGAAAGGTTGTTATAATGGAATTGCTTGTTATTTAAATAATAAAAGTTAATGACACTATGGTAATACATACTTTGTGTGTGTGTGTGTGTGTGTGTGTGTGTGTGTGTGTGTGTGTGTGTGTGTGTGTGTGTGTGTGTGTTGCAAAACAAGGCATGTATAATGGAACCAAGGACCCCTGTGGAGTCTGTGCATGCAACTGCATAAATCACAACAAGGGAATGTTGTTGATTGTTTAAATATTCATGATCATAAAATGGGCACATGAATAATCAGTCAGAAGCAATTCTGTTGTAATAATAAGGCGGTCCATAGAATACATAAACAATTAGGCAGAAATGATTGTGTTGTTATATTTACAAAGTTGTGCATAACAGATGCATGCACACATACAAGTACCCTCTGAACATGTGGGCATGCACTTGGTCGAAACAAAAAAGAAAAAGTATGATTAACATTAGATCTTACGTTTATTATGCTATGCATTTACTGACGTGGACTTTGGTAGTAAAAAACATGTAACAAAAACATATCTTTTTGTGATTTAATCAATAATCATTGACATAGTTATTAAAACTAAATGTATTATTATTCATTCACAAATATTCTCCATTATTAATTATCATTACTGTTTAGGAGCAGAAAAAAATATATGTGACTGAAATTGCTTCTATTCCCATATGGCTGATCTTTAAACAGTTCGTGTTCTAAAAATCCAAATCCGGGATCGGGGTTACTTCAGCGCGACGAAGCCATTATCCCGGGCGGTAGCTTGCTTGGCAACTTAAACTGATAAAAACAGTTTTGTGTTCGCAAATTCGTGCCCTTGGACCATTTCCAAGGCAGCACCACCTTATTTTAACCTTTTTGTCGACGGAAGGCCACCCGTGACAGGTGAAACGGTTGTGCTAGAACATCTGTGATGTATTGATCTAGTCGCTGAGTTTCTAGAAGTTGAAAATGTGTCCTAACTTGTTGACAGTCGTTCTGTAAAACTAATGAAAGTATGAAAACGAAGGTGTTTTGTTCAGATGTTCGGCATTACGATTGTGGAACAGCATACCACCCCATGCTGACTCATGCTAGTCCTTTAAACCCATCAATGAGGCCTGGCTGACAAATCATATCGCCAGTTTGTATGCCTCTTTAGTTTTAAACAACACACTGATCCAGGCTGTAAAATTGTACTTAGAAATAGAATGTTCGTTGTGTACCACCAGTTATGGTGGAATGCTGTCCAAACTATTTGGATTACTACAGCATTCTGAAGAAGACAGCATCTTTCAGTTTCAGTGTTTTCTGAATTGATAAATTTGATGATTTCATGCTTGATCAAGTTGATGGATTAAATTATTCTAATTATGATATGAATTGTGATGAAAACATTTCTCCTTCTTTTTTTCTGTTGGATAGTGTTAAATTAATGTCTTGTTTAAAAAAACTGTACTATGATGTCTATTAATAAGTGAATGGTAATACTAATACAATAATAAAGTAATATAAATGTGCAGTAATGATAGTTAAATACATATTTTGTTGGTAATACATATACATATTTTGTATGTGTGTGTGTTTAGAATGGCAGAAGTTCATGTGATCGGTCAGATAGTTGGGGCCTCAGGCTTCCCAGACCACAGTCTTTTCTGCAAGTGGGGCATACACACAGGTAAGCCAAACTATTTTTTCGTTTCTGCTCAATGGCAGAGAATTTTACTCTTCACCAACCTGTTTTTATCTCTGTGGGCACGTTTTTGTCTCTGTCACTTTCTCAAAACAAAGATTGCAATTATCAGAAGTGGAGGAAGAAGGACAAAAAAATAACAAAGGCTTCCCATTAAACAGGACAGCACTAAGTTACTGTAAAGATTTTTGTTTTATTTGTTTGTGTTTTGTTTATAAAGATTTTAATATATTGCTTTCAAATTCACACCAAATACTTTGGGTATGGCTGTACAACATGATTTTCAGGATTTATACAGAACAATTTTATAAATATATCCTCAGATGTTGAGTTGTTAGTATACCCATATATTTTAGTAAGTTTACATCAGGTGCCTCAGTGTGAATTTTCCTGCCCATATGTAATAGGTGTTTCCACAGCCATGTTTTTTATCATGTAGACATTTTAGGTTTAGTTCACATTTGTTGCTTATTTACTTTTGATGTATTATTAAGAGGAACTTTAAATATATTTTTATAAACACATGATTAGAACAGGTGTTTTGATGTAAAGTTCATGAAGTTAATAAGTTCTGAATGCATTGTCTGGGTGCACACATTTCCATGAAGTGTTACAAAAGGTGGTAAACCTAAAAGATCAGCTCTGCAAGAAACGTACAGAGGAGGTATTTTATTTATTTATTTGTCTTGATCAGCATTTCATCCAAAAGGATTTGTTGAGGATGCCATGCTACTGGATTCATTTGTTCACAATATCTTTGACTTTGACTTAGGTGGTGCCTGGAAGATTGTGGCAGGATTGAGAGAAGGTCAGACGCAAGTAGACAACCCACGGAACCATGAAGCTGCCTTCTTTGGGCACCCCATTGACATCCACTTTGCCACAAGAGGAATTCAGGGTAAGGAATGATCCTTTTCATCACTTTATGATCTGCTTTGCGATTTCTGGAGAGTCTTATTTATCAGCAACCAAAAACAAGCATAAAAAAAGGCCTCTGGCCACAAGGCATTGTTCATGGCTGCTTGCATCGTTTTCTGTTTGGTGGTGCTGGACGTCATACTTTCTTATGCAAGTTCAAAATTTTAATGAGTGACGTTACTAGAATGAGCAGTGTGCTGCCCAAATATGCCCAATGCCGCCTTGCTAATAGAGTGGAAATAATTTGCAGCTGTTTTGAGCTTTGGTAAACAACAGCCCCAAAATGTGCCTAGGGCTACCAGTCAGGGCAATCTGCAGTAAAGTTACCCATTGTGATGTGTATTTTGTGTTGGATTGTAAAGTGTGCTGAGCCCATGCGGTTGGGAAAGACTAAGGTGCTACAGAACTTTTATTATACATTATAAATGAATGCTTCTTGGATGAATAGGAAAGGATGATAGCTTTCATAGAGTAGCACTTCATAGAGTAGTTGCATACATGTAGATGACAACATTCCACAATCTGACACAGTTTCCCATGTGCCGATGTAGGCCTGTGAAGTAAAATAGGTCACCCTGCTCATATAGTCATAGTCACAAGTGATTTAAGCAGGGTCCCATGGTGAGTGTCTGTGGAATACAAATAGGTACCGAAACATGTGTTACTGTGCATTGATGGATGAACAGATGGTTGTTTTTTAAAGTTGTTTTTAATGTGTGCGTGTGTGTGTGGTTAGTGTTATTGTAAAGCACCCTGTGCTACAATCTAGTGTGGTAGATGGGCACTCTAGAAATCCTCTTTATTATTATTATTGTAACAGTGAACTAATCAAGCTGGTGATTTATTCATTTAGTGACTTTTGTAAAATAAAAAAGACATAAACATTTGAATGTGGTTCATCCTCGGGTGATCCTGTGCAGTTGATGGCATGTTAAGGACTAACTGAATAAAATTACAAACTGCGGTAATCGTGGTTAAGAATGAAGTGTGAATATGTTCTTTGTAATGCAAGAGTATACCTGTTTTTGCCTAGGCATCATAAGACATGAGTATTTGTGTTCAAACATGGGAATGAGCCATCACCTGTGTTTTCTGTGTTCATCAGTGTGCCCTGACCTGCTTTGCTTTCAAAAAAGACCTGAGCCCTGCATTGCGTTATGGTCGTGCGTGTGTGTATGTGCGCGCATTTTGCATTTATATTGTAAAGTCAAGGAGCACATTTACTATGCATGCGTGTGTATGCGTGAATGCTTTTTGTGGACATTGTCCTTGTATCTTGGAGCATTTTTATTGCAACTGTCCATTTTGTGAGAGTGCTGCCGTAAGTTGATATTGTATTGTCTGTGGTGTCACAGTTTGTGATTGATTGGTGTTAGGTGGTCTCTGTGTTCACCTTTTTAGGATCATCCTTTTTATGTATGCTTTTAGGGCAAATGTGTAAAGTCTGACATTTTAGACATTGTCTTTTTTTGTCATGGAAAGAGGAAGTGCTAGACGATCTTCCTTGAAAGGATGAGAGATGGCCATCGTCAATCAGACTAGCATTGGAACTATTTCAAAATCAGCATAACTTCTGAGACAGGTTGGAGCAAGTGTGGGCTTTTCCAAGCACAGAGATACCACCTTGAACTGAACTTTTGATTATGTGTGCCTGTTCCATTTCAGGTTGGCCAAGAATCCACTTCCAGGTGTGGCACCAAGACCAGTTTGGGCGCAACGAGCTGTACGGCTATGGGTTCTGTCACATTCCTACCTCACCTGGCATGCACGAGATCGAGTGCCACACGTGGCGCCCCACGGGGTCCTTCATGGAGACAGTGTCCCAGCAATTCCTGGGTGGGGGACCCCAATTGAAAAACGCAGACTTGATATACAGTGGCACTGACCGGTATCGCCTGCACACCATCTCCATGGGCAAGGTTCACCTGAGACTTGGTGTCATCCTGAGAAACTTTGACAAGTTTGGCGTTGAATGCTGATGTGTGTTGGACAGTGACTCACCTTTCATCTAACCCTTGCCTGCACCTCACCATCGCCATGGGCAAGGATTACCTGAGACTGGGTTGGGTGTCATCGTGAGAAACTTTCTCAAGTTTGGCGTTGAATGCTGTCATGTCTGCTGGACAGTGACTCACCTTGTGTGATGATGGTACTTTTCTTTTTCTTTTTGTATGTGTGGGTAATTTAAGTTTGCTGTCTTCATCTGCAAGGGTGAAAGTTGACTGCCCAACTCATGCCCAGGTTGGGGTACCAAGGATGCAAAAATGCAAGTCTCTCTCTGCAGAAAATTCAGAGCTGTCAAAGTTTCCATTTTTTTACTAAGCAAAGTGGGTGGGTGCAGGGTGGTGGTGGTTGTTGTTGTTGTTGTTGTTTTTTGGGGGGAGGGTATATTCAGATTACCATGTCATGGCTTCTCAAAATATTCTGCGCAACAATTTGGAGCCAACCTTTGTATGGTGATTATCATGAGCTGGAGCAGCTTGCAAAAATCAAAAGATTTAATGGCTGCTTTCACTTAAATTTTAAGCCTGGGTAGGTCAGAATATAGGTATGAATGCTTGGCCTACTGCCAGGAAATTTGCCTTTCTTTTGCTTTTTGCTTGTTTTGTTTTGTGGTCATCCTGATACCTTCAGCTTCATCCCTCCATCGTCCTCTTCCAACTTGAAATGATGTTATGTGTGTCATGAACAGTGAATCATATTTTTATTGTGATCTGGTAAGTTGTTTTAGTCTCACTCTGATGTGACCTTTATCATTTACTCATATTACTGGGCATGAGACATCAGAACATTGAACATACATTAAACATTAATTTCTAGGGAGGAAAATGTACAGATATGACATTACAATTTATATTAACCCACTTGGCCCCAGACCAGCCACTGCCCTTTTGCTACAAAATCCCTTGCAAAGGGAAGTAACTGTGTCAAATGATCCTGGTATACAACTTTAAAAATCAATGATAAACACCAAACAAAAGTTTTGGCTCACTTCGTATTTTTCCCAGTTTGCAAATACAGTGTTCTTGTATATCCAACAGATTTTAATTTTTTTCATGCAAAAATAAAAGCATAATTTTTTTAAATTCCCAAGTCAGAAATATCCGCATCTGAATGTCAGGTTTTGGGGTACCTATGGGGTACAACCAACTTAGCAAAATTTCCAGTGTGAATCTCCAAATATGAAGCTCCGTGAGTTTGTTAGCGTGCCCACGGTAAGCGAATGAGCCAAATTTGTAGTTCAAATCTCAAAAGATGAATTTCCGACGCCATTGCTAACAGTCAGGCTTTTGTTTATTTTTGTGCATCTAACGCGTGTCCATCTCGCAACTTTGAAAATTCACAGCATCTCTCAAACTCAACGGGACTTTGGACAAAGGACATCGCCGGAAGTTGTAAACAATAGCGGAAACGAGGCTACAAGTCTCTCGAGAATCCCGTTCCTATTTGCATAAGCCGAGATGCTAATTTGGATCGTCTGCTAGCCAACCGCTACCGGGTGGTCTGGGGTTTTGTGATAAGGCAAAAGAGCGGGCGGTGATGGGCGGCCTGGGGCCAAGTGGGTTAAGCATTGATTTCTAGGGAGGAACATGTAAAGATATGCCACTGCTCTCCCTAAAAGCATTGCTGCAATGAATCTAATGAAAGCGCTCCTTGATACATAATAGCAACTGTAAAATGCACTACACACACATTTCCCAGGTGAGGTATTAAAGAGGTCTTTGGTCTTGAGAAGCAAAAGACAGAAAAAAAGATAAAAAGAATACCTGTTTCAATCAAACAGTACAGTTACAAAGCATGCACAGATTTTACAAGCAACAAATGATGAGAGGAGTGAAATTCAACCTACTATTCTTTCATTTGGGAGTGAAGTTTTTTGAGGAGAATGGGAACACAAGGCTGCGTCTGAGACAGTAATACTAATAGCCATTTCACAAGAGGCAGGCATTGGAAATGACAGTTGATAATGTTTTGTAGTAATGAGCTAAACAGTAGTGGAGTTTTGCAGTTACCAGAAGAGTAACTAATTAAAACAGCCATCAAATAACACGCTTAGTGTGTTACCCCCCTGGGCAATGAAGATACTGATGCCGTCTGCCACCAACCCATCAGAAACAGATCAACAAAAGAAAATGTTGTGAAAAGATATGCCATCAGCAGATGCAACTCATGACATCAGATAGCAGAACACAGCCATTAGTGCCCCCCGCCCGCCACTCTCCCACCCCCCACCCCCCCTTACTCCACTGAAGACTTTGATTTCAGAGTTAAATGCAAACCTTAACATAAACAATGTGGTCACAAAATTAAATGCAAGCATGCTTTGCTGTTTTATTCAAGGGTTGTACTTCAAAATTGGTCAAAAAATGTTTTTGATATTGTGCCTTCTTATTCATGCTAATGAAGAATATGTGATGCTATGTCAGATTTGCAAGGATTTTATTGGATCTGTAAGATGATGATTGTAGTATTGTTATATAAACCTAGAGTATACGGTAGTGTGCTTTCCTTCTGTGTTGTATGGCAAATGACTAAGCCTTCTATTATTTAGTAGTGTGTAGTAAGTACATATGGTTTGTGTAATACTACATTCATATACATATATATATGTAGATATATATAAAACAGTGTGTGTTGAATGTGATGTGAATGAGTTTATTTATGTACGATAATGCATTGCATGAGTGTGAAAGTGAATGAGTTTGATTCATGAGTGCATACATTTATGATTGGGTATTTACACTAATTACCGGACAATGCATGGTACTGCATTGCATAATTGAACATGATAGTAAATGAGTTTGTATGCATAGATTGATGCATGGTGTAAATAAAATGTTTCCTGTCACTGACGAAACTGATTTTCTGTGAGTGTAAATTCCAGTTTCCACAATATTTCTTTCTTTGGCAGCAAGAATCAGACGCAAAGGATCTGTTTTATATGTTTATTTAATAGCAGCTTACTGCATCACAAAGGCAATGAGTGTACAGCTTTGATCATACTAATTATCAGAAAAAAATGTATCACACTCTTTTTTTTCATTACAAAACAGTTTTACATGCAAAATGTGAAGCTGGGTTGAGGTTCAAAAGCATGCATCTCTTGTACTACATTCAGTCAGATTGTGTCCTATGCATTGCATTCAGTCACATTTTCAAACCATCGTTTTATGGTCACAGACACACCTCACACTTCAAACATCCTTCTTACTCTCTCTCTCTCTCCAAAACTACTTTGAAGCCCCCATCCCTCCTCCCCTGCCCCACACAAAATTTATTTTAATATAGCCCTACCCACACCCAATTAGTTGCAGGATGGGGGAGTGGGGGGGGGGGGGGGGGGGGCTACCATCCTGCAACTACTAGGGTGTGGGTAGGGCTATATTAAAATAAATTTTGTTTGGGGCAGAACAGAAAAAAAGGCACACACACACATGACATACACATACACCTAGTGTGCACTACTACTAGAACGGAGTCTTCAAAAAACAAAGTTTCTATTTCTGAGCCTTCAAAAAATCTGGTGTGTGAAAGCCAGCTGGTATGTATTCGGGAGAGGGGGGGTTCATCAAAGCAAGGAACTTGAAGCGTTCTCCCATCTTCTGGGGGTTGGTAAGCATGTCGTAGCCAGTCACTAAAGTTTTCCAGTGTTCCCGCTCCGCTTTCTCCAGCAGCATCTATGTTCAATAAACAAATGGACAGAAAAAAGAAAGATAAATCAGAAGTGTACATGCTCTAGGATCTAATCTTTGCAAAATGTTTTTCCCTCTCTGTCAGGAAAGTTCCAGGAAAACTCGTGCTGACAAAAATGTGCTGCATCAATGGATGGTTGCAAGGCATTAACAACTGAGCTGCTCATGCCTTTTCCACAGAGAGAGAGAGAGAAGTGCAAACTAAAGGTCTTTTACAGCCCTGGTGCGCAGAAACTGACCATGTTTTACATGCAGTGTGTGTTGATGCAGTGCAACTAAATACAAGCAAAAATTATTACGTGCAACATTTCCAGCAGCTGGACATAATATCCTTGTTTTTCTCACGTCTCCTAACTGCAATGCTTTCTTTCCAGTGCTTTTCTCACTGTACTGTATCATTTGTTGGAACAAGTTGTGCAGGGTACAGATTAACCATTTAACAAGACCTACCCTTCACTTAGTTTATGAATTTAGTTTTGGGACATATAAATAGTATAAATATAGCGGCTTTTCAGTTCGGTTATCTTTATACAATGCAAAGCATGTTTACCTGCAGTCGAACTCCAATGCCCATATTGAGCAGAAAGTCTTGCTGTGTGATAGGGCCAAATGTGGAGACTAAAACAGAAAAAGCACAAACAGGTTCATCTCACTCTGAATTTGTGGTCAGGAGATGATGTAAGTATTCAAGACCATTTGTCCAGAAACACAGCGTAAGCTCTGGCGTAACACAATTCAAGCCATTTTTTTGGCCTCTGCTAAACCTGCTCTTTCTCTGAAACACTCCAGACATTCAGCATGTCCAAACAGCAACAGGATAAGTACATTTTCATTTAACACCTGACCAGTTAACTGTTGATTTGTCATTTGGAAAAAAGGGGCTTACCCCAAAATCGCACGCTTCATATTGTCATATTAAGTTAGCATTCCTTTCAACCATTCACATGTTGGGATCCTGTCTTGCATTGATTATGATCCCCTCCCCATCCCAACTTTATGTAATGTGAATGTAATTACAGCGGGTGTGCATATTTCTGGTGTCTTTAACTAAGAAAAAAATATGACTGCACATGTTCCAGTCTAAACTTTGTGTATTCCAATCATGTGTGGATGTCATATAAAAAAATATGTGAATCATGGCTGACTGGGATTTAAAAATCAATGACCTGTCTACTTATTGAAACTAAACCTTTCTTTTTTCTTCAGAAGGTGGAATATGGGCTGCATCGCCTACCTCCTTCGATGCATCGTTTGAGATAAGCGAAGTCCACATCAGCCGTTAAATCTGCAGAACCTGGGCCTACCAGAGGGTCATGTAGCTTGTGATCTTTGAAAGCCTGTCACAAAACATGTAATGCACTTCATAATCTCTGTTACTATGGTTAACACCTACGCGTACATACACACATGTATGCAGACAGCACTTTACTTAACTGCTATAAAGAGCATAATTATTGCTGAAATGTTACACATTTGTAGTTGCATCACTATCCCTGTAAAGGGATGTCGAAGTTATGCCAAATAATCATTATTATAGACATTAACATCAAGACATGCATCAGTAACAGTGATCAAAACAAAACAAAAAACACCTTATTTTCATTAGCTCTGATTTCTAATAGAGACATGTTTTGTCAGCAACCCCTATGTAGCAGTGATCCAAAATAATCCTCGTATCACTACTCTCTATGATGCATCCAACAGGATCTTTGTGAAGGGAGCAGGACTGTCTTCTTCTTTTTGTTTTCTTTTCTCTCTTCTTCGAGATTTACTCTGTTTAATGTCATCAAGACCTAAATCTGAAACAGAATGAGGCCCAAAGTGCTTATGAGAGTTACCGTAGGTGTCTCGAGTCTTTGTTGTTTTGCTTGTGTGACACTTCTGGGCATTAATTAACTTCCTTCCAGACCTAAATACAATGCCTCAGCAATCAATTACTTGCTGGTTATTTTTTTCTACACTCTGAGCTAATCATCTATAAATAAATCAGGAGGAAACAGGACTCTTCTTCCTTTTTATTTCAAGTCTTTTCACTTTAATGATATTAGACTTAGCCTGAGTGCCCCATCTGTTGCACTTGTCCTCCCCCCGCTATGCCTCTGCACTAGGACAAAAGCCAGCCTACTGTATGCCAGACCGGTGCCAGTGTTTGTCCACTTACAGTATCTAGATAGGTAGGGGGGGGGGGAAAGGGAAGCTTTGTTGACAACTGCGTCTTGTTTAATCCCATCTAAATAGAAAGTATCTAGTGTAAATAAAAAGTATGCGTGGTTTAAAAAAATTAAAAAAATTAGAGACAGCTCCATTAAGGCTTTGTTCTGAGCAAAAAAATATAATGTCCAACAAATTTTCCTCCAAAAGGTGCCCCAAAAAGAGTTGTCTCCTCATGAACAGAACAAGCGAAATTTACCAACCCTGAAAGTGTCGCCCTTTTCTCCTGTGTGGCCATAGTCGATGAAGAGACCGAAGCCACCATGCTGCTTTATCCGGCGAGCTACTTCCTGCACTGTTTGCCCTGCTACCGGACACACTTCAATATGGTCGCGAGTTTCGTCAGCAGACACCTGGACAAAGGTGAGAAACTGTCTTCATGGTGACGTGCTAATAAAGGTGAAAAGCTGTCTTCATGATGATGTTTTAACAAAGGTGAGAAGCTGTCTCTGTCATGACATTTTAATGGCTATGCTACAGGAGTTAATTCCTGGATCATCTACAGGGATCCAGTGTGATCTCTGCTTGAAAGAGATCTATGAATTATGAAAGAATTAAGAACCTGTTCTTGACCCTCCTGGCATGAAAAAAGAAAGGTAGCTGGACTCCCCTGACACCAAAGTGTATGTGTTTGCATGTGCTTGTACTGTGTGCTAGTACAGTCGACTGGTTTCATTGTTCATGAGGTCTGTTTAGTGAGAGAGTGGGCCTCCCCACTGCATTCCTTTTGCATGCATATCAAGCCAGCAGCACCACCCATGCTATCTTAAGTTAGAAGAAGAAGAAGACAAGGCCAGGACTAAAAGAGATTGAACGCGACTGTGCTTGACAGAGCAGAGGTGTAAAGGCAGAGTAATATCTAATGAGCACAGTTCTTGACCTCAAAGAGTCATCAGTATCATTGGCGGGAGCTGCCACAAGTATAATTTTTGTCACGACAAAAGTACGCTTGTTGCGACTTTTGTCACGACAAATATTTGTTGCAACAAAATTGTGTTTTTAGCAACAAAAGTTTTGTTGTGACAGGCATACTTTTGTCATGACAAAACATGTGTGTTTGTCATGAAAAAGTATGCTTGTCATGACAAAACATACATTTGTCATGACAAATATGTCACAACAAAAGACATGTTTTGTCGTGACAAACACATGACTGTCACAACAAACACGTGTGACAAGCCACAACGAGCATACCTTTGTTGCAACAAAAGACATGTTTTGTCATGACAAACACATGACTGTCACAACAAACACATGTGACAAGCCACAACGAGCATACTTTTGCCGCAACAAAAGACATGTTTTGTCATGACAAACACATGATTGTCACAACAAACACATGTTTGTTGTGACAAAACTTCTGGTGCAACAAAAATTATGCTTGTGACAACTCCTGCCAACGATACATCAGTGACTGTTCAGCATAACCGGGCCCTGAAGGCAGAGTGATTACGGGGAGTATGTGAATGCTGGGATTGACAGAAACTGCACAATTTGGGCGGAGCAGAAATTTGTGATTTAACCATTTCCCTGTCCTTAGGGCATCATTCGATGACCCAGGAAAAGCGCTTCCTGCTTGATTATTTGATGTCGCTTTGACATCCTGCCTGATTCCCGTTCCTAGGCTAATAAGCCTACGGTTTCTGTGGACATAGTGCAACAGTTCCTGCCTGACTTTAAAGCCATCCAATTTTAGTGCAAACATCTCTAAATAAACATTTATGGCTCGCTAAACTTGATTGTTTGATAGTACATGACATCTTGCTTGAATTTAAAATCATGCAATTTTAGTGCAAACATCTCCAAAGGAACATTTACGGCTTACTAAGCTTATTTTTGAGACAGTTCTACGAAGGAATTAGAACCAGCAACACAAATTATTTGGCAGGGACAGGGTTATGGCAGAATTTTGTGCTGGGACCAACAAAACTTCATTTGTGGTCTCAAACCATGGTGGTTCACATAGTCACAGACAATTTGTGATCGCAAACCATGTTGGCTCACACAGTCACAGACAATTTGTGGTCTCAAAGTCAAACCATGTTGCCTCACACAGTCACAGATGAAACAATCCCACTGTTGACTGGTGGCAAACAAACAGGTGTTTTACTTTATTGGAAACAATGAGAGAACAAAAGGAAACCACAGAATATAAAATATATATATGCTAGTAACAAATGTTGAGAAACAAGCCCAAATTTACAACTACTAATAGATAACTTTTGCATAGCGCTATTCTCTGGTGGACACAAACTCACTGCACTTTGCAACATTTTCATGTTCCTAGTGCTCAGTAGAACACATGGATCAATCAATACTACAAGCGCTTGTGGGTGTGCCATCTGTTGATTTTATCACCTCCAGTAATCTATCACCACTTTCATGATGAGTTTATTCCCTAGATCCTGTCCTTGATAATACCTGAAATTATGAGTGAAGGCACGCATCTGTCACCAGCAGCCTACCTGTGTATTTAGAATGATTTTTTCTATCACAATATCCTTCTTTCAACCATTTCCATGATTGATTATGCCATAGGTCTTGAAAAACGGCCAGCTTATGGACTGTTACAGCTATTTCATTGCAAACATAATTAAGGTACATAACTTCAGCATATCAACCACAGTGTGATTTCTGTCAGCATACCAAGACAGCAAGTGAGTCAATCAAACAGATAACCATCACAACAACAGCACTTTACAATCATCACAATATGTTGGTGGTATTCAGAGCAAAGCAAGAAAAAAATTAATTCATTTCCATTGCCCCAGTTAACTCAAGTTAAAAACAACCTGCACATATATTCTGTTATCTGGAACACAGATCTATCAGTCAAGAGTGTTTATCTATATAATATATATATATTGTGAGTACATTAATATATCTAACATTCTCCCTGAAAAGTGATCTTAAGTGGAAGCAGTTGATCAGCCCTAGAGACAGAAATGGCTGGTGAGGGTTGATAGTGATGATTTTGGTTTCGATTTTTTTTTTTTTTTTTTTTTTTGCTGAGGCAGAATTATGTTCTTTAGACCTTAAATTATCAAGGATTTATATTTTCCTTTAGAAGTGGCATTAAATTGTTAAAACCAGTTTAAAGTTGTTGCCTAGTCAACTGTGAAGGTCACATCAAGGCAAAAACACCTCATCTAATCACAACAAAAGTCAGATCCACTGAGAGAGAGAGAGACAGACGGACAGACAGAGACGTACAGACACAGAAAGACAGAGAGAGAGAGAGAGATGAGGGAAATAACAGAGAGAGAGATTAGTCGATTACACAGACAAAAGCATACACACAACCTACACATTTAGAGATAAACTGATAGAGACAGACATGCTACAGTCATTTGCAAACGTTTAAGATCGAACATGATTTTTAAGCCTTTTTATGCTATGATGTGAGATTATTTAATTTTATGTTTTTATTGCATCATCCAGTTTGGGTTGAAGAAGAATATAACAAAAGAAAGAGGCTGTTTTAGAGAGCATGTTGCCATGTGAGAAAACAAACCAAAAAACACACAAACAACAACAACAAACACAAGCAAACAAAAACAAAAGACTTTTAGATGTCATCACTTTTCAAATTGTGTTGTATTAATATTATGATTTTGGTGAAATAAACTTACATAATTTGGTATGAAGGCCAAAAAAAATCAGTTTTGTCAAATGTATTTAAAAAATCATGTCTGGTTAAGACCAGACATGATTTTTAAAATAAATGTGACAAAACTGTGATTTTGCAAATGACTGTACACAGATAGACAGACTAACCTTGAGGAATGCAATGGAGGCAGCTGTTTTTCCAGGTGAAAGAACTAAATGAAATGGAGTTTCTTCCTTGCCTGCCTGGCTGCCATCTTTGACATCTACTAGCACCTCGCACCAACCTTTGTCTGTTTTCTGAAAAAGAAAACACTGTGTTTCAAGCAATGGGGCATTCAACTCAAGACAATTTAGGCGCTGTGGTATGTATAGTTCACTTTAACTACGTTCGAGTTCAATGTTGCTTTCCACCCACAGAGACCATAAAGACTATTATGTATGGGGTGCCCAGGACAGCCACCTTGACTTTCACACAGCTCCTGAGCTCTGACACTTTAAATTAGTTTAACTATAAAGCAAAATATTTATAGGTTATAACATATATATGCACACATGCACACAAACACACTCTGACACACCTGGACATGCACGCACACACACACACACACACACACACACACACACACACACACACACACACACACACACACAACAAAACAGAGGACAGAATGATGTATGTTGCATGAATTCATAATCATCTCAAAATGATGTGGTAGAAGAAGAAGAAAAAAATATGCACACAGTAATACATGCACAAAACATAAAAATGGAAAATACAGGAAAAACAAAAGGCATCAAACCTGAAACTTGTGTACAGGCAGAGCATCCAGAAACTCGTGGGCCAGATAAATAGACAGTCCTTTGGGAACATCTTCCAGGGCCCGGTACCAGGAAACCTGGGCTCCATACTTGGTCACCTCTTGCCGGTAGGGGCCAAGACCCTCATTGTCCTTTGCTTCACCCAAGTCGCTGAGGTCTGCGGGTTTTGTACTGTCCGTGAGCCGTTCTGACTGCATCTGGCTCAGTGCTGGACTGATCTCTACCAAGTGCAGAGAGACCTTGTCTTTCATGTCTGGAAATTGTGAGAAAACCTGGAACACATACCACAGAAGTGAGTACAAAAGGACACGCAGACAAATGGACATGGTGCTTCCTGGATATCCCCCCCCCCCCCACTAACTTTGTTACAAGTGGGATAAAAACAAAGAAAGAAAGCTCACCTAAGCTGCACATGGGCATAACAGGCACTTAAATAAATTCCCACACAAAGATGCGAACAACAACAGGACAGACAGATAATTGATTTTTAATGCCCAGTGAACCATGATGGTTCTATCAGGCTGATGATTTTCATCAAATTAACTCACTCTTAACAGGTCTTCAGCCAGTGTTCCTCTGCCAGGTCCAAGTTCTACCACTTGAACAGACTGCCCAGCACACAGGTTATTCCATTCGTTCACACACCACACACCCAGCATCTGAAATAAAACATTATAAATCATGTCCAGCCTTTGAAACTGACTTGCTTGAACACTAGTTATTTCCATTACTATGATTTCATTTGGATTTATTTTTAACTGTGATGGAAACTTGTGATGCCTCTAACATCTCAAACAAAATACACAAACAACTGCAAGACACTAATATAATAAAATGATCTAAAACTAAAAGTTATTCTCCAATATAATACTCACAGTATGATATATAAAAAATATTGGAGTTTCTGTTTGCTTTTGAATCCAAATCTGTGATTCCAGTTTTCAAATTCAATATTAGGATAAATTTCAGGTACATTCTATTTCATGTGATCTTCATTAGAGCTCAATAAAAAAAATAAGCCTGCATGAATTTTGGAGAGAGAGATACAGATGTAACCGAGTGTATTGTATACATGTTCTGGGCCATGACCCTATAACCTTTTCTTTCCGGTCCTTTTCCTTTTTGATTGGGTGGGTTTTTTATGGCCCAATTATCTAAGGTGTTAAAAGTTGTGTGCTGGGCCGGCAGCGTCCCTTCCCCCCAGTGTCCCTGCAGAGGCAGGTTGTTTGTTTAACTGTTGCGGCCGGTGTTCATGTGTTCATCTCAGGGGAGAGCCTGTAAGTAGTTATTTTTCTATGGCTTGTTGTTGTTTCTTATTGATGTAAATAATGTATGTTTATAATGTTACCATGTTCACAACGTGCCTTGATTTTGGTTCTTGAATACGTGGGTAATTTCGGTGTTAGATTGCTGCCTGGTTGCAGCCGCTATGGCCGCGTCAGAGTCCCTTGTTTGTACGTTTGAATGTTAAGCCTTTATGCCACAGGATGACCGGTATTTCCAAAATGTATGCAGCTCACCTTGGTTAGCTGATATGTAGCTAGTATGTTATGCTGCCATGGTTGGATGTTCAGTTTGAGTGATGCTTTGCCGATGCAAAGTTATCCCTCTAAAGTATGGATACTTTGTCAGCGTGGCCATGCAGATTTCTGTGCGGCATAACTTATATGTTTAGTTTCCTACTGATCTATGTTTCTACATGAAATCGGTGGTATATCATCGCTAACACTTTGAAGATGTTGACTTCATAGTTGTGGAATGTTCAGTTTACTAGTTGAATATGGTGTAGTACATAGGGGTGATTGTATAAACTGTGAGACATGTTATTTCTGTTTTGATCCGGCTTTTGTATGGCCGAGTCTTGGGTGCGCAGACTTTCACTCTACTTAGATTGTAAACCCTTTCCGGGTCTTTGTGCGTGTACCCGAACTAGCCGGTGATGCGCGTCAGTGGGGGCAATTAGGTCTTTGTCTCTGTTCACTAACCGAGCACAGGCGCAGCCAGATCAGCAGTTTAGATTCTTGATGCGCTACCTGCATCAGTAAGACGCTTGACGTTGTTAACAGCCGGATATGCTCTGCTAGTCAGTAACAGTAACATGCTGTAACGCTTTGAGTAACTTGAGGCTGGAGCCGGTCAGTTTATGACTGACTTCTTCCCGCTTACGGCATGGTCCCAAATGCCACCCGTGTCACTATCCATCTCGTTGTGTGCTTAAGTGGAACTGCTGTAACGATTATCTCACTCTTCCTGTTTAGTTAAGAATGAGCTTGGTAATCCACATTCTTCACTGTTACTTTATTGTATACTATTATACTGGGAGTTCATCAGTTAATTGACTGGCCGTCTCTTGTATACTCACCACGACTCTGTGAGGTACGGGTTTTAAGTGTAAGTCAAGCACACGATTTATGTGCTTGATTATTAATCATTTTGTTATGTATTATAGTAACACACAGGTAAAACTACATGGTTACCGTATTTATTAGATTAGTAATTGCTGTTGTTTAGACTACATTTGCTTTCATGTTCTAAATGTTTTGTTTGCTTGTGTCTTTTCCAATACAGACACTGTTTCCTGGTTGGTTGGGATACAAATAAAAGTTATGTTATAGCAACCTCTGACCTGTGACTCTTCATCCATGCTTCCAACCTATCCCCACTCCCCTACACAGAGAGTGTGTGTGTGTGTGCACATGTGTGTGTGTGTACATGAGTCACTGAGTATGGTGTAGACTTCACTGTCCCAATAATAAAATTACCCATTACACACACACACACACAAAAATGACTATAAGTTCACAATGTGCAGTCAGCTGAACAATATACTTAAGGATTTAAAACAATGTTATATACATAATTATATACCTCTCCAAACTTCGGCTAATCTCAGGTGATGTGATGAAATCTTCTCTCCCCATTACACAAAATACAGTCAGCAAAACAATATACTTAAGGTTTTACACAATATATTATATAGACATAATTCTATACCTCTCCAAACATTTGGCTGATCTCAGGTGACGTGATGAAATCTCCTTTGCTCCCAAACACATCTCTGTGCATGTAGTATCCCTGCAAATAGTAAGGAACAGGCCTACCATTACTTCCTCAGTCAAATTACAATATATATATGTTATTTAGATATATGTTAAAGTGGGATAGATCAAGGAGAAATAATATCCTATCATTCACAAACACACACACATGCAATCACAAAAACTCATACACACCTGCATTCACACACTCACACTCACACACACACACACACACACACACACACACACACACACACACACACACAAATTACTTAACAAATATCAACTGTTGTAAATGTAGGAATATTTTCAATTTCAAAAACAATTCATCCGATCAAACTCAACCCTTCATTCAAAAGCTACTTCACGAAACAGTTATGCGCATGGATTTATAACTGATAGTCGTACAGTGAACTGAGTGACAGTAAAGGAAGCTGCATGCTTCACCTGCAAATCACCTGTTTATTACTGTACAGTGTTAGGACTTTGGTGTGTACTTGGTCCCAAAGTGAAGTGAGTGCTCAGGAGCAGAGAACAGCATCATCAAAGAGTATTAATCACTCAATCAAAACCACTGATTCATAATCATATAGCCCTTTTTTTCATATTTTTTCATTTTTCTCTCTGCTTCTGATATCCCATGAGTTGAAAGACACCCACAATAAAACTGTTACAAAAATTTGGTCTACAACTGTGAATTTGCACAAACTGTTGTTTTACATCATTTATATTTGGACAAAGTTGCCTTAGAAGTTAAATTAGTGATTTATTTTTTTAAACATTCTAAAACTTGATGACAAAAGTGCCCACATTAGATTTCCTAAAATCAGTGTCATTTCCACATGACTGGCTAGAATTAGGTTGGGCCACATGAATCTTGTCTGACACTAGTGACAGCGAGTGAGCTCTAGAATTAGGTTGGGCATCCAGTGTTGCCTGAAGTGTCCGGTCAAGGTCAACTTCAAACTAGTGTTCATCGACAGTTTGGTATGTTACTGAATAAGTGTAGTTTTCATTAGGTAGTTTCAGATCATCAAGGACGGTCTTCATGTTAATGACATATATATTTATATATACCTACTGACTCAGCACTTGTGAGAACAGTTTTCATGTACTCTGCCACAGTGATGGGACCATTCGCCTTGATCCTGGCTTGCAGGTATTGCATGACCTTGTTTTCACCGGTGGCCGAACTGGACAGCCTGGCATGTTGCTTGCAGACATGCCCAGAATGCAAGCCTGAAACAACCCAGCAGTAAACATATACTACAGAGCATCGACAGATAAAATTAAAAGTCCATCCTTGTGACAGCCCATACATAAGATTACATATTTGTGTGTGTGGTGTGTGTGTGTGTGTGTGTGTGTGTGTGTGTGTGTGTGTGTGTGTGTGTGTGTGTGTGTGTGTGCATCTTGCACATATAGTTATACTTGAAGCCTTGCTGATGTGTGCATTATGTGTCAGCTTTTGTTAAATTGTGGGTAACATTCTCCATCTTGATGTACATTATGTTTGTTCAGCACTCTGAGCTGCAGGGTTGGCACTTTACAAATTTCTATCATTATTATTTGATTAATATATATCTATATACACATGTAAGTATGTGAATCTCAACACTAACCATTATTTTATTTTTTATTTTTTCTTCTTTAAGTTTTAGTACTTTGGTTTCAGTGCAGTGTGGTCCTGTATGGGACTCCTTCACAGCCAACAATGTCAAAGCACTGGAGAAAGTTTGATCGGTAAAACCAGGCTGCAGAAGATCAGTGCACATGGACACCTTGCATGAAAAACACCACTGACTGACTCTTGAACAGCGAGAAAGAAATCACTCCTCAACACTTTCTACACATTCCAGCAAGGACTCCTCCAAATTGAGACAAAGCACAGTCCCTCAACTGCTGGCCACCCAAAAAGAAACACTTGACATGCCCATGAACACTTGACACGGCACAGTCCCTCAACTGCTGGCCACCCAAAAAGAAACACTTGACATGCCCATGAACACTTGACACGGCACAGTCCCTCAACTGCTGGCCACCCAGAAAGAAACATCTGACATACCCATGAACACTTGACATACCAATGACCTCATCTATGACAAGTAACCTTGAACTCCACACATTTCAGAGTGCTTCATTCCAACACTGACCAGTACAGGAACTCCTTTACTGTTTGTACCACTGCCAAACTGGAGCCACCTCTGTGATGACCAAGTGAGAGTCACCACACCTAAGACCTCAGATGACTGATCACCAACCCAAGCACCATTTAAGTTTTAACTCACAAGTGCACACTCCCTTTCCACTGGATTTATACCTAAAATTAGGTCCTGTGACCTAAAGAATCAAAATCAAGATCAAGACAACATTCCACCGATCTCACTGCACAGATTACATTTAGATTTACAGGCAGAAAACATTCTTTCCCAGGTCCATACCAAAGTGGAACAGCCTTTCTCAAGAAGTCACCACAATCCCACCTCTGGCTCCTTCCTCAAACCCAAATGCAATTTATCAATTTAGTGGGAAGTGGGCTAGTAAATGCTGGAGCTGTGCCAGTTGGGGTTTAACACTGGGGTTAATACTACAGTAAATACATTGTACACTTTTCCCTGCTCCTCATCCCAGGGAACAAATGCTCAAGGACAAATGTTCACCAACTTAGCATCTGGATATCTTCCCACCGATAATAATGCCTAAACAATTAACTACTTGCTTGTTTTTCTTCTTCTACATTTTGACCTAAAATCAATGATAAAATACTGATATAATATACATAATGGCTTACAAGTGAAGCGTTACCATACACACCCCAGCCTGCAGACATTGTGTGTGGCAAGTTACCATTATTATATGTGTGTGTGTGTGTGTGTGTGTGTGTGTGTGTGTGTGTGTGTGTGTGTGTGTGTGTGTGTGTGTGTGTGCATACATGCATGTGTGTGGTAAGCTAAATCAGTGAGCAAATGTCCAGGTGCCAAACCACCTCACAAATGCAATGAATGAATGATGCATGCCTTCTCTTTTTTAATTCTCATTTTTACTAGTTCTCTATCAAGTATCATTTTGTTAAGCCTGCAACCCCTAAAGTGCAGCATAATCGCCAAGCAGAGTTTGCTCAGCACAAGATGATGAAGAAGAACATGGTTTCACCTTCGATCCCCCTTACAAGTGAATTACTACTCTAGCTACGGTCATGTTTATTGAAATAATTATCAGACATCGATAATAACTTAAGCTTTAATGAAAAAAGTCCGAGTTTATCTTTGCATCTGTAACTCTATCACTGCATCAGTTGGAAACCAAAGTGAGTGCCGTAACGCACGTAGTTACGGGCGCTCGGAAGCCGTCCTGACGCAAGTACAACACGTGCTTGCCGTCACGGCCACCAATTGCGAGGTGCGGAGCCGTTTGGAAATATTACCTCCGTGTACTAAAACTCAAAATATTTCGTTAAACAGCTCTGAAATGATCTGAAACCGAGAAATTACTATTAAGAGCTCCTGCGCAGGTGGATAAATGCCTCGTCAGTCTGTGTGTTTGTCGGCAGATCATCTTCACGATTTTTTTTGATATTTTTTTTTGTAAACCGGAAGGTTAACCCCAGTGGGAACTCCGAGTCTCGGTTCCAGTGAGAAGACACGTCAGCCATAGGTCTCGCATTTTTATTCTTCCGCAGGAATTGTTGAAAATATTTTAAACAATTCTCTTTCTGATTAATTCAATAGTAATAAAATACTGCATGATGGTCTGTATTACTCAAAATCATGAACAAACCAAATTTAAATCAATAAATGCTGCATAACTACTGAACTACATTTTAATGTACGCCGTAGTTCCGCTTCGTGATAACTGCGTGAAGTGGCCAGTAAACATCCGTTAGCATGAAATGCAGCCGGCAGAAGCGTGCTGGTGTTGTTGCCGTCTGGCTGAGTGACACGTACCGTACGAACATGTTTACTGCGAAGCTGATTGTTATTGGGCTATTTTTTGGCCATTGTGTTAGCTCAACGACATGGAGTGAAAAAGTATCAGATGGCTGTTTTTGTAAGGTGAGTGCTTGTTACATCATTCAGATGCGCTGAACATTGACTCATCTTTGCACTAATTTTGTTTTTCAGCCACCACAACATTCTGTCACACTCACACTTTTGAAGAAGGGGGTAGGGTGGGGAGATATATTTGGGACTGGGCAACAGGGACTGCACTGGAGGGGCTCCATGATGGAAGCAAACATTACTTCTTAAATCTTACTGCCCGCTGTACGACATACAGAGGGAAACCTCCATCATATTGAAGGGCTTACTTACTTTTGCTTCTGATCGATGCTGGTCTAGCTTTCTATCTCTTCTTCTTTTTCTTTCAGTGATGTCCAACTTTATCTTTGAGGATGCTGACAAGGGGGTGGGGTGGGTACAGAGTTTTTTTGCCGTAGCACTAGGGTGTGTTGGCTGCCCGTAATTATCAACGGGGGGGGGGGGGGGGGGGGGGGGACGGGATAGGATGGGCGTGGAGGGGAGAGCTTGTTGGGGGGGGGGGGGGGGGCGGGGATTTCTGAAGTTTTGTGTCTATTTTTTCGTGCTTTTTTTTTTTTTTATTAGGAGGAGGCACAGTTATCAGCCTGATTATTCTGCTTTTGTTCATGTACTAACTACTATAGTCTATACCATAATCACATGATATATATATATCAGATATTATTAATATCATAGTGTGTTCTCCACACCACTGGCTTTTGCTCAGCATTGTTAGACTTTCTCATTTAAAAAAATAAAAGACCTGTGTGTGAACAAAAAATGCACCTAACACTGTCGGGCCTACGTGCTTGCTGTGCACACGAGAGACAGGCACCGACAAGTCTGCACAAATGTTGACTCAGAGGAACAGAAAAGCCCCTCCACTCCATCTTGATAAGGAATGGAGCCCACGCACTGGCTGCTTTCACTGGATGATGCTTTTGCACTCCATCACTGACAGCCAGTGTTGTTGTTTTTCCCCCATCAGTCAATCTGTCTTCCTGATTTACTCTTAATTACAGTGGTTATGGTGATATATGGTCTTTGGTAAAATCTTATGAGGAATGGATCAAATGGTTTTAATTTTTTGTACACGTAATACTAATGTGTGAGTCTGAGACCGTATGCATGTTCAATATTTGATAATAAAGTTGCTTACAAAAATAAAAGTTTATTGATTATTAATATTAGTTACAGCTAATAGTAATGCATGTTACTTTTTTCTCTCTTTCTTTAGATCAAAAACCTACTAACTAAAGCTTGAAAAACTGTTGTTGTTTTTTTGTCATCAATAATATGGAACTAAACATTAGTAATATATATACATATTACAGATTGTTTTTTTCTCTCCATATTATGTATAAGTTTCTATAACTATAGTTTTAGAATGCTAAATTTGCTTCTAGTAAGAACAAATGGACACACACTAACACAGACACTTTTTATATATATATGACTGACCTTCTCAGTTTGTGCACTGTTCCATGGGGTCTTGCACTCCACATGCTGCAAATGATATAACCAGACTGTTGAGCCCACACTGCTGGCTCAAAGGGTACTGCACGCATGCTTTTCCCAGATCAGTATAATTTGTATGTCATCACCTGGAACTCTGCCGTCCATGAAACTAACACTACAGATTCTTTCAAAACTCACCCAGAACTCACCTTTCCTGCTCTGTCTAATTCTAGACCTAGTGCCCAATGTAAAAAATACCCTAGAACTTAAAAAATAATTAAGCAGGAATATTATCTAATAAATTATCTAATGCACACACAATAATACTATATAAAGTATTGGGTCCAATCAGGTATCCTTAATAGTCTTGTAGATCTGGTTACCAACTTCATTTCTTCAGGCAAATAACAAGCACACAAGCAGTCTGCACAGTATGCAAGTCATTCAAATGAAGATGCCTTTGGTACAGTAATGAGTAAATTAATAGTTGTAAACTTGTATCAAGAGTTGTAAATATGAGGTAATTGATTAATATAATTTTGTCAGTTTGGAGTAGCATGGATGATGGTGATGGCTGTGACCAACACATGATGGATTGAAATCTCTTGAGGCTGAACCCAAATTACAGCACATGCACTGATGTAGCAGTGCTAAACTGGCAGTTAGAAAAATCATGTTACAACCGATAAAAAAATCTCTGCTGTTTTTTGTTTTTACAAGATGTCAGATGAACAAAAAAGGCTGAATCAGGGCTCATTAAAACAGCAACAGCCAATTGTTCAGTGGCATATAAAATATAATAATATATACCTAAAATCTATAGAGGGATAAATTAGACCAACATTAAAAATATTGTCCTATTCCCAGTGATATTAGCGCACACTGCAAAAACTTGAGGTCACCATTCCTTTATCTTTGAACATAAAGTGTCCAATCCAACCCACATCCCTGCAAAATCCACATGCAGTTTGGCATGCTGTGAAAGGCAGAGCCCACAGTTTGTGTGACATGCAGTCTCTCTGTCTCTGTCTCTGTCTCTGTCTCTCTCTCCCTCCAATCCTTGTAAAATAAAGTTTTCAAATTTTAGTTCTCTCTCTCTCTCTCTCTCTCTCTCTCTCTCTCTCTCTCTCTCTCTCTCTCTCTCTCTCTCTCACTCTCTCTCTCTCTCTCTCTCTCTCTCTCTCTCTCTCTCTCTCTCTCTCTCTCTCTCTCACATCTTGCTTTTATGCCTTTCTTTGGTGTTTCAGCTGAAAGGGGAGGTGGATGACTGCTCATGCAAGGTGGAAAGCCTGGACTCTTTGAACAACAACAAGATATATCCCAGACT
>OY757543.1:21715152-21811130 GCA_963584105.1 Alviniconcha strummeri | reverse complement strand
AAGT
Source organism: Alviniconcha strummeri (assembly GCA_963584105.1). NCBI lineage: Eukaryota > Metazoa > Mollusca > Gastropoda > Provannidae > Alviniconcha > Alviniconcha strummeri. Next base: position 21,811,126 of record OY757543.1, on the reverse strand, counting down.
TTTCAATCAAATTGACACATGTGTATGTATCATTTTCAGGTGCGTGCACACACACACACACACACACACACACACACACACACACACACACACACACACACACACACACACAGAGCTTATCTTCAGTTGAAACAGTTGCATACAGTATCTGATCGTTTTTATTTTTTTAGTTGATTTCATTAATAGATTTGTATTCAGTAGAGTATACTCTTTTGTTGTTGTTGCAAATATACAGTGGAAACCCAAACGGAAGACCCCCCTTGATGAGAAACCACCCCACTTTTGAGACCACTCTTTCTGAATCCTCTCCCTTCAAATTTCCATTGTCAGTGTACCCCGCTTTTGAGACCACTCTTTCTGAATCCTCTCCCTTCAAATTTCCATTGTCAGTGTACCCCACTTTTGAGACCACTCTTTCGAAATCCTCTCCCTTCAAATTTCCATTGTCAGTGTACCCCACATTTGAGACCATTATTTTCTGAATTTTCTCCTTTCAAATTTCCATTGTCAGTGTACCCCTGATGAGAGACCACCCCTGTTGCAAGAGTGCCTTTTTGTGAATCCTCTCTCTCCATATTTCTATTGTCAATATACCCCTGATGAGAAACCACCCCTCTTTTGAGACCACCTCTCAATCCTGTCATATTTCCATTGTTGGTATACCCCAGATGAAAAACCATCCCTCTTGCAAGACCGTTTTTTTTTTTTAATCCTCTCTCTTTATATTTCCATTGTCAGTGTACCACTGATGAGAAACCACCCCTCTTTTGAGACCTTTTTTTCTTCTCATATTTCCATTGTTGATATAATACCCCTGATGAGAGACCACCCCTGTTGAGACCACCTCTGAATCCTGTCATATTTCCGTTGTCAGTGTACCCCTGATGAGAGACCACCCCTGTTGAGACCACCTCTGAATCCTGTCATATTTCCATTGTCAGTGTACCCCTGATGAGAGACCACCCCTGTTGAGACCACCTCTGAATCCTGTCATATTTCCATTGTCAGTGTACCCCTGATGAGAGACCACCCCTGTTGAGACCACCTCTGAATCCTGTCATATTTCCATTGTCAGTGTACCCCTGATGAGAGACCACCCCTGTTGAGACCACCTCTGAATCCTGTCATATTTCCATTGTCAGTGTACCCCTGATGAGAGACCACCCCTGTTGAGACCACCTCTGAATCCTGTCAAATTTCCATTGTCAGTGTACCCCTGATGAGAGACCACCCCTGTTGAGACCACCTCTGAATCCTGTCATATTTCCATTGTCAGTGTACCCCTGATGAGAGACCACCCCTGTTGAGACCACCTCTGAATCCTGTCATATTTCCGTTGTCAGTGTACCCCTGATGAGAGACCACCCCTGTTGAGACCACCTCTGAATCCTGTCATATTTCCATTGTCAGTGTACCCCTGATGAGAGACCACCCCTGTTGAGACCACCTCTGAATCCTGTCATATTTCCATTGTCAGTGTACCCCTGATGAGAGACCACCCCTGTTGAGACCACCTCTGAATCCTGTCAAATTTCCATTGTCAGTGTACCCCTGATGAGAGACCACCCCTGTTGCAAGGACACCTTTTTCTGAATCCTCTCCCTTCATATTTCTAATTATATTGTCAGTATACCCCTGATAAGAAACCACCCCTCTTTTGAGACTACCTCTGAATCCTGTCATATTTCCATTGTCAGTGTACCGCTGATGAGAGACCACCCCTGTTGCAAGGACACCTTTTTCTGAATCCTCTCCCTTCATATTTCTATTGTCAATATACCCCTGATAAGAGACCACCCCTACTGCAAGACTGCTTGCATCTTATTTTTTAAAGGTGGACTTAAAATAGGGGTTCCACTGTAGATGGAGCTTGCTTTTACAAAGGGGTAGAATGTAGAGTTTTAACTACAGTGTTATTTTGTTTTAATAGCGTGTGATGTCCAGAGTCTTTCTATTTAACCCTTTTGCTGCCATATTTTGGTGTATTTTTCTTCCCCAAGAATAGTCATTGTATTTTTGTTTTGTATTTTGATGCATCTTTTTCTCTGAGAATAGCCAGGAAGGTAGATTACACCTACCAGGAGTGTTAACCTTTTTAACTGTTCTCAGTATGAAAATGTGTGAAAACTTAGAATTCAAGTTGGATGTGGCATAATGTCATATTGACAAATGGGTGGGTTAGTTCATGGATTTTTATATACTGACATAGTGTGAGTCAGTCAACCTCTTGACAATTGAGAAGCACTTGGCTATGGCTAAATCATATGGTGCCCAAAGGGTTTTAAAATTAATTAACATTCAGATGCCGTCGTGTACAGTGTGCCTTCATTCCCTTTCCTTTCCTTCTGTATTCGTAGGCCCAGTGAGCCTCTGTCCTATGGCCCCAGTGAGCAAGACCACTTTTCAAGTGAGTATGGACAGCAACACCCGCTTCTTTCAAAGAGAGCCTGCACGGTTCATTCACGGTCTGCTTTCTTTTAGTTTTGCAGATGCCTGCAGATTAACAGACTAATATCATACCTTAGGGAAGTTGGGGGGGTGGGGGGGGGGGGGGGGGGGGGGAGGAGGGCAACCTCTTCATTTGAATAACTTATATCTGCTGTTTCCCACCATTTGTGTATTATATTGTATATTATTGTGCATGTTCAGATTTCATCAGTTCCTTTTTAAAACTTTTTGATAAAGATATAATCTTTCCCAAGCAGTTTAATTGTACTGTACAGTGTATTTGATGTCACAATATTCCCATTAGAATTACGTGTTTACCCAGTGACTCCCTGAATGTCGTAGAAACCAAGCTCCGTGTGACCTCGTTGCCTTTGTAGCTGCTGAGTTTGCAACCATCCTACATATGTATAATATGACATGGTTATCATTTTCTGGCATAGCATAGCTGTTGGTTTTGGCACATTCTGTCTGCAAACAGGACAGTGAAGACCAAATAGTAATGTTGCCTTGAATTCAGTCAGCAGTGTCGGCGCTTTAAGCACCCTATGATAAAGGGGGGGGGGGGGGTGCTGGTAGATTTATGCCTGTGTGTGTCCATCGCATCTTTTGTCTAGGTTTTTTTCCGAGCTGCTGAATGTCTTGCAAACAATACCTAGTATGATGATGCATCATTGTGAGCAGGGGTGTTGAGCAGCATGTTCAGATCATGGTCTTCAAGGTTAAGCTCATAGCAAGGATTGAATCCTGAATGAGCATAGTCGGTCCTTTTTTTATTTGAACCACTGAACTCTACCATGGTACAAGGAGTTCTGCTTTCACAGTGCTGATAGTGTGATACATACGTACCACTATCACACTGACATACACACATCTCTTGGAATAAGGTGGGGGGTTTTCTGTTCTTTTTTTCTTTGCTGCAACTGTTTCTCAACAGTTCACAGCTTATTGCCTCTGTAATTCAGAGCAAAATGCTGAATAAGGCGTCTGCTGGCCTGCAGGATATGCGCAGCTTGACTGGTTCACAGCTTATTGTCTCTGGAATTCAGAGCTAAGTGCTGAACAAGGCTTCCGCTGAGCTGCAGGATATATGCATACCTGCCTGAAACGTCTTTTGCCTGGATGTTCACCACACACTAACACCCCTTTGCCCTCCCGTTTTTAGCTGTATGGTCAAGAATCCTTCTGAGCTGTTGTAGTCGCTATATATTCAGATTCAGTTTGCTCCCCCACCCCCCCACCCCACCCCAATCTGCCTCTACATCGCTTGCAAACACAGCCCCCCCCCCCCCACACACACACACACACATAAAAAAAAAAAAGATCATAGGATGTATCATTAAAATGAACATCCAGCATCACGGCCCCAAGGCGGCAATCTCCCCAAAAGGTGCCAACTAAGTATCTCTCCCTCCCCCCCCCCCCAATCTCCCCCCACCAATCTCCCCACCCCAATCTGCCTCTACATCGCTTGCAAACACAGCCCCCCCCCCCCCCCCCCCCACACACACACACACACATATCAATAAAAATGATCATAGGATGTATCATTAAAATGAACATCCAGCATCACGGCCCCAAGGTGGCAATCTCCCCAAAAGGTGCCAACTAAGTATCTCTCCCTCCCCCCCCCCACCCCTACCCCACCCATAACCGCCCAAATGCCAATTAAATGTCTCATCCCCTTGCTCCCTTCCCATACACGCACATCATGTTAACAACATGTAATACAAATACAATACATTATGATTATAATATCATAGTTCAGGAGCTATGTGAGAGTCGAGGTGGCCATCCTGGGCTGTCCGTCCTAACGAGCCTTCTGGTTTCCGTGGACGTAAAGCTGTATTGAACCATGCTTCAGCATTGGTCACAGCTTGTCCCTAATATGTCAACTGACATCTGAGGACATTAAGCTTCACTTCATCATCATCATCATAATAATAACAAATAATATTATCAGAGCATCTAATGACAATAATATCTTTAAAAACAACAGCTAATATTTGTAATTACCATATACAAATTAAATCACATGCGCACACACACTCATGCATGCACACAGAGTACAGACTGATAGGGGTGAAAAATGGTGTTGGTTTGTGTCGACATGAAGGTGAGGTTTCCGTATCAAAATGCAAAATCACTTAGGTTATCAGTGCAGATGTCTGTATTCATGGTAATAGGACTTGGATGGTTGACTGACTTCATGGTGTTAAATAAAAGAGATTGGAGGTTGGAATGGGGGCATTACCTCAGTTGTACACTGGCCAGACAGTTTGTGTGTGTTGATAGGACATATATGACACCTAGTACATGTCTGTGTCTCATTATACCTGTGTATGCATGTGTGTTGAAGCAAATGTGCATGCAAATAGACTGGTGTGAAAGATGGAAAGATAATGATGAGTTTTTTTGAGTGTGATAGTACTCATAGTAACTGGAGAAATACTTGCATGTGGACCTTTGTTTGTGTGTGTGTGAAAGATGTGATGTTTTTTTGTTTTGTTTTTTGTGTGACAGTACTCGAGTGGAGGAGTACTTAACATGGACCTTTGTGTGTGTGAAAGACAAGGAATACTTATTTGCAGCCCTCTGTGTGTGTGTGTGTGTGTGTGTGTGTGTGTGTGTGTGTGTGTGTGTGTGTGTGTGTGAAAGACAGTGATATGTTTTTGTGGGTGTAATGGTACTCATCTGGAGGAGTACATGCATGTGGACTTGTGTTTATCTTGAGAAATGATCAAGAAGTGTGGTCTTTCAAACATTTTACAGAGGATTGTTTACAAGGTATCGTAAATGTTTTGTTGCTTTTGTTTGACATTTTTTCTGTGTCTTTCTTTTGCATTTTTCAGCCCACGTTTAGACCAGAATGTTGATGTCTCTCTCTAGGTGTTTTTCTTCTCCTCCTCTAACCCAGTTCCTATTCCCGCCCAGTTTCTCTTATGATATTCCCATTTAAAGGGGGAGGAAAAAACCCTCTTCGGACATCATGCATGTCAGTATAATGATCAATGCAGATTATTGGGTGAACAATTGTAACATGGGATTTTGGGGTAGCAGCCACCGAAGTTACTCACTCTAAACCTCATCTCTCAAACATGGTGGCATGGCAATAATTTGAATAAGTAACTCTCTGGAGCTTGACCCATTCATAATCATAATAGTTCAAACAATCTTGAATTTTTTCAAGGGCACAGTGGTACCTCAAAAATGGCAGGCTGAAGCTTACGTTTTTGACCAGCATAAAAAGAAAAAGCTGAATGTGTGAAGATCATTGACAGTGGCTAGTTGGCTGACAAGCTACCAGCTGACTGGCAGTTACAGACCTTAAAGGAGCTAGCCTTCTTAGTTCCAGTGGAAAAACTGAATAAATTTGTTGTTGTTTTTATTTAGTCTCCTTTTTCCCCACCTCTGTAGGTTTTTGTTTTGTTTTCGTTTTTCATTTGTCAGAGAAATTTACCCAAAATGGCTAGTATGGTAAGCAACAAATAGTGGTTAACCCAGTAGATAACCCCTTTTCTAGAATGCTGCAATACGTTGTCATAAGTTCAATCCACAGAGGGAGACATTAGTGAAAACTCTGTGAAAGGAAAACCATGTATGCTTCTATGAACAAGTTGTGTGCAGAACTGAGAGCTTGTGTTGTTGTATTCAAGATGTCAAAACCACTCTTGTGACTTCAAACTTCAAGTGCAGGAAAGAGTACAAAATTCAGGAAAGAGCACCTGAAAAAACGGTGCCAGTGAGGCCAACAACTTACAAAATCAATATTAATTAAGTCACTCTTAACCCATTCACTGCTGTGGTGTCACTTGAAAATGACCAATAAAAGTACCAAACTTGAAAACCTTCAGCTTTTTTGCACCAGCATGTAAAAGGATTTTCATCAAAACATACAGCATTGAAAGTAGATGTGCTATAGAACGGGAAAATATACTGTTTCACGGAGCGTGCATGCATCTTTCAGCCCAGAAATCGTACATGCTGGGGCAGTGAAGGGGTTAAATGCATAGCTGGCTCATGCACATAGTGTTTCTCTCTGTGTCTCTTGTTGTGGTTGTGGTTGTTATTTTGGGGGAGTGGCTCCAGGCTGTTCAAGTGAGATGATTGACTTATTTTCTGGCTTGACAAAAAAGCAAAAAAACAAAACAACAACAACAGTAATTTAATGGTTGCATTTTTCTAAAGCCTGTTTTAGCAAGTCTTTTCAAACTTTGCATGATTATGTGACCAGCATAGGTTTTGTTTTGAGTATAGTACTATTACCAAGTTTGCTGACCCCTGACCTTATTTCAAAGTAATTAGGTAAGTAGGTAGTAAACTAATGTTGATTACACACACTAGTGCTTTTTCAATGGGGGGTTTCAGACTTTAAATGGCAATACGTCCATGGAGCTCTTCGCTGTCAGCAGTTTGGATGACCTAGAACACATGTGAAATTGAACATGATTATGATGTGGGGCTTAACCCTTTTACTGCCATGATGTCATTTAATAACAACAATAAACGGGAAATTTGAAACCTTTAAGCCTTTTTGTCTTCTTTTTCACAGTGGCATGTGAAAGAACTTTCATCAAAACTCATAGCATTAAAAGTAGATGTTATAGGACTGGAAAAATATACTGTTTACAGACCCGCCCATACATTTTACAGGCTTTGGCAGTGAAGGGGTTAATGTCCTCAGATGTCAGGCTGACATATTACTATTAGGGACAAAAAAATTGAAGATCACATGAAAACAGGAATATATATATAGATAGAGATATATAGATATAGATATATGGGCATAATGACAAATGTAATGCTGAAAGGAACTAAAAATTGCATAATGATGGTTTTTACATGCATGGACAAAATCATGCATGTGTTTACGGCAGATAACTTGACGTATTTCCAAGCGTGCAACCGCCTGTGAAAGCCTAAAATCTGAACAAATGGCTTTCCGTAGATTCTGCATGATTAGGGGACAGCTCTGCTATTCTGCTTGATAATATTTTCCATTGAGCTTTACACTTTTGTACCAGTTTTGATTACCTGGTACATGTGTAATTTACCTATTGTTCCAGGTGTTGGTTCATTGATCTTTTATTTACCTATTGTTCCAGGTGTCAGTTTATTGATCTTTTATTTGCCTATTGTTCAGGGTATCAGTTATTGATCTTTTATTTATCAATCAGTTCATTGCTTGCGATAAGTTTTATTTTATTCTTTGCAATCTTTGTTATTTTGGGATGGGTACATTTTACTCTCTCTCTCTCTCTCTCTCTCGCTCTCTCTCCTGTTAAATGTTTAGTTTAATACATTCTTATAACAATCCGCCCCCGCCCCCCCATTCAATTTTTATTTTAATACATTCTTATAACAATCCGCCTCCACCCCCCCCCATTAAATTTTTATTTTAATACATTCTTATAACAGTTTTGCCCACCCCCCACCCCTACCCCCTGCTCCCCAATTTACAGAGTTCTGTTGTTATTACTGTACTGTGATGAATTCTTAGTTAGGCATTCTTTATTTGCCTATTGTTCAGGGTATCAGTTATTGATCTTTTATTTATCGATCAGTTCATTGCTTGCGTTAAGTTTCATTTTATTCTTTGCAATCTTTGTTATTTTTGGATGTGTACATTTTACTCTCTCTCTCTCTCTCTCTCTCTCTCTCTCTCTCTCTCTCTCTCGCTCTCTCTCCTGTTAAATTTTTATTTTAATACATTCTTATAACAATCCGCCCACACCCCCCCCCATTAAATTTTTATTTTAATACATTCTTTCATAACAGTTTTGCCCACCCCCCACCCCTACCCCCTGCTCCCCAGTTTACAGAGTTCCGTTGTTATTACTATACTGTGATGAATTCTTAGGGATCCCGCTTGGGGTGTTTTAAGGCTTTTAGTTTACAAAAAGGTAAAAACAAATTATTATTTTTTTAAATCATGAAGATACAAGTTATTGTTATGATTCCCAGGTGTGTTCAAGATTTGCACACATGAACCTTTTGAGTTGCACATGGTAGTGTGAGTAATCGCCTCAGTACTTCTGTGTGTGTGTTCTTGTTTGTATTCTGCATAATGTATCGTGCATTGATCATCAAGAAGGTAACTGAAATGAGTGTCAGAAATTGTGGAGTTGCTGATGTTGTTGACATTTTCTGTGGGCATCTCAAGAGTGTTCATTGTTGCTTTTTTTGCCACGGAGTCAGTCTTTTGCAGATGTTTGTAATGTAGAGCAGCTACACAGTGAAGCACTAAACACTCTTTCGGTAGCTCTATAAGAAACAGCTGTCAATGCGTTGTTAATTAGTGGCATACTACTACTAGCTATTGTACAGGAAGAGAAAAAACAAGAGCAAAACAGGCATGGGAGTAATCTCAGATTGCCAGCTGTTGTCTTCAGTAAAACCTTGCTGTCAGCTGGTGTTGTTTATGATGCTAGCACTGTTTCGTGTGTGTGTGTGTGCGCCTCACCTTGCCTTCCACGTCAGAGCCTGAAGCTCCCTCGGAAACAGAATAGATAAGCACATTAAATTAGCATCACGAAGACCAGTAACAGCCCAGGTCTGTTACAGCCACAGTTGCCAGATTGATCCTGAGTGTGTGCATGAAGTAGAAAGTCCTGTGAATAAATAATTAGCGATAGCCTTGCTGAGCATGCACAGTCACATTTTTTCAGTAACTTTGAATGCCCCCCCCCCCCACCCCCCCCCAAAGGAGCAAGGGCCACGTGTGGGGTTTTATTGGTACAGTGATATTCTTGGTAAACCCAATATATCGTGCAAATAGGGCAACATTTTTAGTAATGAAAAAAGTTGACTGGCTGTTCAACAGGGAGTAAATGTTTATTTTGCTGTGATAATGATGTCAGTGTATTCCAGAAGAAAAAAAACAGTTGCTGTCTCAAGGCACTGATGTGCTTAAACAGAAATGAATTTGGTTTAAAAAAAAAAAAAAAAAAAAAAAGAGAGAGAGAGAGAAGGTTTTAATGCAGTGAAACTACCTTATGAAAGACATGTGTGCTCTAACACTTACAAATTACACACAAGGGAAAGAAATGCCAGTGTGACTGTAAGAAGATTACAAGGACAAGGATCTAAGGGATGTTTATTTGGCAGTGACATAAGAGTGTGCACAGGAAGGTGTCTTGGTGATGTTCTGTTGAAACACGGCATTGACAAACAGTACCCAACAACATAAGCCATCTATAAAAATAAAACTGTTATAATTGAATTTAAATTGCATGGAACATAGTATTTGCACGATTATCCTGAGGCAAGTCTATGAAGTACCAGATATTGGAACAGTGGTACACTTACGAATTTGAGTATATGAGCTATGAAGCTGAAACCTTCCTACATCCCAACCAGCATGATGTTCATAACAATACATATGCCATATGCTCTCTGGGTTAATGGGTGCCTCATTTCTCATAGCTGCCCTGAGACTCTGAGCAGGGAAATTCGTGGCCTACTACTTATATGCTGTTCTTATTGATAAGGATGGGAGCTAGGCTGTCATTATGCTTCATAGCCACTTGCTAAGCTATCATTATCCTTTACAGCCACTTGCTAGGCTATCATTATCCTTTATAGCCACTTGCTAGGCTATCATTATCCTTAATAGCCACTTGCTTGGCTATCATTATCCTTACTAGCCACTGGCTTGGCTATCATTATCCTTTATAGCCACTTGCTAGGCTATCATTATGCTTTATAGCCACTTGCTAGGCTATCATTATGCTTTATAGCCACTTGCTAGGCTTTCATTACCCTTAATAGCCACTTGCTAGGCTATCATTATTTTTTATAGCCACTTGCTAGGCTACCATTATCCTTTATAGCCACTTGCTAGGCTATCATTATGCTTCATAACCACTTGCACTCACACACCTGTTTTCTGTTCCTCTCTCTGGGCTAATGGGTGTCTAATCCATCATAGTCATACTGAGACTGAGCAGGGAAATTAATGGCCTATTACTTACATAAGTTATATGCTGTTCTTATTGATATGGATGGTGGTTAGGCTATCATTATGCTTTATAGCCACTCACACTCAAAGTCACATGCCTGTTTTTTGTTCCTCTGTCTGGGCTAATGGGTGTCTATAATCTGTCGTACTGTCATAGTCATACTGATACTCAGAGACTGGGCAGAGAAATTCATGGCCTACTACTTATATATATGCGGTTCTTATTGATAAAGATGGTAATTAAGCCATCATTATAGCCACTTGTGGCTATCACTCACTTGCACTCACAGCTACACGCCGATTTTCTGTTCCTTTCTGGGTCCATGGTGTGTGGTGGTGAGGTGTTTTTGGACTTTATGTGCTGCAGGCATGTGCTTGGAAAAGCGAGCATTCTACCGCATGATCTCTGGCCTTCACACCAGCATCAACATCCACTTGTGTGACCAGTACCTTCTCCCAGGTCAGTATTTGCATCATCATATACAGGTTCTAATAGACCCAACCACATTAATAGAGAAGGTTAGTACATGGGTGGTAGTTGTAATGGTAGTGGTTATGGAACTATTTTCTCTTGTGACATCAGCGATTTGTGTGTGGATCAGAGGTCACAGGTCAGAGGTTACGAGGATTGTTTACCACATGGCTCAGGTTTTTGTCTACTGCTGCATTCTTACCACAGGGGATTCATAGGGAGCATTTTTACTTTATTTTGCTATGTAAACATTAAACTTATACTTTTCTTTGCAGATTAGCATCATGTCTTGTGAGAGATTGTAATCTGGGTTGCTTTTGTTGATTTTATTGCAGTTTTAGTTTTACGATGCAACCCTATCGATTCTGTCTGAAATCAAAATGGTGGGCCATAGTGCAGCTGAAGTAACGAGCTGCGAGAGTGCGTGTTTGTTGTCAGTTTTACGAGCATAACAGCTACTCGCTGAATAAACCTTCTCAAGTTACTCTTCTGTGTGAAGGGGCAGGTGTTTAGGTAGCAATCTGTATGACGTCGGCTACGTTACACTTGAGGCACGTGCACAACAAGTGTCGGTAGACAGACAGGTTGCACCACTACCACCACTACCACTCCCACCCTCTCTAATGCCTCTCTAGTTGTTGTAATGGTTTGCATACACACACTGCAAACACACAGAGCACTGTACATGAAGTTATGTGATATATAATTATATATCTGCATTGGTTCAGAGAGACCTAACCAAATTAATGCTTTGTAATGGTTATAATGCTTTGCATTCACACTGAAAACACACAGAGCTCTGTACACAGAGTTGCATGAAGTTACAGGCTATATAAGTATAACTGTATATCCATTGATTCAGGTAGACCTAACCAAATTAATGCCTGTCTGATTGTTACAATGGTTTGGACATACACACACTGGAAACACATAGAGCACTCACTGTACACAAAGTTACATGAAGTTATATATAATTATACATGTGCATTGGTTTAGATAGACCTAATTAAATTAATGCCTGTCTAATTGTTACAATGGTTTACACACACACACACACACACACACACACACACACACACACACACACACACACACACACACACACACACACACACACACATACACACACACACACACACACACACTGGAAACACATAGAGCACTCACTGTACACAAAGTTACATGAAGTTATATATAATTATACATGTGCATTGGTTTAGATAGACCTAATTAAATTAATGCCTGTCTAATTGTTACAATGGTTTACACACACACACACACTGGAAACACATAGAGCACTCACTGTACACAAAGTTACGTGAAGTTATATATAATTATACATGTGCATTGGTTTAGATAGACCTAATCAAATTAATGCCTGTCTGATTGTTACAATGGTTTGGAAAGATAGACCTAATCAAATTAATGCCTGTCTGATTGTTACAATGGTTTGGAAAGATAGACCTAATCAAATTAATGCCTGTCTGATTGTTACAATGGTTTGGACACACACACACACACTGGAAACACATAGTGCACTGTACACAGAGTTACATGAAATTATATGATACATAATATAACTTCATGTAACTTTGTGTACAGTGCACTGTGTGTGTGTGTGTGTGTGTGTGTGTGTGTGTGTGTGTGTGTGTGTGTGTGTGTGTGTGTGTGGTCAGTGTTATTGTAAAGCACCATGTGCTGCCACCTAGTGTGGTAGATGGGCGCTCTATAAATCCTCTTTATTATTTATTATTATAATTATATATGTGTGCATTGGTTCAGATAGACCAACACGACCAGTACCCCTCTAATGGTTGTAATGGTTTGCATACATGCACACTGGAATTACACAGAGCACTGCACACAAAGTGCTCAGTGGTGTAGTACTAGTAGTGAGTAAGATTACACTGGCTGACAGAGCACAGGTGTAATCGTTCACCTTGATGGCTATGCAGCAGAAAGTGCCTTTGGACCACCTGTTTGGGGCCCCAACATCAAGGAGTTCAAGAGGAGATTTGACCCTGAAACCTCAGAAGGGCAGGGACCACAGCGACTGAAGAACCTGTACTTCACTTACCTGGTGGAGCTGAGGGCTCTGGCCAAAGCAGCTCCGTATCTTCTGCAGGTAAAGCACCGGAACGCTGTTGTTGTCTTTTGGCTGCTTTGTTCTTAATACTGCAATGAATTTGTGGTGATAATGAAATGAAGACATAAGCTATGAACTCTTAAGAGTTACGGTATAAATAAAAATGAAGTGAAGGCCTAAGCTATGAGTATGAACCTGAAAGAACTGCAGTGATAATAACAGTGCCATGACCACGAAGTGTTGCTGCGTGAAGCTGTTCTTTGTTTGTTGGAAAGCGCAACACTGTTCTCTTGAGATTGCTTATCTCCTTTTTTTATTTCTTGTTTTTGCAAACAAAATTCTGAATAATGACTGATGCAGATTTCTTGAAAGGGCTGTCATGTTTTTGTGTGTTTCAGGAAGAGTTCTATACAGGCACTGCAGCTGATGATGATGAAGTCAGGCAGGCTGTCCAAGACTTCCTGAAAGTTGTCAGGTAGGTATATAGTTTCCTAAAGTGACTGCTAAAAAAAAAAAAAGGATTTATTTTTTATTTTTTTAGTAACTGTAAGTCTGCAACATATCATTTTCATTGATGTATATATATATGTAAATGCATCTCTCTGCTTGATTTGCAATTGCAAAGCTTCGGAACACATCTGTTTTCACAGTTCTTTTGTATGTTTTAGTGACTTTCCTGATCATTTTGATGAAAGCAAGCTGTTTCAAGGGGATTCTGCGGAAACAAAAAAACTAAAGGTGAGAGAAATCAGTTGTTCTTATTTTACTACACTTGATTTCTTCCTCTTATGATTTACGTTTAGGGAAAGTCTAGATAAACTGTCCTTTACCTTTCTCGACAACCCCATGCATGCACTCAGCCTTCCAGTGTAAACCAGCTGCAGCATTTGGCAGGAAAGTGCTTTTGGGTTCACTGAACAAGCTTTGGTAGTGTTATTAGGTATAAACACTTAACTTGCAACTTCTTCTTTTCTTTTTCTTTCTTTTTTCCTCCTTTTTTTTAAGGGATGGGATGTTGGGGTGCTCATCTCTTTGCAGGCATACAAACAAGAGAGGAAGATGCAGATTGGGGGTGGGGAGGGGGGGGAATGGAGGGGGGGCAGAATGTGGAAGAGAATGAGAAAGGACTTGGTGGGTGGAGGTGGGGGGTGCACGAAGAACAGGAAGAGAGTGCAAAGCAATAGATACCCTGTGACAAAAAGGATATGTTAGTTTTTGTTGTTTGTCTGACTGCTTCTACCTGTACCCAATTTAGAAGTTTAAATTGTTTTGTTGTTGTTTTTAATTAAAAAAATAAATAGCCAAGCAAACATTCTTTCATACATTTTATCAGTTTTCCAATATTTCCTATCTGTTTTCAATGGTAGGCTGAATTCAGAGCCCACTTCCGGAACATCTCCAGGATAATGGACTGTGTTGGGTGTGACAAGTGCAAGTTGTGGGGGAAACTGCAGGTGGGTTGACGTTGTAGCTTGGATTTTGTGACTGGTAAAATTGTGTCAGCAAGAGGTGTCTCTCCAGATCTCCAAAAGGGAACTGATGATAGCTTCTGAGGCTGCGACGTGACTGACCAATCGAAAAATTCTGCCATGGCTTGGGCTGTGTCACCACATGCTGACACCGGCAAGAACACCCGAGGCTACATTAAAATGTTAGGCACCGTATAGTTAAGTGGAGACTGTCTTCAGCAACGATAAACTCCTTGCACGACAGTGTCCACCCTCCAGATATGGAGATAAATCCTCCAAAGACGGCATGTGCCAGGGTAACAACAACAACAAAAAACACAACCAGCCACAGATGCAGTCCTCTGACCTTATTGAATGCATTTGTCAATGTACAGTTGTATATATATATATGTATATATATACCAGATGACAACCAGAGTGTTCAACTTTGGAATGCTGCAATAACAACAATGACAATAAAGATGAGAATTATTTTGTCCTTCATGGAAAGGCTCATTGTGAAAGCTTTGACGTATGGAAGAATAAGCAGTTTAGAGTGCTTTCTTGTCCATGATATTTTATGGCAGTATTTGGTATTTGTTTTTCGTTTTTCATGATCATAGAGATTTGTGTGTGTTTGTCAGTGCTGGGGTGTCCAGTCTGTTTTTCATGATCATAGAGATTTGTGTGTGTTTGTCAGTGCTGGGGTGTCCAGTCTGTTTTTCATGGTCATAGAGATTTGTGTGTGTTTGTCAGTGCTGGGGTGTCCAGTCTGTTTTTCATGATAATAGAGATTTGTGTGTGTTTGTCAGTGCTGGGGTGTCCAGTCTGTTTTTCATGATAATAGAGATTTGTGTGTGTTTGTCAGTGCTGGGGTGTCCAGTCTGTTTTTCCAGGGCCACTTGGGGACTTTAAATTCACTGATTTTCCTCCTTTGGCAACCTCTTTGGGCTCCTAGTACCAGTGCACTTCTGTTCCTTATCTGTTGGGATAGGCACTCAGTCCAGTTAGTCGGTTAGATAAAGATGTGCTAGGCACACAGTCCAGTTAGTCGGTTAGATAAAGATGTGCTAGGCACACAGTCCAGTTAGTCAGTTAGATAAAGATGTGCTAGGCACACAGTCCAGTTAGTCGGTTAGGTAAAGATGTACTAGGCATCAGCCCTGAGTTAATTGATTATATAAGGGTGTGCTAGGCACTCAGTCCAGTTAGTCAGTTAGATAAAGATGTGCTAGACACTCAGTTATTTGATTAGATAAAGATGTGCTAGGCACTAAGTCCAGTCAGTCAATTAGATAAAGATGTGCCAGACACTCAGTCCAGTTAGTTGATCAGATAAAGATGTGCTAGACACTCAGTCCAGTTAGTCGATCCAGTTAGATTAGATTAGTCCAGTCTGTCAATTAGATGAAGACGCAGTGTGTACCCAGCATCAACTGATTTGGCTTTCAGGTGCTTGGGATGGGCACTGCCTTAAAGATCCTGTTTTCTGGCAACACCATGGGACCCGAGTCGACTATCAGTGCTGACTACAAGGCTGACTTCCAGCTGACCAGAACAGAGATTGTTGCCCTTTTCAACGGCTTCAGCAGGTGGGCAAAAACAAAATGTCTATGTTTTGTTGATAATGGTGGTGTTGATCGCTTTTATTTAGTGCCAGTATTCTCCACTCTTGAGCAGACTCACTGCACTCTTGTGACATGTGACTCTAAAGGAGTGACTGTAGGTTGATCATGGCAAGGTAGACTGCATGCAAACTGCATTGTGGACATGCTTTCTCTTTTGTCATGGGTGCAATAGCTGCTGTTCTGGCAGCTTTGTTCGCAGCCTTGATCGGTTCAGTTGTGCAGGAGACAGGTTTTACTCATTGTTTTGATGGACATTTCAGCACATAAATTGTGCAGGAGACGGGTTTTACTCATTGTTTTGATGGACATTTCAGCACATAAATTGTGCAGGAGACAGGTTTTACTCATTGTTTTGATGGACATTTCAGCACATAAATTGTGCAGGAGACAGGTTTTACTCATTGTTTTGATGGACATTTCAGCACATAAATTGTGCTGGAGACAGGTTTTACTCATTGCTCTGATGGACATTTCAGCTCATAAATTGTGCTGGAGACAGGTTTTACTCATTGTTTTGATAGACATTTCAGCACATACCTAGCTGACTCACACGACCTAGAAAGAAAGGGAAAAAAAACACCCACAGAGACAAGCATCAAGACACAGCATGTGAAAAATTTGTGAATACATTACATATACACAACAGAGTGTCACATTGGTCTTGATTTGATGATCAGTCGCCTCATGGCAGTTTGTACCAAAGTTAAACTGTCCATGACAAATTCCTGTGATGAACTGCTGATGACACATTGCCATGTTACCCATGTTTGCAGCTTTGAAAGTGTTTGAATAAAAATATTAACAGAAAAACAAAAGCAAACATTCCCCCAGTAGCATCACATTTTGAAGTGTAACCTTCACAGCTGACCTGTGTGTCTGGTCCCCCACCCCCCTTCCTCCACCCCATTCCCCGCCTTCTTCATACAAGCACACCCACATTAGACACAGATGCATACCAGTTTGTTTTTAAAATCTCATTTCAGCTGAAATCTGTTGCCTGTTGCAGACTATCAAAGAGCATTTACGCACTGGAAAACTTTCGTGCCTTGATGAGATGATGAAAGGACCACACTTCCATCTGGACCCCTGAAACATCTTTGAAATGCAACATCTTTCTCATCCACTCCAGTCCTTCAAACCTGTCGATTTGTATTGTTGGGCAGCTTTTTGGGGGCCGTGCAATGATGTTTGAACAAGGTTGTGTCGTGTTTTTTCTCCATGATGATATTGACGACCAGTTTCCCTTATGTTTGATCGTAGAGGAAATTTTTCATCTCAACATTGAGAGTACATCTTCCAGTTGAGAGTACATCTTCCAGGGGGCTTTATCTCTTGTTGCTTGTTTTCTGCCTCTTTTTTTGTTTGTTTTTGATACAGAATATGACAATGATAATTTAAAAGAGCCATCCTCTTGTAGATCTATATCATGTAATTGGAATGGTTGAACTTGAAGTATCATTGTACCCTGTTTCATTGTTTAGAATTCCTTGACTAAGCTGCTTAAGTTTTTTTGTTTTTTTAAAACTGGTGTTAGCTGCCACAGAGATACCGGTTTAATGTACCAGAGGAGGAAAAATACCTTTTGAAGTAAAAATGCCTGGGCCCATATGTATGAAAAACCAGTAGCCCCCTTAATCATGTTTATTTTTTAAATTGCTTCTCAGTGCTGCTATTACCGACAGAGGTTGCTATTGAGGAGAAAACAAACACTTGGAGTGACTGATGTCATCCCATGTACCATTGAAGACCACAGATTATTATTCAAGGAAATTGGACTCATGTGTTAAGGCGCAACACAGACAAGAAAGGGAGGGTCTGGAATGGCTGGGAAGGGGTCATTAGGTCACTGATGTCTGCTACATTTAAAGTGAACTTTGACTCTTTGAAATCGACATGGCTGTTGTCATGTGGTGTCCGTTTGGTTTCAAGTTTTTGACATCACTTGCATTGTTGGTAAAACAAAGGACTTTCTGGATCTAAAAACAGACGTAAGCAGATATCTATTTTTGAGCCTGTTGACAACTCATGAATGCGGAAGGAGAGGCAGACTTGTGTCATCTTTAGCATATCAGGATTAGGGGCTGTCCGCCTTTAACTTACCTGCTTTTCATGCACATGGGCCCTGGTTCTTATAGACGATTGGTATGAAGTATTAACCCATTCACGGCCCAGAGTGTTGTATTTCTGATGCAGTTTTTTTTTTTTTCTCTCCCCAAGATCAGTTGAAAAAAGGTTAAGCAGACCAAAACTGCTGCTTTTGAGAACTGTGTTACAGCAAGCTACATAAACAGTTGGTTCTATAAGCAGAGGGATAGCGCTTTGCCAGCGACATCGTGTGACGTCCTGAAGGCCTTGAATGGGTGAACATAAGTAAGGAAGAGAGTGGAGAGTTTTTTTGTTTTTTTGTCTACAGTCAGAGACTGTAACAGTTACCAGTTGACTACTCTGGTGGACTACGTCCTTTTTTTTTCACGCCCTTTCAGCTGTGATATTTGTTGGATGTTGTTTTCAAGTCATCGATGTTAATGCACACATACCTGCACTTTGCGCTGTAACTGTACATACACGTGAACAACATCCGGAATGGGCTTTCACTGGCCAGGCTTTGGTTTCTGATGGGCCCACATGTATGTATGTGCGTTCAGATCATGTGCGCATCATCGTGCGTTTGTGTGATGATGTCTGTTGCAGTGTTATGTATGCTACTGCAGGACAGTATGGGAAGGGTGACCTTGAGGTTAAAGGGTCTTGCCTCAAACTTTAAAAACACACAGACACAGTTTAATAAGTTAATCATAAGTTTATGCCCTCGCATCAGGTTGATCACATGGGTAGCTGTTTGCAGACAAGTCGGTCAACTGCCTCGATCATAGCACATTTAAAAAAAGGAGAAGAAGTTAAAGGATCCATTTTGGTAGTGGTGTGAGATTCTGCTTTGGGTTTGTGACATGCAAGGTAAAAGTCATTTTGGGCGCATGTGCGAATGCATTTTCTGCGTATTTTCGGGGTTGTGTTCTGTTCTTGAGGGTCAGACAGGCCAGTCCCATTTCTCATGGGGGATACATGAAGCGTTCCACACAACCCCAAAAAGAAATGGAAAGATCAAAGAATTTACATTGAGTGTGAGAGAGAGAGAGAGAAAGAGAGAGAGAGAGAGAGAGAGGTGTGTAGAATTGTTATTGACAGCACAGTAAAATACACTTCTTTTTTCCTTCTTCTCAGTATGGATGAAGTTTGTGCACAGAGAGAGAGAGAGAGAGAGAGAGAGAGAGAGAGAGAGAGAGAGAGAGAGAGAGATAAAGGTTCACAATTGACAGAACGTTAACATCCACTGATATTTTTTCAATCAGGAGGAAGTAGGGGGTGGAAGGAGAGAGCTACAACATAGCATGTGTTGTGTTTGGGTGCATGTGTTTGTGTGTGTGTGTGTGTGTGTGTGTGTGTGTGTGTGTGTGTGTGTGTGTGTGTGTGTGTGTGTGTGTGTGTGTGTGTGCTTAGTTGTACCCATGCACACATAGTTTCCTTCAAGCGGAATGGGGGCAAAAGGGAGGACTCCCACTCAAAACCAACCAAGAACCTGGCCCGCAAGGTTCCTGGATAACTGTTGATTCCCACTTAGTTGTAATTTATTTTGAAACATTCCAGTGATGTACATTACCTCCCCCACAAAATTCCTTTCCAGGGCCTTAGAAAGGATGGCATCCAACAAGGGTTTAGATAAAGAAAAAAATACTGTTATTGTTGTTGACTGAAGATCACATTAATTGTTAAGCTGATAACTCCTTCATCTGATCGTTATGAAATGTGTGCACTGTGTTGTTTATTAATTTTCATTATGATAAATCAGTTGATGTGTGTATTTAGCATTTTTGTAGGTACTTATGTAGTGTAATCTGAAGATGATTTTGTCACAATTTCGTTGTTTCTAAATACACACTTTTGCTTCATTTCCCTGCACCCCCCCCCCCCCTCCTACACACACACACACACACACACATGCTAGAAGTTAAGCTTAGGGTTATATAATTAAGCACATTATTTCTCCCTCTCAGTGAACACACAACTGATTTGTTTTTCCATTGGGATGTGTATGATACTAAATAATAAAATGTCAAATGACAGCATAAAGATTAACATGGGAATCTCTTTCCACTTTTATGCTTTTTTTTCTTCTTTTTTTTTGTTGGTACAATTCTGTTGTGTTTACAGACAGGTTTGTTTTACTGTTGTGTATGTATGTGGTGTGTGTGTGTGTGCATGTGATTGATATGACTTATTTGCCTTTTTTCTTCTCTTTTTTTTCTCTCCATTTTTAAGAGTCTCACACAGTAGCAACAAGAAGGACAGAAAGAAAAAGAGACAAGATAATCTCATGAGTGTCTATAGGTTATAGGTGTCATCTTTGATGAAATTCAGTCCTTGATCAGTTGATTTAACAGTAAAATGTCTGATAGTGTGTATAGTTTGATGGAAAGAAGTGAGAATATGTTGACAGTGCCCCAAAATAAGTCAACTTGCGTTTTGTTTTTCATTGTATGTCAAATAAATGTCTCACTCTTTGTCACTTGTCTGAGGACATTGTACCAGAAAATGGTGTGTTTGTGCTCATAATTATTTAAACTTTTTGGTGGTTTGTGGTATAGATTCTCTGTGTGTGTGTGTGTGGTTTCATTCCTGTGTGACTGTATGACCATTGCTCTTGTTGCTGATCTTGACTCAGACACATCAGTGCAAAAGGAAAGAACAATCTGCAGCTGCGTCTTTAAACAGCTTCTTTGTTGTTTTTTACTGATGTGTTCGTAATGTGCATCTCATTGGCTAGCATTTATGTTGCAATGCTTTTACAGATAATGTGGTATTCTTTGTTATTTATTGTCTTTGAGACTGTGTAATTATCGATGAATTATTGATGAATATGCAAAAATAATGTGTAGATTGCAATTCAGTTTGGTTATTTGAGACTGTAATGCGTCCAGTGAACCAGACAAAATGGCAGGGTTCTGTTTCTCTGTAAAAAGTCTGTATTGGCAGAACTGGAAGGTTTGTCTGCTTGAAGTATAGAGATTGTTGGTTTCAGACACTAAGGACATTTATTCTTTGAGCCTGGTGGTAAGAGAGGTGTGTGAGGTCTGGGTAGAGAGCCAGAAAATGGAGGCAACAATGCTTGAAACTGGAGAGAGAACTGAGGGGCAGAGTATGTTGTTTGATTTCAGTTTCCACTGGGAAACCACAGTCTTGTAACAGTTATTCTGTATGCATGATTATGTTGTAAATCTAAAATGTGTTCTTTTCAGGATCGTCCTACGACATTCTAGGTTGATAGTATTGATGATTTCAGTTGTTCTCAGCAGATCCTTTGTGGAGTTCCAGAGCTTTTCATGTTCTTTCCAGTATTTTCCGACAACATTCTAGGTTGATAGTATTGATGAATTCAGTTGTTCCCAGCAGATCCTCTTTGGAGTTCCAGAGCTTTTCTCTTGCCCTGATATAACCGTACTGGTTGACTGGGCGTAAAACACCAAGTTACTTACTTAGCAGAGCCTTTTTGCGAGCAAGGCTTGTTGGGCATTGTACATGTGTTACTGTTCCATAGCACTGGTACTTGGGCCGTTTCTTGGCAACATATGGATACGGGATCTTTAAGGTGTGTCACAGTCCGGGTGCATCTTGTGCACATGCAGGCAAGACGGGCAGTAATGAGTCTGCACGAGCATTGGCTTGGAGGGACTGAAAAGTCTGTCGGTCTGTGTTAACCTTGATCCAAAAACCCACAGTTGCTAATGGCTGAATTAAAGCCACTGGTTTGGGTAATACTAATGGCTGAATTAAAGCCACTGGTTTGGGTAATACGAATGGCTGAATTAAAGCCACTGGTTTGGGTAATACTAATGGCTGAATTAAAGCCACTGGTTTGGGTAATACTAATGCTCTCAGGGTTTCTTTGTTTTGTTCCTTCAGTCACTGACAATAATGAACATCTGTCCATGTAGCCTTGACAGTCATAACTAGTCTGATGTGTCTACTCTTTCTGCACCCAGGTCAAAGTATTTACTAGAGAGAAATATGCTCTCTTCACTGTATGATGTTGGGATGAAAACCTTGTTCTCTTTGACAGATGATCTCGGTTTAATGCAGATGCCAATGTGGGCATTGATAATGTTTTTGCACATTGATAATCTGATGCCGGCAACTATTAGTGTGCAGTGAGGGGTCAGTAAAACTGATATCACCAAAGACGACAGAACTCTATGAGACTATGAAAAGCAGAGGCTGGAATATTCAGATTTGTCTGGCAGAAATACACTAGCTGTTTGAGGCTGAAAACTGAGGTTAAAACAAACAAGAAAATCATCCCATCTTGTGGTAGTCTGTTTAGCATAAACAAATGGGCACAAAGAACCAGCTGCGGGGCGTATAGTGAATTACCCCCCCCCCCCCCCACCCCCACGACTGATGATAATAATCACAACTATGATATTAATCTTATAACCAAGGATAATGGTGCCAAGGTATTAAATTTTTTATTATTTTGAATAACCACAGTCTTGAATTTTTTTATTTTTTTATTCTACACTGTTTTGTTGTCAGTATTTCAGACTGCCCTGATGAGAGACCAGATCTTGTTCAAAGGCTGCTTTGATTTGGAATTTTCTCCTGCTGTTTCTGACCTGCCCCCACCCCCACCCCCACCCCCACCCCACTGGGTTTAAAACACCAAGGACCTTACTTACCAAAGCTCTTTTTTTTTCTGACCTTTGATTTTGCAAGTTTATTGTGCATCTTTCATATTTCAAATCCAACATTTGCAACAACAACAAAATCAAGGACTGATTCTTAGTCATGGAAACTATAGCCACCTGTGCCATTGCAGAACCAGTCATGTGTTTAGGGGAGGATGAGGCAATTTCCATCTCTATCAGTCATTTTTAGGGGAGGATGAGGCAATTTCCATTTCTACCACCATTTCAGACTGATATTTTGACATGTTGCTTTTTGACTTCTCAGTCTTTTTTTGTGTCTTTTTTTTGTTTTTTGGAATAGGTTTGTTCTGACTGTGTTAAGTTTGCCTGCTTGTCTAAACATATATAACTAGGTCTGGTTGCTGCTTGCAGAATGACAGTTAATAAAAGTGGAGAGAAACGTGGCCCTCTTTGTCTGCAGTCTGCTTTTCACCCCATACTGGAAAAGAATAATTTGAGTTGAAAAACATCCAATATGTTCCGGGGTGGAGGGGTGGGTCGGGGGGAGTAATTTAGTGAAGCTAGGGACAGAATCTCTTCATGCAGGTATTTTCAGTTTCCGTGTGTATTTATGAAAGTGCTCCGTCTTTGATCCTCTGGTGTGCCATAGTATGTGACAGCTTCACCCTAGTCTTGCTGGCCTGCAGTATTTTCTCTAATCAGTTACCCCTGTACACCATTCCAGTCTAGCTGTACATTTGTGGTTGAGGTATTTATATATATATAACTAGGTGCTGTGTGGTGTCATTGGCGGGAGCTGCCACAAGTATCATTTTTGTCGTGACAAAAACACATCTTTTGTTCCGACGAAAGTATGCTTGTTACAACAAAACTTTTGTTGTGACAAACATAATTTTGTCATCACAAAAGTGTTGTTGCAACAAGCTTACGTTTGTCACGACAAACATGTGTTTGTCGTGACAAAACATGTCTTTTGTCATAACGAAAGTATGCTTGTCACAACAAACAGAAAAGTTTTGTCATGGCAAGCCTACTTTTGTCATGACAAAAGACGTGTTTTGTCACAACAAACACATGCTTGTCATGACAAAGCTATTGTCGTGACAAAAATTATACTTGTGGCAGCTAAGCTTGAGCAAAAGAAGTTGATCGGTGGGGCTTGCTGTGGTACCGGTTCATGTATACTGGTTTGCAAAGCTTGCTCTAGGGAGATAGAAAAAAAATGGTTGATCTAGCAGTGAGGCATGGCTGGGCCCAGGGAGCGAATGCTGTTGCTAAGCTTGAGCAAAAGAAGTTGATCAGTGGGGCTTGCTGTGGTACCGGTTCATGTATACTGGTTTGCAAAGCTTGCTCTAGGGAGATAGAAAAAAAATGGTTGATCTAGCAGTGAGGCATGGCTGGGCCCAGGGAGCGAATGTCGTTGCTAAGCTTGAGCAAAAGAAGTTGATCAGTGGGGGCTTGCTGTGGTACCGGTTCATGTATACTGGTTTGCAAAGCTTGCTCAAGGGAGATAGGGAGGGGAAAAAATGGTCTAGCAGTGAGGTATGGCTGGGCACAGGGAGGGAGTGCTAAACCCCGAGGAAAGGAAGGGGATTCATGGGACCTGCTGTGGTACTGGTTCATGTATACTGGTTTATCGTGTGCTACAACTCTGGCTGTGCTTTATTCGTAATTAAGTCAGCACTACCGCAAGTGCTGCTTCAGCGTGAATGTGCGAGAGTGTTCATGAGCGAGACTGTAATGTGTGCTGACAACCTGAGTGATGTTACGCATGTCTGTGTGTGTATATATATATCTGTCTCATCTCGTGAATAAACTTCGTTATTTCTACTCATGGAGTCATCCATTGTTTTAAGCTGAACAGGCTGCTTTCCTTCTTCATGTGCTGTGCGGCATACATGCAGTGCAAACAGAACAACTTTATGCATCTGATCTAATGAATAAACTTGGCTATTTCTGCTCATGGGGTCATCCATTGCTTTGAACTGAACAGTCTGCTTTTCTTCTATATGTACAGCATGCATGCAGTACAAACAGAACAACTTTATGCATCTGATCTAATAATAATAATAATGAATACTTAGAGTGCCTAACCCATATAGGCCCTAAGCACTTACACATTCTTTATAAGTATATACTGTCCAAATTCAATACATACAACATGAATGCACACACACACACACCAGCCGCATGTCAGGGCAATGGGCCTGAAGGAAAATGTTTTTTAAAAGAGCTGACAGGCGTAGAATAGCAGACAGAAACAGTGAGTTGGTTCCAGATAACAAGCCTGGTAAGAGAAAGAGCGCTGACCACAGGACTTTGTTTGGAAGGACAGTATTGTAACACTCAGGTGTCTGTAGAAGAGCGGAGCTGCTGGGAAGGAGTGTAAAGGTGAAGTGCTAAAAGGTAGATGGGAGTCTGATGAGAAATGATCTTAAGCAAAGCAAAGACAATTTGTATTCGATCCTCTGCTCAGTAGGTAGCCAGTGAAGAGAATGAATCATGGGAATGACATGGGCGGATCTGGTTATTCTAAAAATGAGTCTCGCAACACTGTTCTGTACCTTTTGGAGTTTAGAAAGAAGATACTTAGGACAGCCAGCCAAAAGTGAGTTGTAATAATCTAGTCTCAAAAGAACAAACACACACAAGAGTTTTTTGGTGACATCTCCAGACAGATAGTGGTGTATTGCACTAATCCAACAAAGTTCCAGGTAGCAGATACAACAGACAAGGTATAATGAATAAACTTTGTTATTTCTCCTCATGGAGTCAGCCCCGGTTTTGAACTGAACAGTCTGCTTTCCCTCTTTCTGTGCAGCATGCACGCAGTACAAACACAACAACTCCACTGTCATTATTTGTTCAACGTTTATTTTCCATACTCTTTAGATGCAGCATAAATGCAAAGTCCACCTTTCACAAATCTTTGCACCAGCACATCGTCTGAAAATGTGCATGAACAGAAATACAGTTGATGACAATCCAAACACACAAATCTCTCTCTCTCTCTCTCTCTCTCTCTCTCTCTCTCTCTCTCTCTCTCTCTCTCTCTCTCTCTCTCTCAGTCCCTGCATGAACCCACATATGCAGGCATGAACACAAATTCTTTCTCTCTTTATCAAACTGAGAGATATATACACACTGACACACAAACACAGACACACACACAAACACATTTGCAAACACTCAGCCAGTGATTAATGATGTTGCACAAAAGGTGTATATTCTGATACAGCACAGTGTGACCAGTTTACCACAATACTGGTAATCGTTCCAATATGAATAACCTGTGCTAGTCATGAACGCATCGTGTAGATTTAAAACTCTTGGTTGCATCAAGTGCTACGGCTTTTTGTTGCAGTGGAACTGGTCATCAAAATCACAGTTATCCTTCAATCTTATTAACAGTGAACAAGTCGCAATGGAATGACAGACTTCAAAACACAAAATATGTATGAAAACCAGCATATTTTGATTAACTGTAAAATATTAATAATTCATAAGATTAAAGCATGTGTACACTAGACAAAGTGGCATAGAATTCTCATTGTTCAAATGAAACATACAGTCTAAAACAGTATGTGTGAGTATAAAATTGTGTGTGTAATAGATGTAACCACATGTGAAGTTCAAAGGCAAAACAACTGGCTTGTTCTTGTGCCCTACAATCAAAATGTGCGCCCTTTTTCCATGGAATGTTTCTATGCAATAAAACGACAACAATTCTTCTGTGAAAGATCAGTATTCCAGCACTCCATGACAAATATTTGAAATTGCAGAAACGTGCATGCCTCTCCAAACAGTAGGGTGTCTCTTTGTTGGTGAGGATGACCTTGTCACACTTTCTGCGCGTGCATAACAATAAGTCCTGTAGGACAAATGCTCCTGCAGCGTCAATTAACTCACTTCAGTTATCAGTCAATGGGTGTGGCACTGACAGGCCCACATTTTCAAAGAACTAACAGTAGTAATACCATATGGTACATGCATTGTAAACGAATCACAAGTATGCTAGACTCCACCAGCCTGCAATCATTGGTGGGAGCTACCACAAGTATCAGGACAAAACATGTCTTTTGTCGTGACAAAAGTACGCCTGTCGTGACGAAAGTTTTGTTGCAACAAATATTTGTCATGCCAAACGTATTTATTGCGACAAAAGTTTTGTCTCAAGAAGCATACTTTTTTTGCAACAAAACTTTTGTCATGACAAAATTATATTTGTCGCAACAAATATTTGTCATGACAAAAGTTTTGTTGCGACAAAAATATTTTGTCGGAACAAACAGAATTTTTAGTTTTGTCGCGACAAGCATACTTTTGTCATGACAAAAGATGTGTTTTGTTGCAACAAACACGTGTTTGTCATGACAAAACTATTGTTGCGACAAAAATTATACTTGTGGCAGTTCCTGCCAATGATAGTCTGCACCTTCAGTGTAAAAATACACGCTTTAAGCACAGACTGAATACAGCAGAACTTTCTTTTGAAGAACGCCTTCTGAGTAAAATTCTGCTAAAGATTCAACTTCTGTGTGGTCCCGCTTGCTTTCCTTTGCATACTTAGTTCTCTTAAGACAACTTTCTGTTCAGAAAAAAATCTTCATGAGACATTTTCGGTGATAAAGAAATAATGTTCCAGTCCCTAGGCACTTTGTCTTAGGGGATTTTACTGTGACTGAAATCACTGATAACCCAGCCCAACTCTAATCCATTCAGCACATGTACAGACACGTGATGCAATGGTCAGCAGGTAAAACTGATTCCCTTGTTCCTAGAAGCAATCACTAATTTAGGGATGACAAAGAGAGTAAAATGAAAAAAAAAAAATGAAAAAAAGAAGAAGTAACGGTACAATGGGGTGGGGGGGGGGGGGGGGGAGGGGGGGGTAGTTTGGAAAACTTGTTTCTCACTGGAATGCAGTCAGAACAAAACTGATTTAATCTCAAATCTTACCCAAACTAAGGCAAAAACACTCTGAGGTGACCTCATTCGCTACACAAATACAATACTCTCGTTCACACAATGCAAAGCGAAACCTTTAGGACAAATTTCAAATACATCCTGTGTTTTAGTTTGTATGGCCCAGACCCCATTTTCTTCAATGTTCTATTTTTTTTATGCACCTTCTAATCTACAGGATCTCTACAAGCTGAGTCACTTTTTGACTTTAGCTTTAGTCTAAAGAAAAGTATGACAAAACTTTTGGCAAAGAGAAAGAAAACAATAATCATACACAAGCTCTGTAGGGATGGGGGTGCAAAGGTGTGTGTGTGGTAGGATGGTGGGTGTGGTAGTAGTAGTAGTAGTAGTAACTGGATTTTAACGTCCTGTCAGCCACACAGGGTCACCTCAGGAAAATCAAATTCTGTCATAAAAAAATTTACATTTCAAAATTCTTCTCACAGAAAAACCTTTTCAAGTCAATGCACAGAACCAGTCCCTACACAAACAAAGTGGTTGGTCGGTGGGGGGGGGAGGTTGTCTCCAAAAGAGCCTAGAACTTTGGTTCAGGAATGACATCACAGGATAATTATTCACAACATAATACATGCACATGTAGAAGAAGAAATCTTCACCCAAACTCTGGTGCCAAACCTTCAGCTGTAGATAAGAAATTAAACAACTTAAAAAAAAAACTGATGCAAGCTGGTTTACACAGCTGAATAAAGCGATTCCCCACATGTCTTAAAAGTATGTGGCCCAACGTTCTGATTTTTCATCCTCACATTAATCATCAAGCCATATGATATCCATTAATCAAGTACCTGAACGATTAGGTAAATGGACATGAAATATATAATCAAAAAAGAAATGCACCTTTTTCCAAAAAACACACACACAACAGTTGGCAAGTATTGAATGGAGGCTGCATGTGCACATTGGTTTATGAGTCATTGCGGGTAAATTTACTCACTCGGGGCTCGAAATTCCCTGAAACGTTTCACTGGTCCTGGGGACTGTGTGACGACACAAGTTTGATTGGTCCTCCTTGATTTAGACTGGTCATCAGAAATGAGGGAACCACCAGTGAAGGTGAGAGAT
Organism: Alviniconcha strummeri; assembly: GCA_963584105.1. Lineage (NCBI taxonomy): Eukaryota > Metazoa > Mollusca > Gastropoda > Provannidae > Alviniconcha > Alviniconcha strummeri. Next base: position 21,782,338 of record OY757543.1, on the reverse strand, counting down.
ATGATGATGAGTTGATGCTTAATGTCCTCAGATGTCATTTGACATATTAGGGACAAGTTGTGACCAATGCCGAAGCACGGTTCAATAAAATCCACATACGTAAGGTGTATGCGTGTTTAGCTGTAACCTGCCACCTGCACTTTTTGGCAGAATGACCGGGATTTTTTACGTGCTACTGTGGTAACACGGGGGTGGAACGGATACCGAAATAAGAGTCAGCACAGAAAGTCGACCCTGGAGAAGAAAATTCTCCCGCCGTTCCAGCAGGGATTCGAACCCGAGACCTTTCAATCACAAGTCCGGTGCTCTAACCACCGAGCTATCCCTGCCCCCAGGTGAGAGATATACAGCACACACCTTTTTATATCAGTGATTCAAGCTGGATGAATTCAGAAATATTTGCAAATAGACTACTTTTATGACTCTCTGTTCTACGATTCCAGTCAGATATATTCAGAAATATTCACAAGGAGACTACATTTAGACTATTCTGTGATTCCAGTCAGATGAATTCAGAAATATTCACAAAGAGACCACTTTTCAGACTCTGTTCTGTGATTCAAATCGGATGAATTCAGAAATATTCACAAAGAGACTACTTTTAGGACTCTCTGTTCTGTGACTACAGTCAGATGAATTCAGAAATATTCACAGACTATTTTTAGGACTCTGTTCTGTGATTCCAGTCACATCAGTTCAGAAATATTCACAAAGAGACTACTTTTCAGACTCTGTTCTGTGATTCGAATCAGATGAATTCAGAAATATTCACAAAGAGACTACTTTTAGGACTCTGTTCTGTGATTTGAATTGGATGAATGAATTCAGAAACATTCACAAAGAGATTACTTTCAGGACTCTCTGTTCTGTGTTGTTGTGGCTTAGATGGTATGTTCAATTGCGTCACTCTAGACACTCACTGTCCTTTGCTTGTTAAAGTACTCAGGCAGAGTCACGGGTATGGAGCGAGTATAAATGCTTAACATTTTTCACAAAAAATACTGGTCTGGTGGGTGAGTGGAAGGGAGAGTACTACTGGTCCACTGGCAGTTTTAGTGGTAATGACAGGACTGTCAGACCAGTGGAAATTTCAAGCCCTGTTGGTATTATTACAGACTCATAAACGTAACGCAGTGTCAAACAGCAGCAGACAATGATTGCATGTCTCACTGCAGCGTGATCTAGCTACACATGTGCCCACACATCAGTGTGCATAGCATGCAGTCACCAGCACACACATTAATAAGCAAGATGCCATTCAAACGTCTGCTCAAAATGGCCCCTTACTGCAGGCAGTGCTACTGATTGAGATCTTTCGTGCCCTCACACAATTTCTCAGGCGCCTGTGGTGGTGTTGGTGTACTGCGCATGTACCATGCAATCTTATCTTAAAATCTTCCACGTCACCGCAGTGTACACTAGCCTACACCAAACACACATATGACTCCCTCTACCTGACCCCCCCCCACCCCCCACCCCAGTAAAGTCTGATCTGTGGGGCTTGATGACTGAATGAAAGTACTGGTGCTCCAAGCAGTGTCACAAAATCTCACATCGCAAATTTTGTAAGCTGATTAAAAACAAAGTGTATGGTTTTGCAATGACAGCCTTGTGGAGCAGGGCAGACCCGTGTTCCAAGCAGTCGAAAGATCTGACTACTTGACATATCACCCAGCAACAGAAAGATCAAGACAGGAACATACACACGCACGCACACACACACACACACACACACACACACACACACACACACACACACACACACACACACACACACACACACACAATAGGGCTCATACTAATTTGTGCCCTTCAGGAACATGCACACACACACATGCACATGTGCGCACTCACATGTACACACACACACACACACACACACACACACACACACACACACACACACACACACAAGTACTTACACATATACACATAACCACACACACACATGTACACACACATACACAAGTACTCACACACACACATGCATGCACGCACACACACATGTACACACACACACACATGCACAAGTACTCACTCATACACACACACACGCACGTACGCACACACACACACACACACACACACACACACACACACACACACACACACACACACACACACACACACACACACACACACCAGGGCTCATACTAACTTGTGCCCTTCCACAACACCAGCATACTGCTTCTGGGTGAAAACAAATATGTACACAAACACAAATCACAGAGTATTAAAAAAAAATGTTTAAAAAAATTGCACATACAAAGCGATACTTTGTTTCCAAATATACATCATCACACTTAAGTAAAAGCAATACCAGTCAAGTATTGATAATAAAATGAAATTTAAAAAAAAAAGGTATAAAAAAAAAAGGAACTCAAACTCAAAGATCATCTCATCACATAGCTCATAATAAACACAGGTAATCACAAATCGCACTCTTAAAAAATCACAACAACAGGGTTTTTTAACCAATGAAGATCACAAATGATAAACTGTTTGTCTTCAAAGGATGAATTATTCACGTACAGAAAGCAAAAACACTGTTGCTGACGAGTCATGAATCTCAGTTCACCAGTGTGACACGCCCCGGTCTGAGGCTGCTGACAGTGTCATCACTGGTATGGGATTGACTCTGACCACAACAGAGACGGTTTCACCTTGAGCTCTAAGCCCTGCCTCCCATAGTTACGTTCCCACAAGCTTTTGCTCTAGTCACCAGGTGCTGACTGCTGGTGGAATGGACAACAACTAGAGTGTGGATCCAACATTCAAATGAATGCAATTTGCCTCGTTTGATCACAGCTAATATCTCCTTTCATCAGACACCATAATTAGCCATTGATTATGTTGATGGTTTTGTTCAGAATTAACCAGTCTTTCACTCTGTTTTCACTTGCAAGGCAAGCACAGCAGTGCTCTGTGGGCTTTTCACATGAGTATTGTTTCTGACATTCTGATCAGCCAAAGCTACCATCTATTCAGAGGTTAATGCAGAACCTCTGTTGACATTACGATTCCCAGCAGAACCTCTGTTGACATTACGATTCCCAGCAGAACCTCTGTTGACATTATGATTCCCAGCAGAACCTCTGTTGAAGTTACGATTCCCAAGTCCAGGCTATCTTCTGCTGCAATAATTGTCAGGATTACCACAAGTCCCATTGCTGTAAGTCCCCAGTCAGAGAGCTGTATCCAGGGTGGCATGCAACACTGCACTTGTATGCATGACAGTACATGCAACACTGCCCTTGTATGCCTGACAGTACAGGTAACATTGCACTTGTATGCATGAAAGTACAAGTGCAAGTGCACTTGTGTGCATGACAGCACATGTGCAGGTGCACATGCTTGCATGATGGCACATGTGCAAGTGCACTTGTATGCATGACAGTACATGTACAAGTGCACTTGTATGCAAAACAATATATGCATGACAGTACAATTGCAAGTGCACTTGTATGCATGACAATATATGCGTGATAGTGCAAGTGCAGTTGTATGCATGAAAGTACATGTGCAAGTGCACTTGTATACATGACAGTACATGTGAAAGCACATTTATACGCATAGCAGTACATGTGCAAGCATATGAAAATAGTTCAGGAGTCACAAACATGCAGAAAAAATGTGTTTTTTTAATAGCTGTGATAATAGTTATTTATCTAGTTGCATCAACTAGCTCTGAGCCAGTCGACAATAATTATAGGCTGACAACTCAAGAAGGTAAACAAACTAGCCAGGAACCTGCCAGTACCAGCAAAAGGCCAAGCTCTAACCAGGCACTGGTGAAAAATGTTGGTTGCTATGGAGGGAGGGTCCCAAGCTCAAGAATACAAAAAAAAGTAGTACTGTTATCCATTGGGCTTGCACAGAATTCTGCAGTAGGTGTGAGAGGCAGAATTTAAACTGGGTAAATGCAGGATTGTTCTTAACAAATTGCTGTCACTGTGTCAGAGTGCTTAGCATCAGGTCTAGGTGTATGCATTTTTTTCAAGACACTGCATTTGCAGTATGCGTTCTAAAAAGTGTTTGCGACTGCCTGGTGGTTGCACACAATACCCTTCTCAACATTCGCCCTCAGCAACTGTATGACCTACCAGGGACACTAAACAACACACACACACACACACACACACACACACACACACACACACACACACACACACACACACACACACACATGCACAACACACACACATCTGGTTTCTTGCAGAAAGCCAGAAGCCCAAAATGCTTTAACGGCAGTCATATTTACAAATAATGTGAGGCGTGAGTAGCAGCTTGCAACTTCAAACACGAAATCTCAGATGCTGGAATGAAATTTCACTTTCAGGTATCACTGTAGGATTTTATGGAACTTCAGACATCACACTCGTAGATTAGCAGGCCCATGCTGTGGTGGCTGGCTGCAATTAAAGAAGTTACGCTAGCCAAGAACAGTTGGAACTGTCCTAGCACCAACAGCAGTAGCAAAAGCTGCGGCACTGAGGAGCTTCACTAGTTTTAGCTCACAGTATAAATCCAGACAAACACAAGACCAGTAGAGACATGAAATGGATACCCTACCACCTTTGAAATCCCCAGGCACCAGGCTGATGGACTCCAAAAGGACATCCATTGCCCTTCCTCTGGCATGAGGGCTCTCCCAGAGTGACTGACTAGGCCCCTCAGTATTCAGCATACATGCAGTGGATCTAAACAAAAACTCAAGATCTTGCCAGCGCAACAAGGATCGTGCGTTGGCCTCGAGATGTCGATTGAGATCCTCAAAATGAATTGAACTCTGAAAGCAATTCTATGCAGTGACTGCCATATATTGCCAATAACATTCAACAAACTGTATCAGTTTACCATACATCAATTATGGTACATTGCATGGACTGGAATGACACAGTGATGTAAAATGTAACCAAAAACAAACAAGCAAACAAACCACAATTTTAAGTATTTTTTTGCAAATCAGCATTCTTTTTACCCCTTTTGTGTGTTTGGATCCCAGACAGAGATCAGTTTCTCAGTTCAGACCTAGAATGTCTACAGATGCAATTTCCACTCAGACCTAGAATATCTATATGCAATTTCCATTCAGACCAAGAATGTCTATAAACGCAGTTTCCATTTAAGCCTTCGCTTTGCCAGCTGAAATCCAGTCATCCATTAGGACCACAGCACGGCACTCACATTGATCAACAAATTAACTAGGTGTAACCACACACTGGTTTACATTCTTGTTCAGTTAGGCAACCCTCACAACTGATGCCTCAGTAACACTTAAAGCCTCTCCATTCTAAAAATGGATTGAATTTAACTGTGTTGTAACTGAGAACACCGTCTGTGGTGCTTCAAATTGTGGCAGGCTCTTGGAAGCCTCAGCTCTGATCCTTCAAGCTCAGTACTGCATGCACAGGCACGTGTATGCAACCCGTCCAGAGCCTGTTGTCTGCTAGGCTGGGTTGCAGGAGAGCAACATCCTAGCAAGGAGTCACCCAGCAGCCGCATGGATGGAAGTAGCAGCCCAGCAAATTAGATGGGTTGCACAGAACCAAGCTTGTCCCAGGAGGCACCAGGACTGCCTCCAAACCCGGGAACAGCTTCTCTGCCTCCTACAAAGGTTAACAGCCTCTAAGCATGTCAGCTGCTAGTGCTGGTGAGCATCACCTGTGCAAGAAATTGGCATGTCGCTTTCACACACAGAATTTGCACGACGCTTTCGCACACAGAGTGTGTCGAATCAGCTATCCACCACATGCATGCAATTTGCTGAATCCATTTGCTGAATTTTGTTTCCACTGATGACACAACATTCCAAATGACATGACAGTCTCACAAACAATGTTGAATAAAATTACAAGTCAGAAATGAAACAATAAATGAAGACTCCTCCGCATTGTTACCAAATGAGAACAGAAACGAATGCGTCTGTCACCTCAGCCATGATATTCTGACGGCTCTTAATCATATCCAGTTACAAGCCGCACACAGGCACACTTTTATTAAATGTGAATACTGGATGGCTGAGGCTGCTCATAGGTCAGTCCTTGCACAAGGCTGCGCAAATGCTCGGCGCAACCCTTACAGGATCTAGGAGGCTCCAAACTTGGGAGGCACATGCCAAGGTGACACCTTGTCGGAGTGATGGTTTGCGAAACTGTTAACATCATGCCTCCCAGCCGCTGTTTCACTTGCTGGGTTGCAAACTCGCTGTACCACTGCCCACCTGTGTCTTTTAAAATGTAACACAACAAGAACAGCAAAACTCTTACTTCACTCACAAATTTGTTACTATTTTACGATGGGTCAAGGTCACAAAACGGACATGAATCTGGGTCAAACTTGATGGAAGTTGTCACCAGGTCCAGTTTCAAAGCTACATAACTTCATGTGCATGTTCACACCATGTTTTTTGTTTGTTTGTTTGTTTTTCAACTTCAAACGACAGTTAGGTCCTTGCCTGTCAAACAAATTCTACAAAAAAGTTTTTACAGCATTTAGTATACAAGGCTCTGGCTGTGCATTTTCATTTGACCTTAGACCTTTGTGACCTTGCACTGAATTCTGGTCAATCTCATCACATCTCATATGAAAGTGTTAATCTCAGTGAAGGCTATCATCAAGCATAGATTGGAAGATCTTTCTATTATGACATTCTGAGAGAGAGAGAGAGAGAGAGAGAGAGAGAGAGAGAGAGAGAGAGGGAGCCAGACAGAGAGAGAGAGAGAAAGAGCTAAAGAAATTTGTTTTTGCTTTGTTTTTGTTTCATAAATGAGCAAATCACTACAGGCACTCATAAAGTTATATACATAAAGATATATATACACACACAGTATATATGTTTGTTTTTATGTGAGTTAAAAATAATAATAAAACTATACGGCGTGGGGGGTGGGGGGTGGGGTATTGGGGGTGGGGTATTGGGGGTGGGGGGTTGAACCTATATAAGAAGTCTTGTGGGGGGGGGGGGGGGGGGGGGATGCAACATATCCAGCAACAAAGGCAAGTTAAAAGCATGTTCAAAGACACCACAGGATTCCCTCATGATGCATCACCAATAACTTGCACCTCTGACGCACCTGGCTCCAAAGGCCAGCAGGCAAGTAGCACCAGCAAATGTGCATCTTTTCTATTTTCTCCAAGATGCCAGCTCGGACTTCAGCCCTCAGCAGCTCTCTGTGTAATGAACACTGACACCTGGCAGCTGAGAAGAAACGCAAACAGATTTTCCACAACAGCATCAAGTCTGCATTGTCAGTCTGCTTGGCAGTCAGAATTAAAGGCCCTTTTTGGGGGGTTTTCATTCGTTTAATCCCCAAAAGGCATCTTTCCAGCACATTTTTTATCACAGATACCTTTCCCAAAACAAACAAACAAACAAAAACTGAAACTAAAGTGCACTGCAGAAGCAAGCCTATTTGAAATCCAAGGATGGCGGACAGCTGTGTGGGAAGGCATTGTAGAGCAAAACTCACATCGCTCAACAGCCAGCCTCACACTGGCTTCCCACCGTACAGGAAGTCTTGTGAGCGTTGGAATGAGTCCCTGGAGTGTGAGTGCATGAGCCTCCGCCCCATATGCTCTGGAGACCCGCTCAGTATCGCGTGGGGAGGCGGCGTCATCACAGAGCTTGACGGTGACAGGTCAGCGCTGTGTGATGGCACAGCCGCCACGTGCGACATGACGGCCCTGGTGGGCAGGCTTCCTGGCATGGGTGATGGGCCCCTGCTTCCTGGTGTCCCGCCGCTGAAGACAGCCCCGTAGGAAGTGAGCCGTGGCGTGCCTGCCAGACTGCTGCGTTGAGAGCCGCGGATGATCGGGGTCCCTCTTGGGGTACCGCTGGGTGTGCCTCTCAGAGATGACGAGCGGTTGATAGAGTAGGAGCCACTTTCCAATGGGCTGAATGGAGAATGGCAGCAACAAAATTTGTTTTAAAGGAAGTACAAAAAACACTGAGTGATATTTGTTTGTAAAACTCTTTGTTTCATTATCCCATGCCAGGATCTGAAATTTATCATAAGCACCTTCAAGATCTCCTGTGCTTAATTTCCTCAACTGGCCTTGGTAGTTTCCTCATCCAGTCTTTCCTCGTCAGTGGTGTAGTTGTAAGTGCAACAGAATAACTGCTTAAGGTGGGTCCGCTAGCAGAACCCATCCCTCTCACTCACACTCTCTCTCTCTCTCTCTCACGCACACACACACACACACGCACACACACAAACACACACACATGTACACTCTGTATACATACACACCCACACATGTACACACTGTATACACACACACACACACTCTCTCTCACTGACACACATGCACATACTCTCTCTGTCTCTCTCTCTCTCTCTCTCTCTCTCTCTCACACACACACACACACACACACACACACACACACACACACACACACACACACACACACACACACACACACACACACACACTCACATGTACACACGGTACACACAGGCACACATCCATGCAGGGACACGCATAAACCTTATTATCATCGAAGCACAACCAGGAGCTTGATTTAAGGGCTCTTGTGACTGCTTACACAGCACCAAAGTAACTGAATTCACAATGGAATTACACTTACAGCAACAAATGAATCAAGAAACATAAAAAAAAAAAAAGATTACCTCCTTGATCTTGCATCAGATAAGTCATCATCACTGTCATAGCGTCTTGGATTATCAAAGAAAAACACTTTGGATCCGTGGCTGCTGCTTGAAAAGTCTGTCAAGGGCTGCCAGGGAAAAAAAAAGAGGAATTAAATCATGCTCTGATCAAAATCTGTATTGTTATATACTGACAGTTTTTTTGTTTTTAAAAAAATATATGTTCTGTGTTTGTTGCTAATTCCAACCTTCCCTTCTTCATTGAGCTGATTTCTGTATGACGTAATCACTGAATTAGTCTGTCTTAACCCCTTGACTGCCATGATGTCACTTGAGAGTGACTAATAAAATTGCCAAATTTGAAACCCTTAAGTCTTTTTGTATTCTTTTTCATATGGGCACGTGAATTTTTTTTTCTCTCTCATCAAAACACATAACACTGAAAGTAGATACACTATAAGACTGGAAAATATAATGTTTTCAGGTTTGTGTGTGCATCTTTCAGCCCAGAAATTTTACATGCTGGGGCAGTGAAGGAGTTAATACAAAACATGAAAAGTCATTGCCAAGAATACACAAAATACAACAACAACAACATCTCTGACAGCCAGCAGTTACCACTGATGTAAAAGATGCTCGTCTTTTGTAAAAACAAACAAAAGACAACAAAAATGAAGTAAATCAGAGAAACAAAAAAAAAACAGTTTTTGGTGCTACTGTAGCTGTGTTCTATTAAACTGATTTATTTTCATATGCTGTGGTTGTGGTTCAGAATCCGTCAAATCCTATATTTTTCTGTGGTAGTTGTTGAAGTTTTCCTATTTTTCACAGCACCATTCACGTCAGTCTGTCTTTTACTGTTTACCACACCCTTTGCTCCTCAGCAGAAGTTGTGCTTAAAATATTTATTATTATTATTATTAAATATTTTGTGAATTGATAATGCTTACCACTGCACTGGACTGTCTCTTGACACGGAAGAAGACGACAACCACCGAGATAGGAAGCACCTCCCACACAAAGAGAACAATACCAAAAGACACGTAGGCAAAGCTCTCTGACAAGTTCCTGATCCCATCCACCTGAAAGCACACACTGCACTGAACACATGTTCAAAGGAATCAACACACAACAAAATTAGTTAGCACTCGAAATACGTAACACAATTACAACAACAAAGATCTGAGTTGCCCGACAGTAACTCTCATCTGGCATGCGTGTACCAGAGGTACACCCTCAGTTAACTTTCTAGATGTAACACAAATACAACAGCAAAGACCTGAGTTACCTACGGTAACTCTCACCTGGCATTCCTGTAAATGCAAGGTCCATGAACTCCACCAGAGGTACATCATCAGTTAATTCCCCTGTGTGTCTTGAGTGGCTTAATTTATTTCAAAAACAACAGGTATTTGTTACATGTTCAAACTGTTCATTTTAGACCTCTGGCAAGCTCTCTGGTGCATCCATCTGAAACTACAACACATGCTCTGAGCACTGAAGATCAAACGATGCTACGGGAGCATCCTGTAGGTCTCTCCTTCCTTCAAATGCTGTGGAATCAGTACAATCTGGAACAGAACCAGGCCCAGAGTGCTCACACAGAATCAACACATGAGGGAGTTAACTGAGGATGTACCTCCACTGGAGTTGATGGACTTTGTATTTACTTGTGTGTCAGGTGAGAGATACCGTTGGCAACTCAGGTCTTTTTTTGTTGTTGTTGTGTTTGTGCAACATCTTTCAAATGGTAATCGACTCCCTTGTGGGTTGAGTCTGCTCTGGAATCAACCAGGACACCTGTGGGGGAGCCACCTAAGACAGGCAAGAGTTTCCAACAAGCTACAGTCCAGCCCAAAAAAACGCAGAAATTGCTCTTGAGCCCAAAGCCAAACACAAAACCTTCAACTGACATTTTTATTGCTGCCACCAGACTTGACAGAGAAACAGTCTCCATATATACCAGGGATCAAACCCCCTCTTGATGCAATCATTTGATTATATAATATATATACATGAGGTGAGTAACATCCAAACATATTATATATAATATAGAGCACAGTAAGTTTTTGATTGGTGAACGCGTATATAGCGCTATTCTCCGCTCTCTTGAGCGGACTCGCTGCGCTTGCATGTGGTTCTACATGAGTGACTAGCTTTATAGTGATTTTATTTATTTTATTTTTTAATATCCATCAATAATATCCACTGGCATGGCTGGTGCCACATGAACCTGCTGCCAGCTCAGCACAAGTTCTGCGTCCACCATACAACCATGCACCATGTCACTTCATGCAAAGCCACATAAGTAAGTATATATATGCATGTTTAGCTATAACATGCCACCTGCACTTTTGGCAGAGTGACTTGGATCTTTTACGTGCTGCTGTGGTAACACAGGGGTGGAACAGATACCGAAATAAGAGTCAGCACAGAAAGTCAACCCTGGAGAAGAAAATTCTCCCACCGCTCCTGCAGGGAGTCAAACCTGTGACCTTTCAATCACAAGTCCGGCGCTCTAACCACTGAGCTATTAAAATAATAAACCATGGGCAGGTGGGAGTTTTAGTTCTGAAAGCTTTTCATGACATAAATTGACCAGAAGGCATCCAATATGGGTTGTTGCATTAAAAAAAAATAAAAAATCTTCTTCTTTTTTTCAGATTTTCTTTTTATGGGAGCAAGAAATCAAAACAAGGCTGATTTTCTTTTTTTGTTGTTGTTTTGAATCCAATCATGCTCGAGACTGAGTGCTAAAAATTCCAAGAAACCTAAGTAGAGATTTAGAGGACATGCTTTTTAACAAATCAGTTTTCACGTAGAGGTAAAAGCAGGTTATGCAACACCCTGCTTACAGTCAAACAATTTGTGAGCACCGCTCAGTCATACCTGATCACTGACATTGACCCAGTCGTAACCAAAGCCTGGCAGTTTGTTGCGAATGCTGGGAGAGACGGTGATGAAGTTGTAGACAGCCCGTGAAGTGAACAGAGTTACGATCAGCACAGACACCACTACTGCCTGACAAACGCTGGTTCCCTGAAATTTCCACAGACACAGTTGATATTAACAAAGTCTTGCTGACAGCACAAAATAGCCATGTTTGTTTACCTATTTATTCTACCTTTATTTTCCTCTCTCTCTCTCTCTCTCTCTCTCTCTCTCTTTCTCTTGCTCTTCTTCTTCTTCTTTTTTTTTTTTTTTTTTTAGAAGGAGAGGGTGCAGTAGCTGAGCTTCAGCATTGTGGAGAAGGGGGGGTGAGGAGGTTGGAGGGGGGTCTGTGGCGGAGGTATTTTTGTTGTTGGTACAATCAACTAATTTACTCTTACCAATTCACAAAACTAGTACAATGACTCACTCACTTCAGGGCATACCCAAGTTCATCCTGTTTAATTTCAGCAGGCCAAAATTACTCTAAGAGGATGCAGAGTGTTCAGTTTTCTATAAAAACAACACACACAAAAACACCAACAACTATGAATCACTCACATTTTAAATGAGTCTATCATTGTTATTTAATGTCATGTACTGGCTGATAAATTACAGGCCAGTTGGTTGCTTGGTGCTCACTTTTGCATCACGTTGTCATGCCAACATTCTGCCAAGCACTGGACATGAAAACAACATAGCTCAACCCAAAACAGATAAGTGTCGTAGCTCTCCATCTCACTTTTTTTTAAATTCCATCGTTTAACGGTTGTTTAAATGTTGTTTCGTAGCCAGATAAAGGGGATTACCCTGAAAATTAACATGTTGTGTCCTAATAAATAATAGTTTTGTCCCAATAAATAATAGTTTTGTCCCAATAAATAACAGTTTTGTCCTAATAAATAAGATTCTTCTGAACCTTTTTTATGTTTGGACCTCACCTTTGCTTCTAAGACGAGGCTGGAGGAGGACATCTTGGTCATGCGGAACATGCAGACCGAGAGAGCAATGGCGAAGATGACAAAGAGGGAGTCGTTGATGGCAACACGCACATACAGCAGGTACATGGGGATGGAGCTGTACTCCTTCTGGTGCAGGCGCACGGCCACTGCACAGGCCATGTTGGAGATGATGAAGACCAACACGGCCACCACCACCACCACACGCAGTGGCTTCCTGCAAAAAAAAGAGCCTGTGCTGAAATTCACAAAGATTAAGATACAGTCAAATGTTTAGAGTGAAGTGTATCTACTTCATGTGCACCAAAGAGGCTGTTTTATAGCAAACTGAAGGCTGGCAAATTATGCTCTCACAGCAGGCAGAGGACATGCTACAGTATATATAGGACAACCTGAAGGTCTCCTTCAAATGCTGTGGAATCAACCAGGACACCTGGGAATTGGAAGAAGCTGCCCAAGGTCCCACCATCTGGCATGGCTTGATCAACCCCAGGGCATCTGCCCAAAAGGACAGCATGCAGACACAGTGAGGCCAATGCACACAGAAGCACCAGCTGTGAGAGTCCAGAGAGAGTGACACCTCCCCTTCTGGCCAGCCTGGACAATCCCCCCCCCCCACCCCCCACCCTCATAGCAACAGGCTCTTTGCATGGTAGATTTTTCTGTTCAGCCACCTGTGTACACACAACATCCCCAGCCAACATCATTGACAGCCTCATCAAGATGAAGTCAGTGTCATCTCTGCCAGCTAAGGGCAAGCATCATTATCATCATCATCATCATTGTCTGCAGTGGGGACTGACAGCTCAGACAAAGGGGTGCAGTAACTGACAGTTCCCTGGCTCAGAGTGACTCCATAAAGTTCTCACACTGACGCCATCAGAAGGGGGCATTTCAAAAACTTATCAGCAGTGTTCTGAAAAGACATCACTGAACTAAGAACAGCACCAAAGGGATAGGCTGGCAGCATTGCAGGGTCTTCTCTGGACAGAAGCCTAGCAATAGTCTGACAATCTCTACCAACTGAGGGCTACAATGGTGAATGGCAGAAAGGACTGCCGTGAGTGGCAGGGGAACAGAATTAAGGCCTCTGCTGAGCCTGAGGCCAGCTGAGGCACTGGGACAGCAATGACAACAAAAGCTTCTTCTTTTAAATAAAACAAAAACAAAAAAAACTTTAAGACAGTTTATGCATAATTTGTGTGTGTGTGCATGTGCATGCGTGCATGCATGTGCAAGTCTGTGTGTGTGTGTGTGTGCATGTGTGCGTGCATTCATGTTGCATGCATTGAATTTTGACAATATGTATTTGTAAAGAATGTGTAATTGCTTAGGGCCTGTGCAGGTTAGGTGCTCTAAGTATTCATTATTATTATAAAACTATTAAAAAATTATGTAGCTCACTTGTATTTTGATGGCTCATACTTGGCTCTTGCTTTGAACACAACCTGAAACAAAACACACACATCTCAGCACCTCGTCAACCAATGAAATTTGCAATTGCTTCAGTTATTAACTCTCTAACAGGATACAATATGTTTTGTTACTGTTTGCATCTCATCTTGTTGTTCAGAAATGTCTCCAGAAATGCAGACGCAGCACACGACGTTTGAGGAAAATGTTTAAGCAATAAAGGGCAGCACAGAATGTGAAGAAGAATACTTATAATTTCAAAAGCAAAATGATTCACTGCACCTTTCCGCATGCCATGTTATTGATAATACTCCTTCGCTGTAATGAAATGAAACTGACAATTTTATTTTGGTGCTTAACAATAACATAAATCACAAAATTATCATTAAACATCTTTACAGGCTGATTTTTATTTTTTTATTTAGTATCATTTTCAAACACGTAACACATTAAAACCTTTTTCACTTTTGCTTTGTATAATTTAAATTCTTTTTGACTGGGCATAAAACACCAAGTTACTTACTTAAATTCTTCCTTTCTTTCATTTGTCTTCATTTGGTGTATATGTTTGTAAGACACTTAACACACATTTCTTATGCTACAAAACGTGTTCATTCATGAATTAGTTTTCATCCATGATTTTGTATGACCCTTGATTTGAGCTTGTGCCTTGTGGGAAACTCAGGCTGTCTACCCAAGGGTTTCAAGTCAGCTGGTTTTACTTAGGTGTCTCTTTATCAGTGACTACAAATAGTCTATCAATGATGTCAGATCAGTGTTATCAGAACTTAAGTCTGTAAGATGGGAACAAAAGATGTGTATGTGTCAGGGTGGAATGGTGGGGTGGCTGAGTGTGTGAGTGTGTGTGTGTGTTGGGGGGGGGGGGGGGGGGGAGACGGAGAGACAGAGAGATTGAAAAGAGGCAGAGAGGGAAAGAGAAAGACTGGAAGAAAGACAGACAGACACTCAGACGGACAGACAGAGAACTCAAACTTGAACTCAAAAACTTTAATCTTCTTGAAAGAATAGTACATTAGGAGCATGAGGTCCATTTGGACTATCTAACACTAGGAGCCAGTTATAAGAGAGTTCTAGATGGAGAAGATCATGCTTAGTAATATAATTTAATACTCAGTCAACTAGAGAACCACACGAATCCTGTTAGGGGGAAATAACCCTTAACTCACAATGACAAGTCTGAGTCACTGCTCTTAATGTATGTGTATGCGCATAATATGGCATACATCACATGTATTACTTTTGACATTTGATGAGGAAAAGAAAAATAGGAAAATTAAGATGAATCAACTGAGACCCAGAAACAAAGTGGGAAATCAGAATTCCTGACACAGTGGCAGCAGGTGTAGCACGCAAAGCTGTACTATGACTACATTAACATCTACCTCTACAATGTAAGAGGCATTTTCTATAATACTGATGTTATAACTTCTATTGTTAAATTGATTGTTCACAGTGCTGTGGGTAAGTTAGTATAATATACCTTTCTTTTTTCTTTTCTGGGGTGGGGGGGAGTGGGGTCTACTGTCACCCAAAATAATCATCAGACATAAAATAAAACTTTGATTCATTGACTGATCAATCATCACCAGACATAAAAAAACGTGATTGACCAACTTATCAATCATGCAGATTTTGTATTAAAAGACTAAACCTTTGACAGCTCTGCCAGGGTAGAGGGGAGCTTACTCTGAAAAACCGCATCATTCTGCGGAAACCTACTGCAGGGTGAACTAAGTAAAAGATGATTAAAATACTTTTGAACTGCACCATTCTCATGTAACCTGCTGCAGGGTGAACCAAGTAAAAGATGATTAAAATACTTTTGAACTGCACCATTCTCATGTAACCTGCTGCAGGGTGAATTAAGTAAAAGATGATTAAAATACTTTGGAACCGCACAATTGTCAGGTAGCCCACTGCAGGGTGAACTAAGTAAAAGATTATTAAATTGATGTTTGGGTCAAATAACTCAGCTCTACCTGTATACATACTGTCATACATGTATGTGCATGCTGCTGTTAACAGTCACTGAGTCAACATGCTGCTATTAACAGTCACTGAGTCAGATGCAGGGACCAGGAGTGTTTACTTTAGTCACACTCACAGTCTAAGCGAGATAACCTGTCAGCTGACTGATAAATCTGCCATGTCAATACACTGAATATATATTTATATATTATATATTAGCCACTTTATACCTAGACAAGAGTAACTCAACAAGAGCACAAAAACCTGTGTCACATAAAAGGCTACGGAGCCAGGAAGCCTTCGGTCACACTGAAGCGGTCCACTCCTACACCCACGCTGTTATTAAATATTAGTTATGACTATTCAATTATCATAATCAGCACTGCATTGTCATTTTTGAAGCACCCAGTTATGCTGCTACCAGTAAATTTTCAGTCACACTTCTTGAACAGTTGAATGAAGCACTCTTTTCTCCATTTTGTTGTTGGTGGTTTCCTTTGTTGCTGTTTTTGTTCTTGTTTTGCTTTTCATAAATTCTTTGATTACTGTTTTCTTCACCAGCAATTTCTGAGCAAATTATTTATTAAAAAAATAAAATAAAAATGCAACTTTGAATGACAATAATTATAAGAACATAAAACAAGAAGAAAAGAAGTTACTGACAGAGGAAAATGACACAGTTGCAGAGAGAGAGAGTTTAGATTCTAAAGATGTTTTACTGAATAAACACAAGGTACATTCCATGGGGGCGAACACGTGGAGAATTTATCCAACATCCCAAAAGGATGTTTAAATGTAGGGGAGCGGTGTGGGGAGTGGAGGGAAGCAGGTTGGAAGCATGAATGAAGAGTCACAAATCAGAGGTTGCTATAACATAACTTTTTATTTGCACACAAACCAACCAGGAAACAGGGTCTGTGTTGGAAAAGACACAAGCAAACAAAACATTTACAACACGAAAGCAAATGTAGTCTAAACAACAGCAATTATCTAATAAATACAGTAACCATGTAGTTTACCTGTGGGTTACTATAATACATGATGGTAACTGTGACAAAATGATTAATAATCAAGCACATAAATTGTGTGCATGACATGCACTTAAAACCCGTATCTCACAGTCGTGGTGAGGATACAACTTACAAGAGATGGCCAGTCAATTAACTGATGAACTCCCAGTATATAATAGTATTCAATAAAGTAACAGTGAAAAATATGGATTACCATTATATACCAAGCTATTCTTAACTAGACAGGAAGAGTGAGATAATTGTTATAGCAGTTCCACTTAAGCACACAAGACGGACAGTGACATGGGTGGCATTTGGGACCATGCCGTAAGCAGGAGGAAGTTAGTCATAAACTGACCGGCTCCAGCCTCGTTACTCAAAGCATTACAGCATGTCACTGTTACTGACTAGCAGAGCATATCTGTGAACAACGTCAAGCATCTTACTGATGCGGGTAGCGCATCAAGAATCTAAGCTGTTGATCTGGCTGCACCTGTCTGCCTGGTTAGTGAACAGAGACAAAGACCTAATTGCCACTACTGACGCACATCACCGGCCAGTTCGGGTACACACACAAAGACCTGGAAAGGGTTTCCAAGCTAAGAAGAGTGAAAGACTGTGAGCCCAAAACTTGGCCATACAAAAGCCGGATCAAAACAGAAATAACATGTCTCACAGTTTATACAATCACCCCTACGCACTAAACCATATTCAACTAGTAAAATGAACATTTGAGTAAAATGAACATTTGACAATACTATGAAGTCAACATCTTCAAAGCGTTAGCCATAATATCCCACCGATTTCATGCAGAAAATTAGATTGGTAAAACTAAACAAATAAATTATGCCACACAGAGATCTGCATGGCCGCACAAAGGAACCATATCTTACTGAGGGATAACTTTGCATCGGCAAAGCATCACTCAAACTGAACATCCAACAATGGCAACATAACATACTCGCTATATATCATTTTGGAAGCACCAGTCATCCTGTGGCATAAAGGCTGAACATTTGAATGCACAAACAATGTACACTGATGCCATAGTGGCTGCAACCAGGTGGCAATCTGATGCCAAAATTACCCATGTGTTCAAGAACCAAAATCAAGGCATGTTGTGAACACGGTAATATTATAAACATATATTATTTACATCAATCAGAAACAATAGAATAACAAGCCATAGAAAAATAACTACTTACACTCTCCCCTGAGATGAACACATGAACACCGGCCGCAATAGCAAACAAACAACTTGCCTCCGGAGGGATACTGGGGGAAAAGGGATGCTGCGGGCCCAGCACACAGGTTTTAACACCTTAGATAATTGGGGCCATAAAACTCCCACCCAATCAAAAAAGAGAAAGGACAAGAAAGAAAAGATTAAAGGGTCATGGCCCAGAACACTATACAATCCTTGGTATGGAAGGAAGGAAGTAAAAGTGAACAAACAAGTAGTGTAAAATGTGTAGTCTCTGTATGTGTTAGTTGCAAAGTCCTTTCTTCTTTGTAACACTTTCTACACACAAAAATGGGACAATTCCCAAACAGTCCTCTCATCATCAGCTGACATGAGAAACAGCAGTGATTCAGTAACAGCTGCCCTGAGTGGCCTGTCATTAGTGTCAAACAAAGAGAGAGATATACAGACAGAGACAGACAGAGGGGGGAGAGGGAGAGAGAGATTTACGTTCAGTCTAACAATAACATTGACCATCTATTCTCACCTGAGCGAAAAATAAGACCAACAGGCACAGCATGGTGAACTGAAGGCAGACCGGGAAGCTGTATAGCAGCCAGTAGAGCAATAATGGCAAGTTGACGGCCAAATCACAATCCTCAAAATAAAATGAAAACAGAGTAGTACGCAGTCCTGACCATATCAAGCAGCTGAAAAGAAACACAGTCTGATAACTGAAACGTTTGTGGCGGTAATACCATATCATCCACAACTGCACATACACGAATAAAAACAGCAACGCGTACAAAGCCGTGTAGACAATGGTGATATTCAGTTCCACACTCGGCGACAGAGCAGGTTTCAAAGTGGGCAGAGGACTCCAAGTTGAGGGTCCGCTGTTCACTGAAGAACGCCCAGCAACACCTCCACCCGATGCCTTTGGCACGTTGGATGATGCCATTTTTTTCAGCGCCTGCTGTGTTCAGTTGATTATGTCACATGACTGCGGTTTTGATGATTGATGCGGTTGCTGTTAATCTCGTCATTACTCTTGCCCGCAGTACCGCCCCGTTTCCGTCAGTGTTTGCAAATAATCAGCTGTGACCTTGACCTCATGCTTAAATATCGGTCGTCGTTTATTTACAGACCTATAAGCTGCGTGATACTGTACACTAACTTTGAAATTGAAATAAACTTCTCACTTGCAAGTGTGTGTAAAGTTATCAATTACATAGCGGCCATAAAAATAAAATAAAAAAGTTTTGTATAAAGCATAACCCTTGACCTTTATTCACCTCGAGTCTACAATATGGATGCTACCATTGAACAACTTGCGGTTTCTCAACGCAAAAAGTTGAAGAATTCTTGACGTGTCTTATTTTTTCAACATATCACCGCGTGCACTAAGTGTCAAACACGCACTTAGATGCATTTCTTTGACTGATCTTCCAAGAGATACAAAATGAACTGCCATAAACTGCTGTGTGAACGCGGTGTCATGCTGATGACATCGAGGTCACTCAAAGTGAGAAGCAGCAAAGGCAAATTCTGGGCTTACATTTTGGGACGCAAGACCAAGACCAAGGCACCCAGAACAGATAAAAGCAAGCGCTATGCTGAATCACTGTGTCTGCCCAAGACATCATTTCCTCTCTCTGTAAAAGATGGCTTGGCTGCCAAGAGAGAACTAGAAATACAACGGGTAAGACCATGGTGCCATGAACACTTGCAGCAGAATTTCACACAGTTTATGTTGACCCAAGTTGCTGCTGCACTACAAGCCCCGCTACACCCAGCAAAAGCCCATTCATTCACAAAATATATATGAATTTTCAGTGTCATGGCAACATGTGTACACGCACGCATGTGTGTGAACACGAACACACATAGACGCCCCCCCCCCCCCCCCACCCCCGACCCCCCCCCCCCACCCCCGGCCCTACAATGGTGTGAGCACAGTGGTATTTCAAAAACATTGAAAATATGATGAGGTTTTGTTCTAATTTTGAAAACGTTTGTTCTAATGTTAGTGAGTTGATTAACATTTAGGCAACTGTGAAGGTCATATAATGAAACAATACTAATAGAACACAAGCAAAATGTGTTATGTACAAGTCATGACCAGTGTCAAGTTATATTTTAAGCCACCTGGAACAGTGGAAAAAAACAGATGAAGAGTAACACTTGAAGTTAAAGATGCTACAATGCCAGCATGAATATGTGACAGGCAAGCTTGAACATTTGACAGTGTGATCCTGTAATCTGTCACACACCCAGTACCCCTGATCATCACCTAGACACCCACACTTTCTTGTATGAATTCAGTAGTTGGACAGAGCCTGTTTTCAGTAGGCAGTTCTGTTAAAATGTTTTAGCCCTTAATTTGAATAAATTTGTTTGCTTATTTATTTCTATTTTGATATAAATTTATGGTTGTTGTACTGGTTGCTGGTTTTGACAAACTGTATGGGACAGAGCCCATTTTGAGCAGTTTTGTACTTTTAACCCAGAATTTGTTCATTTGCTTATTTCTTTCTCTTTATATATATATATTGTTGTTGTACAGGTTGCTGGTTTTGACAAACTGTATGCTTGGCAAGCAGCCCAGTCTAGAGAAAAAGTCTTTACACTGACTGCATGATGGCCCGCCATATGCCAATGGCAAGACACATGTTGGTCATGCTGTCAATAAGGTGAGGATTCATTAGGTGCTAAGGTGGAGTTTTTTGTGTGTGTGTGTGTGTGTGTGTGTTGTGTGTGTGTGTGTGTGTGTGTGTGTGTGTGTGTGTGTGTTTTGGGGGGGGGGTACTTCTTCCTTTCCCTCTGACTCTCACTACTTCCATGATCCAGGTGAGGTTGTTAGTCCCCCCCCACTACCCCCCACCCCCATTTTCTGTTCCTGTCACTACTTCCAAGGACATGTATGTACTGATGTAGCAAAGTGTGACTGAAGTTTTTGCCAGTGGCTGACAGATTTTGCTCATCTTGCTTCTATTCTAATGTTCTGTGATTTCTGAACAAAACTGGCATGGTATTACTATTAGACTTGGAGCAGAGAAAGCAGTGCAATGTAATCAGAAACACACAAAAAGTTCAGAATGACTGCTTTTTAAATTTAGTATGACACATAATTTATTTATTCGTTTTAGCAAATGGCAAGTGTGACTGTGAGATTTAAATTCCATCCATGTGCCCAGTGCGCTGTAGTTTTGTACTGCTACTACTAGTGCTAGTAGTGCAAGCAAGATAATTACAAGATAGCAAACAAAATCTCTGGGTTTGTTTACTTTGACTAAGTTAGATTTAGAATCAAGTACACTGTCCTAAATTTTAACTTTAATTTTTTTTTACCAGACCAACCACATTTTAGCAGTTAATGTGTGTTTTGAAGACTTTTCATGACTATTACTGTATTAATATTAGTTTTGCTGTTACTATGTCCCCAGACACACAAAGCAGGACAAGTCGTTGGTGCACATCCATTTACAGATTTCCTCTTTTAGTCTTATGCGTAGAATGTGCCCCATGCCCACCTCTGATCGTTGTGTCTGTCAGATCCTGAAGGACATTACAACTTGCTAGTGCTGCTAATTCTTGCGTGGCTGCAGAGTGCATTTTTTGTGGGACATGCCCAGTGCTTACCTCTGATTGTTCTGGCTGTCAGATCCTGAAGGACATTACAACCCGCTATGCATGGATGTAGGGTGCATTTCTTTGTGTGGGATATGGCTAGTGCTTACCTCTAATTGTTCTGTCTGTCAGATCCTGAAGGACATTACAACCCACTAGAAATTTCTGTGTGGATGCAGAGTGCACTGTGTGTGAGACATGCCCAGTGCTTACCTCTGATTGTTCTGTCTGTCAGATCCTGAAGGACATTACAACCTGCTAGAAATTTCTGTGTGGATGCAGAATGTGCTATGTGTGAGACATGCCCAGTGCTTACCTCTGATTGTTCTGTCTGTCAGATCCTGAAGGACATTACAACCCACTACAAATTTCTGCGTGCATGCAGGGTGCATTTTTTGTGGGATATGGCCTGTGCTTACCTCTGATTGACTGATTGTTCTGTCTGTTAGATCCTAAAGGACATTAAAAACTTCTGCGTAGATGAAGGGTGCATTTTTGTGTGTGTGGGATATGGCCAGTGCCTACCTCTGATTGACTGATTGTTCTGTCTGTCAGATCCTGAAGGACATTACAACCCGCTACAAACTTCTACGTGGGTACAGAGTGCATTTTGTGTGGGATATGCCCAGTGGCAATGCCCACCTCTGATTGTTCTGCCTATCAGATCCTGAAGGATGTTACAACCTGCTACAAATTTCTGCGTGGATGCAGAGTATACAATGTGTGGGATATGCCCAGTGCTTACCTCTGATTGTTCTGTCTGTTAGTTCCTGAGGGACCTTACAACCCACTACAAACTTCTGCGTAGAATGCAGAGTACATTTTTTGTGTGGGATATGGCCAGTGCTT
The DNA here is from genome assembly GCA_963584105.1 of Alviniconcha strummeri. NCBI lineage: Eukaryota > Metazoa > Mollusca > Gastropoda > Provannidae > Alviniconcha > Alviniconcha strummeri. The sequence goes on along the minus strand of OY757543.1, from coordinate 21,759,765 downwards.
ACCTCTGATTGACTGCTTGTTGTTCTGTCTGTCAGATCCTGAAGGACATTACAACCCACTACAAACTTCTGCGTGGGTACAGAGTGCATTTTGTGTGGGACATGCCCAGTGCTTACCTCTGATTGTTCTGTCAGATCCTGAAGGACATTACAACCCGCTACAAACTTCTACGTGGATGCAGAGTGCACTATGTGCCTGGGTGGGACTGCCATGGGATGCCAATAGAAATCAAGGCGGTGGCTCATACAAGAGCAAAGGGGCAGTCCACAGACTTCACTCCTATTGAGATCAGAGAAAAAGGTCAGTCTTCGACTTCTTCTTCCTCATCTGCTGAAACTTATTGCTCTTTTTGTTGTTGTTGTTGTTTCTGTTAATTTTTATTTTATTTTACTTTAGGTTGAAGTGTGGAAACAAAACAAGCAAGTAGTTAATTGTTGAAGAGTTATATTTAGATCTGGAAGACCTTAAACAGAGTAAATCTGATGGGATTTTTTCTCTTTTTTTTCTTTTTTTTTTCTTTCTGGGGCTTCTTCGGGAACTCATTCTTCTTCTAAAGCTAAGTTCTTATTTTTCAGGATTTTTAATTTTTTCTTTTTTTCTTTTTTTTTCCTTCAGGAATTTCTTTGTCTTCTCCTTTTTCTTCACCCTAATATAACCGTTCTGGTTGACTGGGAATAAAACACTAACATACTTACACTTCTTTTACCTGGAGCTTCTTCCAGAATGTGTTCTCCTTCTGGAACTAAGTTCTTGTTTTTTCTCCTCCTCCTTCCCTCCTCTTTGTCTTGGTTGACTTGGTGTAAAAAAGAAACAAATTATTTCAGCTGTAATGTTTTCATCTTCATTTCAGCTTTAACTAGTGTGGGGTTTTCATCTTTATTTCATTTTTTTCATTTTTCATTTTTTCATTTTTTTTCTTCTTCATTATTTCATTTCAATTTGCAAATTTCATTTTCATTTCAGCTCTTATGATAATGTTTTCATTTCATTTCAACTTGAAAGATTCTCATCTTCATCCCAGATCTCTAACATTTTGATCTTTATTTCAGCTTTAACTAGTCTGAGGTTTTCATCATCATTTTAGCCTGAAGGCTATTCATCTTCATTTCAGCTTGCAGATTTCATCTTCATTTCAGCTATAATGTTTTCATTTCATTTCAGTTTAAAAGATTTTCATCTTCTTTCCAACTCTCTAACATCTTGATCTTCATTTCAGCTTGAAAGATTTTCATCTTCATTCCAGATCTCTGACATCTTGATCTTCATTTCAGCTTGAAAGCCTTTCATCTTCAGTACAGCTCTAAGGTTTTGTCCTCATTACAGCTTGAAAGATTTTCATCTTTGCATGTTCAGCTCGGAGGTTTGCATCCCAAGCACTGGAGGGACAGGCGAAATCCTTCAGGCGATGGGGCATCATGGCTGACTGGGACTCCTACTACACGACGTTGCTGCCAGACTACCAGACTGCTCAGCTCGATGTCTTTTATAAGATATTTGAGAAAGTAAGACCTCCTTGCCTGCCTGGTTGGTTGCTTGCCTGCCTTGTTTTCTGGTTCACAGTGTGTTGTACTGACACTAGTGACAGTAAGACTTTTCATCTGGGTGTTGGGGATGCTCATGTATATGGTCCGATGTTTGTAATTAGTTGGTGACGTGATATTTAGCACCCAGTTATCCGGCAGTGGGAGACTGCAGACACGGAACTTAGGGTCCCCTCTGCTGAGAACCCAGAGATATCTAAGGCTTTCTCTTGGCCTTGTGTGCCACTGACGTCTGTGGTATTCACAGAGGGGTGTACCAAAGGACAGCTTTGACTGCAGGGTCTGACCTATAGAGACTACAGTCCAGTGTTTCTGTGTGTGTGTGTGTGTGTGTTGGTGGGGGGGGATTGACAGAGGGGTTTACCAAATGACATCTTTGGTTGCAATGTCTGATCTATAGAGACTACATGCTAGTGTGTGTGTGTGGGGAGGGGGTGGTTTTGTGTATGTGTGTGTGGGGGGGGGGAGTATTCACAGAGGGGTTTACTAAATGATATATTTGATTGCAGGGTCTGATCTATAGAGACTACATGCCAGTATGTGATGTGCTTGTGTGTGTGTGTGTGTGTGGGGGGGGGGGGGGTATTCACAGAGGGGTTTACTAAATGATATCTTTGACTGCAGGGTCTGATCTATAGAGACTACATGCTAGTGTGTGTGTGTGTGGGGAGGGGGGGGGGGGTTGTGTGTGGGTATTCAAAGAGGTTTACTAAATGGTATCTTTGATTGCATTGTCTGATCTATAGAGACTACATGCTACTGTGTGTATGTGTGTGTGTGTGTGTGGGGGGGGGGGGGGATGAGGGGGGTATTCACAGAGGGGTTTACTAAATGATATCTTTGACTGCAGGGTCTGATCTATAGAGACGACATGCTAGTGTGTGTGTGTGTGTGGGGAGGGGGGTGGGGGGGTTGTGTTTGGGTATTCAAAGAGGTTTACTAAATGGTATCTTTGATTGCATTGTCTGATCTATAGAGACTACATGCTACTGTATGTATGTGTGTGTGTGTGTGTGTGTGTGGGGGGGGGGATGAGGGGGGATATTCACAAAGGGGTTTACTAAATGAGATCACTGATTGCAGGGTCTGATCTACAGAGACTACATGCCAGTGTTCTGGTCCCCGTCCTCCAGGTCAGTGCACCGGCAAGCATACAGTGTACTCCAGGCTTCTACAGATATGCGCACATGTGCACTACACAGCCATAATACATGCATTATTGTTAACACGTGACATGTAATCTGATCTGCCCTTTTTTCTGTTTCTGTCTGCCTGTCTGTCTGTCTCTCCCCTCTCTCTCTCTGGGCCTGTCTCTGTCTCTCTTTCTGTCTCTTTCATACACATATGCATGCATGCATGCACATGCACACATACACACACATACACACACACACACACAAACACACACATACACACACACACACACACACGCACCACACACACACACCACACACACACATGCACGCACACACGCACACATGCATGCGCACACACTCACACACACACACACACCACATACATGCACGCACGCACGCACGCACACACACACACACACACACAGTCATGCGCACACATCCACATGCACGTGAGTGCACACACACACACACACACGCGCGCATGCACGCACGCCTGCACGCTCCCACCCCCACCACTTCATGTGTTTACCAGCACCATTCCATTGCTGTGCAGAACGGCCCTAGCAGAAGCAGAGTTGGAGTACAACCCAGAGCACAGGAGTACCGCCGTCTATGTGAAGTTCCCTCTGACCAGTCTGCCAGAGAGTCTTCAAGACATTGTCGGTGAGACAGATGCGCATTGCTGGCAAGATAGTTTAAGTGATACGCTCTAAGCTGAGAGCATTCTGGATCTTCAAAATACAACGGCGGTGGTCCTTGGTCAAGAGTGCACGGGCATGGAAAACCAGCAAGGAAAATATTTCAGGGAAAAAGAGAGAAAAACAGTGGTTTTAAAGGAACGAGCCTTAATTCTCAGATTCAAATAAAAAATGACTCCTGACTGCTTGGAACAGGTGAAAAGAACATGAGGTGCAGCAAAAAGAAATTTGTGATGAAAAGTACTGTTGATTTCACATCAGTTTTATAACTTGTTAGCATTGCTAGCATCACTGACACTTGTTTTTCATGTGCTCTTCCCCCACATTTCAGTTTGACCTTACCAAGGTGTCTTTGACATTATGCATAGAACACAGATTATGGATAGAATACCAGAAGCTCTCAGTTCTGCATACAGGTCATGCACAAAAAATACACCAGGTCTTGATTTTTTGTGGCTGATTTTTATTTATTTTTCTTCTTTTTTTCAAATGATGTAACGATTATGGAGTGAACGTTTGAGAACATACTGGATTGTAGAAAAGGGGCGGTCTATTCAGTTAATCCCAGGCTGTTTGTAGTTCACAGTGACTGGTCATGTTTAGCTAAAGTTAACCATGAGAGTGAAAATATTTTGAGAAAAAGAAAAAAGAAAAAAAAAAGGGAGCAAAATAATAAGTAAATTATCAAAGATTCATACCAATATTTGTTGTTTTTGCTAGAACTGAGAAGCCTGGTTCCTTTAAATAAGGGAGGGTCATTGGTCAGAAGTACACAGACATGGAAATGTATAAGAAGGGAAGTGTTTAAAAAAAAAAAGTGGTCTTAAAATAGGGGATGGCCTTCTGTCAGCAGGATGGTTGGTTGGTTGATTGGTAAGTGATCATGGTGATTACGATCCACAGAAACCATAAGGCTTATTAGGGACGGGGAGAAGGGGGGATGGAGGTGGGGAAAGTGGGAGATCATATACGTATCGCTACACCGTCACCACCAGAATGACTCCTGCATTAAGATGGGCAGCGATGAGAGCCATTTTAATATTTCATTAATTGTGAGGGACAAAGTCACAAGACTGTGTCCACAAGCCACAACTTTTTCAAAGAGAATGAAGGGAGAGCCAAAGCGGAATCAAGCTGAGGCCCTTCTAGTGTTGTGTCAGCAGTCATCTGGACCACCACTCCAGGCACTGTATCGATGTGAGTGTGTTTTTTTCCCCAGGGAAGGAGAGTGTTGTGTCGGCAGTCATCTGGACCACACTCCAGGCACTGCATCGATGTGCATGTTTTTTCCCCAGGGAAGGAGAGTGTTGTGTCGGCAGTCATCTGGACCACACTCCAGGCACTGTATCGATGTGCGTGTTTTTCCCCATGGAAGGAGAGTGTTGTGTCGGCAGTCATCTGGACCACACTCCAGGCACTGTATTGATGTGAGTGTGTGTTTTTTCCCAGGGAAGGAGTGTTGTATTGGCAGTCATCTGGACCACACTCCAGGCACTGTATTGATGTGAGTGTGTGTTTTTTCCCAGGGAAGGAGAGTGTTGTGTCAGCAGTCATCTGGACCACACTCCAGGCACTGTATTGATGTGGGTGTTTTTTCCCCAGGGAAGGAGAGTGTTGTGTCGGCAGTCATCTGGACCACACTCCAGGCACTGTATTGATGTGAGTGTTTTTTCCCCAGGGAAGGAGTGTTGTATTGGCAGTCATCTGGACCACACTCCAGGCACTGTATTGATGTGAGTGTGTGTTTTTTCCCCATGGAAGGAGAGTGTTGTGTCGGCAGTCATCTGGACCACCACTCCAGGCACTGGATCGATGTGAGTGTGTGTTTTTTCCCCAGGGAAGGAGAGTGTTGTGTCGGCAGTCATCTGGACCACACTCCAGGCACTGCATCGATGTGCATGTTTTTTCCCCAGGGAAGGAGAGTGTTGTGTCGGCAGTCATCTGGACCACACTCCAGGCACTGTATTGATGTGAGTGTGTGTTTTTTCCCCAGGGAAGGAGAGTGTTGTGTCGGCAGTCATCTGGACCACCACTCCGTGGACACTCCCATTCAACAAGGCCATCTGCTACAGCGACACTATCACGTGAGTCCATAAAAACTGGTTGATGCACACAGCATTCTGATCAGTTCTTGATACTTGTGGTATTAATGACAAGCATAACCTATTCTTTTTCTTGATTTATTCAGGATTTTGTTTCTTATGTTCAGTCATCCGTTGATCAATCTCTTTCTCTCTGTCTCTGACTCTCTCTCTCCTCCTCCTCTCTTTCTCTGTCTCTGTCTCCTCTCTCTCTCCTGTTTCTGTCACTGTCTCTCTTCTCTCTCCCCCTTTCTCTTTGCAAACTTTTCATAGAGATTATTGTATGTCAGTATGTCATTGAATTGGTTTGTAAAGGGTGAGAACTTTTTGTGCAATTTCTGCATGAAAGTGCGCGCGTGTGTGTGTGTGTGTGAAGGATGGCCGGTGTGGGGGTGGGGGGTGGGGATACACATATGGATGGGTCTATGTGTACATTTGTGAGTGTGTGTGTGTGCTTGTAGAAACAATTTACAAGTGCATCAGTTGGACTTTTTCACCACATTGTTATGGACTTTGAAGCAATAAAGAATCAAAGTGTCAGAACTCTCTCTCTCTCTCTCCATCTGTCTTTCTTTGTCTCGTGTCTCATATCTCATGTCTCTCTCACCCCTCCTTCTATACCTTCCCCTTGATATGACCTTTTCAGTCAGCTTTGCATAAAGTATCAAGACAATTATATTTAATCTCCACGCCCCACCCCCCACCCCCTTCACTCTCTCTCTCTCTCACTGGTTTGTTAGTTACTGTAACATACTTTTCATCCAGTCTGTCAGTTTGCTGGTTGCTCAGCGATGATTCAGGTTTTGGTGGATTGACTGATTGGTTTCAGTGCATGTCACTGGATTAAATTTGACCCCAAAATATCACATGTTTTCTGTTTTCAGTTATGCTTGTCTGAAAGACAAGAACTCATCAGAGATTTACATGTGTGAGGAAGGATTTGTGGAATCTCTTCGTGACATCCTTGGTGGTGACCTTGAGGTCATTGGCAAAATTGAAGGTAGACTTGTCTTCAGTTGTTTTTTTGGTTTTGTTCTTGATGTTTTCCTCAACCAACAACGTTTAATTGAGGACTAGGGATGTCTGTTTCCATAGTACAGAAATCCGTCCTGGAACTGGAATGCTCAGTGGTCCTGCAGAGAGTTTGCAAGAGAGAACTATTCCAGGTAGAAAGACATAGTAGAAAAACAGACTCTGTGTGTGTGTGTGTGTGTGTGTGTGTGTGTGTGTGTGTGTGTGTGTGTGCACGCATGCACACGTGCGCATGTGTGTGTGTGTGTGTGTGTGCATGCATGCATGTGTGCGTACACATAAGTGTGCATCATGTGTGTATGTGGGTGGGCAGACACATGCAAATGGGTGGTTGGGCATTTGTGTGTGCATGCATGTATGTGCATGCATGTGTGTGCATGCACAAATCATGCGTATATGTGTGTGTGTGTGTGTATGTGTGTGTGTATATAATTGTGTGTGTGTGTGTGTTTATGTATATGTGTGTGTGTGTTTATGTATATATGTGTGTGTCAGTATACTTGTGTGTGTGTGTGTGTGTATGTGTGTGCTGAGAGAGTGAATTGAAGACCTTCAACCAAACATAGGCACTTTCTATGCACGGACCAGCTCTTGTCCTGGCTGAAAAGGGGAGGCATTGCTGCTTCTCTAAACCCAATGGGTATACTGGACATAAAAAAAAAGAAGTGAGGCATGGAAATAAGGTCAGTCTAAATGTGTGTTTTAGGGGGAATTGTTTTTACCCATTTGTTTCTTTAGATGTTTCTTTTTTTTTCTCTCTATTTTTTCATCTTTCTGCTTTGTTTATTTTCCCATTTGCTGTCTCCTTGACAGGGGCTGACCTGAAGGGCACCAAATACTCGCAGCCATTCAGTGCGACGGAACTGCCGTTTGTGCCAGGAAGTCACGTGACTGCTGGGAAAGGCACCGGCCTGGTGCACACCGCCCCCGCTCACGGCCACGACGACTTTCAGATCGCACTCAAGTTTAAGCTGTCAGTTGTGAGTACAGTGAGCATGGAGGAAGCTTTACTGCATCAGCGTCCGCAGTTTGCTCGCACTTAGGATCACGATTGAATGAGTGAAGGGGAACGCATCACAGTATGCATTTGCTAGCCTATTCTATTGTATCATCGCATGTGTGGAGTGTTGGTGGGTGGTGGGGGTGGAGGGGGGTGGAGGACTTTGCATGTGCGCATATGCAATTGTGTGCACACATGCTGATGTGTTGTGTGCATATTTGTGAATGTGATCAAGTGTGTTGTGTGTGTGTTGGTGAATGTGATGAAGGCACGTATCTGTAGGCCTGTAGGGAGAAGAATATGAAAGTACACAAAGTACAATCTGTGCATGTTTATTTGCAATGTCTGATTGAAATATGCATTCTTTTGAAACTTTTGTGTTTTAAGCTTGTTTCAGACCACTGGCGTTCAGATTTGTATGTGACATTGTGTTGTTATTGTTTGTTTTGTTTTTTGCCTATTGGAGAAAACATGTTTAGAGAAGGCTAGTTCCTTTAACGAAGCTGTAGTCAGAACAGGCAATTTCCTTTAACAAAGCTGTAGTCAGAACAGGCTAGTTCCTTTATCAAAGCTGTCATCAGAACAGGCTATTCCTTTATCAAAGCTGTAGTTAGAACAGGCTAGTTCCTTTAACAAAGCTGTAGTCAGAACAGGCTAGTTCCTTTAACAAAGCTGTAGTCAGAACAGGCTATTCCTTTATCAAAGCTGCAGTTAGAACAGGCTAGTTCCTTTAACAAAGCTGCAGTCAGAACAGGCTAGTTCCTTTAACAAAGCTGCAGTTAGAACAGGCTAGTTCCTTTATCAAAGCTGCAGTCAGAACAGACTAGTTCCTTTATCAAAGCTGCCGTCAGAACAGACTAGTTCCTTTATCAAAGCTGCACTGTAGGTCCAAGCATGTGAATAGTTCCAGTGTCCACACTCTGGCAGTGGCCAGCAGGTAACATGAGTGGTGTGTGAGTTGCCATGGTAATGATGTGCAGGACTGTGGGGTGGACGAGGTGGGCAGGTACATGGACCATGCTGTCAGTGAGAAACTGCGTGGAAAAAAAGTTGGGAAAGATGCGGACGAAGCAGGTAAGGAATCACCGGTTGCATGTTTTTGTTATTCTAATTAAGCAAGTGAAGCTGTATAGTATTTACTTACTTAATTTTTTTTTTTAATTGTTATTATTTGTCAAAGGCAGACAACTAAATTTGCTTTTTTAAGGATGAATAACGTATTATTGTATGGGGTGTAGGTTTTGAGTTATTAGTTACAAACTAGTGAAGTGTTGTATTAATGTGATGAACTGTCATGGTCTGAACCTGACGTTTGTCCACATTTTTCTCTTCTTCTGCGTACATACATGGTTAGTGTGGATTACAAAAAGAAATTTATAAAAATAATAAAGGTAAAAGTAAACAAATCAAGTAAAACGGAGTGCAAAAACCTTCACCTCTAGGATTGTAAAAGTGCACGATCATGACACATATTCCTCATTGATTCCCCCCCCCCCCCCCGCCCCCCGCCCCCCACCCCTGGCTATTATATTTCTTTTGTTGACATGTGCATGCATGTGTGTAGTGTGCTGTGCTAGGAATACAATATTATGTTGATATATATTCTTTTTGAGGTTTTATGCGTACATTTTGTTGATGATGTAAAGTGCAGCATGCTCGCCATTGTCGGGGAGATACCTCGAAATGGTCGCTATCATTATTATTACTATTCAGCCATTGTCAGTGAAACAGCATTCCATAGAAATGACCACTGTCATTGTTGTTTTGTTATTCAACCATTGTCAGTGAAACACTGTCCCATAAAAATGTCCACTATCATTGTTCTTCTTCTTATTCAACCACTGTCAGTGAGACACCTTGTTTTAACCGATCAAACTGTAAATATATACATTTTTAACCTGTTCGTAATGTGAGCAGTCTTGTAAATAATGTAAATATGTAAAATATGTTTTTAAACTCCCTGAAAGTACTGCTAGACCTGAGGAAATACATCATAGATCCAAAATAAAAAATGTAATATTAATTCGCTATACAGCCAACCAGATTATATTAACTTTAGATGATGAAGAGCTTCATATATCTTGCCCCTAATATGTCATCCGACATCCGAGGACATTAAGAACAAAGAAGGAGAAGCAGTGAGACACTGTACTACAGAAATGACTGCTGTCTCTGATAACCAGTCAGGGACTGTTATCCTCTGCTGCGTTGACCTGTTGCGCAGTGATTGAGCTGCTGGGAAGCAGAGTGTTGAGGAAGGAGGAGTTTGTCCACAGCTACCCGTACGACTGGCGCACAAAGAAACCCGTCATTATCCGCGCCAGCAAGCAGTGGTTTGTCAACACGCAGCAGCTCAAAGATCCAGCCCTGGTAAGTGCTAAAGTTGCTGTGGGTTGCTAGCTGCTGTAGAGTCAGATTTTTTAAAAACATTTTCGTGTCAACATGCAGCAAGCTCTGGTGAGTGCTAAAGTTGCTAACTGCTGTAGTGTGGGAATGAAAAAACTTTTTTTTTATCAACACATAGCAGCTCAGAGACCCAGCCCTGGTAAGCGCCAAAGTTGCTGACTTGCTGTAGTGTGGGATTTAATTTTTTTTTTTTTATTGTCAGCACGCAGCAGCTCAAAGAGTAATCCCTGGTAAGGGCCGAAGTGCTAACTGCTGTAGTGTGGGATGTAAAAAAAATAATTCTTGTCAACACACAGCAACTCAAAAAGCCAGCCCTGGTGAGTGCTGTGAAATTGCTCCCTACTGTAGAGTAGGACTTAAAAAAAAAATTCTCGTCAGCACACAGCAAGCAGCACACAGAGCCATCCCTGGTAAGAAAAAAAATATTCTCGTCAGCACACAGCAAGCAGCACACAGAGCCATCCCTGGTAAGCGCTGAAGTTGCTAACTGTTGTAGAGTGGGATGTAAAAGACAGTTTTGTGTCAACACGCATCAGCTCAAAGACCCAACTGTGGTAAGTGCTGAAGTTGGTCTCTGCTGTAGAGTGGGATTTGAAACATTTTTTTTTTTTACATTGCAGGTAGGTGTTTTGAATACACAGCATTATAGTCACCATGTGGCACACTCTTGTAAATTGTGTATAGTCAACGTACTCATGTCTGCAGGTGCTCTTGTGTGTGTGTGTGTGTGTGCATGTATGCGCTCAGAATAGTCTCTCTGGACAAGATTGTGTGCTGTATAAATACTTTAATTTATTATTATTAATATTTACTGGTCGGGAACCATGACTGACATCCTCAGGTTTGCATTAACAGGTAATTTCTGGTAATTTACTGTCCAGATCAGCATGTAGAACAGGGAAAAAATCCACAACTGGTCAGTCATACCAGCTGTTATTTTGTTTGACCGTGTGTCTGTGGTGTTGTGTATGTGTGTGTGTGATTTTGTGTGTGTGTGTGTGTGTGTGTGTGTGATTTTATGTGTATCTGTGTGTGTGTGTGTGTGTGCGTGTGTTACCGACAGAAGAGGGAGTGGGATGTTTGCTAGTACAGCTCAAGTAACAGTATAGAAGGCAGCGTATCTGACCAGTTACAGTGATTGTCTGACCTGTCTCGGTGAACCACCTTTGCCACATTATAGATGTCACACCATTTTGAAAAATGTCTAGCATAATCACTGCATCATGCCACAGGTAAAAGATCTCTCCACAGCAATGCTGCGCTGGATGCCTTACACACCTGGCTCACGCACTCTGATCCTTTTCTGTGGCAGACATGTCTGCGGGAGGTCAGAATCCTGCCTCGTCAGTCGGAGCACGGCATGATGCAGCAGCTGCAGGCGCGACCGTACTGGTGCATCTCTCGGCAGCGCGTGTGGGGCCTGCCCATACCTGTCTTCTACCACCGAGACACCGGGGAGCCACTGATCACCAGGTGAGCTGGCAGGCTTGATGCTGGGCAGTTTTGCCGACTTTCATGCAGCGGTCATCTGGAGATCTCTGTACTCTCTCTCTCTCTCTGTGTCATGCATTCCTCTTCACTCTCTTCTTTTTTTTAGTCAACACTGAAAACCTACCTCCTCTGTTCTGCGTACGGATTTGTCATTGCTTTCCTTTCTTTTCCACAAACCCACCATGAGCAATACTTTGATAAACTCAAGTTGCTATCCTTGTTTAATGGCTGTCACTTTTTGATTCATTGCAAACAACAGATTCTTTTTATATGAGCTCTATATTTTATTACACATTCAAGGAAACTTGTCAAGCGCTTTCTGATTGATGGCGACCGTTGACAAATTGTGTAAAGAAAACTCCTGTGTTGATATTCCTCAAGTAATTTTATGCATTTATTGGGGGGGGGGGGGGGGGGGGGGAGGAGTATTGGTTTGGGAGGTGGGTGGGGAGGCTGATTTTTGTAGTCAGTTTGTTGCTGTGTTTGTTTGTCGTAGTAGGATGCTGTGTGATGTGCTGCAGGGAAACAGTGGATCATCTGCAGGAGGTGTTCCGGGAACAGGGAACTGATGCGTGGTGGACTCTGCCTGTCTCTGACCTTCTGCCTGCACACCTGCTTGCCAAGGTCAGGTTCTCTGTGTGTGTATGCATGTGTGTGTGAGTGTGTTTGTGTGTGTAGGGGGGGGGGGGGGGAAGGGGGGAGTGTGTGTGTGATTTTGTGTGTGTGTGTGTGTGTGTGATTTTGTTTGTGTGTGTGTGTGCATGTGTGTGTGTGTGTGATTTTGATTGTTTGTTTGTGTGTGTGTGTGTCTACGTGTGTGTGTGTTTGTGTGCAAGTGTGTGTGTGTGTTTGAGGAGGGTATCAGACATTCTGTGTATGTATTTGGTTCAGTTGAAGAGGGTGTCTGATGTTCCATGTATGTGTTTGGATCAGCTGAGGAGGGTGTCTGATGTTCTGTGTATGTGTTTTGTCTGACATTTCATGTGTTTGGTTCATTTGAAGAGGGCATCTGACACTCCGTGCATATGATTGGTCCAGTTGAAGAGGGTGTCTGACATTGCATGTGTATGACTGGTTCAGCTGAAGAGGGTGTCTGACAGCGCATACATATGTATGATTGGTTCAGCTGAAGAGGGTGTCTGACAGTGCATGCATATGTATGATTGGTTCAGCTGAAGAGTGTCTGACAGTGCATACATATGTATGATTGGTTCAGCTGAAGAGGGTGTCTAACAGTGCATACATATGTATGATTGGTTCAGTTGAAGAGGGTGTCTGACAGTGCATACATGTGTATGATTGGTTCAGCTGAAGAGGGTATCTGACATTGCATACATGTGTATGACTGGTTCAGCTGAAGAGGGTGTCTGACATTGCATGTATATGTTTGGTTCAGTTGAAGAGGGTGTCTGACATTGCGTACATGTGTATGATTGGTTCAGTTGGAGAAGGGGGTCCCTGAGGACTACATCAAAGGGGAGGACATCATGGACATCTGGTTTGACAGCGGGGTGTCCTGGGCCTCAGTACTGAAGGGTGAGTAGGGGGAGTGGAGGATTGGGGGTCAGGTCATTAGGGTGAAGAGTCAGGGGACTCCTGCCCAGCACCTGCAGTGTGGAAACAGCAGTTATTTAGACATGGGTTGAGTTTCTTAGTGCTGGTGGGGGCTGAGTGTGAATGTGTGTGTGTGTGTGTGTGTGTGAGAGAGAGAGTGAGTGTGTGTGTGTGTGTGTGTGTGTGTGTGTGTGTGTGTGAGAGAGAGAGAGAGAGAGAGAGAGAGAGAGAGAGAGAGTGTGAGCGAGTGTGTGTGTGTGTGTGTGTGAGAGAGAGAGAGAGTGAGTGTGTGTGTGTGTGTGTGAGAGAGAGAGAGAGAGAGAGAGAGAGAGTGAGTGTGTGTGTATGTGTGTGTGCCACACACACTTATGCCGGTGTGCATGCCTGTGTGCATGCATGCATTCATGCCCATGTGCGTGCGTGCTTGCACGCCTGTGTTTGCAAGCATGTGTGCATTTGTATATATATATATTGTGTGTATGTGTGTACATGTGTGTGTGTGCACATGCGTGCATGCATGGAGATTACTGGTTTCTTGGTTAGTGGATTCCTTAATTCATTCACAGACTGGTTATTGCTAGGGCTTGATTGTTATCGTAACTACGCAATGTCTGCTGCAAGTAGTGGGGGGGTTTGTGCGTTTTTTAAGCAGTTGCATGCACCTTTATTTTGCTGTTTCATTTTGTTGTTGCTGCTTTAAATGATTGCATCATGGAATTAAGAGTGAGTCCAACTGATTGCAGATGTGGGTGGACAAGCTGACATGTACCTGGAAGGGTTGGACCAGTTTGGGGGATGGTTCCAGACGTCACTCCTCACCTCTGTAGCTGTTCAGGAATGTGCCCCATACAAGTAGGGCATCTCTATCTATACCAGTTTTGTTGTTGCTTTTTTGTTTGTTTTTGCTCTGCTGACCCAAAGATGTTTGTTTCTAAACTTTTTTTTTTTTTTTTTTAGCTTTTGCGTAGGTGTTTTTGTTCCTTTATTATTATTATTTTCCCTGGTCTCCATTTCTCTTGTACAGTAGATTTGTAATTTAAAAAAAAAAAAGTTTAAAAATCAAAAACATAGTTGACTGCCAACATCCTGGGACAAGAATAAAATGCACAAAAGGTTAAAAAAAAAAAAAAAAAACTTGTCTAATTAAAGTAAGCATTCTTTTTCGCCTTTTGTGTGTTTTGGAGGTGTTCATTTTGTGCGCTTTAGAGGTGCACAGTCTTTCTTACGTTTGTTTGCTGACAGATCTCTGATGGTGCATGGCTTTGCCACGGATGAGAATGGCAAGAAGATGTCCAAGTCTCTGGGCAATGTGGTTGACCCTGACGTTGTAGTCAATGGGGGACAGGTCAGTTGAAAAGGGCTTCCATTTGGACTCCCGCCCCCCCCCCCCCACCCCACCCCACCAACAGCAAACAGGGGTTTTGTTATGAATTAGGTCAAGGTCCATCTTTTGAATCAGCATTTTAATATATCTGGATATCCATTGAAGGGGCGAGGGGGGGGGGGGGGGGGAGGGGTTTGAGAATGAAAGAATTGGATCAATTTTGAATTTGCTGAAGTTTTGTTGTTGTTGTTTTCCAAAGGAAACTAAATATATACACATGTTCATGGTAATTAATAAGATCAGGAAAAGCATTTTAATAGATCTGGATATCCATTAAAGGGGCAAGGGGTTGGTGGGGGGGGGAGTGGCTTGAGAATAATAATAATAATGGAAATTTGTAAAGCGCCTACCCTGAGGCTCAAAGCACTGAACAAGCATACACACATAATGTACATCGAGATGGAAAATGTTATCAAAAAAAAAAAAAAAAAGAAGAAAGAATTGGATCAATTTCGAATGCTCAATGCACTGAAGTTTTTGTTGTTGTTGGCCAAAGGAAACTAAATATATACACATGTTCATGGTAATTAATAAGATCAGGAAAAGACACAAGGTGAAAATTCTTAGTAACTAAGGTAAATAAAAGACACATGATTTCTTAGTAACTGGGATAAAGAAGAGACACATGATGCAAAATTCTTAGTAACTAAGATAAAGAAAAGACACACAATGCAAAATTCTTAGTAATTAAGATAAAGAAAAGACACATGATTTCTTAGCAACTGGGATAAAGAATTAAGAGACACGCGACACAAAATTCTTAGTAATACAGATCAAGAAAAGACACAATGCAAAATTCTTAGCAATTAAGATAATGAAGAGACACTATTTCTGACTAATTAAGATAAAGAAGAGACACACAATGCGCAGCAAATAAGTCCTTCAGAAAACGAGGGTTCCCAGACTGTGGCCGTTTCCTAGTCGAGATTCATATTCATCTTTGTTTTTCATGGATTGTTCTTCGCTTCTCCCAAGGACAAGAAGAAGGACCCAGCATACGGAGTGGAAGTGTTGCGGTGGTGGGTGGCCCACAGCCACGCCCACACCAACATCATGATCGGTCCCAGCATCCTTCAGCGCTTCAGCGAGGCCCTCTTCAAGGTAAGGTGCAGGTCTGCGCGACATGAGGAAGAATAAATGGGAAAATAGTACTTTCTGTGTTATCCTGGGCACTTTCTTTTGGTAGTTTTTTTGCTGGAAGTGGTTCTTTTTGAGTGTGTGCAGCATCATGGAACATAATGAAGGATGAGATGATGATGATGATGTGTGTGTGTGTGTGTGTGTGTGTGTGGTGTATGTGCAAGAGTGTGTGTGTGTGTGTGTGTGTATGTGTGTGTGTGTGTGTGGTGTATGTGCAAGAGAGTGTGTGTGTGTGGTGTTTGTGCAAGAGTGTGTGTGTGTGTGTGTGTGTGTGTGTGTGTGTGTGTGTGTGTGTGTGTGTGTGCATGCTTATGTGTGCCCCAGTGTGTGTGGGGGTGGGGGGGTGCACATGTGTTTTGAGTGTTAAATAATGTGTGTGTAAGGTAAGGGGGAAAAAGGTAAGGGGCAAAATTGTATTTACAGTAAACAGCATTTTTATAAAAATAAATAAATAATTGTTTAGTTAACGTAGTTAATGTGTCAAAGAAAATGTTGGGGACAATAAACGTTTATTTTATCACTTGATTCATTATATGAATTAATTGATGGTTTGATATGAGAGTGGAGAATGCCTCTTCTCCCTTCCTCCTCGCACCCCTGCTAGAGGCTAACTTCAGAATGGTAAAACAGGGTAGCTGGCAGCTTATTCTATGATAGTTCAGAATGGTAAAACAGGGTAGCTGGCAGCTTATTCTATGATAGTTCAGAATGGTAAAACAGGGTAGCTGGCAGCTTATTCTATGATAGTTCAGAATGGTAAAACAGGGTAGCTGGCAGCTTATTCTATGATAGTTCAGAATGGTAAAACAGGGTAGCTGGCAGCTTATTCTATGATAGTTCTGTTTCCCCTCCACAGGTGCGGAAGTGCATGAGGTACATGCTGGGCAATCTCCACGACTTTGACCCCATGGGTGACCTGCTTCACTATGAATCTCTCCTTCCTCAGGATCAGTACATGCTGCATCTGCTGTACGAGTTTGGACAGCAGGTACATCTTCACTATTCTCGCCATCATCATCGTCATCACCATAATCATCATCATCATCCCTAACCTCATTCAACTTCATCATCACCATCATCAATGTCAACGCTGGACATGAAGCCAACATGCTGTATTTGCTGTACGAGTTTGGACAGCAGGTACATTGTCATTATTATTGCTGCCATCACCATCATCAGTGTCAACGCCACACATGAACCAAACATGCTGTATTTGCTGTATGAGTTTGGACAGCAGGTACATCTTCACTATTATTGCCAGCATCACAATCATCATCAGCATCACTGGAAACATTTGGACAGCAGGGATATAATCATTATTCTTGCTGCTGTCATCATCAGCATCAGCATCACTGGAAACCTTTGGACAGCAGGGATACAATCATTATTCTTGCTGCTGTCATCATCATCATCAGCATCACTGGAAACATTTGGACAGCAGGGATACAATCATTATTCTTGCTGCTGTCATCATCAGCATCACTGGACGTGAACCAAACATGCTGCATCTGCTGTATGAGTTTCAACAACAGGTACATCATCATTATTATCCCCATCATCATCAGCGTCAGCGTCAACACTGGACAGGAGCCTGGTTGCAGTTGACTCCAGAGGAGCATCTGTCGGTCCCACCTGAATGGTCCTGGTCCCTCATTCAACAAGACAGCATAATACAGACCTACAGACAGCACTTTTCCTGGATGCCTTCTCCTCCCCCCCCCCCCTCCTCACCCCCTCCCGCCCCCCGGTACAGAACAGTCTGCCTGCTGACATCGTTATGGTCACCACCCTAGGCTTCTGTTGAGTTCAGTTCAGTTCAGTTCAAGGTGGTATCTCTGTGCTTGAAAAAGCCCATAATTATGCACTGTACACTGTCTCTCAGAAGTTTCCCCAGCGTCGTGGCTGTGGGGTGGGGTGCTGTGTTGCATCAGGTGGAGGGTTTCGATGAGGAGTGCGCTAACGGCTTGATACGATGATGGGGACTGCTGATGCCTCAGGTAGAGGGGGGTTTGTACAAGGCATACACTTACGGCATGATACGATGATGGGGACTGCTGATGCCTCAGGTAGAGGGGGTTTGTACGAGGCGTACACTAACGGCTTGATACGATGATGGGGACTGCTGATGCCTCAGGTAGAGGGGGGTTTGTACGAGGCGTACACTTACAGCATGGTATGATGAGGTGGATTGTTGAACCTTTTGCACTCACATGGCTGTGATGCATCAGGTAGAGGAGGGTTTCTGCAAGGCGTACACTTATGGGGTGCTATGATGATGTGGACTGTTGAACCTTTTGCAGTCACGTGGCTGTGAATTAAGTGGTGCATTGTGTTGCATCAGGTGGAGGGTTTCTACGAGGAGTACACTTACGGCAAGGTGGTGCAGGCCCTGGAGCGTTTCGTCAACAGCTCTCTCTCCAGCTTCTACATCAACATCACCAGAGACAGGTAAGAGCGGTTCGTCAACACCTCTCTCTCCACCTTCTACATCAACATCACCAGAGACAGGTAAGAGCGTTTCGTCAACAGCTCTCTCTCCACCTTCTACATCAACATCACCAGAGACAGGTAAGAGCGGTTCATCAACACCTCTCTCTCCAGTTTCTACATCAACATCACTAGAGACAGGTAAGAGTGTAAGAGTGGTTCATCAACACCTCTCTCTCCACCTTCTACGTCAACATCAACCAAATTTTTGCAGTACTTCTTGTTTACACGAATTAAAATTAATTAGACGTACAAAATCTTACACATCCTGTAGCTGATTCTGATTCGGACATTAAACTTCAGTTTTGTCTCTGTTCTCTCTTAGAACATAATGCCGCAGTCGTTGCCTTGTGCATGTATCTGTTATTCCCCAGTTTGATCACAAAGCCCCTGTTGCTCTGATTCAAACACACAAAAGGTTCGGAAGAACGCTGTTTACTGGGACAAAGCACAACATGCTCTGTCGGCAGATGTTACTGCAGCGAGAGGACCAGCCAAGAGCGGCGGTCATGCCAGACCACGCAGTACCACGTCCTGAAGGTGCTGAGTGTGGCCGCTGCTCCCATCCTGCCCCACCTGATGGAGGAGGTGCACCTCCACATGCCGGCCAAAGGCAAACAGACAGGTAGTTGATGGCAGCAGTACCTCCGGAATGATGCTTGGTTGGTGGGTTAAGCTTGTTTAACGCCAAGTTGTCTCTGAAGAGGTACTGGTAGGGACTGTGACCCTAGAAGGTGGGTGAAGAGGGAGACTTATGAATACCTAAGACTACACACCGTCACCTACGCACCAACAGATCTTTATGAAGGGAGTAGGACTCTCTCTTCCACCTCCCCCGCCCCCCCCCATCAGATTTACTCTGTTAAAGGTCTTCCAGATCAGAATATAACACCTCAACAGTTAATTACTTGCCTGTTTATTTCTCCAACACTTGACATAGAAAAGAAAAAATATTGATACAAACAAACAAAAAACTCTGCGTGTTGCTGGTTTGTGTCCAGACGTGCTGTTCAAAGGTGGCTGGCTGCAGATGGAGAGTCAGTGGAACAACCCAGACCTCAAGAACAAGATTGTTCCCATCTTTGCCATCCGGGACAGCATCGTGGATGCCCTGGGCTCGGCCAGCCCTTCGGAGTTTGGCGTCATCATCTACGCCAGCCCCCTGCTGGACAAATATCTCAGTGTGAGTGGTGTCAGAATCGCGCAATTGTCTAAAATGTTCATGCCAGTATTTCTTCTCTTTTGCTTCTGAGCAGGTCACACACACGTTTCTTTGAATGTTTCTTCGAAGTGTGGATGAATTTCAGGAAAGACAGCAAAATAAGGATTTATTTTTATTGTCTGAAATTAACTGCATCAATAAATGACCCTTTGTTCTATTGATCCGACAAAGTGCTGTTGTTTTTTTTGTCTCCCTTTTCAGGAGCTCCAGAAAGAGAAGACGTCATGCCTGTCATCACTGTGTGAGCTGCTGGGAACATCTCACTCCTCAGTGCTGACAGTGCCCCCCATTGTCATCCCAGAGGACTGCATGTTTGTCTCTGGGTCTGTAGATGTCACTGTCCGGGGTGAGTAATTCTTTCCATTGTTACCTCTATCAGTAGCTAGAAACAGTCATTTTGAAAGTTGTCTTGAGTCCAGTTCAGTTCAGTTCAAGGTGATATCTACGTGCTCATAAAAGCCCATATGCGCTCAGTAAAGCCCATATCTGTGCTCCACCCCATCTCTGAAGAGGTTTTCCCAGTGTTGCTTTTCAAACGGTTCCAATGTTCATCTGATTGATGATGGCCCTCCTTCATCCTTTTTCTTCTTTTTTTCATGATGACTCCTCTTCTTCTTCCTCTCCGTCTGTGAAAAATGTTTTGTCTAGACTGTTCCTGTTTTGTTTTGTTTTGGGGGGGGGGGGGGGGGGGGGGGAATGCAAAGAAATGAGGTGGAGAAAATAAGAAAATAAGCTATGGTGATGACACTTATCAAAATGTTCATAAGAAAATAAAAGATAAAATATGAACAAGACTACTAAATTAAAGAATACAATGGTGAGCGTTTAGTTCCTGTTTTACATTAACATTCAGGGTTTTGGCCTTGTACACATGCAGCAGCAGAACCTTTCACTGACCTTGTACACATGCAGCAGCAGAACCTTTCACTGACCTTGTACACATGCAGCAGCAGAACCTGTCACTGACCTTGTACACATGCAGCAGCAGAACCTGTCACTGACCTTCTTTTTTGGCTTCCTCAGAACACACCCAAAATGGGCTGGCAGGAAGAGTGGTTTTGTTGATAGTTGATACAACCCCCCCCCCCCCCCCCCCCCAATCCCTCAGCAGTCTTTTCTTTTCTTTTTTCCATATTCCTGGTTTTGATGTTGTATACGTGCAGCAACAGAACCCGTTTTTATTGACCTCATTTCAGCCTCCTCAGAACTCATCAAAAGATGGGTTAAGAGGAGTGGTTCTGTTGATGGCTTATACAGTTCACATCCTCCCCTTCCACCCTCCCATCATGCCCATTTTTTTTTTATTTTTTTTTTTTGACCTTGTATGTGTGCAGCAGCTGAACTGGAAGTGGTTTTGTTGATGGCTGATACAGTTTACATCCCCCCACCCACCCCCATCCACCAGCGGTCAATGTCATTTTTTCATCACACAAATTTGCAATGATGGTGGTTATTATTACTTAAGAAAACCTTGGGCAAGGGGATGGAGGAAGTTGGTCTCTCATCACAGAGGTTGCCTGTAGCAGTGTTATGGCAACAGGTGTTAAACAAAGCAAGTTTCCCTTCTTTCATCATCATGTAGACCCCATCAGGTGTTAAACGAAACAAGTTTCCATTCACAGACGAGACGGGGAAGATGATCACAGTCAACGACGACTACAAGCTGATGATCGTGGTCTCAGAGTCCCACCTGTGCGAACGGTGTCGCCGCTACACGTCGCAGTCATCCACCTCACCCTGCGATCGCTGCCTAGACGTCTTAGCCGGCTCCTGGGAATCCTAGCACTACCGCAAGGGCAGAGCCTGGGCTGTCTCTTCCACATCTTTTTTGCAGTGGTGGTGGTATACATGTGAGGGATCATGTTCTGCAGTCCTGCCCTCTGCATAAAGAAGCAAGCGCAGACACAGCATTGACCCCAAACTCCAAGCACTGGTTTACGACATCCTTCCTTCAACCACTGCCGTATTTAGTTACGCCATAGTTCCCAGAAAACTGTCAGCTAGCGAGCAGTTTTTTTGTTGGTGCTCAAACAGTAGTAAGTTTGTTACAGACAATTCAAATTATATCAGATGTTTGTTTTATAACTGACCTTGTTGCTGACCAAGCCAGCTCAAATAAAACCAGAATCGTTTGAATTGAGACGGAACTCTCTTTTTTTTTTACTCAGGATGGATGCGTCTCATGTTTACGTGTGTGCTTGGGCGCTAGATTGCTTCTACAGTCTTATCAGTACCCAGACTTTTCGGAGGGCGCTAACCACATCAGTGGATAGCTGCGTGGATGCCCCTTCAGTGGCGTAACTAAATCTGGCAGAGTTTGGAGGAAGGTGCTGGAAAGTGATGCTCAGAGTGTGCATTGACCCTGAGAAG
Source organism: Alviniconcha strummeri (assembly GCA_963584105.1). Classification (NCBI taxonomy): domain Eukaryota; kingdom Metazoa; phylum Mollusca; class Gastropoda; family Provannidae; genus Alviniconcha; species Alviniconcha strummeri. The sequence goes on along the minus strand of OY757543.1, from coordinate 21,738,223 downwards.
CCACGCTTGCAGGAAGCTGTGGGGCTCTGAAAGAAAGGACCTGTTGCAGAACAATCAAATTCATCAGTGCCATCAAGCTAGATGTGTGCAGACAATCCTGGAACACCAAAGAAGAAGAAGGTTGTTCAGATGAGACAAAAAACCAAGGTCCCACATGCTGCCAACAACCAGATTCATCAATACTATCAAGTCTGTAGACAATCCTGGAACATCAGTGAAGAAAAAATTGCTCAGATGAGACAAAAAGCGTTTTTTTAAAGCGCATTTTTAAATGTCCACCATGGTTGTGTACTTACAGCGCTGTCTGGTTGTTACATGGCTGGTGCCATAGATGTAATATGGCGAGAAGTTTCACTCTGTATGCCATCTCCTACAGAGTTGTGGAGAATGTGACTGTAATACCAGGTGTAGATCTGGAAAATGTTATGATGTTCAGACAAAAACTTCAGCACACTGTCGATCCCCCCAAAAACAAATCTTTTTTGCGCAGCGAAAAGATATTTGTGTGGGTCTAAGCTTGTATCTGTGTAGGTCAGTTGGGTACTGCAGCAGGCAGCCAATGCACTGACCGCAGGAAACCTGCCAGCTTCCATATTTAGCCTAACCACAAGTACCACGAGTCATACTGGTGCGCGTGCATCCGCAGGGCACAAGATTCAAGCGTACCTTTGTGGCTTTCTTTCACCGCAAGTGCTCCAGCAGAAAGGTCAGAGGGGAATTGCTCCCAGCAAAAAATTTGAAACTTCAGCACACTGTCATTCCCCCCCCTCCCCCCACAAAATAAATTGAAGAAAGACCAGCTCAGAACATTTACAGTTATCGCACTCAAACTGCCTTTATGTCGTGGTCTGTTGTCACCCTTTTGGGTGCATCACAATTGATGTTCTAACAGATGCAGTAACTGTTGGTTGTGTAAGTGAGCCCACTAAAATGAACGACTGCATGCTGTTTGACTCTCTGAGTACTGTAATTTTGATTGTTGGACACTTAATGGTTTAATGAGGGGTGTGTTTTGGATGCCATGCTGCCTTCAGTGTTGTGCAGTGAGGATGTATGTGAGAGTGTATGTTTGGCTGTAGCATGCCGATTTATGAAAATTGTGCATACATGTATGAGTGCATCACTGTGTGTACACACACATGCACCAGCTGTACTTGTGTGCATGTTAGTGTGCGTGTGTGTGTGCATGTGCGCTATGTGTTCAGCATGCATGTGTGTGTGCACCTGCAAGTGTTGCGTGCATGTGTTTCAGCAATATTGTTACAGACTCCTGGAATAGAGCTGATTTCAATTTCAGCAGTCTAACAATCCAGTTCTTATGTAAATGCATTTGTTTGGTGCACTATTTGAAGGTATCAAGAATTACATATTTTTACACAGTTTTAACAAGAGAAAAACCATGTCTATTGGTTATTGTTTTTTCTTTTTCCTTTTTTTTTAGTATTATTTCTTTTCATCTACCAGCTAATTTTACCAAAAAATGACTGATTATAATGAGCGAAAAAGAGCTTAAGGGTAACTGAGTTAGTTGATCACCCCTTTTCTAGAACACTGCAATAATCATGTCTTCAAAAGTTCATCCCACAGAGATAAACACTACAGAAAAACAAAACAAACAAAAAAACTGGTGACAAAAATGAAAGTTGTAATTTCCTGTGACCTGTATGCAGAACTGAGAGCTCCTGGTATTCTACCTGTGACGTCCGACACTTCAGTGATGTCACGCTAAAATGCAGAAAATAACACAAAATGTGAAGAAAATAAGTGCACACACACACACACACACAAATAAAAAATAAAATAAAATCAGTGACTTTGACAACTTTATAAAATTTATATTAAATCAACAGCACTTACAGTCGCCCAATTTCAGAACAGATCCTTTTCTTGCCATCTGTTCCATTTATTCAAGAACTTTATTTTCAGTTTGAATTTGACATGACTAGTTCCTTTAAATGGACCTGTGATGCTTTGTCATTATAGGCTTCTGTCCTTTTTGTTGTTGTGGCCATTTGGGTTTGGGAGAGTTATTTCTGCAGTATAACAGCTGTATCAATGGTTATTTCTACAGTATAACAGCTGTATCAATGGATATGTCTGCAGCATAAAAGCTGTATCAAATATATATATCTGCAGTATAACAGTTGTATTGTTAGATGTGTTGATTGTGCATACCTGATCGAAGAGAAAAAAGAAGAAAAACAAAAACATTAAAAAAATGATTTGCACTTTTTTTCTTTCTTTTTTTAAAGGATTTTAAACATGTGCAACGGTTAATGAAAATGAAAGAGTGACAGTGCATGCAATCTGCAAGTAATGCTGCTCATCCCCAGCCTCCCTTCAGCAGGATGAAAGAGAGAGATGGAGGGTGCAATGAAAGAACAACAGAAAGTAAACATTGAATTACTGAAGTCTTCTTTATTACAGCATATTCAAGACTTAACAGGAAGGTATCAAAGTCCTTGAGTTACAAACCACAATCAGCTTTGGGTATCAATTTGTATGAAGAAAATGCGCAGTGCAAAATGAACTCCTCGACACAAATTGACATTAAGGATGAAAGGTGCATGACGATTGAAAGTCTGTACAATCACAAAGCAGCGCTGTTACTGTATTGCACTTTCATATAAAGAAATGTCTTAAAAAAAAAAAAAAAACATTAACAAGCAAAAACAAAGCAAAACAAAATAAAAAAAACTACAACAACAAAAAACCCATCCATACATCTCCATTTGTTATTTCACAAGTTCACTGCATTTGATTTTAAATCAGTGTGAAAGTCATTTCCTGACAATGAGTGACCTGCACCGGTGATGAGTTAGAAACAACAGGAGGGTTCAATGCAGACTGCAAACCACCCAAGCAGTTTCAGCCCATCAGAACAAGTCATAAATATCTGCAGGAAAATCCCAGAGAGTAACAGCCATGTCTGCCTCACAAGTGAAAGCATAGCAGCAGAGCAGGAGACTGGTTGGTTCCAAACAAAACGTTGAAGATCCAGACAATATAAGGTTAATAAGAACGCTTTTTATTAGGATGAAGCAAGAGAATTTTGTCATAATAAACGGTATTCGTTTTAACCTTTCATGTGTTTGGATCTTGCTACTGGTCGTTCTTGTTTCGGATTTTTCTTTTTTTACATTAATGGACACGCACTGGTGCTCATTCAGCAATGACCTGATGTATTAATTAACTGCAATCAGATGAGCAAAACTGCATTCACTTCAACGCAGGACTCAGACTCGAATCACTGCATCACACCGTTCAACAAGGTGTCACACAGCGGCCCGATCAAAAGCTTGTGGGGAGGGAGGCACAGATCAGAGGTCTGTCCTGCAGAACTCAGCGCAACCCTCTGCTAATACTTGCAAACTGAGCTAGGCCGTCACCATCATGTCACCACTTTCCAAAACACCTCGGATGATACTGGGTTTGCTTTTTAATCTCAGTCTCTCTGATTCTCTCATGTGCATGCACATGCATGCACACACACAATCACACACTCGCATAACACATGCGCTCGCACACACAACAAACACACACATACATGGAGCAACAATAAAGTCCTTTTTGCACAGGTGTTTAAGTAACCTGCATTACCGTGCACCAGAATAAAGTTTCATGCTCTCTATTTGAAATGAGCCCCACCCCAATCCCTCTCCTCCTTCCCACAGAAATACCACCACCACTACCCCTCTCACAATGACAACAACAGCATTCATAACCATCTGTGGGTCAGTTTCAGACACAAAGTGAGCTGGGCTAGAGTTGTATGCCAATGCAATGAGCTATGCTGTGGGCTGATACCTGACTCCAAGCATCATCACAGTTAATGTATGTCGAGGTGCAAGAAGAAGAAAAAAAACACAGATCTGTTATGATGCAGTGGGGGGGGGGGGGGGGGGGGGAATTTGATGGGAAGACCAGGTTGGTGCAAAATTGAGATCCATCGGGCAGCAGGAAGTCTCATTTGCTGTCGGACACCTTTGGTGGAACGGGAGTGAAATCTGTTCCCATGCCTACAACCATTCCCGCCAGCAAAGGAGTTTTTGTGTGTTTTTTCCACTACAAACAATTTCAGCCAGCCAAAAAAGCAGAAGAAAAACAAAAGACTACATTCTAAAAGCATCATGCAAAAACAACAACGAACAAACAAAATGTTCTCCACCAAATCTGTCAGCTTGAGGTGTGTGTTTTTCCGTCCCCAAAACCATTTCGTTTGGGATTTCATTTAGTTTGTCAAACCCTGAATGTTTTGGGATGTATGGCTTGGTGGGACTTGCTGAGCTGTATCAGCGTCTGTATGGCACAGAGTTACAGATTATGAGGGGGAATTACATGCTGGAAATGTTTGGTACTCATCTCCGAGGAAGCTCCCCCTACAGGCACCAGCAGAAACAGCCAGACAAAACAATGTGACGCCACCAAATCTCCACAATGCCTGCTTGGATGGAGGAACGCGCAGTGCTCCAAATTACATGCCTTTGTTCGGTGTTCAGTATCCCTCAGCTTCAGCAAACCTATTTTCAAGGAGATCAGCAGCTGGAAGCAATTCCATGAGGTCCTGGGGCAAAGCTCTGTGCTCCAAACTACACACCTTTTTTGGTGTTCAGTATCCCTCAGCTTCAGCAAACTTATTTTCATGCTGATCAGCAGCTGGAAGCAATTCAATGAGGTCCTGGGGCAAAGCTCTGCATGCCAAACTACACGCTGTTGTTCAGTGTTCCTGAATCTCAGGCTCAGCGCTAATTTTCAAGGTGATCACCAATGAGGTCCTTGGGGCAAAGCTCTGTGCGCCCAACTGCACGCCGTTGTTCAGTGTTCCTGAATGTCAGGCTCAGCGCTAATTTTCAAGGTGATCAGCAGTTCCAGGAACTCGATGAGCTCCAGGGCGAGGTTCTGTTCCCTGCTGTTTTCTGGGAGTCGCTTGGCTGCCTCGTGCAGCAGCCTCATGTTGTCGTGGAGTGGAGACATCTTGTACACGAGTTTGTCCATGTCCTGCTGGGGGAAGAAAAACAATTGCAAGGAAATGCACCAGGAGAAAAGTACATCAAACACATGCATGGCATTGTGCTTACATTACAATAATTTAGTATGCTTGTACCACAATAATTCACTAACAATTCACTGCGCTTGTCCCAGAAAAATGCCTTGCGCTTGTACCAGACTAATTCACTAACAATTCATTGCGCTTGTCCCAGAAAAATGCCTTGCGCTTGTACCAGAATGATGCATCATTACACTTGTACCAGAACAATACTGTAAGCTACACTTGTACCAGAATAATTATCACTGCGCACGACACCTCCACTACAGTGCAAACCCCCTATATGCCATAAAGTTGGAAGAAGTGGTTAAAATCTGCGGGCACATATTGCTTCTCTTAACCCTGCTTTGCTATTTGCCCAAGGAAAGTGCAGTGCAAAGACAAACTGTGTAAACTTTGTATAGTCAGAATTCTCATGTGTGCAGGTGCCTGTGTATGTGTGTGTGTGCGTGCGCGCGCGCGCGGGCACAAGCACTTAGAAAAGTCTCCACAGACAAGATTTTGCCCTTTATAAATACGTTTATTATTATAATTTATCCAAGACCAAAGCGCCCAGCCATCATACCATTGACTTGAGCCAGTGGCTGAGGCCGGTGGTCATCTCTCCCAGCAGACGAGGCATCTCCTTGGGGTGCTCGTAGATGGTGCGGTAGGCCATGCGTCGCCCCGCCACCAGCAGAAGCTGCCGCCCAAACTTGTGCTGCTCTCCCACAAAGCCGTGGATCTGGGCAGGAAACATCTTGAGAGTGAGTGTTCGCTTGTCTGTTAACATTCCTCTGTGGATGGTGTGGATGTGTGGTCTAGTAAAAATGCTCTGTCTGCGATCACTGTCATGACACTGACACCGGTCAGTCTTAAATACCAAACTGCTCAGCAAACAGCGACGTTGAATACCATCCCCCCACCCCCCGCCTGAACATGTGAAAGCAAGGGATTTACTCCATTCTTTCACACATTTCAATGCCTTCTGACAACTTTCACTCATTTGATTTGAACTCTTTCTGACATAAATTTCTCCCATCTTAACCCTCTCTGCCAAAACTTTCCGTCATTTCCACTCTCCATTTCACCATGTCTGTAATGATTTTCACTATTTCAACCCTCTCTGCCACATATTTCACCCATTTCAACCCTCTCTGCCACATATTTCACCCATTTCAACCCTCTCTGCCACATATTTCACCCATTTCAACCCTCTCTGCCACATATTTCACCCATTTCAACCCTCTCTGCCACATATTTCACCCATTTCAACCCTCTCGTGCATAATTTCATGCAGTTCAACCCTCTCTTGTGATAAAGCTCATTCATTTCAATCCTGCATGCCATAAATTCTATTCACTTCAGTCAACCTCCTCCCCCACCCCCACCCTCATAATAAACAATCACAAAACGTATCCAAAAAGATGAGGCAAAAGCACAGTGTACAGTACCTTTAAAAGCAAGTGTTGCTCATCTGGTAAAAAAACAACAACAACAAAACAGAAAAAGACCCCCTCCCCTTTCCCCAGCAACCCACACACCTGACTGCGACGACTCAACAACAAAAAGCGTTCCCCACTCACGGTCCTAGCCAGATCGTCGTGCCCGTGGGAGTAGAGCTCGATGATGAAATGTCGGCGGATGAACTCCTCGTCCACCCCCAGCTCCTCCGCCAGCGTCATGCAGGTGCGGGGCCAGTAGAAGGTCAGCATGCTGGGGCGCTTGACGAAGACGGGCGTGGGAACGTCAGGCCCCATCTTGAAGGTCCTGGCTTCGTGCACGGGGGGACCCAGGGTCTCGATGGCAGCGGTCACTATGCGCGACAGCGCCTGTCAACAGGGCGGAATGAGTCGGACATTCACAAGTTTCGCTTAAAAACCGGCAGTCTCCGCTCAGTACCTGTCGCGTTAACTGACCTTCATAGTCCATTTGGCAAACTTACCGCCCATTTCAATCAGAATGGTTGATTTTAAGACTGGCCTGGGCAACTAGTTTTGACTCAGGGAAGCAGAAATTTGCCATTTTTCCTACCCTGGTGCATCCTGTCAGAGCTGCGTTGACACAGTATATTGATTGTGAATACCAGTATGCATAAACCACTCTACCTGAAAAGAGTGTTATTATACCTACCCATCCCTAAACATACACACACACACGCATCAAATTTGTGCATGAACTCTTATGTTCTGCCTCAAATTTATAAAAGGTATTTCTTTTCTTATGGAATAATCATCACGTCCACCACACAAACATTTCTGTAAAGCAGCAGTACCATTCACTTTCAATATTATCTCTTCAAACTATTCCACACTACCAACTCAAAAGACATTGTATTGTACCTGACTGTACTGTATCGTACTATATAGCAGTTACAAACAACTGTCCCACCGTTTGCCTCTCCAGTGCCAGAGAGTCATCCACTGTCTGGCTTGGAAGCAGAGGATGGGAGTGCAGATCTTTGAAAAATGCAGCTTTGCCCTGGGTGAGGAAAAAGAACCAGCCCAGTCAGCAGCATGAATACCATACATATATATATATATGTCACTACAGAATGAATGGTCATAGGAAAGCAAAGAATGGATGAAATCTGCTGTGTTTGCAATATTGTTTTGTTCACAATAGTCTTTCCTTTCTCTTATCTCTGCATTGTGTGTGTGTGTGTGTGTGTGTGTGTGTGTGTGTGTGTGTGTGTGTGTGTGTGTGTGTGTAGGCATCACAATGCTGAAAGTCACACAGCACATGCAAAGTGTTTCACCACTGGTTTTAACAACAATAATAACAAAGTTAAATATGTAAGCGATAATTTTTTAATATGTAAATTACAAATATGTCCCTCTTGGAATCTCTCTCACTCACTCTTGCAAGCTGAATCAAGCAGTCTTTAACAACATGCACCACATCCAGGCAACAGATACCCCTGACAATCACAGCACCACTCACCACATCCAGGCAACAGATACCCCTGACAATCACAGCACCATGCACCACATCCAGGCAACAGATACCCATGACAATCACAGCACCATGCACCACATCCAGGCAACAGATACCCCTGACAATCACAGCACCATGCACCACATCCAGGCAACAGATACCCATGACAATCACAGCACCACTCACCACATCCAGGCAACAGATACCCCTGACAATCACAGCACCATGCACCACATCCAGGCAACAGATACCCCTGACAATCACAGCACCACTCACCACATCCAGGCAACATACCCCTGACAATCACACCACCACTCACCACATCCAGGCAACAGATACCCCTGACAATCACAGCACCACATCCCGGCAACATATACCCCTGACAATCACAGCACTACACACCACATCAAGGCAACAGATACCCGTGACAATCACAGCACCACACCCAGGCAACAAATACCCCTGACAATCACAGCACCACTCACCACATCCTGACAATCACAGCACCACTCACCACATCCTGACAATCACAGCAACACTCACCACATCCTGACAATCACAGCAACACTCACCACATCCAGGCAACAGATACCCCTGATAATCACAGCACCACATCCTGGCAACAGATACCCCTGACAATCACAGCACCACACACCACATCCAGGCAACAGATACCCCTGACAATCACAGCACCATGCATCACATCCAGGCAACAGATACCCCTGACAATCACAGCACCAGGCATCACATCCAGGCAACAGATACCCCTGACAATCACAGCACCACTCACCACATCCAGGCAACAGATACCCCTGATAATCACAGCACCACATCCTGGCAACAGATACCTGTGACAATCACAGCACCACGCACCACATCCAGGCAACAGATACCCCTGACAATCACAGCACCATGCACCACATCCAGGCAACAGATACCCCTGACAATCACAGCACCACACACCACATCCAGGCAACAAATGGTTTCACTGACTGATCTTGAAGACAGCCTGCTGCACCCACCCTTCTGTCAAAGAGCGACATGACTTTGACACTCTTCATGCCAAAGAACAGCACGGCGTGCATCAGGAGGGCCAGGTGCCAGTGCAGACGCACCAGACCGTAGTTGGTTGCCTTGGTGTCCACAGCCAGCTCACCCAGCGACGCTGGACCTCTCACAGCCTGCCAGTTGTGCTCCACATTGAAAACAGGAACCTCGTTGGCCTCGCAGTTTGCCTGCCAATGAAAGCAACGTTGTATCCAACGCCTGTCGGGATTGCACGAAGCCAATGAGCAGCTGCCCAAATGGAAGGGCTTACTGCATGTGTAGTTAAATACACACACACACACACACACACACACAAGCAGCTAAACAGCTGCCCACACAAAATATCCCCTGACTATGGAAGAGCTTCATAGTCCTAGTGGGGAAAAAAGAAGACTGAAAACAACAACAGCCACAACACCTTTTTGCTTGGAACATCTTAACGTGGTGCGACACAGAGACTTCTGGACAGCTTGCTGATCACTCAAGCAGCTTCAGGACCATCTTAATGTGATGCGACAGAGAGTTCTGGACTGCTTGCTGATCACTCAAGCGGCTTCAGGATCATCTTAACGTGATGTGACACTGAGAGTTCTGGACTGCTTGCTAATCACTCTAATGGCTTCAGGATCATCTTAACGTGATGTGACACTGAGAGTTCTGGACCACTTGCTGATCACTCAAACAGCTTCAGGACCATCTTAATGTGATGTGACACAGAGAGCTCTGGGCTGCCAACTGCTCAAGCAGCTTCTGCCACTGAGAATGTTACTAATAACAGTCCACGCAAAAAGCCTGATAGGTGGCTGCCACATCTTGCCTGCAAGCTAAATCGCAGCAATGGAGCAAAAGACTGCTGGTGGATTTCAAAGAAAGCCTTACACGCAGGTAAGGGTGTAGAATCACTGATGACAAAACATCTGTATCAGCTTCAATCAGAGGCATTTTGATTAGCTGAGTGCTGAAATCAGCCTCAAAGCAGCGTGCATTCCATCAGTCAACACAGTACCAGCTGGCAGTCAGGCTGAAAGCTTGTGAGAGCGTAGCTGGAAGAGGTGGGGCTTAGAGCTCAGCGTGGAACCCTCCACTGTTGTGAGTGATCGGTCTCATTCTCAAGACATCTATCACGATGGAGCAAAAGAACAAGGTTGCCTGTGGTAATATCCCATATTGTGTAACATGGGTTCAATCCGCTTCATGCGAAACAAAATATACACACAAAAGCTCATCAAGACATCTATCTGGTACAAACTGTATTTACATCTCACTACCTCCCCCCCCCCAATCCCACAACCCCCTAATCCTCCATACAATGAAAAGGAAAAAAGAAAAAGGAGAAAAAGACTACACTATTATGTCTTTAAAAAAACAAAAAGTTAATTATCATCTTTATTAATTTGACCTGACATTTTGGGTTTGCTCATTTTCTAATCCACTTCTACCCCATGAAGATATCTGTATATGTTTTCAAAAAATACAAAAATACAACCATTTTAAAATGAATTAATGAAAAATAATGTGCAATGTTCATGTGTAGTGGTAGAGGAGGAAATGGGTCATCACAGGATTATCCACTAAAATAGAAAATTTGATACCAATTTGCTACAGAAAGGGAACAAACACACAGCATACTTTAAGGGAAAAGGAAAAGCTGCTTCATAATCACTTATAAATAATAACAGTACTACTACTACTAATAATAATCAAATGCCTTTTTTTCTTTTTTCTTGTCTGTTGTTTTAACAATATTATAAACAAAAGCTTTCTTTTTTTTCTTTTTCTTTCTTGGCTGTCAAAAGATTCCCCCAGCAAGCGCGGAACACAACAACAAAAAGATAAGTAACTTCACCTCTCATATAATTTTTCATTGTTTTTAACCCTTTCACTGTTGGTTAGGAGTTATTTTGTGGCCTGAAGAAGGGGATTTCCCTGAAAATTTGCATTGTGTTAGTTGTCTATGTCATAATAAATAAGCATTCTTTTGAATCTTTTATGTATTTGGATCTTTTTTGGATGTCATTTTTCACACACACACACACACACACACAGAAACAGAAAGGCAAGCTGTCATCTGCAAAAGACCAGTTCCGTGTCAGCACAATAGATGCCATCACTGGCCTGTTCATGTACCAAACTGCATCTACTGCATCCAGAGAGCGTTAGGAGGGAGACAACAAGACTTCATCTCCCTGCAAAGCCACGCAAGCATCATGCAGCACTCAGGCTGTGTCCAGTGCAACATGACATACCAGGTCAAACCAGGTCAACAATATGCACAAACAGGACCAAAAATAAGACAAAAAAAATAATTCATGTGCGCATAAGTCTATACCACAAATATCACATCACTGGGTGTTTATTCAAAGGTCCACATCAAAAGCAGAGATTCTTACAGGGTGCCCAAAATCCCCCCACCCCCACCACCCCAAAATGAATTGACAGCATAACAAAGCCAACAATCCAACACTTCCATCTACTCCTTTTGCACATGTGTGTCATCTGGTGATGAACCAATGATCCGGTTGGCCTTCAACCGGGATGCTGCTGGCGTCTATTTGACCATCGCATGCTGGGATGCCACTTAAAGCGCAGTTTTAATCCCTCAGTTCATGCTCAAAAGGCAAGGCTTTCATCTTTCACTGCATTCTGGCTGCGGCACTGCTGGGCTACAGTTACAATACATTCCATAATCCCGCTTGTGTCCGACGCCTCACTGCATCCTCATGCATGTTCACTGTCTGCCATGCGTGGCTCATGGGATGTTTAAAGTCGGACACCACCACCGCTCTCACTGCTTACTGCTTTCAGCTGACAAGGTCTTGCATCCAACACAGCCTTCATTTTTCTCTCTCCCCCCCCCCCCCCCCCCGCCCCCCCAGGAAGTGGGGTGGGGGGAGGGGGTGTACAGCCTATACACAGCAGCCTAAATGGTTGGGGGGGGAGGGGAGAGGGGGCACTGCACATGTGCATTTCCACCTGGCACTAAAACAGTGGCACTCTGCCACTCTTTGGGTAAACCTCTGAGAGTTTAAATGAAAGAACACAATAACAACAACAACAACAGACTATATATATAATTATATCATGCTGAAAGTGCTCATAACACATCACCACGTACATGCACTAGTCAGTCTGCTTTTATCTGCATGCAGATAAAACCACCAACAGGTGCTGACACCTGGTGCAGTTCTGCTTTGTGAAGCAAAATGATAACACTTTGTTGGTGTGCTTTGTGCAGTTTCACCCACATCCACTCTGAAGAGCAGAATATCTCAAATGACGGAAGAGCAGAATATCTCAAATGAAGGAAGAGCAGAATATCTCAAATGAAGGATTTTGTTTTTTTTACACCAACCTCTTCCTCATTATATTTTCCACCAAAATGCACAGTTCTACAAGCTCAACTGTATCCAGGTCTTCATCAGGCATTATTCATTCACCAATCTGTTCAAATACAATCAATTACACAGGGACAGTCAGACTTGCAGCTTTAAAAACGAAACTGGAAACACAGAACCAAATCCACAAAAACATGGCCCATTTCAACCACGAACCAGAGGCTACACAACAAAAGATGGGTGCAGGCCTGTATTTTGTAAACTCTCATGATAGCAGCATTTTCCAGCACCGGTTTCAACCAATCTGAATCACTGTAAACACTGCTGACATGTTAGTCGGCAACCACAAACACAGGAACCAAACCACAGCAACCATGCAACTAACCTGACACTTCCTTTCCTGTTAAGAGAAAAATGGAAGTACAAAAACTTTCTTTTGTCTCCTTTTCATTAAAAAAAAACAACTAATCTGAAACAAAAATGACTCATGCTAGCATTCTAAACAGACCAGATTTGACACCACAACAATCTAACAAAACACCTCAACCAAAAGCAGATAAAATACCCTGCATCTCATTTTTCACCATTTAAGTTGTCTAACTGCTGTTTTGTAGAGTGAAAAAAGGGGTTTACCCTGAAAATTTACATGTTGTGTTTTGTCATAATAAACAGCATTCTCTTTAACCTTTTATCATTTTACGTGTTTGGATCTCCTTTAGATTTGCATGCTTTTTTTGTTTCGTTTTCTGCTTTTCTTTTTTTCTCCTCATACCCATGCTAACAAATAACTGTTTGTCACAGACATTACAATTAATCTTAAAACAGGGCAAAACAGTCCTGTAACTGCTAAAGACATTACCACCCCAATAGTTACAAAACAAAAAGAGGAGTTAAAGGGGTACTGAAGCAAAGAGCAAGCTGGCCTAAAAACAAAAAATGTGTAAATATTTTCACTGACAGTCTTCATTTGGTTGTTCCACCAATATTTATGCAAAAGAAGTACTTTTGTTTGCTTCATGCCTGACCTGACGGATTTTTAAATCCAACTGCTAGGACTCATGATGTTTCTTTGGTTTGATTCCCCATTAAAAAACAACAACAAATCTTCCTCATCTCACATCAGAAACTGGCAGACCCATTTTCCTGTTCATATTATAGAGCTATACAAAAAGTTCATTCCCCTAAGCACTATAAACAGACAGACATAAATAATCTTGCAACAAAACCCGTCATGTATATTTATCCTCTTTACTCTAGTTCATGCGAGCAGAAATAATGCAATGGAGTACAGTATTGATAAATCTGCCCTTTGTTCAAAAAGCACACAACAAAACCAAAAGCATCAGTCTAGTACAGAAATGCAGCAGTAATGCAAATACAACAAGAATGGAAATGCAGCATTCTGAAAAGAAGCCGAAGTATTAAGAGCAACCCACTGGGACAGTTGCAGGAGGAAACTTAGGTGGAGAAAAAAGAAAAAAAAAGAGGCTAAATTAAAGGGATATCAGATCCCTAGGCAAGGGATGGAGATCTGTAAAATACACTGTTGCTGAAATCAGGATCTAAGAGCATTTACGGAGGCGATCTAACTGTTGCAAGCAGAGCAGAAGGAAGGAGGAGACTTAGGTGTAGAAAATACGGAAATGCTAAAAGGGACACCAGCTCCACAGACTATGGACTGAGAACCGTACAATACATTGTGTGTGGAATCAGGATCTAAGAGCATTTACTGAGGCAATCAAACCGTTGGCAGCAGAGCACGAGGAAGGAGAAACTTAGGTGTAGAAAATGCTGAAATGCTAAAAGGGACACTGGCTCCACAGACTATGGATTGAGAACTGTACACTTTACTGTGGAATCAGAATCTAAAAGCATTTACTGAGGCAATCAAACCCTTGGCAACAGATAACCATTTACTTACTGAAAACAAACATATATATATATGTAAGAACAAAACAAACACACACAAAAATTAACAACAACAAACCAGACCTTCAAGAGGTAACAAACAGCAAAAACACACACCAAAACTAACAACAAACCAAACCTTCAAGTGGTAACAAACAGCAAAAACAAACACGCACACACAAAAAGTTGGCACTTTCAGCACATCAAAGGCAATGAAAGCAACGGAGAAGGAACTAATGGTGTGAAATGAAATGAGAACGGTCATGAAGATATCGCCCCCAAACCCCACTACTTCCCTCCCTCCCTTGATCCTCACAATAAAAATAATTTAAAAAAAAAAATCCACATGACACTGAGGACAGAGACCACTTCCTCACCTCCATGATGATTTTCAGCAAGTCTACCACCAGTCCGGCAAATGTGGTCAGGCTCTTGTCACTCATGCCAACCTCCTGTTGGAACAGATTAAAGGAACACTGTCATACCAACACAACACCAAAACCCAAACAGCAAGGGCTGTTGCTTATTGAGGCAAAACACCCCTTTTACAATATGCCTAAGTACTGGAAGTCACAGTGTTATCGTCAGAGTAATATGTTAACTTTGTTTTGCACCCTGTCTCATCATTATTAACAGTACATCGAGACACCTAGTTCTGGTTGTAAAGAAACTGGCAGTGCAGATTTGGTTACAAAAGGTTGAGCAGTCCTGACGTCAGAAGATAATGCCCAGATGAACATAGAGACACAGTGATTGCAATATACCCCCTGGCTTCATTACTACTCCCCACCGAAACAACCAAAATTGATTAAAAACAAACAAAATGTGATAACCTCCCCCACCCAACTTCATTATGGGAAGGGTAGGACGTGGGGCTGGGGGGTGGGGTTATAACAACACATTATTTACAACAAGGGATAGGAGGAGAATGGGGTGGGGGTTGGGGTGGGGGGTGGGGGGTTACAACAACACATTATTTATAACAACAGGTTTTTGACAGGACCCCTCAAGTAACACAAAAGAACCATGCCATGGTTCAACTTTCAATGTCATTATGAAGCACCATCCGCTATCACAAAACGGAAGCTGACAGTCTTCTTCTTCATTTTGTTAGCTTCAAGAACAATTAGATCACAGCAAAAACGAGGCATGCAATCAATCTCAGATGACACAGAGCAAGGACACCACACTACACACCAGGCAAAGTGAAAACAGTCACCAAATAGCTTTATATTGCTTTGTTTTTGCTCATCTGTTCACTTGTCTTTTGATTGTTTGCATCTTTGCGGTGATTTTTTGGTGCCGTTGTTGTGATAAGGATTACTTTTCCTTTCAACAATCCTTCTTACCTTTCGACACAGCCGGTCTTTTCCTTTCAACAATCCTTCTTACCTTTCGACACAGCCGGTCTTTTCCTTTCAACAATCCTTCTTACCTTTCGACACAGCCGGTCTTTTCCTTTCAACAATCCTTCTTACCTTTCGACACAGCCGGTCTTTTGGAGCCTTCCCCACCTAGGAATAGAAATGGACACAGGAACAGAAATAGACACTGGAACAGAACAGACCTGGGAATAGAAATGGATATAGGTACAGAAATAGACACTGGAACAGAACAGACCTGGGAATAGAAACAGACCTAGGAATTAGAAGGATCTGGGAAAGAAACAGACATGGGAATAAAAACAGACTTAGGGTAAAACAGACCAAGGAAAGACCTATGAATAGAAACAGACATAGGATAGGACGGATCTAGGAACAGAAACAGACCTAGGAACAGGAACAGATATCGGAATCGAAACAGGCCTAGGAATAGAAACAGACTTAGGAGTAGAAACAGACCTAGGAATAGAAACAAACAGGGGAATAAAAACAGAGGATTAGAAACAGACCTGGGAATAGCAACAGACCTGAGAATAGAAACAGACCTGGGAATAGAAACACTCAAACAGACCTAGGAATAGAAACAGACATAGGAACAGAAAGAGACCTGGGAACATAAACACTCTAACAGACCTAGGAATAGAAACAGACATAGGAACAGAAACAGACCTGGGAGTAGAAACACTCAAACAGACATAGGAATAGAAACAGACATGCAGTAAACTTGAAACTATCACAGCACAACACATCGTTAAAGCAAGCATGAACCAAGTAAACTCTTTTTCTTCTTCTATGGTCCTCTTTTATGGAGGCAGCACACCTGTTATTCAGGAGATGAACTATGTACGTAACTGTTTTCAACATTTCCATGCCACAGAGCCCAGGAGCTGTGTGAAAGTCAAAGTGGCCGTCCTGGGCTCCTGTCCCTAATAAGCCTTATGGTTTCTGTGGCCGTAAAGCAACACTCAGCCAAAAATCCTTGCCACTTAGGCAGCCACATGCCATCTTCAGGTAGCCACATGCCATCTTTGAGCGTTGACACAGAATGTGTTGTATTTTTGTGTGACCAAACAATGCCATGGCTGCCACTGCTTGGGATTTCTAACATGCAGACAGATGTTAAAGGACAAGTCCAAGGTTAGGGGTAATTTTTGACACGACTTCCATTAAAGCTTGCTGAGAACGATGATGTAGGTAAAACTGTGATCTGAGGGTTATAAATGTACGAAAAAAGGCATTTTCTGATGTACCGAAAGCGATGCCATGACGCCCAAATCACGTGACCATATGCCTACTATGTCACTCTGGGGAGTTGCTGCGAAATGGCCAACTCGAGCTCTGAAGATGAAACTGATACTTTGCCCAAGAGACCCACAAGGATACAGCCGTATCAGTTTGAGCCTGCCAGGCAGGATTTTGAAAGAGTACCGGTATTCCATGGGGTTTGCGAAATCACACTCACTGAAGTGCTCGCTACACAAATGGGCGTGATGAGGTGCAGCAAGAAAGTCAGCTCGTTTGAATTGTATAAATTTAATCCACACTCGCCTCACTGCAGGTCGATTGCACAGGAGCTCATGCATTGTTATACCTGGGGTCGTCTGTGAATTGTTACAGTTCGCGGCAACACAGTAGGCCGGCATAGTTAACTTTTTTGTCGACCACACGCATACACAGTTTACTGAAGAATCTAAGATGGCAACCACACTGATTCCCCAGACTGACATCACTTCTGGGAAAAGTCACATGACTGATGGAGAACCCGAGACTGTAGTCTCGGCCAGCCTACAGAAAATAAAATCAATTAAAAACCCAATTAAACATTTTTTTTAGATTTTTTACTTCATTAAATCTGAAACTAGTGACTCATTTGCCAGTCACTTCAATGGTCATTTTGCATACTTAAAAACCTTGGACTTTTACTTTAATGCTTGACCGAACAATGGCATGGCTGCCAACACCTGGAATTTCTAACTTGCAGACAGCTGTTAACATTTGACCAAACAATGGCATGCCTGAGATTTCTAACTTGCAGACAGATGTTAATGTTTGACCAAGCAATGGCATGGCTGCAAATGCTTGGGATTTCTAACATGCAGGCAGATGCTAATGCTTGTACCTGCACACACAGGCTGTGCAAACACTGTGAGGGGGGCAGCACTCAAAGTTGACCCTGGGAGAAAAAAAAAACTTGCAGCACAACAGCTAATTCTCTCGGCGAGCTTTCTCGTCACTATCAAGACAACAGAACTCACTGAGCTCAGGGTTTCAGGGGAGAACACTCCCCACCCACTCACCTTTTCCATCAGCTGGGCGGCAGCGGAGAATCTCTTGATGACGAACATGTGCCACATCATGCTGGACACACCTGCGACGACAATGCCTCAACATAAAGCTTCCAAAAACAAAATCTCAACATGAAACTTCCCAAAGCAACACCTCAACATAAAGCTTCCCAAATATGGAACTGGTCCCTTGGTGACAAACACATGCCACAGCATGTTGGACAAACCTGCAAAACCTCAACATAAAGCTTCCCAAAACAACACCTCAGCATAAAGCTTCCCAAAACAACACCTCAGCATAAAGCTTCCCAAAACACCTCAACATAAAGCTCCCCAAAACAACACCTCAACATAAAGCTTCCCAAAACACCTCAGCATAACGCTTCCCAAAACAACACCTCAACATAAAGCTTCCCAAAACAACACCTCAACATATAGCTTCCCAAAACAAAACCTCAACACAAAGCATCCCAAAACAACACCTCAACATAAAGCTTCCCAAAACAAAACCTCAACATAAAGCTTCCCAAAACAACACCTCAACATAAAGCTTCCCAAAACTAGACCTCAACAAAAAGCTTCCAAATGTCAAAATGGTGTGTGTGTGTGCATGCGTATGCATGTGCGTGTGTGTGCTTGTGTGTATGCATGCATTTCAAAAGTATATACACTGCAAAGTGCCTAGGGTTGAAGGGTAGGCGCTGCATAAGTGTACACTAATTATTATCATTACACTCCTTCCATACATTTTTTAACTCCTTTTCCGACACACTTCCATCTGGCAGAAGCCATTCTGATGGTCTCAGCCACCTTGTCAGCCACCTTGTCATTATGAGCAAGAGGCCGCCACTGGAAACAAAGAAAAATCCAAACCAAACCTGCCCAGGTGACACTGACCTTGCCGGAGGACAGCATTCTGCACCAGCTTGAGGTACTCCAGGGACAGCTGCAGGTGTTTTACCTCCTGATGGGGCAGAAAATGAAATTTAGGTCAGGTCACGTGTAATTCTGCTTTTTTGTGGTTGTTGTGTTTCTCTTCCTCACTCATTTTTGTTTTGTTATGTTCTAACAGCTGTTTATGTTATGATGTGTGTGTGTGTGTGTGTGTGTGTGTGTGTGTGTGTGTGTGTGTGTGTGTGTGTGTGTGTGTGTGTGTGTGTTTGTGTTGTGTGTGTGTGCGTGTGTGTGTGTGTGTTGCATGTGTTTTGTACGTGTGTGCAGAGTGTGTGTGTGTATGTGTGTGTGTTGTGTGTGCATGCATTGTGTTTGTGTGTGGTGTGCATGTGTGTGTGTGTGTGTGTGCATGTGTGTTTGTGCATGTGTGTGTGTGCACGTGTGAGACACTCCGTGTGCATGCATGCATGCGTGTGTGCATGCGTGTGCTTGGATGGGCCTGGTACTCTATAGTAGCACTTTGCACTTAGGCTCAGCTTGGGTAATGGAGTTGTATGGTTGTTATATGGATGTGACACTGCCAATGACGACAAATAATTGAATGAACCAACACCAAGAATCATTCCTGGTGCTTTTTACTTGGCAAGAATAAAATTCTCATGCCTTATGCATACCTGTCAACCCATACAGTTTACCGGTACAAAATATAGTTTTTTCATTATTTTGGGGGGATATGGCCATATTTCAAAATGGATACAGGAAAACATAATTTTCACAAGATATTGTTTTTGTTTTAAACTGAGCAAAAAGATTTAAAAACTGTTGAAGGAGCAGCCGACACATGCCATCGCCAAATGCACACTGACTGGCCTAGTGAAATAGTCCAAGGAATCTCGTAGAAGTGAGATTTGAAGTCACACATGTATATTTCGCACAATATTGCTTCTTCCTTCTACTGCCCCACATGCCAGTTGGAACTCAAAATGCTGATGCCACCAGCGAAAAAAACAAAAGACCTCGGCCTGCATAAGGGAAATACAGGTTCACAAACTCTGGACTAAGGTTTACTCCCAAAAGGGGTAGCGTGTTAGGCAAACAATTCCCTTTGTTAATTCCACGCCCAAAGACACAGGGGAAGAAAAAAAAACACTCCCTTACCTCCGCATCCTTGTTCCAAAGCACAGCATACTCCCAGCTACAGTTGGAGAGGAGGATGTCGTTGTCCAGGCTGTTGGGGAACCGCTTCCGCAGGTCTTCCAGGTAAGCTTTGAAACAAAACAGAATCAGGTGATGTGTCAGTATATACACAAGGGTATCATTTCTTCAGTTTACTTCGGTATTCCACAGGTCTGCAACAGAACCGTTCAGATGAAGTGTCATTAATATGCGTGGGTTTTCTTTTGTTAATTTTACCTTGGTGTTCCACAGGTCTGCAACAGAACCCTTTTCAACAAAATACGACAGAATCAAATAAAAACATTCCAACCTCACTTGATGCACACACACACAAAAAGAACTTTCATCCGAGCATTGCCACAAACCTGACAAATAGGTATGATTTTAATGCTTGTAATAGCGTAAGAGATATTTTGTACAATTCTGATAATACAACTTCTACTGTTAAGTTGATTGTTCATAGTCCTGTAGGTAAGTTAGCATAACTTACTAACATACAGATGTGTGTGTGTGTGTGTGTGTGTGTGTGTGTGTGTTGTGTGCATGCATGCAAGCATCCAAGCAAGTGAGCGGGCGTGTGTGAGTGTGTGTGTGTGTGTGTGTGTGTGTGTGTGTGTGTGTGTGTGTGTGTGTGTGTGTGTGTGTGTGTGTGTGTAATATCACCTTGCAGTAAACAGACATAAAATATGTTGATTAATTGATTGACAAACCTGACAAGACTTTAAGTGAGGTGCATCTTTTCCAGCAGCCTCTACTGAAGGACACTCGACAAAAGCAGAAACCAAAGCCATAACCACTCGTGCTGACTTACACTGCAACCTCTCCAGCTTCGTCACACTCGGAACCGCCTGCGGCTGCTCCTCCTCTGACGGTGCCGAGTCGTCCTGATCTTGGACTTGGCCGTCACCTTCTGGTGGCAGCTTGAACAGTGACTTGGCCCCCAGGCCCTGGCTGGCAACGTACCGGGCTACCAGCTCTGAGATGGCCCCTGGAGAGAAGGGATAAAAATTGGTGATTAGATCTTAAGGACTTGGCCCCTACACCTTGGCTGGCAACGTACCGGGCTACCAGCTCTGAGATGGCCCCTGGAGAGAAGGGATAAAAACTGGTGATTAGATCTTAAGGACTTGGCCCCACACCTTGGCTGGCAACATACCAGGCTACCAGCTCTGAGATGGACCCTGGAGAGAAGGGAGAGAAATTGGTGATTAGATCTTAATGACCTGGCCCCCAGGCCTTGGCTGGCAACGTATCAGGCTACAAGCTCTGAGATGGACCCTGGAGAGAAGGGATAAAAATTGGTGATTAGATCTTAAGGACTTGGCTCCGAGGCCTTGGCTGGCAACGTACCGGGCTACCAGCTCTGAGATGGACCCTGGAGAAGTAGTAAGTTGGTGTTTTATGCCCAGTCAACCACTGCGGTTATATCAGGGTGAGGACCCTGGAGAGAAGGGAGAGAATTTGGTGATGAGACCTTAATGCCCCATTAACTGCACGGGGCTGAAGGACCCCTAGAGTGTTCTGCTGGGTACAACTGCGTCTACCCAGCCACCCCCAGAGTGTTCAGGTGGGTACAACTGCATCTACCCCGTGACCCCCAGAGCGTTCAGGTGGGTACAACTGCATCTACCCAGTGACCCCCAGAGTGTTCAGCAGGGTACAACTGCATCTACCCAGTTGTGTTGAGGCAGAGCGGCTCAGGTGGGAAACACTCCAACAACAACAACAACAGCAACAGCAACAACAACAGTCTGTTAACTCTTCCCCTTCCAGCAGCTTGGACACGGACACTCTGACAGGTACAACCACAGCTGCTGTGCGACCCACAGAGTGTTCAGATTGGAAACACTCCACCAACAACAACAACAACAGCAACAACAACAACAATAACAACAGCAACAACAGTCTGTTAACTCTTCCTCCTTCCAGCAGCTTGGACTCAGACAATGATGGGTACAACTGCATCTGCTGTGCGACCCCCCGAGTGCTCAGCTTGGAAACACTCCAACAACAACAACAACAACAACAACAACAACAACAACAGTCTGTTAACTCTTCCCCCTTCCAGCAGCTTGGACACGGACACTCTGACAGGTACAACCGCAGCTGCTGTGCGACCCACAGAGTGTTCAGCTTGGAAACACAACAACAACAACAACAACAACAACAGTGCGTTACCTCTTCCCCCTTCCAGCAGCTTGGACACGGACACTCTGACGGGCTCCTTGGCGGAGGCTTCCGACTCGCCCGGCGTCCTCTCGCTGGCGGGGATGTTGATGTGCAGCAGGGCGCTGAGGGCCAGCGTGTCCTCCAGCTGCTTCAGCAGCACCTCCCACTCCACCATGTCCACCGACAGGTTCACCCAGCTGGACAGGTCGCTGGACTGGTTCATCTTCTCCTCCTCCGCTGCGGCCTCCTTTTTCTCTCGGTTGTTGTCCTTGTCGTTGTCCTTGTCCTCCTCCTTGTCGGAGGCTGTGTCAGCGTCCGGGTCCTGGAGGGAAGGGTCCATAAAAATAGGGCTTTATTCTATGGTTTTTAAAACTTGGCCAACTGCAGGGATCGCACACAAGCACACATGCACACACAAAACAGACACCACACACATACACATGCACACACAACAGACACCACACACACACTCATACACACACACAGAGTAGACATTCCATTTTAAACATACCAATTTCATGAAGTATCAAAACAAATTCTGGTTGTTGGGAAAGTGCTCACAAAAAAAGAAAAAAAAGAGGAAGGAATAAAGCAACAGTAAAATTGCTCAGACAGTGAAACTACTACACTTTAAAAAAAAGTCCACCAACCCCCACCCACCCTGCATTCCCCCAAATGTAAGCACGGACACATGATGCTGTCTACACAGAAGAGTCCTGAGAAAAATTAACATGCATCTAAACTTGCTCTGTTAAAAAAAAACTCCAAACTTGGTGATTCTTAAGCCCACTACTAAAGCCAAGTCCATGAGAGGTGCTACACTTACCCCCCCCCCCCCCCCCCCAGGACACACACTCCCCCTCATATAAATACAATACAAAAGACCATCCCAGCATCCACACCTTTGCCTCT
>OY757543.1:21690152-21710152 GCA_963584105.1 Alviniconcha strummeri | reverse complement strand
TTTTGTTTTTATAGATATAAATACTGTGAATAATACAGTATTATTTCTATATTATGCATGACTGCATTAAACTTAACATCAGTTCATCAAAGCTTTTTTGTTTTTGTACTGAGAATTAAAAATCAAATGTAGCAACTGTTTCAAGGATCAGTGTTTCATGACTATGTGTCAGTGTAGCAACTGTTTCAAGGATCAGTGTTTCATGACTATGTGTACAGCAAGTGTTTCAAGCCAAACTGTCATTTTCTTTGGATCAGATTTCATGCCACAGCACACACTGTACTTACTGGCCATTGAACAGCTCATCTTAGATCCAAACAGCACAAGCTGGATTTCAATCTGATACCAGAAACTGCTTGTTGGTGATGTGAAAGTCTGCAGATTCCCATGGCATTTCATGGTACAAGTACTGGCATCTAGTAACACCATTGCTTCCCGTCCCTCATAAGCCTTATGGTTTCTGTGGACTCTAAGCACCATGTTTACTTACTTAATTACTTATATACCATTGCTTGAAAGTGGATTGGGGCCTTTATCTCACTCCACAATCCATATATTTTTTAACATTCATAAGCAAACTGCCCCCACTCATTCTTTTTCATCCTCCTACTCATTCTTTTTCATCCTCCCACTCATTCTTTTTCATCCTCCCACTCATTCTTTTTCATCCTCCCACTCATTCTTTTTCATCCTCCCACTCATTCTTTTTCATCCTCCCCACACTCCTTTCCTTTCTCTTACCTTTGGACGACAGGTGAGCAATGCATGCTTGGACAACGTCCTGCATGAAACTGACTGACAGGTAACGTGTGCTTAGGATACGCTCCAAAGCCTGGCAACATTAGAACAGAAGGACAGAGTGAAGTCTAAATCTGTCGTGTGCACACAAACACACCAAAGAATAAACGACACTAAAGCGCATCAACCATTATCCACATTAAAATGGCTCAACCATTATCAACATTAAAATGGATCAACCATTATCAACATTAAAACTGATCAACAATTACGGTTATCAAGATCAAAATGGATCAACCATTATCAACAGCAAAATGGATCAAATATTATGGTTATAAACATTAAAATGGATCAACCATGATCAGCATCAAAATGGAAATCAACCGTTATTTTTATCAACATTACAACAAATCAACCATTATCAATATTAAAATGGATCAACCATTACCAACGTTTTAACAGATCAACCATTATGATTCTCCATTAAATGGATCAGCCATGATCAACATTAAACCTGATCGACCATTATTACTGTCAACATTAAAACAGATTGACCATTATGATTATCAGCATTAAAACAGATCAACCAATGAAACAGCTGACCTGGTGACTGATGCTGGCTATCCGGATGTCCAGAAAAATATCCTTCACTGTGTTTTGCAGACTTTCTGAAACAGGACACAGAATTCATCACTAACAACCGGTGAACCTCTTCTCCATATCAAACCACTCTCTGAACTCGTAATTTTTTACCAACCCCTGGAAAAAAAAGAAAAAAAAGAAGATGTAAATAATCACTTGAAAACAAACTATCTATAGGTATCAGAGCCATTTTTAAACGGCTGAATGAAAAATGCAAGTCACCGATGCAAATAACAATAATGGGATCTTAGAGTGCCATTTCTCAACTAAGCCATAGGCACGTACAAAAAAACAAATGAACGAACAAACAAAACGGGTAGGATCCACTGAGGGATTTGCGCATGCATCAAGGAGAGGAAGTCTCCCGCACACCATACATGAGGCATGGTACGCCACGCACTCCATAAATGCGCAAAAACAAACGACCCACAAAAGCACACGCAACATCAGCACGCACACATTTCTCACCAACATGCCCTCCCTCACATTAAAAAGGCTGTCTCATACTGCCAGTCTGTCAGACCCACCTGTCTCAGCTGATGCTTCCTTCAATGCAGTTTTCAGCTTCTTCAGCAAGTGCAGATCTCTGGCTCTTTTGCTGCTCTTGTCGCTGCAACAGGCATCAACCTTTAGTCAGCTTTGCCGTTTCATCAACGAAAGTGACGATTCACAAAAATGATGTGCTTTAACTTTCACGGCGCAGTCACACATTTATAGCTCATGGAGCAACCAAAAGAAAGAGAGAGGAAAAAAAAGAAAAACTTTCAATGGTTAATAACAAAATGTTAAATGAAAACGGTCACACTGAACATTAAAAGTACTTTAAAATTAAATTTCTCATTACTAATTCTATACTTGCTGTAGCTACAAAGACCACACACAAGCCTTCAAGCTGCCAACACAAAAGAAGACCAATCTACTTTCCAAGAAGCAAAACGCAGCATGTACAGAACATTTCTGAGCTCACACACATGTATACTACCTCGCACAGACACAGACTGAACAGCGACTTGTCAAACCCACCTGAGGGACAAGTGAAAAGGAATGTCCAGCGTTTTCACAGACCCCTCCGGATCAACAAGTGCGCACTGAAAAGCTCTCGACCTGACCCCGCGGCACGTGACGTTGTTCAATCCCAGGAGGCCGTAGGACGGACACACCAGGATGCAATGCTTGCTGACGTTGAATGCGGCCACCCTGGGGCCGTGGACTGCAGTCCAAACTTCCAGGATGCCCCGACGCGGAGCGTAAATGATCAGAAACTGAGCCACACGAGAGTCGCTGGGGCTGTTCCGTCGGCTTCCTTCATCCTCTCTGACCTGCACCCAGCCTATCTGTGCATCTCTGTAACCTGCCAGGAAACCAGTCCATATTACAGCAGTTGCAGAAAATTGCATGCTGCAGTCAGAAACATCAGTGACATGGGTTTGTGTGAGGCGCTTGCTGAACCAGGGCCAGAGGATTTTCTGCCTGCTTTTGAAACCTAGCAACAGGTGGTGCCTTAGTACCCTCTATACCACAGCTAGCTCATCATAGCAGAAGCACAGGAATTTTTCCTCCTGATTTTGCAGTCTGGAACGAGATCAAATCCACCCCCCCACCCCCAAAGGAACAAGCAAACAGCAACAACAACAACAAAAAAGACAACAACAAAAATCACCCTATGGCCTATCA
This sequence comes from Alviniconcha strummeri, assembly GCA_963584105.1. Lineage (NCBI taxonomy): Eukaryota > Metazoa > Mollusca > Gastropoda > Provannidae > Alviniconcha > Alviniconcha strummeri. The sequence continues at coordinate 21,707,098 of OY757543.1, read as the reverse complement.
ATAAAATTAAAAAAACAAGAAGCAACAAACTATGATGTCACGTAGCATAAAAAGTATTCAATACCTCTGTGGGGTGAGGGGGGCGTAAAACATGTGCCATACATTGTCATCCACACTGCACAGCGAATAAATGCCCTCAAAAATGCTCCTAGCTGTCTCACCTTTCCACATGCGGACCGCCACACCTCTCTGCACATCAACGAGGGTGACGCGACCGAAGCTGTCAGTGGTGGCAATGTAGTTGTAGCAGGGAGACAGAACTATGCTGTCTGCAGTGCGTCTCTTGTCCGGCAAACCAAACCTGCACAGCCACCGACACCGTGCACATCACTGCCCTACCCGCATGGCCACTGCCACGGACTAAAACTGGTCACCCATCACAAGATTCAGATTTGTGTGTGCATGCAACCCTATATATGTGTGTGAATGTGTGAGTGCACATAATCATGTGTGTGTGTGTGTGTGTGCGTGTGTGTTTCATCATGCTTTGTATGACAATGTTTATTAATCTGTGTATGCTTTGTTTATATACCACTGATTTGTATATGGGTATTTGTGAGTTGCATGTTTTTAAGTTCTAAAGCACTTCAAGTCTCTGAAAGTGATCTATAAACTCCCTATTATTACTATTATATTCATGACTTGTGCGCACACTGGCAGCATTCATACATGTGCATGCAATCATGTGCATACATGAGCAGTGGAGTAGCAGACATGGGTTATCACATTTCGGCCTGTGTAATGCAGGCTTGGCCACTTTCCCATGCCCAAGAAAACTCTGGCTGCTTGTTGACTTGCGACGGCAATGTCCAAAAATTCTGGCAGAATGCTTGTTTGTGCACATATACCAGTAACACTGGGTGTGAATTAAAGGGACAAAAATGTATTAAGCAAGATTTCCTCAAGAACTTCTCACTGTGAATCTTTTACACTTCACCATCATCTGTCATGTCAGTGAAGCAGACAACTTATAAAATCAATATTAAATTAATGGTAATTTTAATCACAGCTTATTTTACTGCAGATCACCTTCTTCTCACCTTTTTCAAGCACACGAGAAGTTACTTTTGGTTCAATTTGGACTCAAAAACTCTATTTTACAAGGATTGTAGTCTAGTCTGTAAACAACCAGTCATTAATAACTACTGGTGAATCATAATTAAAAACAAAAATGTACAAGGCATCATTTATATACATAAATGCAGCATGAATGAATGAGTGAAAATGTATGCATGAATCATAAAAAGGCCTAAACAAACCCACTGTGTTCACAGCACCAGATGCACACATCACACAGTGCATACACCACTCAATTATACATGTATTTTTAAGCATACAACCAGCAGATAAAGCAGCAGAAAATCTAATAAATTAAGGGCTCCAACAAGGCTAGCTCCTTGAAGGAATAATACTTTATTGTCCTTAAAAGGAAATTTGCTTTGAAAAATACCATCACGTAACAAGTAAATGAACAAAACTGTTCAGGAAAACAAGGGGGAAAAAAAGTGTTTAAACAAATTACAGTTATAGCTAAAACAAGTTAAAAACAATGTAAAATAATAATAGTAATAATAAAAGTATTTTTAAAGTGCAAAATCTTGTCCCTAGAGACTATTCTAACTGCGCACGCACACACACACACACATACACACACACACACATACACACACATGTGCACCCACACACATACACACACACACACACACACACACACACATGTGCACCCACACACACAAGCATTCTGACTATACAAAGCTAAATACACACAGCTTAAAACAGGCAGCAAACGCCCGGGAGACTTGGAATGGATAAAGACGCACAGAACAGAAAACATGGCGGGTCTACAATTTTGGGAAATATATACAACATATATAAGATACATGTTATATCTACTTCATTGTTTGTGCATTTATGTTTGAAATATGTTTGAAAGATAACATATGTTTAAAATATGTTTGAAAGATATCATATGCACACCTGCATTCACGCCCGCACACGCGCGTGCACACACACACACACACTTAAGAATGCAATGAGCGCAGCGACTGACCTGAAAGGAAGAGGAGCAGCGGGTTCAATCTTCGGCAGTTTCTCTTTGGCCTCTTCCTTCTGCTTGCCCCCAAAGCTCAGCCACCCACTGCAACAGTGCACAGCACAGCCAGGAATGACAGCTGGACAGTGTGCAGACAGAGAGGTACACTCGTGTGGAAGGATGGACTACCACACGCATGGAGTGTTTCACGTGATGTGTGTGAAAAACAAGAACATGTTTGTGTGTACACACGCACACACACACGCACAAAGTGCTTGCACGCATGCATGTGTGCACATATGCCTGCATGCATGCACACAAACACACACACACAATCACAGATGCATACACACATGCACACACACACGCACGCACACACGCGCATGCCACACACACACACACACACACACACACACACACACACACACACCATCATCCATACACACAACCCCCTTGCTCCTCTCCCCCTACCCCCACCCCATACCCACCAATATAAATAAGCTTGTATGCACACACACACACACACACACACACACACACACACACACACACACACACACACACACAATACCAACAACCTGGGACCAGCAAAATGAGCAAACCTGGCTGCTGACAGGAGAGCTGACTTCAGTTTGTGAGCCATTGCCATTGCCACTTCAGACAGGATTGGCTGCATGGTTCCCTGAACAACAACAATTACAATTAGCAGTGCTAAAGCAAGCATGCTTACATAAACATGATACAGACAAAAGCAAACAGGGTCTTGACCATCTAAGTATACCATGAGAGGAAAACCAAAGGCTCATTTTCAGGAACAAGCCATAAATCTGACCGTGATGATTTTTTGATTTTTTTAGAGTTACTTTACTCCCATCACCAAACACAGAGAGACAGCTTTAACACCCTACACACACACCACCAGCCAAGAGTGTGTAACACAAACGTACCTCAATGGCATAAAAGAAGGCCACGTAGGGCCCCGTGCCAGAGGTGATGTAGACAGACGCAGCAGGTGGGCTGGTGCGGGGCACAGCGCCAAAACCACCCTGCATCGAGGCATTCCTCAGCTGGTCAAATGAACTTGGACAGGTCACACCTGCATGTAAAATCACATGGTTAGTTAGTGCTTGCATTTCAATGTTCCCGTTAACCACATAGATACACAAATAATGGGGGCTTCCAAACTGACTGGTTTCTTGTATAAAACAAGTCCAAGAGTAGATAAGCATCCTGACAGGAGAGCTGACTTAGCCTTCGCCAGATGTTGTGGGTAAAACCAAAACAACAAAAAACGACACATTTTCATTAACAATCTTCAGTCAATCTTTACAGTGTTGATACCAAACTTAATGACTTTGTCAACAAGTGTGGGCATGTGCCCACCAGGAGTGGTAAAAATAACCTCTGTGTATGTCGTGGGTTGCAAAACTACCCATACTCTCAAAGACGGAACCTTGCACACTGTACATTCTGGGTGCAACTCTACCCATGCTTGCATCCAGCATGCCATGGGTGCAAAACTATCTTACTCTAGAGAGAAATAGCTACCTCTGACCCAAAACTATGCGTTATGCATGGTCTCAGCTGTATACAGCAGTGTATGTGTTCTGCACCCATAACATGCAGTAAGGTATTTTTTAATAGTCAATAAAATGCCTTATAAAAAGAGGCAAGGGAGGTTTTAAAACGCCTAGATATGAAAACCACGGGTGGTTTTGCACCCACAATGTCCAGTGTGCATTTTCAGGCGATGTACAGGGAAGGTTAACAAATCTGATGTATGTTTTAATATGTGGGCACAGAATTACAGTGTTTACATGTAGACAGACAAAAATCTTTGTACATGCATGCACACACACTCTCTCTATCTCCCTTATACACACTCTCTCTTACACGCACAAACACACACACACACACAACACACACACACACACACACACACACACACACACACACACACACACACACACACACACACACACACACCACACAAAAGGAGAGAAAAGGAGAAACAGAACGAGCAAAAGGCAGATAACAGTGGAGGTGGAGGAGGAAACAAACGATGCACTGACCACAGCTGACAAGATCGTTGATGCGCTCCTGGTCATTTAGCGCCCATTTCTTGTATGCAAGAGGCGGTGGCTGGACGTAGCTCTCCCCTCCGCTGGCAGTGGCTGAAAGACCACACACCACACAACATGTGACTGCCGCGGTCGTTCACCTTTGTCCAGCTTCCCCAACTACAGACTGCATGCGCTCATGATGGGCACTGTCTCTACATGCATGTATGCACAACAGCTGCACTGATTTATGTGCGAAGTAATGATGGAACCAGGACACATGATACTCATGCCTAACTGCTGGCATTTATGGATGCAGCAGGCGTGATGCCCACAAATTGAGAAAATCATGAACCATATTTAGTGCCCTTTCTGTGTTCATCTTGCTGTTGATGCACTATTTATCATTTCCTCTTTCTGGTGCACTTCTGTATTTGTCCTGTTTTGGGTGCACTTCCGTATTTTGGGGCTTGGTGCACGTTTGTGTTCATGTTGTTTTTGGTGCACCTCTGTGTTTGTCCTGCTTTTAGTGCATTTCTGTGTTTATTTTGTTGTGCACTTTTGTGTTTGTCCCTTTGGTGCACTTCTGGTGTTTGTCCTCTTTTTGGTGCAGTTCTGGTGTTTGTCCTCATTTTTGTGCACTTCTGTGTTTGTCTTCCTTTTGGTGCACTTCTGGTGTTTGTACTCTTTTTGGTGCACTTCTGTGTTTGTCCTCTTTTTGGTGCACTTTTGTGTTTGTCCTCTTTTTGGTGCATTTCTGGTGTTTGTCCTCTTTTGGGTGCACTTCTGTGTTTGTCCTCTTTTTAGTGCACTTTGGTGTTTGTCCTCTTTTTGGAGAACTTCAGGTGTTTGTCCCTTTGGTGCACTTTTGGTGTTTGTTCTGTTTGTGCATTTATACTTTCATAGTGTTTTTCCTCTTTGTGGTGCACTTTTGTGTTCATCCTCTTTTGGTGCACTTTGGGCGTTTGTCCTTTCAGTGCACTTCCAGTGTTTTTCCTCTTTATGGAACAATTTGTCCTCCTTTGTGTGCACTTCTGTTTTTGTCATTTTGGTTGTCCTCTTTTTGTGCACTTCCGTTTTGGTCATTCTGGTGCATTTCTTTGTTTGTCCTGCATTTGGTGCATTTCTGTGTTTGTCTTCTTTTGTATGCACTTCCATTTTTGTCTTGCTTTTGGAACACTTCTTTGTCACAACATTGGTGCACCTCTGTGTTTGTCACCTTAACTGTGCACTTCTTTACACGTTCTGCTCTTGGTGCACGTCCACATTTCTCCAATCGTTGATAAACTTCTCTGTTTGCCCAGTTTTACATCATTTCTGTGTTTACCCTCTCTATGGTGCACTTCTGTATACATTTATTCTGCTTTAGGTGCACTTTGTCCTGTTTTTGATGAACTCTGTTAGCCTAATTTCACGTCATATCTGTGTTCATCCTGGTTTTAGTGTACTTACTCCTCCTTTTGACACATTTCCATATTTGTCCTGTTTTGGGTGCACTTTTGTGTCTCTCTTGTTTCTGGTGCACTTTTGTGTCTCTCTTGTTTCTGGTGCACTTATGCATCTGTCCTGTGTTACTGGGCACTTCTGTTCAGTCACATCACCCCTGTGTTACTTTGTCCCGTTTCTGGCGCATGCATACTTTGTCTATTTCTGATGCACTTCTGTATTTGCTCCATTTCTCATGAACTTCTCCATTTGCCCCATTCCAGGACACTTGTGTTTGTCCCCTTTTTGACACATTCTGTATTTGTCCTGTGCTTGGAGCACTTCTGTATGTATGCACCTCTCCATTCACCCCACTTTAGTGCATTTCTGTGTTTGTCCTCTTTTTTGACACTCTCCTGTTTTTGTCCTCATATATGTCCTAGTTCTGGTGCATTTTTCCATTCACCTGACTTCAGTACACTTTTGTGTTTGTCCTCTTTTTGACATTCTTCTACATTTGCCTGGTGTCTCGTGCACTTCTGTATTTATCCCATTTCTGATGCTCTTCTGTATCTGTCCTGTTTCCAGTGAACTTTTTTCTTCACCCCACTTCAGGTCACTTCCGTCTTTTTCCTGTTTACAGTGCACTTCTGAGTTTGTCCTCTTTTTGACAGACTTGTTTTCCTGTCTGGTGCACTTCTGTATTCATCCTATTTCTGGTCAACTTTTGTATCTGTACTGTTTCTGGTGAAGCAGTACTTTCTGTTATTTCCTAGTATCTGTCCTGTTTTTGGCGAACTCCTGGTTCTGGTGAACTTCTCTGTTCACCCCATTTCAAGTCACTTCTGTGTTTGTCCTGTTTTTAGTGCATTTCTGAGTTTGTCCTCTTTTTGATTCACCTCTGTTTGTCCTGTCTAGTGCAATTCTCCATTTGTCTTGTTTCAGATGCACTTCTGTATTTGTTTCTGATGCACTTCTGTATCTTTCCTGATTCTGATGCACCTCTGTATTTGTCCTGTTTCAGTTGTTGTTGATAAATTTATGGTGCATTTATCTGTCCTGTTTGTGGTGCACCTCTGTATTAGTTCTGTTTTTGGTGCATCTTTTTGGTTCCATTTCTGGTGCACTTCTTTGTTTCTGGTGCACTTCTGTATCTGCCCCATTTCTGGTGCACTTCTGTATCTGCCCTGTCTCAGGTACACTTCTTTTGCCTTGTTTCTGGTGCAGTTCTTCAGCTGTCTTGTTTTTGGTGCACTTCATTTGTCTTGTTTCTGATGCACTTCTTCAGCTGTCTTGTTTCTGGTGCACTTCTTCAGCTGTCTTGTTTCTGGTGCACTTCTTCAGCTGTCTTGTTTCTGGTGCACTTCTTCTTCTGGTGCACTTCTTCTGTCTTGTTTCTGGTGCATTTCTTCAGCTGTCCTGTTTCTGGTGCACTTCTTCTTCTGGTGCACTTCTTCTGTCTTGTTTCTGGTGCACTTCTTCAGCTGTCCTGTTTCTGGTGCACTTCTTCTTCTGGTGCACTTCTTCTGTCTTGTTTCTGGTGCATTTCTTCAGCTGTCCTGTTTCTGGTGCACTTCTTCTTCTGGTGCACTTCTTCTGTCTTGTTTCTGGTGCATTTCTTCAGCTGTCCTGTTTCTGGTGCATTTCTTCAGCTGTCTTGTTTCTGGTGCACTTCTTCAGCTGTCCTGTTTCTGGTGCACTTCTTCAGCTGTCCTGTTTCTGGTGCATTTCTTCAGCTGTCCTGTTTCTGGTGCATTTCTTCAGCTGTCTTGTTTCTGGTGCACTTCTTCAGCTGTCCTGTTTCTGGTGCACTTCTTCAGCTGTCCTGTTTCTGGTGCACTTCTTCAGCTGTCCTGTTTCTGGTGCACTTTCTGCAGGAGCTGCCACAAATATAATTTTTGTTGTGACAAAAGTTTTGTCATGACAAACATGTGTTTTGTCATGACAAAAGTATGGTTGCCGCAATTTTGTTGCAACAAAAATATGTTTGTCACAACAAAAGTTTCACTGCTACAAGCATACTTTTGTCACAACAAAAGACATGTTTTGTTGCAACGAACATGTACTGGCAGCTCCCACCTATAACAGTTTCTGAGACACTTCGGCATTTGTCATGTTTACTGTGCACTTCGGTGATTATTCAGTTTCTGGTGCACTTCTGTGTTTGCCCCATTTTCAGCATACTTCTGTTTGTTCTGCCCTTATTGTACTGCTATTTGATTTCCACAATACTCCAACTGTTCTGTTTTAGATACAATTCTCTGTTTGCCCTGTTTCATAGCACTGTGGCCTGTTTAGGATTCACCTCTGTTTTCAGTTCATTTCTGTTTGTCCTCTTTTCATGCACTTCTGCAATTGTCTTATTATTTTAATTTTAGGCCACTTTTCTTCTTTTTGATGGACATCAGTGTTTGCCAATTTTGATGCACTTCTGTATTTACCCCATTTTCAATGCATTTTTCTGCTGCCTGGTTTTCGATGTAATTCTGCTGTTGTCCTCTTTTCAGTGCACTTTACAGTGTACTTCTCTGTTTGTCCATTTTCAGTGCACTTCTCTGTTTGTCCTGCTTTCATTGCACTTCTGCATATATCCTCTTTATCTGTGAACTTCTTTGTCCCGTTTTCTGAAGCACTTCTCAATTTTGTCCTCTTTTTAGTGTGCTTCTCCATTTGTCCTCCTTTTAGTACACTTCCCTCTTTGTACTTTGCCTGATATAACCATCCTGGTTCACTGGGCATAAAACAACAACAACAATACTTACCTTTTTGTCCTGAGTTTCAGGCACTTCTCTGTGTGTTCTCTTTTTGATGCACTTCTGTGTTTGATCAGGTTTTGGTGCACTTCCATGTTTTTTTGCTCCATTTTCAGCACGCTTCTCTTTGTGCATCCCTTTGTTCTGTTTTCAGTGCATTGCTCTGTACTGGTTTTAGTGCTTTTTCCCCCTCCATGCACTTGAACATTTGTCCTGGTTTTAGTGCTCTTCTCCATTTGTCTCATTTCTGATGTGCTGTATTTGCCTTGTTTTGGGTCATCTACATCAAGTTGGTTTTCAAATGCATTTTTCTTTTGTCCCATTTTTCACTCACACATATGTATACTTTTCAGTGCACATTTAGTGCTTTTTTCCCTCCATGCATTTGAACATCTGTCCTGGTTTCAGTGCTCTTCTCCATTTGTCCTGTTTCTGATGTGCTGTATTTGCCCTGGTTTTGGCCATCTGCATTGAGCTGGTTTTCATTGCACTTTTCTTTTGTCCAATCTTTGACTAGCATATGAGCATGTGCCAAAAGGTGCTGCTTAGAAGGTGGACATTAGAGTGAAAAATAAAAGCAGAAAAGTCATTTAGCAAGTAACACCATTTAAAAGATAAGTCTTTTTTATATACATTTCAGGTCTAAAAAAGATAACTTGATGAAGCAAGTCTGAGAAAAAGACATTTAAAGACGGACACCTGAATCTGTCGGATGCAACACAGGACACAATGTTTGTTTTGATTTAATCTTTGAATTTAATGATTGCTATCAATCTGTGGGGAAAATAAACATCCATCATTTATAACAAGACAGTAGAACTTAAACTGACTCAATTCAGTTTTTATTTCATATTCAAAATCATAACAATGATGTCCTGTGTTACATCCGACAGACTGCCACCTTAATTTTTGTAATAAAATAAAAATGAAACACAACACTGAATCAAAAATAGAATGTGCTGATTAGAATTTATCAAGCATAGTTGTTTCCATGACTGCAGCATGAAATAAGGTCAACAACAACATTTTTTTTACATTTTATCTGTCGGATGTAACGATTATTGGATGGACATAACATTTCCCATGCTCACAATACACAGCTTATAAAATAACAATGCTAAATTCCCTACACTGCAACAAAATGTTACCAGCTGATTTAGTAGTAGTTTTGATGACTGCAGCACTAAACAAGTTGTTTGTATAGTTGTAATTTTGTCAAAGGCCCTTTTTAAGCATTTTATCTGTTGGATGTAACAACTCTGTGGTGGACACAACACTTCCCTTTGTAAAGTTTGTAAACTTTCCTTTCCTGTAAAACATATGCACAGCTAATAAAATCACTTAGTTTTCCTACATCTGACACATTGCTGTAAATATTGAACAAGGCCAAAACCATTATTTAAAGTAATGCACTGTCGGATGCCATGCATATCAATCAGAGGACACAATGGAATATGTAACACTGGACAGTCAGTATGTGACTTAGAAAAAGTACAGCCAAGTTGTCATTATTACTCTTTCATTGACAAAACAGAAAACCATGTGAATTACAAATGTACATTCACCCTATGCCCTGTTGTTAACAGAAGGTAAAATTCAATTACCAAAGGCATTGATTTGGCATTCAAGTCTCACTACCTGGAATAACAACTGTAACAGTCTAACACATTGTAAGTACCCAGAAACAGTAATGCAAAATCTGCAAACTGATGACAAAGCGTAGAGAATTTCCCATGTTAATACTAATTCTTCCCATCCTAATAAATTTAAAACATTTGTTTTCAGTGAGTTGGCAGTTCAGTATTGAGACATATCTTTATTTCTCTGCTGTTCCTAAGTACTGCAGTGCTTCCCAGGACGAATCTGGCTTCATGCTCCACTAATTATGTCCCTGCTGTGTCTTGAAAAACACTTGCTCTTCCCCTTTTGGAGCATCAACCTCTTTAGCCTGAAAAGAAACATGCATGTGTACAAAATAAGGCAATATAACAACTGTTTTTGAGGATATGTCTCCATATTTATAGGTATGCAACTCTGGAGACGTACATGCATATAAGATATTGTGTGTGTCTGCACGCACACGTGTGTGTGTTTTGACTTTCCCCAGAATATACATATATATACATCTATATCAGACATTAGGTAATATTACCAACATATATATATATAGTACTGTAGTTGAAACATAATAACACAAATACCAGGTTACCCTCTCCTTTTTTTAAATTTCTGTTCATTTGGCCTTTTCACCCTACTAACTTCCACCCCCACCCTACATTGTGCCACAGTGTATTGTATTTTATGTTGTATGAATTTTTTGTCTTCATATTGCATATCTATAGTGAATTGTCACAAGAATTTTACTTTATATGCTGCACTGTATTGTATTTGTACTGCAGTGCACATATAAAACTACATCAGTTAAGAAATTTTATTCTGGCTTTCACTAGTTTCAGCACATACTTTAGAATGCATGTCCTGCTAGAAATAGATTCAAAACAACAATATTCAATAACAATATACTTTATTCATCCCAGGGAAATGGGAAGGCCTGGGAAAATCATCTCCCTAATCACAATGTTAATGTCATGGTAATGCTTCTTTTCTTTTGTTGTTGTTGTGTGTTTGTATAATTTGTATAAATTGGTATAAATAGATAATTTACGGCTATGCCTTTTTTTTTAACTCTTAGTTCACATCACAGACGGCAATAATAAAACTGTAGAGTTGCAGAAGTGTACTGAGGAGTAAGGGTTTGTGTCATGGCATCATGCTGTTCTGATCGACTGAATAAATGAAAAAACCGCTGTCTGACAGCGGCAAATCAACTCCGAAACGTGTGTCGTAAACACGGGTATTTTTGCTATTATGAAGTAAACACTTGAACGTATATGTTTTTCTCTTTCAGTCGCAACACTAAGAAAAAACTAGTTCCCTCGATCGAAACTTGGACATTATTGTGCAAAAATCGGTCACTCGCGATCAAAACACTGACCTAAGGCAAGCAGTTGTGTCATCCGAGAAACAGCTGGTTATCGAACAAAGACATCACTTTGAATTTGCACACTGCCGACCGAAACCTGTTTAATAATGGTCACTTCGCTTACAATTATGAATGAAAATGCAAAAATAACGTTGTATCAATGAAAAGTAACAATTTAATCTGTCGGACGCAACATCACATTTCGATCGAAACTGTAAAAAGGTACATGACCCAAATCAAAAATTCACTCACCGTTCCTTGTTGGCACCATGTTTGAAGAGAAAGTAGGCGCAAAGCACTGTGGGTAAACATGGCCGCGCTTTGTGCAAAAAGACCGCGGTCACAAAATCGACGTTTATCCCCAGGATCAGCAATTTTTCGATCGTAACAGCCTGACAAAATAAAAACTCGAAATTTTAAACTTGAAAAAATGTATTACAAACTGAATCCAACGCTTTTATTATCACTGCTTTCGACTGAACACTGATTTTAGCAACAGCTTCTTTGTTTCACCACCCACAAGTCCGCAGTGAATAGTAGCAGACGAATGTTTTCGTCAGCATCAGAACCGGACCCAATGCATTTCGATCGAAATAAGCTTATGTTTATTTCAATTATTCAGATTTTACAAGTAGTTATGAGCCGTCTTCACAAGCATTAAAAAGCTTTGACTATGTCCTGTCAGGCAGCAAAGGGAAAATTGCCTAAAGAAGAAAGATGCAAACTAAGCGACAACTGAAGCGGTGCACCTGAAATGTCCACCCTTCTTTTGCCGATTTTCGGCCCGGATTTGGGTGTAAATTTTCATATTTTACTAACTCAGAACTGACTTTGGGAGTCAAGTTTATCTTTATTATCTCTTTGATGCATACTCTTTCAGATAAAGTTAGGTTTGTTCAGAGAAAACTTAAACCTGAAGAAGCATTTAGGACCAAAAAATGGATGGTCCTCGCCGAGCACCTTTTGGCACAGGCTCGTATATGTATACTTTTCAGTGCATATTTCCTTCTGTACTTTTTTTTTTTTTTGATGCCCTCCTGTGTTCATCTTGTTTTTAGTGCACTTTTGTGTTTCTGTCCTGAGGTCACCAAGTGTAGTTGATGGGATGTTAAAATCCAGAGACAACTATAACCGTTGCCTTGGTGTATGTCTTGTTTTCTGTGCGCTTTTGTATTTGTCCTGTTTTCAAAGCACTGCCTGTGCTTGTCCCGTTTTCAGTGCATATCTGTTTATCCCTTTTTTTTTCTTTTTTTTTCCTCCTTGTTTTTTTAATATATGTGCCACACACACTCCCATGTTCATCCCGTTTTGGGTGCACCTCAGTGTTTAATTTCTGTGCACTTTCGTGTGTATCCTCCTTTCAGTGCATTTCTGTGTTTGTCATGCTATAAATACCCCTTGAACTTATCTTTTCAGTACACTTCTCTCCTTTTTGTTGACTGTCCTGATATAATCATCCTGGTTGACTGGGCATAAAAAAACCAAGTTACTTACCATTTTTGTTGTTGTTTGCTCTGGTGCACATATCTTTCCAGTTCTCAGTGCATCTCTGTTTTTTGCCAAAGCATTAGTGCACTTCTCCATATCCTGCTGTCAGTGTACTTCTGTACTGGCCAAAGCATTAGTGCACTTCTCCGTATCCACACTTGTACTGGCCAAAGCATTAGTGCACTTCTCTGTATCCGGCTGTCAGTGTACTGCTGTACTGGCCAAAGCATTAGTGCACTTCTCCGTATCCGGCTGTCAGTGTACTTCTTTATTTGCCAAAGCATTAGTGCACTTCTCCAGTTCTTGCTGTCTGTGTACTTCTGTACTGGCCATATAATTCGTACACTTCTCTGTATCCTGCTGTCAGTGTACTTCTGTATTTGGCAAAGCATTAATGCTTTGGTGCACGTATCTTTCCTGTTCTCAGTGCATTTCTGTTTTTTGCCAAAGCATTAGTGCACTTCTACGTATCCGCACTTGTACTGGCCAAAGCATTAGTGCACTTCTCTGTATCCGGCTGTCAGTGTACTTCTGTACTGGCCAAAGCATTAGCGCACTTTTCCATATCATGCTGTCAGTGTACTTCTGTACTGGCCAAAGCATAAGTGCACTTCTCTGTATCCGGCTGTCAGTGTACTTCTATACTGGCCAAAGCATTAGTGCACTTCTCCATATCTGGCTGTCAGTGTACTTCTGTATTTGGCAAAGCATTAGTGCACTTCTCCAGTTCTTGCTGTCTGTGTACTTCTGTACTGGCCAAATAATTCGTACACTTCTCTGTATCCTGCTGTCAGTGTATTTCTGTATTTGGCAAAGCATTAATGCACTTCTCTGTATCCTGCTGTCAGTGTACTTCTGTACTGGTCACAGGATTAGTGCATTTCTCCATATCCTGCTGTCAATGTACTTCTGTACCGGCCAAAGGATTAGTGCACTACTCTGTATCCTGCTGTCAGTGTACTTCTGTACTGGCCAAAGGATTAGTGCCCATCTCCGTATCCTGCTGTCAGTGCACTTCTGTACTGGCCAAAGGATTAGTGCACTACTCCATCAGTGTACTTCTGCATTTGCCAAAGCATTTGTGCACTTTTCCATATCCTGCTGTCAGTGTACTTCTGTATTTGCTGAAGCATTAGTGCACTTCTCCATATCCTGCTGTCAGTATACTTTTCTGTTTGTTCTGTTCTTTGTGCACTTATATGTTAACCGCCGTGAGGCTGCCTGGGCATGGGTAGATCCTGGCACAATTTTTTTTTCCATTTTTGTTTCTACATTGAATTTGTCCAGTTTCTAGTGCACTTCTCTGTCTCAATTAAAAAATTAATAAAAACAAACAAACAATGTGTGCAATGCTTTGATCATCTTTTTTTTCTTCTTCTTGATGTTACTTACCTATCATTTGTCCTGTTTTGGGCACCTCCCTGTTTGTCCTGTTTTTGAAGCACTTTTTTTTCTTCTTCTTCTTCTGTTTGCAGCACACTTCTTCATCGGTCCTGTTGTTGATACACTTATACATTCGTCCTGTTTTCACTGCATCTCTTCATTGGCCCTGTTTCCAGTGCACTCCTTTGTTCATCCTGTCTTTGTTCATGCTGTCTTTGTTCATCCCGTCTTTCTTCCTTGTTCTTGCCCTGATATAAACCGCACTGGTTGACTGGGCGTAAAACACCAATTTACTTACTTACCTGTTCCTTGTTCATCCTGGGTTTATTGTTTATCCTGTCTTTTGTTCAACCTTTGTTAATCCTGTCTGTGTTCATTGTTGATCCTTTCTTTGTTCATTGTTCATCCCATCTATGTTCAGCCTGTATTTGCTCAGCCTGTCTTTTTTTTATCCTGTATTTGTTCATTGTTCATCCTGTCTTTGTTCATTGTTCATCCTGTTTTTGTTCATCCTGTCTTTGTTCATCCTGTATTTGTTCAGTCTGTCTTTGTTCAGCCTGTCTTTGGTGAGTGCAGTTAACTTTGCCCTTCCTCAAGAATCTGGTTGTGGACAGGTCTCAAAGACCTGGGGCTAAATGAAAGAAACGTAACTGTAAACGTTACCAGCTGAACGTCTCCATGAAAATATAAAAGACACAGGCAAGACCCAAGACTGAGAATGACGTGACATGAATCCATGGTTACCTCTGGCAACCTGGTTCCTGCAGGCCCTGAGCGACTGGATGAGGCTGAAGCCATCGATGGACACCACTGCTCTTTTGAACAGGATGATCAACTCCTCATGCTGCACACAAAACACCTTGGTTAATGCCTGACACAGCTATGTCTCCTTCATTACATGTACAGTGTGTACGTACATGCAGCCTAATGAAGGACTTGTACATGTATGCACACATCAGCAGGGTTGAGGAGGTGGGTGGGTATGTGTCTTCCCCCCCTCGCCTTTCTTTATTATACATTCAGTTCCCCAGAGCTATGAAATGTGTTACATATATAATACATGCAAACAACGCAACTGACTGTACCTAACAACAAAATCACCAGAAGACAGTTCTGATTCTGAATCAATAAATTTCACCCACATAATTACGTCTGTGATGAACTGTCAGTGTCATGATTTGAAATAACCTATTCTATGTACTATAGATGATCACTTTTATATAGCACTATTCTCCATTCTTGAGCAGATTCCCTGCATGTGCACACACACACACACACACACACACACACACACACACACACACACAACAAAAGATTCCCATAACCTAAAAAGTCTGAGTTTTCCTATGCCCAAGTACAATACATCCTCAACCTCATAAGTTATTAAAAAATGTATTCCTACTTTCTCTGCCATGCCAAGAAACCGTGGTGGTTCATATGAGCGACATTTCAGCTTCTGCACAGGTTCAAGATGGAGAAGCTGGGACAACAGGAGCACTCCAGTCTGAAAGCAACAACACAGAACGCATTGCATGTAACACAGTAATTCAAACCTGTCACAGCAGTGCCATACAGGCTAAAACAGGCCCATCTGGTTTGTGGTCTGTTACTGTTTATAAATTATACCCTGGGTAATTAAGTAACTTGGTGTTTTACCTTCTTCTTCTCACATTATTTCCATCCTAACTAATATCAGTACCCAGTTTTTGCTACAGTCAGTGTGTGTGTGTGTGTGTGTGTGTGTGTGTGTGTGTGTGTGTGTGTTTGTAGTGCTTTATAAAAATTAAAAATTAAATTGTTTTGCTCTACACATGTATAGAATAGAATATTTAGGTTAATATGTATTATGTGAGTGCTCAGGGCGTTGATGAGTGCATGATAATTGTACATTATTATTATCTTACACCTTGTCAACCATTATGGTTATATCAGGGCGAGAATACCCTGGGATAAATTTTGTTACAAGTAAAGGGCTAAAGGTTTCCCCTGTGGAATGAAATTAACTCAAGTTCCATAAAAACTGATCATTCTTGATAAACCTTTTCTCTCTCTCTCTCTCTCTCTCTCTCTCTCTCTCTCTCTCTCTCTCTCTCTCTCTCTCTCTCTCTCTCCACTATTAGTAAGAAAAGAAAAACTGGGTTTAACTTTTTTTTTATGATATATATTTTGAGTTTTTAGCACATTATATATATAATAATAATAGTGTACATTAAATACCCCCCCCCCCCCCAAGAAAAGCAATGTTCATGCCTTCATAATGCTTCAGCTTCACAAAGACTACAGTCACCGTAAGCCGTTAAACATTTGCCAGACCACGCAGTCACTGTTCCAGTCTTACCTCTGTGTACATTCTGACGAAGCCAGATGTGAAGCCAACAACAACACACGTCCAGTCTGGTGCGCCCTGTGTACTCCTGTCCAAATGAAAACAACCTCTATCTGACATGTGCCAGTCACAGTGCAAGTAGAGCAGGCACCACTTCGTTCAAAGACAGAAATCCACTCATGCACTCGTGTCCAGCCATCACTCTGGGTTTGTAAATGCATTCAAGTATTGCTCCATACAGTGATCGAAAGGTTGTGCAAATTTTATGCAAAGAGACATTAAATGCAAACGATGCAACACATAAAGTATATAATTTACAGAAGTAGGCACTCCTTTCTTTCCGCTACTGTGCTTTTGCTGATAATAATAGTAAATGTACCACAAATGCATACTAGCAATATTAGGTTAACACTAAAACTGTAGTACTAACAGTAACACAGTAATGGTGACTGATTAACATGCTTCGTAAACTTTTAAAAAATAAAATCAAAGCTTT
>OY757543.1:21667652-21685152 GCA_963584105.1 Alviniconcha strummeri | reverse complement strand
GTGATGCAAATATAAGGACTTGTAAGGCCTTACTCAGCAAATTCAATTTGTAAGTCCTTGTAAGCACCTGTAAGGACCCTGGAAACCTTGTGCTTACATGCATTCATCAGGTAATGCATGTAAGCATTGTCTACTGATTTGACTAATTTGCTTTTTGGAAACCGTGCACAGAAATAGATATAAATTTTATGACTCATTGGCTTTTTAGCCTTTTCATTGCTCAGTCATAATTTTGGTGTATACTGTGGTCAACATTATTCTTGTTTAAAAGTGCTGCGTGTTATTATCCCAACTTGCTTTTATCAGTTACATTTGTGAAAGATATTTTACATTGTCAATGTTTGTCTAGATTTTCAAGGAGTTTTGTGTTTCTGCTAATACAGTGTTGGATGGCATAACTATACTGTTGTGTTTCTCCATCACTGGTGGGAATTTTTCTTCTCATTAGAACAGTGTGCAACATGGATACATTCAATTGGATTCTACTTTGGAGTTAGTAACATCACATGCATGCATGCACACACACACACACACACACACACACACACA
Organism: Alviniconcha strummeri; assembly: GCA_963584105.1. Lineage (NCBI taxonomy): Eukaryota > Metazoa > Mollusca > Gastropoda > Provannidae > Alviniconcha > Alviniconcha strummeri. The sequence goes on along the minus strand of OY757543.1, from coordinate 21,684,603 downwards.
CACACACACACACACACACACACACACATCATTCATTTGGAACAAAGCACATAAAGATATTGTCACTTTTTAAAATTATTTTTTATTGCAGCACCAAGTACATATTCACATAGTCACACATGAAATCATTCATACAAATACACACACCCCATTCGAAGTTACATCTGACAATTCATTCAACTAACAGCATTGCTTCAAATATACACAGTCACACATGAAAACGTGCATATAAATACACACAAACCCCATTCAAAGTTACATCTGGCAATTCATTCAACTAACAGCATTGCTTCAAATATACACAACATGCCCTTAAATACACCAGAAGTACCCAGTCTGCCATTGATTCATAATTCATTTTCTTGCAAGTGCAACAAGAAAAAAGCATGCATTTAATGTTTAGTGGGCCCTAGAAGTTCATAGCTTACAGCTCAGTATTTAGTAACAGGTTTTGTGGTCAGTTGCAGAAGTTGTTTATTGGGAAAAGGAACCTTTGTCAAATTGAGAAAGGTTGTAGTATATTACGATGACTTTGAAATAAATGGTCACGGGTCTCCTCCATATACTATGATATAGCCTCATGTATTTACCCACGAACCCGCCAGGGGCATAAACTTAAATATATGCATTACACCCTGGCAACATGCACATAATGTAGTGTGATGACAAACACATCCATGCAGGTCCCCCCCCCCCCCCCCCCTCCTTCCCCCACACACTTTAATAAAACAGGGAAAGTAATTCTCTGAACCTGTAAAATAGCGAGACATGGAGACTAGCACTAACTTACACACAGTTTTGAGTTGGTTGCTATGTGTTCATCCCTCAGTGGTATCAGAGCTGACAGCACTTTAATAAACAGGAAAATGACTCTCTAAACCCTGTAAAATGGCAAGACATAGGAGTCTAGCACTAACACAGTTTTGAGTTGGTCGCTATGTGTTCATCGGCATAGGTGTCAACAAATTCCAGAGTTTGTGAACCTGTATTTCCCTTATGAAGGCTGTTTTTTGCTGGTGGCAGAGGCATTTTGAATTCCAACCAGCACATGTGGCAGTGGAAGGAAGAAGCAATGTTGCGCGAAATATGCATGCCCAACTTCAAATCTCGCTTCCAGTGAGACTTCTTCATCTATTGCACTAGTCCAGTCAGTGTGCATTTGGTGATGGTGTATGCCGGCTGCTCATTCAACAGTTTTTCAGTCTTTTTGCTAGTTTAAAACAACAACAAACTCTCATGAAAATTATGTTTTCCTGTATCCATTTTCCAATATATGGCCATATCCCCTCAAAATAATGAGAGAGAAAAAAAAGAAGTATTTTATACTGGTAAACTGTATGGGTTGACAGGTATGGTCATCCCTCAGCCTGCTTGCTGGCCACTGAGCTAAGTGGTTCTGTCTTTCTGTCCAGGCTGAGTGACCGCTGATTGTAGTAATTGTATACTGCCACGTTACCAATATACCCCATGAATCTTTCTTCTTCTCAATCCTGTGAAATTTGATTTTGCATTAAACTACTTTTTTAACTTTAAAATGATCGGACTAGATTGGTACTTAACATTTTTACAGCTTAAATGTTAATATTTGTGTTATTAATCACTTATGGATATTGATTCAGAATGCTATCATAATGATTGTCGGGTTTTTGTGTGTGTACTTTTAGTTTATTGTTTTAGTTTCAATTGGTGGGTTGCTTTCTTTGCTTCACTGTCTGGGTAATTATTTTGGTGTGTAAGTAAGTAACTTGGTGTTTTGTGCCCAGTCAACCATTACGGTTATCTCAGGATGAGTTTTGATGCATGTTCTGGGATAAGCAGTCAAACTTCATATGCAAAGACCACTGATATGTAACTAGTAGGTGTGATTTTGCTTCTTCTTCTCTGTCTTTTCATTTTTTCTTTTTCTTTCAGTCTTTGGGTCCACAATGCAAAGCTGCAAGCATTACCACCTCCTTTATGCAGACCAGCCATTGTATCACAAATGGCACTGCATATGAAATTCACAGCTTCTTCATCAACAATGCCTGTTGTGCTGCAACAATTCTACTTCAAATCAGCGGTGAAGCCTCTTTGATGTTTTTAACTAAGATGGCACTTCTATGCATGGTGAGTAAGTAAGTTGGTGTTTTATGCCCAGTCACCTCAACCATTACAGTTATATCAGGGCGAGTATGCATGCTGAAAGAAAGGAAGAAGTACAGGGACCAGAAACTGGAGGCATTTTGCTTGACGCCCTTCCGTTTTCCTTTGGAACCAGTTGCAAGAGAACTTCAGCAAACTGCATGCAACCAAACCTCCCAATCTCCTGACCCCACTCTACCCGGTGTACTTGAACCTCAACCCCCCAGTCTTGGCTACCTACCCCGGTCCAATGACCCCACTCCAGTCCACCAAGAAGCTCCCACTTTCTCCCACAAAGAGATCCTTAGGTGCAGAATTCAGGTCACTGAGAAATGCTGTGAGTTTTTTTGGAGTGGAGAAAGGTGGCCTAGCAGGAGGAAGCTGATGATCTCGCTTTAAGAAAGAGAACTGTGCAACCACAGCTTGCACATTTTTCTCCCAAAAATGTATAAAGAAATGGGAAAGTCATTTCAGAGATTGTGTCTAACTAGTCAAAGCAAAAGAAGAGCTGCTGAACAACTGTACCACCAGTGACCAACTATTTGCAGAGAAAAGTGAAGAACTGCTGAATGCCAGAGATGAAATAAGTCATCTTGAGGGACATACATAGACTGTAGAAAACACAATGATACTTGAAAAAGAAGTTGACTTTCTTTCAGAAAGAAAACAAACGACACATGGAAGAAGAAAAGTCAACAGCATGCCATGCCATCACAAGAGTGACTGATGCACTGATGATGCACGTATGGGACTGGCTAAAGATGCCAACACAGGCACATGCCAATCGCCCAAAGCAGAAGTTATATGCCATGAGAGCTATTCCAATGTCACAGTTTCAACCTAGACTGTAAAAAGATGGTGGCATACATGTTTATGTGACATTGTGTGATGCAGAGAGAGAGGGTATTTCAAGACTACATGCATCCCTTAGAAGAATATAAGAAAGTTCCGGTTCCACTGGCAGTTCACATTTGACTGGCCCAAGAAGTGTGACATGACACTGAATTCCCCCTCCAGAGAAAAGGGTCTCTAATACCCATTTTACAAGTGTGTTTGGCTTTGTGTTTCTATGCAACTGGATGCTTTCAGAACGTAGTGGGCGAATTGATTGGTGTTGCTTTGTCAACAGCATGCCATACCATCACTAGAGTGACTGACACAAGCAAGCCAATCACCCAAAGCAGAAGTTTTACACCATGAGAGCTATCCCAAGTGTCATTGGATGCACTGATGGCACTCACATTTGAATCCAAGGACCAAATCAACAAGAGCATGAATTTGTCAACCAGAAGAATTACCACTTGATAAATGTTCAGGTAACGCAATTTTGCTTCACTATACAATCTGCAGGAAAATAAAATTGTTAAAATGGTGAAACTATTACACCAAATTAAGAAAGAATTTAACCTCACCACCACTGAAAATGAGCATCTGAAAGACAGCTACAGTGCTTGACAATTTGTTCTTAAAGTGGATGGTATATTGTGAAACAATTACACCAAATTAAGAAAGAACTTAACCTCACAGCCAATGAAAATGAATGTCTGAAAGACAGCTACAATGGCCAGCAATTTGTTCCCAAAGTGGGCGGCATATTCATACCTGAGTTCAGAGAATGTGTGCTGGAGCTGATCACCCATGAAGTATCAACTGAAAGGGTTGCCCCAGTCATAAAATCTGAGCTGGATATGGTTGGAGTCTTTGTCAGTGAAGAAGATCTCCCAAGCAGGCAAGTTGCTGTTAACACTGTTGTTCAAGGACATTTCTTGATGAAACTATTTTATGCTGATGCTATTGACTCAAACTGAGTGTAGTTCTGCGTAGGGCCTTCACAACGATGGCACCTAATGGCAAAAAAAGAAGATCCTGACCAACACAGTGACACTGAACAACAGCTGCCACTTGCATTCCACCATGTTGCTAGAGAGACCAGTGAAACAATCTCCTCTAATGTCCGAAAGGATCTGCAGCAAATTCAGCAGGTTAGGAACATGGCTGAAAACCGCAAACGCTTCCTGCAAGCTCACTAGTGTGCACTGCAAAATCCTGGAGCACATCACAGTGAGCACCATCACACAGAGACAGCAGAAAAAAGATGGCGGCATACATGTTTATGCCACATCCTGCGATGCAGAGAGAGGGTATTTTGAGACCGCATGCATCCCTTAGAAGAATATACATCCTGCAGCAGTTCAAGGTTCAACAGGAGAAGTATGACAATGAAGAAATGAAGCTGGGGCATGAAATGCTGTCGGTGTACAAACAATATGCCTGAGAGTTTGCACCTTTGAGGTGTAGTTGACTTGGGGCAGACTGTCTTGGCCCAGTTGGAGATGAGAAAAGGGGGGTTCATGTCAAGTGGCTGGTGTACTGCCACCAAAACATCATAAAGAGCACCGCTGAGCACTATCAAGATAACAGGTTTAATGCGATGTTACAGGATGCTGCTGAAATACACCACCACAGAGCAGAAATCAGCGACTTTGGGCAGAAATTAGAGACCAGCAACCTGAAAGTTCATTCTGGTGTCACAGATCCGACAGACCCAACAGTCTGATCAATGGTCCATGCTCTTGCAGTTGCCTACATGGAAGTGACCAGGCCTTGTTAGGACATAGTCAACAGCAAATCCATGGGATACCTTGGTCTGCCTTAACACATTAGAACTCTGGATGAACATGTTCAACTGTGGCTAAGCACACCATTGCTCATCTATCAGCCTCATGATCAACCCATTTTTCCAGGATTTTCTACTGATGCTTCTGGGCCCATGATGATGTCTGATGACAATGAGTTCTTCTGCAGTACCCTTCACTCTATTCCAAGTGGAATTTTGGTGACAATCAAGCAGCAGGTGAAGGATCTTGTGCCAGAAGGAAGGTATGGCAGTGTCACAGAAAAAGAACAGGAGCACACCCAGTGTAGCAGTTTTGTTTATGTTCCTCTTGGTGTGTGGTTGCAGGTTCTGGAGCCTTCTGCAAGTTATGCAGCCTGTGCCCAAACCGGACAGGCCAGATTCATATGTATAGAATATCACTTATCAGAGCATACCTAGAATATATGTCATCAGTCCCATTCTTAATCATTAAAATGAACGGCAACTGCAAAAATAATTTCTGTCATCATTGTGTGAATCAGTGAATGGTTGTGTTTGTGATGGTGAACTGGACCAAAAGCTTACTTCATATGGACTGGTGTGATTTTTTGCAAAAAGATTAGCTTAATGAGTGAGCTTTATCATGATATTTACACAACTGACATTGTTTGATCGTTTTAGGACACTTGTAGTGATTTCAGCATAGTAAAACCAGAATGAAAGTGTTCCAACAACCAAACACTTGAATAAGCATGTTTAATATTATTAATATGTTAATTTATGCAAATGAAATTGACTTGCTTAACAGGTTTGATGCCATTTCAGTCAATTTACTATAATGGCAAGGTTCCAGGAGCTGAATATCAGTTTCCTAATTGATGTGACTGCATATAAACAATTTATAATTATAGATGCTCATTATGCTACATCACAGAATAAGGAAAAATTGAAATGTATGATGTGTGAAGTAAATTGGGACTGGGCAATTTATATTCCAATTAGCTGACCACCTGACAGGGAGCAAAGAAAGGGGGCTGAGGGAAGGACGGTGCAGCGTTATACAATACTGGTCGCAGATCTTCACTTGACCTGGTGGCTTCATGCATACTGATTATAAACATGCCAGGTTCTGGTGATAATGCTGACTGGTAAAGGAAGGGAGGGGGTGCAGGTATTTTGACCACCCATGAAACAAAAGAAATATAGGAAAATTCCAGCATGTGGGACAGGAAATAGTCCCAATTTAGGATTACTGAAATATATTCAAATACTGATGAATATAAGTTATAACTGAAGTGTATGATCAAGACAGTGTTTAGTTTTTATTGCTGTGTTGAGCTGGTGCTGTTGTGTCTATTACAGTGAGGTAATAGTACATATGAATATTAATTAGCACAAGAACACAGAGTGGGGGGAAATTGGGGAAAACAGCATGGGTTTGGGATGAAAAAGAGTCAACGGGCTTGGGACCGAAGAGGGAGGATGTCAATGTGATGAGAAAGAGAGAGCAGAAGAGAAACTGTTTGGAGAGAGGAGGAGGGAGAGAGAATATAACTGGAGAAGGAGAGTGTCAGCAACACGCTGTACAACTGTGTGGAAGACAGTCACCAAAGGGTGAGTGTTGTGAAGTTGTGTCACCACCTGAGAACTGTAAATCTACAGTGTGTGAAGGACTGCTACCACAGAAAGTTGTGTTTACCATCTGGGACCCACCAGCCCCTGTTGACAATCCTGATGGCAGTGTCATGATCATCACGCATTACCACTGAACATTCATCACTAATAACAGGAGACAATTGGATATCACTCAGTGACCGTGCGTCTCCCTGGCTCTCACTGACAGTTCACAAACTCAAGAACTCTTGCATGTAGCCAGAGAATGGGTGAATAAAGGCCGGTCAGCTAAGGGAACCCATTTTATTGAGTCGTGTGTACACACAAGTGATTAAGATGATTAGGAAGGAGGCAACAGTGATGATGCTGATGATAGTGAAGACAATATAGGACTAGTAGACTGTTCTGTTGAACTCTGTTTAAAGCTAAGACTAGTAGAGACTTTCATCTGCTGTCACCCATGTGTTTTATGTGTTGTCAGCTCTTCACCCAGAGGCATAAAACAATTCTTGGCTATAGCATAGCTAATTATAATGAATGAAGTGTGACAAGCAGTCAATATAAAATGAGAGGGTCTGAAAGATAGTTTACTGAAACGAGTATTTCATGTTGGTGCACCTGTATCATAATACTGAACATAGTGATCTATGATGGTAGAGAATAATGAGCAGCTGAGGTAGTTGAAATAACACTGTTTAGTACCACTAACTACCAGCGTCCAGTTGGTTGTATCAGTGTTCAGTTGGAAGTCATCCAACTGCGCTCTTGTACTCGTCTGTGTTATGGTTCTGGTGCATAAATAAAGGAGTTTGTGCCTGGCAACTGTTCTGAGGATTCTGTGTCTCTGACTAGCCCATGTTACATATTACATAACTATATATCTATACGTACACAACAAACAGTCCAACTGGGCACACCTGGTGTATTATTAATAAGCAAAATTAAATCCATTCACTACAACCACGTCTCTCAGGCAGTCAACAGTCACCTCCCCACCCTCCCCCAACCCAACCCCCACTGTAACTCCCCTACTCTGGCTGTTGTGCTGCTTGCTGTGGCAGCGGTGGAGGTGGTGGTGGTGGTGGGGGCGGTGGCTGTGCCTTCTCCATGAGCTTGGTGGCAGAGTCGTGCAGCAGGTCGTGGATCTCTTTGGCATAGTTGATCTGCTGGCGCATGGTGGTCAGGTACTGGGCATAGGACTGGCCCTCCTGCTGGGTGGCAGAGGGGTCCGGCTTGGAGATCATGACAGCCAGCGGGGTGTTCTTCATGCTGTCCACAGCCTGGTGGTGAAGCTCCAGGGCCAGCCGCTGCAGAAGAAGATCGGATAATAAATAAGGTATTTATAAAGCACAAAACCTTGTCCCTAGAGACTATCCTATGTGCATACTTGCACACACACGCACATACCCACACAGAGGCACCCGCACGCACAAGCATACTGACTATACAAAGCCTAATTTACACACAACTTAAAATGGCAGCAAACAGAGACTTGAGATGGACGAAGACAGCAGCACAGAACAGAAAACATAGGAGGTCTATAGTTTTGTGAAAAGAAATTTTCAGGTTTGACTTGTGTAAGTCCAGAGAGGGTTTTTGTTGGAGAGGAAGGGGAAGGTCATTTCATGTAGATGGACTGAAGACAGAAAAGGTGTGGAAAACCAGCAGTGGAGAGTCTGGTGCAAGGAATCATTATCACTGTTACTGATGGCACAACACAAAATCACACCCGGTACAGCTGAAGCTCCTGTTGAAAGACCCCCCCCCAAGGAAAATTGCTAGAAAAAATGTAATTCGCACGCTCCCCATCTCTTCCTGTTTACATGCCAGAAGTGGTCCTGTTGCTGACAGTGTCAATGTATCCAATCAAAAGCAAGATCAAGCTCAGGACTACCATTTGTGCAAGACTTCTTGGTGCAACACTCTTTCTTCTCTCCTTCTTCTTCTCTCAGTTACATGCAAATCAACCTCTCACCAATGACTACCCCTCTTTTGAAACCATCTTTGCATGATGCTGAAGGCGACAGCCTGTAGGGAGTTTGACTGTACATGTACAACAGAGGGACTAGGAAGGATGGTGACATTGTCCCCAACCACCATCAGAAGCTGAAGGCGAGACTCAATTACAATTTACAGCACTAGAGTTAGCTGCAAAATGAGGAGTAGAGAAAAGGTGACACTATTCCCAGTCTACAATCCTGATCTGCGTTCACTGTACCAAGATGCCAAAGGTGGCCTAGGGGGAAGGTGCTACAAGAGATGCTGTAAGGGAGGAGACAGAGCCTAGTGATGATAGTGCTTGGGCTTCATCATGACGTAAGGACTCTATGACTGTCCACAAATGACCAGGGTGTATAATAATTTTTACTCACAGAAAAGAAGACTATTTCTGATAAATCACACACTACAACAAAATGTAACACAATAAAACCTAACTTGGTCAACAGGATTTCGTCATGGTGTCTGCAAACTGATGGCAAAGCTCAAACATTTGCAGCAGGACAAGTACACACAAAAGAAAAATCCAAAAATGAAACTGAAGACATCATTAAGAAGGAAGATACCACTGAAGAAAAAACCCACACCATAAAACAACATTATGCAGTGTTGCATAACACTGATACATTAAAACATAAGATCATACTGATATAGACCTGTGAATACAAAGTTACACATCTGTTCATCTTTCCCACTCTCAAAGTACTGATACTGTGTAATAGAAACTAAAAGAGATACAAACACTAAGACTAAGAGTATGACTAACACAGTAACAGAAGATATATGAAGCCTATGTATAGTGTAGTTGTGTACTATGTACGTACCAAGCTTATTTCAATTTGGTCACAAATGCCACAGAAGTCCTCAAGGCGTTTTTCAAATTTTTCAAAACGCTCCCGTTGCTGACTGTCAGGTAGGCTGAAAAATACCAGGCATCACACTGAGCTTCCAAGTTGTCTGAACAGGACCTGCAGCTCATACAAGGTATCAGCCAGCTTACACATAATATATATATAATACAAAGGTGAAAGTTGACAATGTTCAAAGACCTGAAATTGCCTTGGGGATCATACAGACTGCACTGACTACAAGAGTCATCAGTCATGTGGTGGCAGGTAGGAGAAGGGGAGGGTGGGGTGGACTGATGTTCAGGAATGTATGTGTTAAACAGCTATTAACTAATTAAGCAGTGTGCACTTAGCAGAAATAAAGAGTATGAGCGAGAAGTAAAGGGAGAAACTCCAGGATTTTGAAAAGAGATCATTTTTTTAACTGATGCCAAAAGCTCTCAACTTAGCACATGCACTCTGACTGGAAGTGGAAGATTATTCCAGAGTTTGAGGGGCAATGTTTTGAAAAGACTGGCTCCAGACTGTTCTGGGGTTCCTTACAATTTTGATTTTAACTGTCATTTTGATTTTAATCAAATTCAAACCACAAATGCTGAGTCTTGACTGTTGCAAAGAATGAGCAGGCTTGTATGAACACTGTGTCTGTGTGGCAATCTTTGGTTATCAAATCTGAACACTTTTCAAAGGAGACATAAGCCTGAAGTAAAATGTGATGTCTCTTTCTTCTTCTTCTTTTTGTTTTTTTCAATGACAGCAGACCATGTCATCTCTCAATAATGGAAATTTCCATCAACCAATCTCTGTGGTCTAAATGTCACAAGACATCTATAAACATGATTTCACAAATTTAGAACACCAACTACTACCAACAGTACTATTTTAAGTATTTAGCATTATTACTTTGTAGGTAGGGGAATGGATGGGGGGTCAACTGTCACTAGTGTCAAGCCAGGTGACAAGACAAAGTAACTTCTGCAAGCGTAACAAGCATTGAAACAAAATAACAGCTACCAGCAGGCTGCTTTGGGTGAAGAGTCTGACCAGAAGTACAGATATATATATATCTCTAATCAATACCAATTACCATCACATAATAAAATAATAACAAACAAGAATTTGAAAATTTACCTTCCACTGTCGTGTGCAGCATTAAGCCTGAATACCTGTGCAGAGTCTCTGAACAAATTCTGCAATATAATAGCAAATATTTCAATTAGTTAAAAACAAAAATTATAGACAGCAGTAATAGTCTAATACTAACAGACAGTAATAGCAACATTTACATAGTTACAATCTAATAGTACTGTTAGTGTTACAGTACTGTACACCAGCCACTGAGCGAGTAAATTATCCATTACTGGTAGAACAAGAAGACAAGCACATTGTCAGGGATGATTTGTAACAGTTTAACACAAGTCTCATTTAATCATTATGGGTCCCATTCTTGCATATATTTCTGTGGTGACCAGTCACATTTACAACTGCATAAAGCAAATTACCCTTCCATTAACAAATCATAAAATTTAATACTGTACGTCAAGATCAAGAATAAGACTTTGTTGGACTTTAGTGCCCTTAGGCTTGGTACTACTACTAGAGTAGAACTTGTAAAAGTATATTTTCCTTATTAAACTTCAAACATTTTCACTATTTCAGTGCTGTAGTACACTTTAATAAAAACAAAAACAAAACAAAAACATTCAAAATGAAAGTAAAGCATCAAGTATTTACTTCCTAAGTTCTACTACTACTAAAAGTACTATTAAAAGTATTATACATAATTTGTTAAAGGGAATAGCCCATGCAGATTTGGCTAAAAAAATATTTTTGGCATAAACATTTATTGTTTTAGCAATTTAGCAATTTAGGTATGATTTTTCTGTAGCATTAATTTCTGCTTTGGCCCTTTTGAAATACACCAGTTTAAGACTAACTGTAGTGCTCTAAAAATTGACTGGAGATCTCCCCACAGGGTGCAGCTATTTATGGAAACATTGGAATGCGTATTATATCATTTTGTTGTTTTACACACATTTTTGTAGACTCAGCCCTGCAAACAATTGACAATGGTGTCTCAGGCACACAATTTGTTGGGCAACTTAACTGATGATTTTGTGAATAATTTTATATCTTTCTTTGAATAAATCTCCTAATCGTGCACTGTGTACCTCACTATTAATAATTATGACTATAGTAATCATGGACCAAGGTGCAAGGAGTTCGGCGACAATTGTTTCTCAACGTACTGATCTGATACTACTATTGTCTAATACTACAGGAAATATTTCACTTTTTTTCAGACACCATTTTCTAATAATATTAATAAGAAAAGAAAAACCTACTGGCTGCTGGCTAGTGGCACGCCAGAAACACATGTTACACAAACAAGTAGTACTAGTAGCAGAATGTTTAAACGTATGGTTCCGGCAGACTACTCATATCAATCAAAAAAGAAGTATCACTATCTGGAACCTTTTCTTTCACTTGTCCAATAACTTCAAACTAAATCAAAGTAAGTAAACTGAATTGCCCTGTGAGGGATGGTTAAGTTTTTTGACATGACCTCTTTGCCAGTTTCATATCATAGACGTCTAAGTTTTCTAACCTTGTGCACAGCTCTCTCCACCTGGTCACCCAGGTTTACCAGCCGTGACCTGTATCTACATTGCTGGTCTCTTGCCAATCGAGCTAAATGTTTTTATTTTGGTCCTCCAAAGACAAATGATACTTGATGTTGATAGTAACTCCAAATTATCTATGCTTTGATTGCAGTCTTGAAAATACAGAAAATAACTACGATTAAACTAATTATAAACACCACTGTTTCATTCTCAGTTCTTTGTTGCTTTTGTTCAATGGACTATTTCAGTATTTGCTAGATATAACAGCACACAAAAGAGTGCATTTATTAGCTATTAATATAAAGAAGGCGGCACACAAAACACATGTCCCGTCCCATGTTCTCTTGTTGAGTACGTATTCCTAATCCTAGACCTAGTCATTCTTTTTACTAATTTTAGGTTGTCATTCTTACCTTCAGTAAAGTACTTCTGTTCTAAAGCCATTGTTTCCTTGACTCTTCCTTCTCCCTTCTATAATCTTGATGTCAAATTATAAATATTATAATGACATCAAAATGATTTGTTATGAATCATTTCATAGTCACCATTGATCCAAACACATAAAAATTTAAATGCTTCAAAATCAAATGTAACCGAGTACATCTGCACATTGTGTTTGTGTTGTTGTATGTACTTTGGGTGTGTTGCTCTGTCGGTGTTCTTTCGTGTGTGTACGTCAGTTGATCTTTTACGTATGCGTTACGTGTTGTGATTTAGACGTCACTATGAGATGTCACTATAAAAGAAGAGCGAGAGAAGGCGAGAGGGAAGAACAACGACCTCTCGCATGTACCATAAAAAAGAAACGAAGAAATAAAATCAGGAACCTCTGGCTGTGGCTCATTTGTTGTTCCTTACTTCCAACCTGCAACTTCCACCACCAACCGTTTACACAAAGAATGGTACATCATTTCACTGTTTCAATGTCTCTCTTGGTAATTTCAAACAATATCATTTTTTTTTTTTTTATGCTGTTCCCCATGAATTGGTCAGGAAAATTAAATTATTTCACACATACTGTCCAGATTTAAAAAATAAACATTGACAAAAATAATTTATACGTAACATACGGTACACAGAACTGAGAAGTTCCCGTATCCTAGCCATGATGTCATACTAAAACGCGGGAAAGCCCGTGAAAACAGTGAACTTCCGTAACACTGTCTGGGAAAGTCCTCTTCTAAAATCGTTATAAAATCAACGGCACGTTCAACCACAAAACTTGTAATGCGGATCATGTTCGTCCAATCTCCTCAAAGCACACGATAAGTTTAGCTTCCGAAGGAGAGTTCCTTTAAGTAACTCAAGTTTCAAACTGGTTTATGGACCCTGTCTTTTGATTTTTGCCCCCTCCCGGTTTTCACTACTGTCCAAGCGTAGAATCATTCAGGTGGTGACAGTGTAGCATTAAGGATACCCCCCCCCTCCACCCCCCGAAAAACAAACAAACAAACAAAATCCTGGGATCTCGGTCTCCGCCTGTACCAGTGCTACCACTCTTGAGATAACTCGCTGAAACAGTGAAAGCACGCTTACACGAAGAACGGTGTCATGTGTAACAAGAGCATGTCAGCAGTTGGCCTACTCACAATCAAAGATTCTTTTAGGCGAGGAAGAAGTATCTTGAACCTGGATATTGGGTCTAAATCACTTTGCTGCTGTGCTTGAGGCTGCTGTTGCCCCCCAGAGGTTTGTTGTTGAGGCGCCGGGATTTGCTGTTGCATCTGTGCCGCCATTTTGACTGGTATTTATAAAAGTAGGAGTTTTATTTTGGGTCATACCATATAATGTATTTTAAAAGATTACTGTCTAGTACAAAGCACGTACTTGGTAAAACGGGCATATTTTTCTTAACAATGCTATAATTTGTTAATTATTTTTTAGTTTCTCTTGATTTCATACTTTTAAATTACTAGATCTACTGCACGCCTTACTTCCGGAAAGAAGAGCTCTAGACGAGGGCTACAGTTCCTTACTACGCGTGACGAGTTTTGTCTTCAGTATTGTGGAGCAACAGATTGAGTAACAATGCCTCCGACAATTCAGTCAGCCCGGCGAGCAGAGGAACGTGAAAAAAGACAGAGGCCTGGAGATAAAAGGTATATTTTTAATTTGATCATGTTAGCTTCTCTGGTAAGTCAAATTCACAGCTCCATCTTTGACTGCGGGGGAATTTGTGTCCTTGCCAGTACTGGTACCGTAGTGGTAGATTAGTATTCAGTATTGTTCGAGTACTTTTACTACTTTTGTGATATTAATTATTAAATTCAGTGTGTCACATAATGCCTTAACCAACAATTGACATAATACACTAATGACAGACGAAAAGCGTCAACTTCAACTTTGAGAGCAAGCGAGCGAGCGAGAGAGAGAGAGATAAGATAAGATAATACTTTATTACACAGGGATAAAGATTTAAGCACGTGTCGGCTTTTTTTCAAATCTGTCCCTGATGACAATCACAGCAACACTCAATACATCAAACAAAATTCCCTTAAATACGCTAGAGAAAAAACGACTTAAAAACACGACACGAGAGAGAGAGAGAGAGAGAGAGAGAGAGAGAGAGAGAGAGAGAGAGAGAGAGAGAGAGAGAGAGAGAGAGAGAGAGAGAGAGAGAGAGATGAGAGATGAGATATGTTTTATTGAATAAACCCATGGTTCATTTCAAGGGGGGAAACATTTGAAAAACTCATGAGGCATCCTAAAAGGATGCTTCAAAAACAAATGAAACTGCAATACATACAACAAAAATATACTCATCCGTTCATTTTTCGTTCGTTCCTTCCATAGCTCACTGATTCATTTCTTATTCGGCAACTGCATTAATAAACCTACCTAGTCTCTCACTCAATCACATCATACACAGGCTCGCTTATAAGGTCAGTCAGGCACTCAGCCAACACACTAACCAATCGGTAATCACTGACTTTGGTCAATTATATCTCGAATTGGCCCGCTCAGTTTATCCCAAATCATCAAATCAAAAGTACAACAGTCCATTCATCCATCAAGTCACACCTTCGCTTGTGCAGTCAGTCACTCACTCATTCGGCACCCACTCACCTGATGTATAAAGCGGGCTACCTATAAATCTGATTGTACATTCACACACTCAGTCTACTAATTAGCCAATAATTACAGCAGTCCGGGTATCTATCAGTCAGATTATGCATTTGCTCACTTAGTCCTTCAGCCCACGAATTAATCAATACATGAACACGTCAGGTTAGCCGGCGAATCTCCATACACTCGCTAACTCCACCGGTTAGATAAACAATACTACATCAAATCAGTTCATCCAGCATTCAGCATTCACATGTATTTCATGCGTCAGTTTGCGAAGTTACAATGTCGTTTCTCCTTTGCAAAACTTTGTACAAAAAACGAGACACTTCCCAAATACTCCTCTCGTTATCAGCTGACATAACGTGAGAAACATCAGCAACCACTGCCGTGTGTGATCCATTAAACCACGACACATCTTTTCTGAAATCCTTATATGCTTCACACGAAAAAAGGACATGCGACTCATCCTCTATTTCATCCTTGCATACAGGGCACAATAAGTCTCTCGGAATAATGTCATTTCTGTATCTCAGCCTGTGCACTAATATCGGCGATATACCAAATCTGAATTTAATATAAGCTTCTCGGAAACACCGTAACTGCAAAATGTCTATATACTTCTCTGTCTGGATACTTTGTTTGAAAATCGAATAAAATTCAAAGCGTTCTTTTGAAGTGATACTAGCACTCCAGTCTTGCTGGAACTGATCCAGCAGTCTCTGTTTGAAAACAGACACAAATCTGTTCAAATGTCCCACATTTTGCTGTAGCCAGACATCTCCAAAGCCGTTTCTACACAACAGTTCTTTGACATGATAGGCCCACGTCTTTTTACCCAGATCTTGCAAATACAGCAACATGTTATAAGCCTTTTTAGGAAGCCTTTCGTCTGGTAAATTTGTAATTCGTAGCCAGTATTTTACACATCGTACAGCAGATGTAATAAACATAGGATATCTGCCCAAGTCACCATAAATCATTTTGTTTGGTGTTTGCACGCTGACATTCAAAAATCGTTTGCACGCAAACATGTGCGCTTTTTCTATTACTGCAAACTGTTGAAACCCCACAGCTCGGATCCATACATAAGAATCGGTAGGATCTGGGCATCATACATTTAAAAAAATACATTTCTCGGTACATTTCCGAGTCTCCACAGACATTTGAGTATCTGGCTGGTTCTGATCTTTGCCTTAGCGGCCAAATCGCTTGTTTCAAAGACAATTTGGTGGTAAAATACAACCCCAGGTACTTATAGCTATTTACAACCTCTATCTCCTCATCACCATACCTCCAAACCTCATTGGCCGCGAGGAAACCTCCTTTTCTGAATATAATAATCTTGGTCTTGCTCATATTAACTGTCATTGAAAAATTATCAGCAAAGTGTTTCAAAATATCAATCTGCCTTTGCAGACCCGCCACACAGTAAGAGGCAAACAGAACATCGTCAGCAAATAGCATTACCAAAATCTGTACAACATCTGGTGTTAACTGCACACCATACATACCATTCTGGGCTATCTCCAGAGCTAGCTCATTTATCAAAAAGGAAAACAGTGTAGGCGAAAGCACACACCCTTGTCTGACCCCAGTAGGACACTAAAAAAACTCTGTTAGATTATCTGGGCATCGAACACAAGACCTTACACTTATGTACATGCAAGCGAGCGAGCGAGCGAGCGAGCGAGCGAGCGAGCGAGCGAGAGAGAGAGAGAGAGAGAGAGAGAGAGAGAGAGAGAGAGAGAGAGAGAGAGAGAGAGAGAGAGAGAGAGAGAGAGAGAGAGAGAGAGAGAGACACAGACAGACAGACAGACAGACAGACAGACAGACAGACAGGCAGACAGTCAACAAAAGACAGACACACAGAGAGAAATCGATTATTAATGCCCAGTTAACCGGGAGCGTTACATCAGGGTAAAACCGAGTTTGTCAGAACATAATACATGCTAAAAATGTCTACATATTACAGCTAGTACAATGTCAGTTAAAAACACAGGTAGAAAGTGGGTCCGAAATTAGATGCAAAATGTAATAAAAATTAAAATTTTCCTGTTTCTTCTTCTTCTTCTTCTTTCTTT
>OY757543.1:21624588-21667452 GCA_963584105.1 Alviniconcha strummeri | reverse complement strand
AACATTAAAGTAAAAAGTTAAATAGAAAATGTTTACATTTTCACAAATGGAACTGATATTTATTTCCCACCATTTGCAGAACCTTAACACAGGTCATGAGGTAGACTAGCATGACTTTGTCTGAGAATGGTATTTAAACATTTCTGATTCTATATTATATGCATCATGTACACTCAGTGTGACTGTGAGATCATTCTCATCCACAAAGACTACCTCTCTCATTACTGCTGCCAACACCCCAAACACAATTTGAATGCCCCTTAGATCACCATGTATATAGTCAGATTTGACTGTAAATTTTTATGCAAGTTTTAAGTGATTCATTTTCCCCTCCACACTGTGTGCAGATTCTACCAGTATAAGCCGACCTCTTTGGAAAGGTCATTCAAGTATGACCTCCTGACTGAGCACGATCTTGACGTGACCATTGACCTCATCAATCCAGACACCTACAAGATTGACCCCAATGGTGAGAGGACGTGGAGATAGTCTGCCTGGTGTTGCTTTTTTTCATTTTGTGTTTTGTTGGTACCGTTTTTATCATTCCCCATGTAACAAAGCTGGGAGGGTATGCTGGAATTGCCATGTCTGGCTGTCTTGTTCATGTGTGGAATGGGTCTCGGGTGTGGCAGGAGGTAGGGATGCTGGGACGGAGTGGGTGCAATAGCAGTATCTCTGAGGCTGGCACAGCTGATGGGACAACAGCAACAACAAAGAAGTGACAATACTGGATTGGTGTGTTCACGGTCAAGGTCACAGTGAATGCTCCTAAGATCATTAAAAGCGTTGTCCAGACAAGATTTTAAAAAAGATTTTGACATTTTGTAGTCAGGCTTAGTTAATGTGGGCATGCATTATCATGTGCCAGAGTGTCGTGCAAAAAGATTGTTTAGCGATTTTCATCAAGTGATGGCTCAAAACTTTGCAAATTTTTTGTCAGTCCTGCTTTCTGTACCACTGATATGTATCTTTCTCTGCAAAACTAGGTGTGTTGGTATATTATTACTAATAACCAGAACTAGTGCACCCCTCCCCCCCACCCACACATACATGGTGGGGGGGGGGGGGGGGGGGGGTTGAGTTAAATCATTCTTAGCAAAAAAAATCAGTAAGAATACCACAAAATGTCAGATTTGGTCTATCATGTGATGATAGATGGAAATTGATCTCTTTCCGTTGATCACATTGTCTGCTTGTCTTTCAGCCTACCCTGACCCAGAAGATGAAAAACTGCTTGAGGAAGAACTGAACACACCTGCAGACTCCAAGAGGTATGGAATAACTTTGCTGAGTCTGGCAAAGATCCCAAGGACCCATGAAACAACCTTTCTTTTAAAAAAAGATTTTGGGGGTGGGTGGGGGGAGGGGGTGAAGTGGTAGGATTCTGATGGGGATAATATTTCAGTTCTAGAGACTGCCTACCAGTAGTTGTACTCAGTGCTGGTGCCACGTTGTATGGGTACAGGTCAGGAAACATTTGTGAGCTTTTAGTGGTGAGTACAGAAAGTACTTCACACAAGTCAGTAAGGATGTGTTTGCCATCATCCATCACAGTTAGGGCGCTGGCAATGGGGGTTAGAGCTCTTCTAGTGCTTTTGCCTTTTGTGTCCTGCTGCTGAAAAAGGGTTAAACTTAAAGTGGTTGTTTCGTATTAGATGGTCTTGGGACTAATGAAGCAGTACTTTCTGGTAGTATCCATAGAAATCACAAGATCCAAATGCATAAAAGGTTCAAACTAATAAAAAGAAGGCTTAATTAATACCACAGTACAAAATGTGTGAATTTTCAGGGTGAGCCCCTTTTTGAACCAACAAAACTGCTGTCAACAGATAAAACTTGAATGGTGAAAAATAAAAATGTACTTATCTCAATATATCTGGTTTCAGTTGTGTGTTCAATGCCTCAAGTGTTTGGAAGTCACAAGTTATATATTATATATATCTGATGGTTGTGGAATTGTTGAAGTAATACTTTCTCACAGTCTCATATTTGCTGTTCTTACATTAGTGTATTAGGTGCCACACCTGGTAATATTTGTAGGAATCCCAAGTTGAATGTCTAATGGTCTTGGAATTGTTAAATACTACTTTCTCTAACAGTACAAATGCTGAAATGGCCAGTTTGATATGAGTACACCTTTTTAGTTTACTTTTCAAAGTCTGTCTGTTAAGGAGACCATTGAAAAACATGTTGTTGGAAGATCAGTGTTACACTTTGCAGCCTCAAATGGCAGGAGCTCAGACTGAAATGTGAAGAAACAGAAGGGCATGCATGGGATGATGCTTTGTATTTAGAGTCCTAACTGTCTCGTCTGTTACCAGATAGTTTATACTCTGCATGTGGTGTGTGTGCACGCACACGTGTGTGTTATTTCAGGTCAAGACATCACAACACCAACGTGTCATGGCTGAGAAAGACCGAGTATATCTCCACAGAGTACAACCGCTTCATGCAAAAGTCGGACAAGAGCGAAAGCAAGTAAGTGGGATATCGCCTTTTTTCTTTTATGGTAGAGCTGCTGTCTACAACTTGATCTTGTCCAGCATATAATCCAGTAGGATTATGATGGTGGATTTATCAGCTGAGTCTTTTACAGCCATAGAAATGAGCTGAAAGCAACAGGAAATAACAGCAAAAGGTGGTGTCATTTCAACCATGCAGTCATGAAGTATCTCCAACAACAGTGATTTCGATGCAAAACCCAGCTTGCTTATTTTGTAGTACAGCCACATCTTGAAACTAGGTATAATTATGTTCAGTGGAGTTGTGTACCCTTACATTCTTTTATGTTCTTATTTAATACATATATATTTGTCATATATAAAACTAAAATATTTTTGCTATCAGAGGGTGGTGCACTGACTGACTTGTAATTAGCCTTTGTCTCCTCTGCTCTGCCAGTGAGAATCCACTGGAAGCAAAAATCAAGTTTGGTGTGCAAAAGCCTTTTGGTTGTTAACTTCTGCCTTAGCAGCTTCAGATCAGAACAGAAGACTGCCGTCATAGTGAGGCTAGTACTTTGGTTTGGCTTGAAATGTTGATAAGCACATTTGTGTGCCCCAGAAAGGTTTTCAGATTACAGAAATACTTCGTTAGTCAGAAAGCTGCATTTATATAACTTAGTCTTTTCCAGATTTGGGTATTTTTATTTTAACAGGTGAAAGACACCTCAAAGCAAACTGTAATTATTCACTTTGTTTGATTTCTCTATTTTCTTAGAAGCCAAGTATGATTGTCCCCTCTCCCTGATACGCATTACAAATTGCTCCAATATGACTTGTATGGCTAACTGGGCAGTAAAAGCCAGTAACTGTCTGTCTTGACATCCCTGCCCCTTCCCACTCCTCCTCCATCTCTACCCCCACCCCCACCCCCTAAAAAAGTATAGAGAAGACCTGTACAAGTGTGCTCATGCCGTTTTTGTTGCAGAGTGGGTTTCAAGATGAAGCAGCAGATGAAAGAAGAAGATCTGTACAAGGACCGTGACAGTCAGATTGCTGCCATCCAGGGCACATTTGACCGCGCAAAAGATCCAGTGAGTATTATATGCCTGCTGTGTTTTAGCCTTTGTTTTGTTTCTGCAGTAAAAAGTGTGGAAAAACAGGCCATTGTCAATGGCAGTGGTCTGCTCTCCCAGACAGGCGAGGCATTTGCTCCATAACATTACGTGCTCATAATGGAACACATTTGAGCATGAGATACCCCACACAATGTGTTCAGTTAAGATCATACTAGTTTTGAGAGTACGGAAGGCCCACATTTTTTGTAAGGTGCGTTGGAAATAGGTTTTACGAGATTTCAGACTAGATTTGATCTGGCACTGTTGAATTAGTTCACACAGTTTGGAAGTACGTCAGTTCAAAAACACCATATCCTGCTATGAAGATGAAGGGTATCTGTAGACTTGGTGCATGAGGAGCCTGACAGGACTGTTCATGTGTTGCAGATCACCAAACACTACAGCAAGCCTGGTGTCACACCTGTGGAAGTGCTGCCTGTTTTCCCAGACTTCAAGGTTGGTGCTGCTCCCCATCGCTCCATTTTTCCCATTAGCTTCTTCTAGGCCTCGTTTTGTCTCTGGCTTTACATCAGTTTTGACCTGCATGGTACCAACCAAACTTTGGCTGGGAATGATTGGGGGGGGGGGGGGGGGGGTCTTTTATTCTTGGTGAGTTCTCAAACTCTGTCCCTTTGGATTTTATTCCAGAACATTGGATGTCTGTAACTTTCTGTAAGAAATCAGTATTTTGGGCAGAC
Organism: Alviniconcha strummeri; assembly: GCA_963584105.1. Classification (NCBI taxonomy): domain Eukaryota; kingdom Metazoa; phylum Mollusca; class Gastropoda; family Provannidae; genus Alviniconcha; species Alviniconcha strummeri. The sequence goes on along the minus strand of OY757543.1, from coordinate 21,663,195 downwards.
TAAGTCATTTTGGTTCTGTTTGTGTTTTATCCACTTTTTAAGTCTGTTTAAAAGATTTTTTGATGATGTGCTAGTTTTAGCATGTACATATTCTTTTAGTGTTTATTGTTTGCTGTCAAAATGTGTTTCACCTTGACATAACCGCACTGGATGACTGGGCGTAAAACACCAAGATGCTTACTGTCCTTTTGGATGCTTGAGCCTGGTTAGGTTACTGCCTTCCTGGGTTCTTTCTTGCAGTGTTTCTGAGAAGTGTGTGTGTTCATAATGACAGCCCTACAAGGAGCGTACATTCAAGTTGTGCTCGTTTTTTTGCACCTTGTTTTCAGTTGTGGAGGCTGCCATTCGCCCAGGTGTTGTTTGACTCTGACCCTGCTGACAAACAGCAAAACAAAGACACCCACACGCAGGCAGAGGAGATGTCACAAGCTATGATCAGGTGAGTTTGAACTGAAGCACAGTGTTGCCGTCTTACTTGAAGGGAGGGAGCTGCAACCCAGCCACATGTTAATTGTGTGTGTATCGGCGGGGGGTGGGGGGGGGTGGGGGGGTGTTGACAGTAGAGTTTGAGTGGGTAGGTGTAGGTGTGTGCCTGTGCATGTGTTTTTCTATTTCTATGACCACCCCACCACCACTACCACCTGCCACACTCGGCCACAGTAATAATCAGTATTAGAGGGTTAGTACATGGGTGATGGTGGTAGTGGCGCAACCCGACTGTCTACCTATGCTTGTGCACATGCCTCAAGTTGGACAGATTGCTACCTAAACACCTGCCCCTTCACACAGAAGAGTAACTTGAGAAGGTTCATTCAGTGACAAACTTTACAAATTAGTCTTTTGCAGCATCACTGATCAAGTAGTTATGCTCGTAAAACTGACAACAAAGATGCACTCGGCGGCAGCTGGTTACTCCAGTCAGTTGCACCGTTATGGTCCACCATTTTGATTTCGGATGAAATCGATAGGGTTGTATCGTAGAGCTAAAACAGCAATAAAAGCAACAAAACAACCCAAATTACAATAAAAGCAACAAAACAACCCAAATTACAATCTCATACAAGCATACGATGCTAATCTACAGAGAAGTAAAGTGGAAATTGTCCCTTAGAACACAGTAGTAGATGAAAAACGAGCCATGTGGTAAACAGTCTTCGTAACCTCTGACCTGTGACCTCTGATCCACGCACAAATCGCTGATGTCACAAGAGAAAATAGTTCCCTAACCACTACCGCCTGTGTACTAACCCTCTCTTTGAAAACTGGAAGAACCACCCTGGACAAGGCTATTATCACCTACTTGACTTCAGCTGCAGCTGCATCATTCAAAGATGAATGACTATGTGCAACACACACACACACCTTCTCACACACACACACACATACACATCATCAGGAATGCCATAGTGTTTTTACCTCAAAATGGTCACATACAGAGTGTTTGTGCTCTGTTGATTTACCCCACCCTTTCTCCTGTTTTGCAGAGGTGCAGTTGACGAGAGTGGGGAGCAGTTTGTGGCCTATTTCCTCCCCACGGAGGAAACCATGCGAAAGCGCAAGGCTGACTTTGAGCAGAACATCGACTACACACCAGACCAAGAGTAAGTGACTTTGCTGCCAACTGCCTAGGTCAACAGAAGTGATATGCACGTTTCTGCATCCAGTGGTGTCTTCATATAATCAATTCACATTTGTGACTTGCGTATATCTATTCACGTTTGTGAACGAATCTTTTGTGTTTGTGTAAAGGGGGGGGGGGGGTGGTTCTGGATTGTGGAGCTACCAGACAGCCTGCTTTTAGAAATGCAAATGTGATGTCTGTTCATGGAGGAGTGTGAACATACCTGTTTTACTGGGTGCATAATTATGTATCATTGGTTTGAACATTCCTTTCAGGTATGAATATTTGCTGGCCCGAGAGTACAACTGGAATGTGAAGAACAAGCTTTCTAAGGGCTATGAGGAAACCTACTTCTTTGTTCTTCGTGATGACGGCGTATTCTACAATGAGCTTGAAACAAGGTAACCTTGCTGTATCTTTGTTGTTTTGTTTTCTCTGCTTTTCGTGTGTCTGTTCATGACACGATAAGTGCTTGCCTGATTATGAGTCTGATTAACTCCTTCATGTGTTGATTATGAATCTGTCCATACAAACCCTTTGCTGACTCTGTGAAAGCAAGATCTTTCAGACTGTGCATTGTAATAATCTTAGCTAAGCCAACACTTTCATACCAGTTTTAGTAAAAGGTGCATGAGAAAAGTAAAACTGCAAGTTGTATTGCCATGGTAAAACGTCATCTGAAGTAGGTAATCACGGTGCTTTACATTCACAGAAACCATATGGCTTATTAGGGACAGGTATGTCATCTGATCAGCCCCCCATAACAAAGTTACTGTCCATCTGTTGTGCCTGTGCTTTGTCAGCCAGATTGTCCCATTGACCTTGGGGTTGGAACAAAGTTTTATTTTTCAATTTTGAGAGTCGGCTTAGCGTTTCGATCTTCCTTTCTGTGATGCGCGAGTGATCATTACTTCTCCACCTGAATCAGTTGCCTGAGAAGGTTAATTCAGGCTGCACGAACATTGCTGCCTCTTAACCGTGCCATTTTCCATGCTGGCTAAGTTGACGTTCATCTGCTGCATTTTCCATACTGGCTAAGTTGACGTTCATCTGCTGCATTTTCCATGCTGGCTAAGTTGACGTTCATCTGCTGCATTTTCCATACTGGCTAAGTTGACGTTCATCTGCTGCATTTTCCATACTGGCTAAGTTGACGTTCATCTGCTGCATTTTCCATACTGGCTAAGTTGACGTTCATCTGCTGCATTTTCCTTACTGGCTAAGTTGACGTTCATCTGCTGCATTTTCCATACTGGCTAAGTTGACATTCATCTGCTGCATTTTCCATACTGGCTAAGTTGACATTCATCTGCTGCATTTTCCATGCTGGCTAAGTTGACGTTCATCTGCTGCATTTTCCATGCTGGCTAAGTTGACGTTCATCTGCTGCATTTTCCATGCTGGCTAAGTTGACGTTCATCTGCTGCATTTTCCATGCTGGCTAAGTTGACGTTCATCTGCTGCATTTTCCATGCTGGCTAAGTTGACGTTCATCTGCTGCATTTTCCATGCTGGCTAAGTTGACGTTCATCTGCTGCAGAGTGCGTCTGAGCAAGCGTCGCAAGCTGGGGTCTCAGCGCATGCCCAAGTCCTGGCTGGAGGTCAAGCACCGGGAGCTGAACAGCAAGGAGCAGCAGGCTCAGGTAGGTCTCACGCTCATCAGTTCTTGTGGCAGAACACTTGGGGGGGGGAGCATGGGCGTGGGCTCGTACGTGCAGCTGTGCCATTGACAGATGCGTTGGTTTGTTCTGCACATTCCTGTGAACATTTATATGTTTTCCTCTTGGTACTGGTATCTGTGGTCAGCAAGATTGCTGGGCATAATGGTAGCTGTTTTGAGTGTGTATGTCTGATGTATCCACTATGAAATATTCAGCATATAAAAGATTTTTAAGTACTGGACAAGAGATCAGATGTACTGGACTTAGAAGTGGGAGGAGGAAGCAACAGCCAAACGATGCTGATCCCTGTCAGACAGAGGAATTACCAAGTTTAATAACAAGGCGGGGGAAGGTACAAAACAAACAGCTACAACAATGCATTTGCTCCATTATTTATTCCACCATTAATTTTTTCCGTGTTCAGTATGACCTATACATGCACATCTTCCTGTCCTCCAGGAGGTACGCATGAGCATGCTGGAGCCACCACAAGAAGAGGAGGAGGAGGAGGAGGAAGAGATGCAAGTGGATGAGGACAAGGGATCAGGTGAGTCTCTACACTGGCATTATGTTAGTACACTGCGTCCCACAGTTAAACTGTGCTTGTGCATTGCTGGCTGCTGTAAAGTTGGGACGTACTGTTGATACCCCATGCAGGTGATTTTTTTAAGGCTTTGATGATGTCCTAGCTTTACGTGTTTCTACAAATGCTGGGTTTGTTTTTTTGTTAAGTGTTCATTATTTCATCCTTACTAATAACTGTTGCTGCCTTTGGTAAATGGGGGGGGGGGGGGGCAGCGTTTGCATGTCTGCCTGAATCAATGCCCAAATGTATGTATCAGATGTAGTCATTATTGCCATCTCCTTTTTGTAAATTTCTTTTCAGTTTAGATTTTTGCAGTTTGTAAGACTCAGAGATTTTTGCAGTATGTAAAAGATACTAAGCCTTCATCAGATCAATAAGTTACAAAAGTCTTATGATGAACATACCAGCTTGCACAACTTGGAATGTTTTGTGAATGTGCCTTTGACTGTGTTTTTTTCTTCACACACCTTGATTCATTTCAGATCGTGAAGAGAAGAGTGGAAGTGAAAGAGGCAGTGATGCTGAAGACAACAAAAGTGATGCTGGAAGCATTAGATCCAGAGGCAGTGCCCGCAGTCGCAGTGTCTCTCGGAGCAGAAGCAGGAGTGTATCACGCAGCAGGAGTCGATCCCGCAGTAAAAGTGGAAGCCGCTCCCGATCTGGCAGTGGTAGCAGAAGCCGAAGTCGGTCTCGATCTCGCAGCAAGAGCAAGAGCCGATCTCGCAGCCGAAGTGGAAGCCGCAGCCGAAGTGGAAGCAGTGGCAGTGAGAAAGGCAGTGAAAAGGGAAGTGACAGCGAGAGCGAGGCTGAGAAAGAGAAGGAAAAGGAGGAAGAGCGTGCTATTTTTGGTCCAGACTCCAGCAGCTCAGACAGCGAATGAGATAGTGACGTGGCTTCAAGTGCTGGAGTTTTGTGAAACTGTGGTTTCCCGTACACGCACATGGACAGGCGTGTGCATCAGGCAGCATTTTTTTAAGCACACTGGGTCAGGTGTCAGGTGAAATTGTGATTAACGGGTCAGCCCCCACCCCCTCCCCTTGCTGGGGTCAAGGGGTCATGTGGCAGTGGGGGTGTGGCCTCTTGTCATTTAGTGGCTTGTTGAAGTCATTGACATTGTTCTGCTTGTAAGCAAATTGTAAATAAATTTTGCAGTTTTAAGAAAAATACTCAAAAGACTGTTGCTTGGTGTGTACATAAATACTAAAGTTGGTTGCTTGTGTGCACATAAATACTTGAAAAGATGATTGTGTGTATTTCAAGTCCAACTTTCCATGGTCCCCACTCTGAGCAGCCACTCCAGAATCCCACCATGCACATAAAGCATCTAACCATGCTGCATGATGATGCAGTTCACTGAATCCCATTTTTACATGTTTCAACAGAAATTCTGAGTTAACTCACATCATTCACAAACAAAAGCAATACATTTTGCATCATTCACAAAGCAGTACATTTTAAAGTTTTCACAAATGATTTAATGTTAATGTATGTTCATATGTTTACAAATTTAATTGGCAGCACTAACACATACAACAGTTTCTACTTATTATTGTGATAGAATACACAAGTAAAAACAAAGCCCCCCAAAAGTGCAACTCCATAACTGTCGCACATGGGCCAATGAGGTGAAATAGTTGGTGGTGGTTATTTTCTCCTCTTTTTTTTTTTTTTTTTAAATACTGAAGTGACTGCACCACCCACCAAATTGCAACTGTCACAGTGAAATATGTACACAAACACAAAAATGCAAATCATAATGACTTAAAATGGAACACAATCTTGGGATCCAACTGGATCAAATTTCTCTCAATTTTAAAAATCAAAATTGGGCAAAGCTTTACCATTTTCTCTCTCTCATTTCTTCCCTCCCCCCAACCCATTTCATTTTGCATACTTTGCACACCCATTACTGTTCCAACACATTTCTGTAAACGATTGTGTTCATGTGGGAGACTGCACCACAGCATCGTGTATCCAGTGTAACTCCCATGTGTCAAAAGTCCCAGTGTCCCTTTCTGGATTATAAAACCTTTAGCACTTTCATCTCCCAACTGTCAACAATTAGGAAATGTAAAAATGGATACCATCCACCCTAACTGCAATAACATCAAGGCGTAGGCAGTTGTTAGTGATGGTCAAACTATTAGTATGGATTAATTACCAGAGATCTCCGGTTTCTCTTTGTCATTTCATCTGGGTAAAACGTGTGGCTGCAAGCCAATCAGAATTGAAGTTCCAGTTGTCTTGTCAGATCATATTCTATAACTTAACAAGTTGCTATGGATGACGCTCAGCTCTGATATGGATCCAATGTTTTGATGATACGGGGCAGTAAAAGAACACCCATTAAAGCAAGTGTGCAACGTGATGACTAAGCATCCCATTTAAGGTGCTAATTTGAGCACATTAAAAGCCTCATCAAATTTCAACTTTACAGCTATGTAACAAGGAAACTGGTTTGGAGACCACTCAAGGCGCTGGGCAGTGATAAAGAAAAGAACTAACTGTACATATGACACAAAGTAATGTCAAAACAGAAAAGGGGAGAGAAAAAAAAACTTTTGTCAAACAGGCTTTTTAGCTGCATCCAGTTACCTAGAAGACTTTCCTTAATTTACAAATTTTTCTCAAACAGTATTTTCACTTGCAAAAAAACAACCCCAAAACATACACACAAAAAGCCCATTAGTTCTCTGAAGCATCAGAAATGTATTGTGTCAATGGAACACCACCTGCCCATGCATATACTTCAAAATGTGAGCTGTAATGATGGGCAAAGCAGAGTCCTGACAGTGCTTCACTGTACAATTCCTTTTCTTTCCAAACGGCATCTGGCTGCACCTTGAGTGAAACTGCTCGTCAAAACTCCTGAGAACTTTCAATGTACAGAGACTGACAAGCACAGCCATACTCCTAATTGGCCAGACCCCCCCAAGGCTTAGTGCTTAGGATATCCTGCTGTTTGCTTGGGGCCTGGAGTCTCAGGAGAAGTCCATGAAGGTCTGGGCGAGCAACGTTGGAGAGGATACAACTGGAACAGGCAATCTCCAGCAGACTGCTTAGGCTGGTTATCAAATGATCGATCGGCCACCATGCACTGGCCACAAGATCACATGGTCACTTCCCCATCCCATGTCAAGTGCTCCACCTGACCCCTGCACACAGAAAAAGAAGACACTTGCCCTTAAAATATGCCCCTAGAGGTTTTCATGTTGCTAATTTCACACACACAAGCTGCATAAAAATGTACAATTAAATACTTTCTCTGAAGAACGGAAATGTAGTACTGCACATATTTCATAGGACGTTAATTCAAAATAAACACTTTGCCTTCTAATGGGTGGCAAATGGGTGAATGTTAGTCTCAGAACTAAGTCTTGTCCTATGGGTAGACCAGATCAAAGTAAAATCTTAAAATGAAAGATTTTGTTTAAAATCCCCAGTTGATTTGACATCAAATTTACACCCCAATCCAAGACTACGCAGTCTTTTCCTTGTTCCATAAAAGATGATCTGTCTGGATCCACAGTTCATGTGGTCACACAAGTCTTATTAGGACTTGATGACCTAGCATGTCACCAAACATGTCATGCAGCATGCTATGCCACACATCCGTGCATTGATTGACAGAAAGAATAAGAGCAGTAACATCATCATTCATGAGACAGTGACACTGATGGTGTGAGAAAGGCGCAATATTTCTTACTACATTCAAAGCGTAGTCTCTGTTTAATAGACCAAACAGACAGCATACAGGTATAGCAGGCTCGGCTTACCAAGAACGCCCATTAATTAGACTATACATGAATCTGATATGGCTATCAACGGCTCCTGTAAGACCAGAATCAGACAAAAAATAGAACAAAGTCAAACACTACACTGCACGATCAGACACTCGATGGTGAAATCATATTCTCTGGTTTCCCATGGCAACCGATGGTAAATCACGCAGTCATATCACAGTGGCTGTAGCCTTTACGCCGGAGGCTGACTTCAGCCAGTGTACAGTAACACAGTTGTACCGTCATCAAAAACCCAGTACTCCCACACAGGACAGAAAAGAAACAGACTGTCTACTGTCATAAAACCCAGCAGGGGGGTAAGCATAGTGCTAGTGATCCACTGATGCAGAGTCTGTGTTGTCAGTATTTAACAAGCTGATCACCAACCGAAGACATTTCACTGTCACTACACTTCAAAGACTTGTCGATTTGCCACCACAGTTCAAAACAGCTGCGCAAACAAAGGTGTTTATATGCATTATAAAAATTAAACCCACAAACAATTCTCCAAAAGGTGCAAACAAAAAACTGAAATCATGCACTCTAGTCAGCCAGCTGGAAAACCACAAAGCATAGAAACCAGGGTGAAAAAGAACAACAGGAATCCAAACCTCTTCAGTTAACAAATGTTACACAGCAAGAAATGAAGATGGGGCTTGAAGAGGTTTATGTAACACTTATTTTTTCTTTCTTCCACTTCTTTCTCATGCATGTATCATAGGTGACTAGGATCTGCAGTGCAATGCAAGCCATGCTCCCTCCCTCAGTTCACCTTACAGAAGTGCTCCAGGCCTCATTCGATACCAGGGCAAGAGGGGAAAGCAACAAAACAGTGGCAGTAAAACAAAAAACAAAGGATTAGAGAGGAATTTGTGAGGACGCTAGCCATAATTAATGATGAAGAGCGACACCACTTCAGCAAACTCTGCGCAGTGGGGTGATCTCAGGTTGATCATCGTCAGCGCTCTCTGTACCTATACTTTCTCTTCTGCGCAGGACACGTATCAGGCTACACAAACTTTTTTCTCAGGTCTTGGCTACTCACTACTATTCACTACAAAAGGAAGGATGCCATGTAGTTAATTCAAAATCATTTGAGAAATATCCATTCTACAATTCCCCAAAGAGCTGAGATACAAGTCAAAACAGGTATGCAGCTACTCTTGTTTTCTTTGCACAGAAACATGCACTGGACTCAGAAAAAGCAACCCTACCCAACACTGAATAAAGGTTCAAATGATCAGCTCCCTACCCACCCTCGCTATGAGCACAGCAGTACCAGAACAGCTCATTAGCTGAAATGATACCCATTATTGCGAGCAATTTCTTTTCACACATTAAGAATGAACACCAAGACAGAAGGTTAACCAGCCAAGCACCAACCTGGACATTAGAACACAGAGGGAGAGTAGCTCCTATGCAGAGGCCTCAGTGTACTTAGAACCAGCAGCTTTATGCCACTCTGGAAAAAAGACTCAATCCCCCACCCCCACCCCCAGTGAACTGCATACACACACATATATGCCATGCTGCTGAGTGACAGAAGTAGCACTATCCCTATCCCTGCCTAGCTTCATTTGAGAACTTGTTTTTTCTTCTTCTTTTTTCTGAGTCCAGTGCAAGGGTGGCACTACACACGCAGGAAGAGACAAATGGAGGTTGGAATCTCACCCCCAGCCTGGAGACTCTGGAGGCACGGTCACATAGGTCATACCCTGCGCTCTGGAAATATAAACGATCACCCCACTGTCAGTCCGGGATTCCCAAGCATAGCATGGCATCACATATTATGTACGTACGTGGGGCAACACACACACAGCAAAGCACAGCCAATCAGATCATTGTTAACTTGGAGGGGCAATCAAACTCTCACACACGTACAGCTGCGTCCTTCCACCTGCTGAGCCTTTTCGCCCCCTCTTCTGACCACTCCATAGTCCACAACCCCTTCTCCCCAAATCAGATGCTTTTTACTTGACTTCACTTACTGACTTCCATGAACAGCAAGCAAACCAGATGCATGATCTGGCTTCAGCTTATCTTCCAATGAGACAGGATTTGACCAAACCACGTGGCATTTGTATTAATATTCCTCAAACAGAATCAAGACCGCTTTTAAATGTGTGCTTCAGAAGGGGGGCGGGGGGGGGGGGGGGGGGCCTGCTACCAGTGAAATGCTGAACTGGGTCACTGCACTGGACAACCCTTTGCTCAGTTGTGCATGACAGTGCATGACACATTAACTGAAGGCACTGGGCGTGCAAACAAGACAAACAGTCACATGGGGAAGGTGGTGGTAGCGTGTGTGTTGGTGGGATGTGGGGAGGGGGTGGAGGAAGGGCTGACCATGGTCCAATGCTAAAAAGGGCAGCAAGAGTAAGTACACAAATGTGGCATTATGGTTACAGACCAAGCACAATGCATTTGCATGACTTCACTGAATCAGAAATGGTTCAAGTCAGAAAAGAATCATCAGAATGAACTTCAAGGCTCATAATGCAAGGGAAAGTGTGTGCGAGCAATAGATGAAAAGAGACAGAGATTAACTGTAGCCAAAATGACCCAAACCAAGCACCTGCCAAAATAAATCAGAGTAAAACTTACACTAGTAACAGAAATGATCCTTGTCTGAAAAAGTCAGGAACAGAAACCAAAAAAATCCTTGGGAGAGACTGTAAAAAAAGAAGTTTGGCCTAGCGATTTGAAAAGCAATAATAAAAAACTTGCACAATCACACCAGAAACAAATTGCGTGTACTTACGGCGTGCCGATGGTGTAGGCAGATTGACCCCTGAAATTGCCCCCAAAAATATGAGTTACAACCTGACAAGTGTACTCAATCAACCATTTATCAAAGGGTAGTTAGTATCTGTGCCTCAACTTCACATTTCTGAAACAAGCACACATACTCAAAAGTCATGCACACCCCTCATTTGTGTAAACTAAAAGCAAGACTAGCAAATATGCTCAGGAAGGGAATTGGTTTTTAACACCCCATCAAACATGGCAGTTAAATATCATGATAAAAATTACACTCGAGACAACTTTACACAAGTGTAAATCAACACCAGGGTCACACAAAGCATATTAATAGACTTAATTTTGTACAGTGCCTTTTATATTCAGTGTATACAGCAACCACACACATTTATTTGAACTGCACTGGACAAGCATCTAAAACTGTAAAAGACTTAATTTTGCAGTTCACGTTTCTGTCACCTTGAAACAAGGTCATGGTTATCCAGCCTGGTATGAATCTGTAGGCCTCATGCATGGTTATGCTTATAACCATGCAAAGTTTGAAAGACTCTGCTTAAACAGTTAGAGAAAAAGCCAATGTCAGACAGAAGCTTCTGCCAAACCAGGAACCAAGTTAATCATGCAGAAGTAAAAAACAGTAATACACACAATTCATGAATAATTTGATGTAATTAACAATGGCACAAAGCTTCAACTTAATCAAATAAAAACACATTTTCAGTTGGAACTGTTTGATGTGCTGTAACCTTGAAATGTGGTCACGGTCAATGGAAGTGGTACAAACAGGTAAACTTCAACGAGTAGTACCATAATGAAGTTCAACACTGATCACAGCTATAGTATCCAAGAAAACTGCAACATTAAATTTTTTAGGCACTTAACCAACTGGCCTAATACTGATTATTATGTACTCACACTGTTTTCAGTGAGTTAAAAAGAAAACAGGATTTTAAAAGCTCTCGTGATATGATCTGCGAAACATCTAGAGAAAACACTTACCACTGATCACCATCACAGGATCCTTGGTCGGAGAATACCAGCATCGTTTTCGAGGACCGATCAACCCTGAAAAGCGATCATTCTTTTGTGAGAATTCGGATGCACAACCACCAAGAAACAGCTTGTGTTAATAGTGACAAACAAAACACAAAATCAAGGTATGTTAATTTCCGTGAATACACTGTAAAGCTATCTCTTCTTATCTCAGCACAAGACTCAAGCTGTCTTGGCCAGCATTCAGTCTATCTGACAAGTCTGTTTTATTTTACTTATAATGACTATTTTACAGGACTCTTCTTAAAACAGCCCAAACTGTTATTGCTTGCACGCATCATAAGCTGTAAAATCTAACACTTTAAAAGTAATAACGATAACTCAACTGAAGTGTTTTAAATGCAAACCAAAGAACAGCAATGCATCCAGGCATGCTTATCCCATATTTGTAAAATCTGCGTTTATAAGTTATATCTGAATGAGTAAGTAACCAAGTGTTTTACACCAGCCAATCAGTATGGCTATATCACTAAGGGTAAATATCTGAAGAAAATGCCAGAAGAATCCTTAAAAGGTCTAGCTCTGAACTCTCTTGATGGTCATTGAATTGCTTTCAGAGATTCAAGATTACTTTATTATCTCATCAGAGAAATTAAAATGTGGCTGAACATTAACATCACAGTACACATATATTTTAAAACTCAAAGAACAGTTATGTATTTTAAAACTCAAAGAACAGTTATTGAAAATACAAGTTACATATTAAACAAACTAGTAATTTACATAATTTCCACACGCACATGAGTCTGAAGCAAACTGCCCAGTTAGTTACTGGAGGAAGGGCTCAGAGGTGACCTTATGCTCTCTCAATGGAATCATAAATGGATATTTTTCCTGGGCAAAATATGGCATGTGCGTGCAGTGGAAGAGGTCTGTGCACCAGAGCAAAGAAGATGCCTTCAACTAACTTGGCCTTGGCGTGGGTGAGGATGTGAGACTTGAGGTTGGTGGACTGGGCGAACTTCTTGTTGCAGCCGTCAAATGGACACACGTACGGCCTGTCCCCTGTGTGAATTCTCACGTGCGTTCGCAGGTTGAAGTCCAAGGAAAAACGTTTTCCACAGCCCTCAAATGTACACTGCAGAAACAAATGCACAGTAAAGCAGATATGACACAAACACAGTCGCTAAACACAAACCACATCAAATGAACAAGTGCAACACACGCTTGATGATGAGAAGAAAGGAGAGATGACGGCTGAGTCTGATAAAAACAAGAATGCAAATAACAAATGTACAAAAAGTAACAAATCTGAAAACTCCAATGAATGAAATCACTCTGAAAATGCCCTCTGATGTAAGCTGGATGCTGGGATTATAACTCCCAAAACAAGATAGCTGCAGAGGGATTAGTGTGCAAGACCTACAAACCTGGAAAGGCTTTTCCCCAGTGTGGACCAACTGGTGTCTCTTCAGCTTTGAGCTCTCCACAAACGCTTTGCCGCACTCTGCACACACGTGGACTCGTGGGCCGTGGGTGTGGAGGTGTTTTCTCATGGCCGAGTTGTCGCGGAACATCTTGTTGCAACCCTGGACACATACCCAGTCATGAAACACCAACAGCATGGTGTGGCAACTAATTCCATGGTAGATCTACAAAGATATGTTTTATATACATCAGCAATGCACATGCCCAAGGATCTATCTCTATCAGGCAATTGTGAGACACTTGCAGTATATCAAAGTCAACCATGGAGTTAACAGCTAAAAGTGAGGTAGCATATCAAACAGCATAACGACAACTTGAACCAGTCATACTCAGTGCAGTGATACAGGTCAGCAGCCAAAGAAGAAAGCAGAAGTGTCAAAGGAAATTTAATCAGCACATCTGTACAAGTAGCCGGGTCCAGTGGCCATTTCATATTTGAAAGTTTGTCTCCCTTGATTATCTACTCCATTTAGCCTTCTAGCTGCCAGTAATGCAGGTTTTGTGTGGTCAACCAGTGACTAAACTGTATTATTTTAGTTGCTATCACCGTATCAGCATTTAGAGGTTTTGGTTGACCGGTGAGCACAGTGTCAATTATGATGAATGCACAGTGTCAGTGATGACACCATAGTCTCTTGTTACCAGTCTACTTTCAAACATTTTAACCCGCATATTATAACAATCCCCGAGAAGATAATGCAAATTACAAACCAGAAGTACTACAGTCGTTACTCAGTGGCTGCAAGTGTAACACATTCTACAACTGTACAAGGTGTTAATTTTCTTCTTCTGTTAAAAAAAAAAAAAATACTGGTTACAATATATATGCTACCTGGTGCAAGATATGCATGTGCATTTTTTTAAACTAGTTTGTGGCAAGAAAGTCAGCACAACAGTAGACATACATTGCCAGAATCAAACATGCAGATGTACATGTACACACAACTTCATCTTCTATGTTCCTCTTTTTATGGAGGTAGTACACCCATTTTTTCAGGTATCAAACTGCACGTCATCTGACTATTTTGAATTCCCCTGCCACTTGGGCAGCTACATTCTATCTTCAAGTTCAATTAGTTCAAGGGTTGAGCTAGTGCATGCAGCACTTTCATGTGTCCGAACAATGGTATGGCAGCCAGCAACTAGGATTTTTAACATGCGCGCAAATGTTACATATGCAACAGCACACAGGGGGCTGTACAGACACTGGAAAAGAGCCTGCTCCGTCTGAAACTCAACTCTGGCAAAAAAAATGCCGTACTGCACTGGGAATCAAACCTCCCCAGCCACATGCCAGCCCTGATGCTCAACCAACTGAACCACACCTCGTACACATACAAACAAAACTAAAAGCCTGTATAATCTCAATGACTGAAGTGGTGACCGTATGGCTGCTGTACTGGAGGCAAGCACCTAATATTATCGGAAATATATATCCCTCCCCTCAAAGATTCTTTGAAAGTCCTATGTAGTATCCAGCAAATATTATGACACCATCACATTTTCAATGTCCTCAAAGTCAGAAAAGTGGTGAAAAGCTCAATCAGATGCATCCAGAGTGTTGTTCTGGGTCAAAGACCCAAAGAGCATCAGTCAACAGTCTGCTGTCAGCACAGGCGTTGGGAAACATTGACTGAAATTCTGATTTAACAGCCTGTGCAATGTTGATCTCTAGCAGCATACATGAATATTAAAATTTCTTCTCTCTCTTATTCTAGCACTCTCATCAGTTATTATCAGTGTGGCTATGGCTCTGTGTAGGCATTGCATGTCCGCATCTATGCATCACAACACTTTAGATAAAAAGCCCCCCCCCCCTCCCCCCCCCAATTGCTCCCTGGGAAAACATCTGCAGTATACAGTGCTCCAGGTATAAATTTTTCCAGACACTGCTTTCCCACTAAAAGCGGACTAATCTCTCATAAACACTGACTTCCCTCAGAATTTCTTCTTCTTCTTATCGCTCTTGGCAAAGCTGTATGCATATTTGCATTACATTACATCCACCTGCCCTTTCTTTATCTGCTATTTACTGGTGTATCTGGTTCCATATCAGTCGTTTCATGCTATTTACTCCTACATATGTTTTCATGATACAGAAAGTGAATGTACTGTAATAAGAGCCAGACTATATTAACATTAATAACCAATGTCTACTGGACTCGCTGTGCACTCTGTGTCCTTTCCGTGACCTACCATAACTTTTATCTGCTTGTTTTCCTTTGAACAATCTCCTTTAGGACACTGTCACTGAGTGTTCAAGTCAACAGAATTATGCTCAATGACTAAACGAGTCTGTAGAAATGGATGCCACCATCATCATTACTGTTAATCACTTACAAACTAATGAGACATTACCAGTCTTCAACAGACTGCTTTTCTTGCCTTTCTCTATCTTTCCACAACTTCACATTAATAAACTTGGGCTGTACCAGTAATTATAACTTTAAAAATAAGACCACCTGCATATTTCAAGACCATTTTCTTTGTTTTTTTCTAAGGCAGCCACTCCTGTATGTTCTGCTCTACACGACTACCCTTGTCAAGAAAACAAAAGTCCAAGGACTCACCTTGTGTGGACACGGAACTGTCCTTGGCACATCATCGGCTGGTTTACGAGGCTTTATCCTAGGGCCACAAAAAACGCAAACACATAGTTCCCAAATCAATATCGCAGTCTTGTTACTTTTTCAATAGTCTTACTAATGTATAAAACTCTTTTAGTGATACAACTTCAAGAGAAATCACAATAAAAACATCAAGTGCCTGCATGAAACACAAAAACAGCATTTTTAATTTTAGATTAATTTTTAAAGCTTCTTCCTGTTCTTGTTGTGTTTGAATCAAACTCTGATTCACCCAAAGCAGGCATACATTACATATAAATTTTATCTCCTTAGACACAAAACTTACTTTTATAACATATTATGCTCTGATCATCCATTATGAACAGAACACTGAACAGTCATGAACATGAGGCTGCCACTTGATTCAGTAAGAATGTGACAAGTGGCACAACTCTCAGTTTCATCTACCTGGCCTGTGTTACCGTAAAATTTGATTTGATCACAGTAACCAAAATTAGCCAGTTCAGATGGTTTAGGTGGTTATCATCATGATCAAACAAAAATTAAAAGTTCCCACTGAAAGTGAAAAGTCTCTGAAAAAGAGTAAAAATGCTTTTGCATCTGAAAATGTGAAATGGTGTAAATTAGCTCTTTTTACTTTTAAATTAATTATGCCAAAACAAAAATACAGTCAATGACTGAATCACTAATGAGCCATACAAACTACAAAGCCTGAACATGATCAGATTAAATTTTAAAATTTAGTTCAGCACTGCATTCAAAGTGATGATTTTTACTGTGACTGGTGTGAGAACTACAAACATCATGAAAACACTGAAACTGAAAAAGATCCCTGTTACTCACTTACTGTCAATTACAACATTATCAGTAACTTCATATAAAGATTACCCCCCCCCCCCAACTCCAAGAGGAAATGCTTGACATGGACACGCTCACAAAAAAACACTTTGAACAGCAGTTGCTTTATCATAAATATCATTATCAATATCAGTTTCTACACTATTCATAAATGATCACTCATGGGCACTGCTGTAAGTTTTTTCACGCTCAGCTTTCAAGGACTCCACATCTTTTTCACAACAGTGATCTTTTCTTCTTGTCTTTTCACTGAAAAATTCATGCCAGTTTCAAATAATCACTCTAAATAAGCCATTAAATGATCTATACCCTCAGTGTCAGGATCAAAAAACAGATCTGCATTATTTAAAAAATAAAATAAAAAGGGGGTGGGCGGGGGGAACAGACTTCTGAATACCACTACCACTAACAGAAGTGGACACACAGAGAAAGAAAAAAGAAAAAAAATGGCAGTCACTGAATCAGATAATTTAACCATTAAATAACTCTGTTAGTGTTACATATTTCTACCTACCTAGCAAATTCTGCCAGTTGCTTGGGGTCACTAAGGTCAAGTCCAGGTATGCCACCAGGAGGCAATTTCTTGCCTGTCATGTATTCTGTAAAGTCAGCATCAGAATCTCCCGCCACGGAATCTTCATCCAACTTGTTGTCATCTGCACCTGGCACAAAGTCTGATTATCTAATTATTACTCATTATGAAATGAGCCAAATTTGGTAAATTAAGATATAAAAACATTAACATGATAATGACAACCATCTTCATTACCATTCATACAATTACAAACAATCAAAATACAATTTTAAATTTTTTTAAAAAATTGGGGGGGGGGGGGGGGATGATGTAATCAAATAGCACTTTTACAGCTTTAATTTTAAATCATCAAAACAAATCAACTAACAAGTTAAAACAACTTCTAAGTTCAATAATGAAATCAACAGCAAACTAAACAAAACATTCTCACAAAAATCAAAGCTTCACATTACAGACTCACTGAGGCGAACCTGTTATAAGCAGAATTACTAGAAAAGACAACCACCAATATTCACAGTAATGCCACTGCCAGCTTTGTCCCAAATGTGGAGCTGAACTAAAGCAAAAACCTGTATAGCTTCTAAAGGTCTTTGCTGAATACATTACGACATTTATGGTCAGTTTAATTTGACGTTTACAAGGTATAACAACACCTCTGAATGTGACTCTGACAGGCTGTGCAGTCTTCTAATTCATAATCAGAACTTCAGCAGAGATTGCTCCTGGAGACATTTTTCAAACCGGTGTGACATCTGTCTAGTGTCAGTCTCAAAAGTGTTCCACAGAAACCAGTCAGGCAATCACTGTAACCATGTCAGTTGACAGTAAGTAAGTAAGTTGGTATTTTACACCCAGTCAACCAGTATGGTTATATCAGGGCGATAAACATATCTTATATTTTAATAATATGTATTTCTTAAAATGAGTCTATATATACAGTTTTAAAAACATGCTTAAAAGGTGTATAACATAAACATAACTAAAACTGTAAAAGTGATATCAAATATATATTTTTCCAAACATATTGATTTCTTTCAAAAAGTTAAAAATCTTCTCAGTTAAAATATCTTGAAATAACATGCGCAGTGATTTAGCTGTAAAATGGCTCTCTCTTATTTCAATAAAATCCAAACAAGTAAGTAAAATATGCTCTACGGTTAAACGTTTAAGCAGCTTGGTTTAAACACCCCTCACGAGAGAAACCGGCTCCACGGGGGCTCAGATAACAGTTTGTATGGCCATCTACACTATTCTGACAGCTCTACTAGCAAGAACGCTAACACACACAAACTCTCTTGGAGCTTCTTTTTTTTGGTGAACTTGTGAAACAAAATAGCAACCAGTATGGTGACTGACTGCTGATTTATTTGCCTGGTACATGCTGATTTTAACTGTTAAACAGTGATTGCGCCAGTTTTCAAACCGGTGTGACATTTTTAAGGTGGCAAAAGTAGTTCACTGTAACCAGTCAGATCCGCTGGCACTGCCGTCTATACTTCTACTAGCAAACACCTCTGTATGTGTGTGTATGTGCTGGGTTGTGTTTGTTGAGAACCAGTCAAACAATATAACAGCTGGTACATCTGACCGGTTGCTGATTTATTTTCATGTTACCTGTATATGATAATTTTAACCAGTAAAATACCAGAAATCACAGCCACCAGTTAACACCTGTGTTAAAATTCTGGAAATCATGATACTGCTTTAGTAATAGTACACTGCATTACCACTAGATAATGAGATATTGCATACAATGTTGTCTGATCTCAATTTTACTTTTAGCATGGTAATCATAATGGTATCATGTTTTTCTGGGTCAGCATAAATCATTAAATGATATTAAACTATTTAAAGAGCTGAGTAAAGCAGCAGTGTCTGTGAACTGTGATATTAAATTATTAATAAAATTAAAAAGCGATATGGTCCAAAGGAATACATGTACTTCCCAACCATTCAAAATAAAATGTTCCAACTTCACCACTAAAGTGGTTTATTTTTATTTTTAATAAAGCGCATTTGAATGTAAGTGTAACACTAACAGTAACACTAATTGCCACTATGCCAGTGTGTCTTCAGCAGTTCAGGATTGACTGCTGAATATTATTTGCAGTACCAGATGATTTTTTATAACGACAGGAAGACTAGTACAATAGTATTAGTAGTATTGTAGCATATTTAATATTAATTAGCACAAAAGTTGTAAATACCACCACTGTGCCACAAGAAACTACTGGTCAACAGAAAACCTGACTTTTTTCTTCTGATTTATCACTAGTCTGTAAGACAAAAACAGTTCATATGAAAATAATAACAGTCAATGAAGTGAAGTAATATTGGCTGTTTTTTTGTTTTGTTTTTATTACAAAGAAAAAAATGTCAGAAAAAAAGGACATTTTCCCCATTCTCTGAAATTGTAAACTGTATTATCAATGTAATAATAATAAGAAAAATCTTTCGAGAAGTTAAACCTTGACTGGGCAATATTAGCCCACTCTTAGTCTTACCCTTACTCTCTTACTGGTCTTAGTCTTAAGTATCAAGTTTTGTAAATCCTGTGCCTGTACACGTTCTAAACTAGACTATCACTATGTTCCCATTCTTCGTTTGTTTAGGCCATGAAGAAGAAAAAAAACGCACTACAATACATGCACCTTGACCTTTTCTATGATGCATGCTGCCACAAAAGTTGGCCTGAATAATAAAGTGAACCGAGTCGCATTGACTGGTCTTTTTCGGGGATTCACTTGCGGATCGATGAGTAGATCTAGGCTCTATTTTGTTTTGGAACATTTTTAGTTTTCAGTTCACTTAAAATCTCCAAAAGGGGCCGGGGAATTTATAAAAGCAGTCTGTGTGAAACGCAAAGTGGCATGAATTAAAACAAAAGCCACACAGCGTTACTGGCTCGTACCGGTCGAGGTCTAAACAAGGCCATTGGTTCTGTGCTGCTCAACACGACAACGTGGGCCGCTCAAGGTTGTTAACAAGGTCAGCAGCAGATTTGGCTGTATTTTATTCGTTACACCTAAATCTAACCACCAAATTTAACCATATCACACTTATCAGTGTAAACAAAAACCAATAACTGTATTTTGGGGGGAAAATAAGGAGGGTGAACTGAGATATTCAATAACACGCAGGAGCGGGGCGCCTTGCCAACAAACAAAAATGGCGGCCGGTCGCCATTTCTACACCGCCATTACTGTTGTCTCCGCCATGTTCTGATATGGCGGCGCCCATGGGACTCATGATGGCTGACAACATTTCAAAACAAACTTCAAAACACGCTCAAAAACAATAAACAGCAAAAAGCAACGGAAACAAAGCTCATACGACATGGTCGATGGACTTGTGCCTGATCTCCTAGCATGTTGTCTGACGTCATGAAAGACTGCTGACCTTTTTTGAAGCACTTTATCACATTTTCACGCTATTCAGCTACAAGCGGTTAAATACTGACAAAAGACGATGCAAATACATGAAATTTTGTTGTCAAAAGTGTAAAACAAAGCACTCTTCACCGAACCAAAAATTTGCACAACTCACCTGAAGCCCACATCGTAACAGAAAATTCGCCTTCTAAAGTTTTTATTTGAACCTGCTTCTGTTCCCATTTTTTCGCAGATGTTGGATCCAGTCCTAAATCACCAATGCCAGATATACTTGTTGCACTGACCAAATTTCTTGATTTTCCACCTTTTCTTCTTCCTCCTTTACCCTTTCTGACTGGAACAGTCTCTTCTGTGGAAATTTCGATTTCAGGAGCGGGTACAGGAATGCTGTCAGTGTACACAAGATTCGGATCGCCAACAACTTCTTCGCGCGTTTGTAACACAATTTCTTCCACAGCGGGTTCAGGTAAAGGTTGCAGAGCTATCATGGGTTGAACAGAAACTTCATCTGTTTCAACAACTGTCTCTATTGGCATTTCAACTGGAATTGCTTCCACCTCAACCTCAGCTATTTCCACTTCGGATCCGATCACGGACGCCATTTTGCCTTGACTGCTCGAACAATGTACCACACAGCGAGCTTGCGCACAACGTCATCCGCAGACAGGTCATGAATATGTATGAGTGTGTGGTGTGCGTTTTTTTTTCCACTTCTCCGCCTGATGTGAACGTGAGGGCACAGTTGAATCATTCTACTGATAACTGCCAAAGGGAGAAGGCGTATTGTCAGCATGGGTGCTCGTGTATCGCGGACAGATTTTGAGTGGGTTTACACAGAAGAACCTCATGCAACGAGAAGAAAGGAAATGCTAGGTAAGTTGAGAAATTGAGAAAACAGCATATTCTATTCTGTTTTCCGCATCTCTTTGGTACACGTGCACTTGTGTAACGTAGCATCACCGGCTTCGTTTGACCTCTGCTCTTCAGTGAAATAGAGGACTGTCTCAGTTTGCACGAGTGCGTTTTTCGTGGAAGACCACAAATTCTTAAGGTGTAGGGTCCTTTGACTTTGAGCGTTTTGATCTTTGTGCTTGTGTTGGCGGAGTAGCGCCGGTTCAGAGCTGCGTATTATGACTCACTGAATTGCAACAAAAAGATGCTGAGGCGGCTGCTTCTCGCGGCGGCGCAAAATATTCACTTGTGTAACGATCAAATTCAAGTTGATAATTATGTTACTAAAGCTGAAGTGGGCCTGTTTTGGGAAGAAAAGATCAGTATCGCCCGCCGTACCGCGCGCGCTTCGAAGTTAAAGCAAATACTGGGGAATGTGAGATGCAAGAATGTTGATCATACCTTGGGCTTGGCGCATCGGCATGTGGCTATGGGCATGGCCGAAAATGCAGGAGACTCTCATGATGCACCATACTTGCTTGCAGAGCACCCCCGCTTTTCCTGTGGTGTTAGGTATCAGCTATAGTTCTGGCAACCTCCCGCACCTCACTCCAACTCTACCCCTACGCATCCTTTTAATTTTATGCAATACGATTGACCATTTCAGAATATCCGTCTACTACTGTACTAGTACTACAAGTACTAGTACTAACCATCAATTTAGCCTCGCTTCAGTTAGCATGCATTTTTTTTTCAAATCCGTTCCTTGGAAGAAAGGTGCAGTTTTTAATTTAAAAGTCATTCAGCAATGGAGATAATTTGTCATAAGGATGTTAACTGTGATGCTTATAGTTATACTATAAAGAAAATAATAGAGGGGGAAAAAATCATTTTTATCATTAGGCAATAACACATAATAATGTATTTCATCAAAAAACACTCAGGTGTCATGTGCAACATGCTTTATAATTATATTAATTATAAGGTTATGTAACATGTGTTAATCTGTAATGTTAAACTGTAGTAATACTAATAGTAATACGTTATAAATTGATAAAATACTGATTACTTTCTGTGTCTGTGGTGTTTCACTAGTACAGTAGTAGTTTCAGTCCCGTTTTTTTTCTCGCATGTTTGTACTTGTGTGATTACTGTGAATCATACTCTTTTCACAAACCTAGGCAGACCATTTATGTAACAATAGATTATGTGTCTGTCAGTGTGTGTGTGTGTGTGTGTAAATGATGTGTGCTAGTGCAGTGAATTTTGGTTTTGCAAAAAGATTTGTGCTATAAGTATAAGATAACACTTTGATCCATTGAATCTTTTTGCCCAAAACTTGATGTGTGTGTTATTACCAGACTGACCCTTGAAGTCGATAAGTCTGGTTGCTATCGATGAGGTCAAGGTCACAGAGTTTGGGTCCTCAAAGAATGTTTTCTGGTGCAGCCCATACATATACATCTTCAAATTGACAGTTCATCCCATTTTATGAACTGTTGACTAAACCTTTTTTTGGTCCCAAAATTGCTGTTTTATTACTCAGAATATCTATAGAAATTATATATAATATGAATACTGAATGGCAGAATGGGAACTCAGCTCAACAAAATCAAGGGTTCTGTTTCATGAATAAAAATTTTGTCCATGGATCTGAATCCTGATTCTTCTTCTGAGCCACTGAAAACTTTGTGACTCAAATTAGTCAAAGTTGGTATGCAGGCAAATATTCTAGTGCTACATGTTATGTAGGCCACCATCAGTTATGCCCCCTACTGACATTCTGAATCAGAGTTAGCTAAGGTACCCCAGGTCACGGAGTCAGACTGAGTGTTCCCTCTGAAGTGCCTAATTATACCAGCATACTGTGTGTTTTTAATCTGAAGTGCCAGCATACTGTTGTTTTTGTTTTTCACAACTCTTATTCTTAATACAATAATAGTCTTAACTCTTATATTGTTTCTTTGGTGTCTCTTGCCCTGATGTAACTGTACTGGTTGATTCAATGATTGGGTGTAAAACATCATGTTACTTGCTTTGGTATCTCTGCAAATGAAGGTAGAATATTTCACCAAACAAATTCTGGGTTTTGTTTTTTGGTCATAGTAACTAAGTAAGCTTGTTCAGATTCTTCTTCTATTCCACCCACTGCGGTGACCAGCATCAAGTAAGACTAAGACTAAGAGCCTAACTTAATGTTGAAGGCTTGCTGTTTGACAAGTTTGTATTTCTCTGTGCAGAAAAATACCCACAGATGAAAAAACTGATGGGGCCAGATCCACGGCTGAAGTACATTGTAACTGTGATGGTGTTGGTGCAGTTATTGTCTGCCTACCTTGTCCGTGATGCCACGTGGTTAACTGTGATTGTGCTCGCCTACTGTTTTGGTGGCACCATCAACCACTCCTTGTCTCTCGCCATCCATGAAATTGCACACAACCTGGCCTTCGGCCACTCTATGCCATTGGCCAACAGGATCTTCGGATTTTTCGCCAACCTGCCACTTGGTGTGCCCATGTCTATATCATTCAAGAAGTACCATCTTGAGCACCATCGTTACCAAGGTGATGCAGAGAAAGATGTGGACATCCCCTCACAGTTTGAGTGCCGGTTCTTCCAGCACACACTCACCAAATTGATCTGGCTGTTCTTTCAGCCGTACTTCTACGCCTTGCGCCCTCTCTTCATCCGCCCCAAACCACTGACTGGTCTTGAGATCATGAATGTCCTCGTTCAGTTACCCTTTGACTATGCTGTCTGGCACTTCTTGGGCACCAAGGCCCTTGTCTACTTGGTCATGGGCACCTTCCTGGCCATGGGGATACACCCCCTGGCTGGCCACTTCATCTCAGAACACTACATGTTCGTCAAGGGCTATGAAACATACTCCTACTATGGGCCTCTGAACCTCTTGACCTGGAATGTGGGCTACCACAATGAGCACCACGACTTTCCTTACATCGCTGGTTGCAGGCTGCCAGAGGTGAGCTACTCTTTTGAATTTATTTTGTGTGTGTGTTGTTTTTGAGTGAACATGAAACACTACAGGGTGGAAAAATACATGTGTCGTGTATACAGACTACTATACTGATGTCTGACACTGACAGTAGAGCAGTCATCCATATTTATGTAAATGTTCAGCCTTTGGTCACCATTCCGGGACAGTTTAGTCACACTGCAGGTTTAAATAACACAAACCATGGACATGTGCATACACATCCACATTAATTTATTAGAGAGTAAAACATATAATGAATATGTATCATAAACAATATATATATAAATAAATTTAATGTGCTGGCTGAGTCAGTGAGTGTCACCCTAATTACCAATCCCTGCATGCATTACAAATTTACATGCAATAACTCAGACACTGAGAATGATATTGCTGCTGTAGGCCACAAGTTGTGAGTAATGTGACATTTTGTTTATTGTGAATTCAGCACATTAATGCTGAGCATCACCCTAAATGCCATTTCCCACAATCATTACATGCAAAAACTCAAACACTGATATACTGTGATAAAGATACTGCCTCCTAGGCCACAAGTTGTGAGTCATGTGACATTTTGTTTATTATGAATTCAGCACACGAAGCTGAGTGACCAAAATGAATTGTACAAAATGTTGGTACCAATTATTCCAGCAGTGATCTCCCCATATGACATGAACCATAATCAGTTAGTACCTTTCTTTAAGCATGTAACTGCCAACTGTCTGAAGGAAAAATTTATTCCGTCTTGGACGAGAACACATCAGATGCGTGTTGTCATTACAATAAGGAGAAACCAAAGTTAAATAAAAAGGAAAAAAGGGGTGCCCGTCTATCTTTATTATCAACAGGGACCGTAATAATAATAGCAGAAGCTCATTATATTGACATATATATATGACTTACTCACTTAGTGCCAAAAGGTGCGCATGCAAGGGGTTATGCACTTCAGTTGAAAATAAAACATTGTTGAAAACTGTTTTTATTTGAAATGTTGTGTACTTGCATGAATGAATGAATATATAGTACAGATAATTTCAGCAACCCGGCTGTGGTTGATTTCAAGATACAGTCATCACACACAGAAAAAGCGCTGAAAAATGACCACCAAAAATGGACATCCATGTACCAAGTAATTTTCATCACTGCTTACAAACAAATCGCAAGCACATGAAGAAACAATCACTGATTTGTACGCAGAAAACATCATTTTATATGGATAATATAACATCAACACTCACGATAGTTGTATTTTCGATCAATTGATCGCAAATGTTTGCCCTGTATGTCCGTCAGATGTGTTGCAAACTCGAACTGAACACTTTGAACAACCGAAAAACGACAGCATCACTTAGGAATCACCAGAAACATTGCATGTGTTCCGATCCATGCATTTGCACTACACAGTAATACTCGTGTTTGTTTTTTCAGCAAAGTTTTGCACAAAATCTGAGGAATATTTCCCCGATCATTTGATATTGTTGTAATATCTGACGTCCCTACAAGATATCTAACATTTTTTACAAAACAAACGAGAAAGCAGTCTCGTTTTTATCGACAACATCTGGAACGTCACGTGACCTTTCCTGAGTGCCTTCATTATCCCAGCCGCATGGTGTGTTTTTGTTCAGAATCATAGAAAGGTGTGTTGTAGTCTCCTTCAGTGGTCCGACGTAGGTACAGTGGTCTGATGTAGAACATGCACTGTGTGCTTTTTCAGGAGTTTATTAAGATTATTTTCAAGTTTTCCAACGATCTGGGTGTGCAAACGCTGAGGCTGGCCGCGGAGAATCCACATCTCGAAGAGCTGAGCAGAACAGATAGACTGTTCTTGAATCATCATTGATGCGATACACTCTTCATAATTACCTATAACATATGTAGTTATATCCAAGCTCAGATTATGCAACAGGGTTATGTTTAATTTTGGTCCTGTGTGTTCCAGGTCCGCAAGATAGCACCAGAGTACTATGAAAACCTGCCGTACCACACTTCCTGGGTCAAGGTACTGTGGGACTTTGTCTTTGACCCTGAGATCGGCCCTTACTCCCGCATTCGTCGCCCTGTCAAGCCACTTGCTGATGCTGCTAATGAAAGTCAATGAGTTTATGTTGTAGTAACAAGAAAAGTCAACTGATTTGTGTGGCCAGTATTCAGGAGCATTTGTAAAATTTCATAATGTATGAACTATGTTTTATGACATATATATAATATTACATTTGATGTCTACTTAGAACCTTTTTTTAAAACTCCACACATGAATTTGCATGGTCGTTTTTCTCTCAGAGACTGTTCCATCATGATCTTTCAAACTTTGTGTAATGACAGTCGATATTGAGCTCTAAGAGTAAGAGTCTAACTGGTATTATTACCAGTTTTTAAAGACCTGGATTTATTTTGGTGTGACAAGGTCTGCAAATTGTGTTTTCTTGATAATTTCTTATCTGATCGAGTGTAAACTTTGCATGCTTGTTACACTTACAGACAGAGACAGAGACAACCAAAGTAATCAATTTTTTATATTTTTTTTAAAGATGCATTTTTCAAACATTGCATTAACATCCTCCACTGAGTTTGATACTTTCATGACCTTGATTAAAATTCAAGGTCATGTCAGCCTCAAAAAGATTAAATTAAAGTTGGGTTTTGTCAATAAATTTGTATCCAGTTGATTTCCAACTTTTTAAGATTGTTAAGATATGGATATGAATCATGATTGTGAACATCATACTTTTAAAGTAACATTAATGACTGGCTTTGTTAATATTAGTGTCTAACTTGAGTATGTTCGAAATATATTCTTGCCTCAAAAATAGGCTTTGATTCATACTGTATTTCCCACAACAGTCTTGCATGGTTGACTTGGGCATTATAAATAAACGACTTTGGCTCAGAAAACCTAAATGTTGGTGCTGTTTTGTATGTTGCTTAAAGCTGTGCATGTATTCATACCAGTTAAAATGACCTTGATGGCTTGAGCCTTTTGAAGGTCACATGAGAGTGAGAAAGAAAGGAAATAAAATAGTTCTTTGAATCCCATTTTGAAATCAGTTGGCCATTTACTCCTCTAATTGGGTGTTAGTATGATTTCTTTTAAATATATTAGTTAAGTAGCACACATATATTACTGTTAATTTGAAGATAGACAGTAATGAGTAATGGAATGGGAACTTGCCAGCAGTGGATTGGCTTTTGTGGAAACTTACAGCACATACAGTGTAACATTGTCTTATTTAATCAGTAACATACATAGTTGTTGTCTTGTTTAGTGACATGTATACATACTGTGTCTGTATAAAGTGTATTAAAGATGTACTGCTGATTTTGCTGTTTACTCATTCCAGTAGTGAATGCAGATTACTCCATCATTGCCACGTTTAGGCTATACATGTACCTTTCTTGGAGCCTTCACCTATTAACCAACAACAACAACAAAAAGGCATAATTTATTTCACTTTGGCCCATTGCATCATTTTAGGGCATAGGCCAGGTTGTTCAGCAACACTGAGCTCACAAGCTTAACCAACTCCTTGTGAGCTTAACCAACTCCTTGTGAGCTTAACCAACTCCTTGTGAGCTTAACCAACTCCAGGGTGTGTTCTTTGTGATGTGTGTGAGCTGTACTGTAGTCTTAGTTCTGTGGGCTGCAAGTGTTACAAACAGCTTTGTTTGTTCAAACCCAGTCTTGTTGTTCCCCATATATTTTACACATGTACTCATGTTACGGAAGCAGCTGAGTATATAATATATATGATAAAACTTTTGTTACAAGGTTTACTGGTATACAATATATAATACTAATTTAGTGTGAGTAATATGCAGGTTTATTTATGACTAATTTGCAGGACTCATGGAAACTACTTTGTGCTGTTCATTGGTTTTTGCTGACAGGTCTGCAAGTTACACATTGATGCTTTGTCTTAAGATTCTTTTAAAAGCCATGCTAAGAAAGACAGCCAACAACGTACGTGTATAACCACAGATTTCGTTTTAAAGACGTATAGTAATTTAGTTTTAATAGCTGTGTGTTAACATGTTTAACCTTTTTCTTTCCCTTGCTGTTGATCGAGCTATGCCTTTGACTGTACACACAGGGTAATTCTTTAAATTTTAATTAAACTTAACAATTTGAGAATGACATTCAAAGAATTTGAGAATGAACAAAAAGTTCTGTTATTAGTTTTTACTTTAGTTTTGATGTGAATGTACATAACTGTTAAGGGGTATGGATGCATTATTTATTATTTTGCTGTTTGTCCATCTGATCAAGCCTCTGAATAATGTATAGCTTTTTTGCGTGTTATTATGGGTCATCTGATAAGAGTTTTGCTGAGGAGTAATGATTTGGAGTTGGTCACAACGAGACACTCTTATGGCACATAGTCATATAAATTATATAGATAAACTTCATAAACTGTATTTCTACTTGGTGCATCAATATTACATGATCCTGTTCTAGAGTCATGGGGTTATTGTTTTAACTTCAAATGTGTTACTGAGTCAGTTAAAAACAACTGCACATCATCTGAGTTACTAAATTATACACACATATATACACACACTATGTATGCATGTGTGCACATACACACATTGTGCACACATGGCAAATTAATTAGTGTCACCATTCATTAATTAGAACACTTTTTTTATTTTTTATATTGCAGGTTTTAGCACCTATATATCCAGTGAATTAACTGCATTATGTAATATGAACTCCCTTTCGGTGGCTGTCCCTCGGTATCTTCTTTCATACCTCTCATACCCATCAAAAGGTGCAGAACAATGCTGCTAGACTCATTTTTCCCAAACCCCAGATCTGCTCACGTTACTCCTCCACTTTACTCTCTTCAGTGGTTACCCATTAGCAGAAATTTGAATACAAACTCCTTGCTCTGCTTAAGACCATCTGGTCAGGTGCCCACCTTTCTTTCAGATCTTCTTCATTTTTACACTGCTTCCAGGCAGCTGCGCTCTTCTGCAGACTCCCAAGTGTTCAAATGTCATCCTTGCACACTAGGTCCAGTGGTTAATGCTCTTACCAGGCTCCATCTACCTGGAACAAACTCTTGGTTTATCTCATGCTACTTTCTAGTGTCCATTCTTTCTCCTTCCAGTCTTTGTTGAAAAAAGTTCTCTTTTCACAACCTTTTCTTCAATTCCACTTCCCTGAGATGGTGTGCTTGTGTGTCAGTGTGCATGATGTGTGTGTGTGCATAGACACTTTTGATTTTTAATCGTCAAGAATCTTGATGACACATTTAAATTCATCTTAGATGTATATTTATGTGAAAAAGAATGTGTAAGTTGACAGTTCCTTAATAGCCAAGAACTAAATTTCTCTCCTCTTGATCTGTTAAAAAAAAAAAAAATTGTCTGCAATCTCCACGCTTTGTGTTAAAATTCAGCTGATGGTGTGTGCTAATGGCAGTTTTGTTTTTCCACTGCTCTTTTTGATTGCTTTACTTTCATATTTAGAATGAAATTTGTTATGGTCTACTCACTACTGTCACAGTCTGTGCAGCTAGCCATGGCTCAAACTTTAAAGCTTTTCTTTGCTGGGAAGTAAACATTTCAATGTCAAACTTTGCAAGGTGGTATTGGTCCTAGCTACTATTACTTGCTGAGCTTCAGCGGTTCCTAGTACCACTTCTGGTGACCTTGAACTTGAATGTCAGCATTGATATGATGATGATTTCTCTGAATGTATTAAAGATTTTTGATCACCAGAGAAAAAAACCTAGAGCAGCAGCATCTGCACACAATGTGGTCACTATGTTAACTTCACTGAAACTGCCGACACAATGGCAAGTGTGAAATGCACATGGAGATAGGTTTTTCATAAACTAATGATTGGGAAAAAAACTGTGGCTAGAAATAAATTCCTTTGGGTGAGCAGATTTTCATGTTCACTAGCCCAGCAGGATAGTAGAACATTTTCAGCTTTTGTGGGCCTGTAGACAAAGCTTCACTGAGCAAAAAGCCTGTTACTGGTGACTGCACTCAGTTATGGAGCAACAGACACTTGTGTCACCTGACAGGTGTAAAGCTTAGGATAATCCACCTGGTAACATTTTCAAGGTGTGGGAACTGGAAAAGCATTGCGCTTGGCAGTTGCATGCTCATAGCACAATGAAGGTGAGTATGGTACTAACTAAATGTGTGTATGTGTGTGTGTTTTTGCATGCGTGCACTAGCTATGCGAAACCATTGGTGCTGGAAGAAATTCAGTGATTATTTATGCCATATTTAATTTTGAATAGTGTGTTATTCAAGCGTTATCTTGCCAGTAAGTATTTATAATATGCCTCAAAAAGCCCTGGCCCAACCATTGTACAGTACTTGGAGAATGAACCTGCAATGTTCAAAGCTATCATAAAACCAAAAAAAGGGGGTTGGGGGAGGGGGGCGGGTGATTTGGTTTGCCGTGCTTGCACATTTACAATACAACTTTATTGCTAAGTGTCAATACAATTGCACGAGGAATGTTTTGTGGTGCCAAGTGCACTCATTACGCATTCACTCCAATCATAAAACATTAAATTTCTGTTTGAACATACCATTTTGATTCTCATGGTACAAAAAATATCCTGACAATCAAATGCAGCCCTGTAGATTGATGTAGGATGGCCTGTATACTTGGGTAGCCTATGAGTAGTAGATATTTGATGCCCCACACCCTTGAAAAGAATGTTTCTATTATAATTGTTATGTGTTATTGAATGGTGCCATTGTTCTTTTGCTTCCTTCTGAAAATCACATCGAATAACTGTCAGTCTGGGCAGAACTTTGAATGGCCTTGTTGCCATCTTGGTCATTATTTTATTTTATTTTTTCACTAGTCAAGCTTGAGAAAATCATTTTTTTATTCATGCCAACAGTATCTTGCTTATTTTGTGTTTACAAAGAAGAAAGTGTCGTATGTCTATAATGATAGCTACAGTAGTTGTTTTCAAACAAGTGTTGTATATTTTTGTCTTGTAAATTTGTTTGGAAGTCAAAAAGATCTTCTGTTGCATCAGTCATCAGAGGTTCTTTTTTCTTTTCTTTTTTTGTGTCGGTAAATGGTTTACCTAACATTGTTTTGTTCCATTCCTGTAAGTCTTTAAACTGTTATTATTCTCTGACAGTTTGTATGTACTTGTCATGCTCTGCAGTTGCAACACAACACTATACTGAGGTTGTGTTTGCGCTAACATCACTGTTTTTTCCAAACAGCAGCTTGTGATGATGGTGAAACAATTGACAACAGACGTGCAGGGACAAGAAAAGCGTTCTGTGGCATATTATTTTTTCTCATCTAGTGCACATAGCACAAACTTGTGTTTACTTCTCTGCTACACTGACAACATCTTTGCAGGCGTGCTCAATCTGTGTAACTGTATCAACCAGAACTTATGTAACTTAACTTGACAGCTGTGGTTCACATTCAGTCGATGGCTGTGTTCATGGTGTCAGAGACGATAGGTCTTTCATTTGGTCTGCGATGCTGTGGGCTGAGTCATGTACAGGTGTTTTTTTCGTGTTTCCAGTCAACGCATTCTTTCCCCAGCTCTTCCGCCCCCCTTCCCCTCCTTCCCCCCTTCCAATTCCAAAGACACTGCACATGTTTTATTGTAATAAACTACAAGCTGAGTTTGCAATTCTAGAGGTGTACACTTGAGGGAAATTTGTGTATGTGTGGGGTTTGCTTGTTTGTTGTGGGGGTGGCTGTGGGTTTTTTCCCCTTTATAATTTGACTGTAATGCATTTGTGTACATGTATATGTATGATTTTTGTTCTTGTGTTGTTGTTTTTGGTTGGCGGATTTTAAAGCTTTTGTTTGAGGCTACTTTTTAACAGCTACTCAACACAGATGGTGGTTTGGTTTTACTTGTTTAATGCCAAGTTGTCTCCAGAGAGGTACTGCTGGGACAGAGGGATCCAGGAAGGGGGGGGGGGGGGGTTAGCCGGTATGGCACTAGGGTGGCAGACAAACAGTCCTTGATTCTCGCTTCAGAAGTTCTGGTCTGTGGGCATTGACTTGTGGCGTTGCCCTTGACAATTAATGAAACATTTAAATGGCTCTCATCACTGCCTGTCATTTTAATGCGCGAGTCATTCTGGCGGTGACTGTAGCGTTACACATAAATGTATAGTCTCACGCTTCCCCAACATCCTGGGGTCCTGGTCCCCACCTGTACATAAGTACCTCATCAGAGACAAATCAGCATTGAACAAGTTTAACCAACCAGACTTTAAAAGCAAGCAGGTACATTAACCATGGCAACAGGGGTGTTGGGAGAAGTAAGCTTGCAACCTGTACTTCTTGGTTCTTATTTGACCAAGTTTTGTTGTCGTTTTTTACTTTATTAAAACTGAAATTGTGTTTTCCTTGAGTGTTTTTTATTTTTTAACCAGTTACATTTAAATTGTTTAAGGTGGCTTCTGTTTGTATTTAAAAGTTTCATGTTTGCTTTCTCTGAGATGCTCATTAATCAGTATTTTTAAAACTCTGCATGGTGATATTAAAATGAACACGTTCACGGTCATGCCAGTTTGGGTGACCTTAGCCCCTTTCCAAGGTCCCAGGGGTGTGATATGGGGGGGGGGGGGGGGGGGGGGGTCACAGTGAAACTGAAAGTTGATAACATTATTTTGTCATTTTGATTGTGACTTGACAGAGACTTCCACCTAATCTGCCATGATGTCGTTCAGAACTCCCAAGTAGCCACTACCAGCCTGCCCTTCCGACCACGAATTGAGGAAGGGTGGGGAGGTAGCCGGTGCTGGGAATGTGGAATTGTTGCAGACCTTAAAGGTTGTTCATTGTAAAACAGATTCTTTGTTTAAAACTTCTTCTACTTTTTCTTTTTTTTACAGGCAGTGCCGTTTTTGTACAGCTGATATTTCATGCACAATGGCCATGAACTTTTCAGGTGACCACCGTTCCAAAGAACACGATAACATCAGGCAGGGGCTGTGTTTAGCTTCTAGTTCTAGTTTTAGCCTGTGCCTGTTTTTCTGTGATGAAAGCTTGCTTTTTCACCAAATATATTTGTTCCCCTATTATTGTGTATTAAACATGGAGAGAAAAAAAAAGAGAGAGAGAGAGAAAGGAATTAAATATAAAAGGACAAATTGGGGAAGATTGTGTTGTTTGTATTAGTTTGGCCCGTTTTCTCTCTCTCTCTCTCTCTCTCTCTCTCTCTCTCTCTCTCTCTCTCTCTCTCTCTCTCTCTCTCTTTCTCTCTCTCTCTCTCTCTCTCTCTCTCTCTCTCTCTCTCTCTCTCTCTCTCTCTCTCTCTCTCTCTCTCTCACACACACACACACACATATGTATATATACACACACACATTATTCAATGTTAAATCACCCACTATGGACAGAGTACACCCGGCAGGCAACACACAAACATGTTCTGCAACTTACCGTTGTATATATATACATACATACATACTGTTCGTACAGGCGCATAGCCCACAGAGAATAACGTGGGTATACTATAGTCATCTGCTGTTTACAGCTACTAAAAAAAAACGGACTGCAACGTCGTGGTTCGATAGCAAGCTATAAAGGTTCGTGCCACAGGCCCAGGCTATGGGTATCTATCCACGCTTTCAGAGCTGAACCACACAGACTCACGAGAGACTGCCAACAGACAGAGAAACGATTGATTTACTTTTCGCACAGGTCATGTCAGGGCAAACGGTTGCTTGCTTGACTGATTCTTGATAATTATTTGATGCCCGCAGGCCAGTCAACCGCGAAGGTCATTTCAGGGCAAAACAAATCGGCACATAAAAAAAAAAAAAAAAAAGGTAAGCATAACGGTTCATTATGTCAGGAGTAAAGTCTACTTCGCTATTAAGACCCACATTTTGCGATTTATTTTATTTTTAATGAGACGTAAGCAGCAACAAAAAACAAAAACAAAAGAATTCCTGGCAGTAGGTGAAGTATACAAAACTATATTCTGACGATTTCAGGTTTTGAAGTCAGCACCTTTGATAGCGCTTGGTGTTCTGCAGAGGCAAGCTTAATTTCTACACTGCGCAGACAGACAGAGACGGCGTTTTCTGACCTCCTGATGGTACATCAGGAGGTCAGAAAACGCCGTCTCTGTCTGTCTGTCTGTCTGTCTGTCTCTCTCTCTCTCTCACACACACACACACACACAATTGTGCGCATGAATGACACACACACACACACACACACACACACACACACACACACACACACACACACACACACACACACACACACACACACAGACTGCCGCACAAAGAGTACGGACAGCAATGACTCGTGAACGGGGCCTGTGTGTGTTTCATGTCGACTTGCTGTTCCGTCAGCTCCATTTCCGTGGCGAAGAACCGGTTTTTCTCCTCCCCAGAGTATATCACTATATGCCACCAAGTCACTACATCCATTGATTAGTGAGGCGTGTGCTGCTCCTGGTTGTAAAACAAAAGGGACTGAAAGGCTCTTGCAGTATTTATGAATTTACCTGTAGCTTAGCAATCGACACGGATGCCGGTGTTACGCGTCGGCGATCAAATTAACGAGGCAGATCGTCCAACCTCTTTGTAGAGCAAAGAGAGACAAGTTCATTATCATTAAAGCGGCTCTTCGTTGAAAACGTGTTTTGTCCGTTCGACCCTTCGTGAACAAAAACAGACTTTTTGCGATCCGGGTGTGTGTGTGGTGGGGGCCGAGAGGCACTCTCCAAATTTGCTATTTGAAGTCTAATAGTGAAGGGGGGGGGGGGGGGGGGGAGGTAGAATAAAATTTATGCTTGCTCCCCATTCCCTCCACTCCGTCCATCTTCTCCAATCGGTGTTTTCTGCATGATTCAACAATGTTGTATTGGGATGCAAACAAATTTGTACATCAGCTCGAATACTTTAGAGGTTGATTTGCTTTTCAGTACTCAGTATCAGTTTTGCCGGATGATGTTCCCAGAAACGAAAACAAAAAAATCATGAAATAGTGTGTGTGGAGGGGGGGGGGGGGGGGTGAATCATAACAGGAAGAGAAACGGTGTCCAGAGGTCGTTGTCGTGGACACAGTTGCCAGTGACCTTGCCTATTGTATAGCCTCAGTCAGATGTAGGAACACACACGCGCGCGCGCACACACTGACACACGCGCGTGAATAGCGGACTAGATAGACCTGCAAGGAACCAACCAAGACATGAAAGAAAACCAAGTACCACGCGCTGCGTGTCAGGTTGCACATCCATCCTAAATTACATACATACAGCCTACGCGTGGGTGTGTGTCTAATATCACCTCGAGGTGAACAGACATAAAAGAAAACATTGATTGAGTCACACACACACACACACACACACACACACACACACACACACACACACACACACACACACACACAGGCGGGTTACGCGCACTTGGATCGCAGGGAGTGCGGATAGCCCCCCGACCCCCCATCTCCACCTGGCTCACCCCGGGGGAGATTTTTTTTTTTAAAGGGGGGGGGGGGGGGATGAGGGGGGAGAAACTAAAATAATAACGACAACGGCCAGCCAGGTGCCGGAGCTTTTTTCTCAGTAAACGGGGCGAATGAACGTGAACTTTACAAAGTCTTTGGCATCCAAAATGATACAGTCCGGTACGCACGAAGTCAGTATCAGCCGTGCACCCCCTCCCCCCCCTTCCCCTACTTCCGCTTTGGGGGAGTTGTAAAACTTTGTAGTCGACTCTGATTGGTTGTTTGTGTGTGACAGCGACATACACGAAAGGGGTTTATTGTGTCTTCGCTTCCGGTTCCCTTCATCAGATCTTGAATCCCCGAAGGCTCACAGTGTACGAGCGTCGGAATTAGAACGAGCCATGTACCTGACCACTGAATTCTTCTTCCTGGATGTTGCCGTACAAAGGGATACTAGACCCGACTAGACACGAATGTGCGGTGTTCAGGTCGTTCTACCGCTGTAAATGGGGTCGTTAGAACTGAACTGAGTTCCGTGTAATCACTGAGCAGACATTTGAAAGACTATCTGTCGCACACGACAACCAGTCAGAGTCGACTACAAAGTCGGCTACAACTCCTCCAAAGCGGACGTAGGGGGGAACGTGCTGACACTGACTTCGTGCGCACTGAGACCTGAAGGTGACTGAATCATTTTGGATGCCCGGCCAGACTTAGTAAAATTTCGAGTTCATTCACTCCGTTTACTGAGAAAGAAGCACCAAACTGACTATATATAAAGTCAGGCAAAGACTAGGCGACTCATCGTCGCCGAATTAGTCAAACATGCTAAGTTTCGGCCAAGAAACTTTTTCGTTATCTTATGTGAAGACTTGTCAAGAACAAGATATAACTGATAGTGTACTCATTAGTGTAAAGACCAAACGACAAAGCGGTATAACAGAGACAAGATATTCCCAATGTCTTGACTCGGGCTGATGCTGCGATTTCAAGACGGCAGGAATCGAAGAATGGGTACACATTCAGCCTTGAAGTACAATACATTAACTGGCCCGGGTCAAAAGTATGGCAATGCTATTTTCGAACATGGGTACTTGTCAGTCTAATCCTGGATTTAAACAGAGATCACAAGCATCTGTACAGACATAAATGTCCCGGGAAACCAAATGACTGGTGGTAAGCGGAAGTCAAAACTGACAAGATCGAGGTCAGTTGAAGTAACAGCGAGCGAGACTGTCGTAGTTGGACTTTCTGAGTAACCTTAGCGGTATACTAAACAAAACTGGCTCATCGTTCGTTACTGACTTTCGCATTAGCGTATGTGTTCTCTCTCTCTCTCTCTCTCTCTCTCTCTCTCCTCCCCTCCTCCTCCTCCTCATTCTTCTTTCTTCGGGTGATGTGTAAGCGAGAGAGCTCAAAATATTGCAAAATGGTTACCTCAAGCGAACCGCTTTACGCAGCCACATGTTTTTTCACAGCGTCGTGAGAATTTGAAAGAAATCGCGGGCTTTTTCAGTATGTGAATCGTCCATGCCTTTGTACTACTTGCTGATCAGTGTATTTTTGTGTTAACAACAACAACAACAACAACAAAGAAAGAAAGAACACACACACACACACACCATCACCACCACCACAACAGAGAGAGAGACAGAGAGAGAGAGAGGAGAGAGATGATGATGATGAGTTGATGCTTAATGTCCTCAGATGTCATTTGACATATTAGGGGACAAGTTTGTGACCAATGCCGAAGCACGGTTCAATAAAATCCACATACGTAAGGTGTATGCGTGTTTAGCTGTAACCTGCCACCTGCACTTTTTGGCAGAATGACCGGGATTTTTTACGTGCTACTGTGGTAACACGGGGGTGGAACGGATACCGAAATAAGAGTCAGCACAGAAAGTCGACCCTGGAGAAGAAAATTCTCCCGCCGTTCCAGCAGGGATTCGAACCCGCGACCTTTCAATCACGAGTCCGGCGCTCTAACCCACTGAGCTATCCCCGCCCCCGAGAGAGAGAGAGTGCTTAAATAACCTTTCAAGACAACAGGTAGTTTAGTTTCCAAAGGCTGGCATATGACTTGACTCTCAGAAGCCGGTTGGGCGGTTGACGCGGCCTTGCCGCCGGGACTGCACTAAGATGCCGCGAGGCATTACTCATACTGGAAAAGCCGGAAGGGGGGCAACATGACTCAGAACTCGGGATACAACATTAATCCTCGCAACACTGATAAAACTGTTGGCGGCTGCTCACGGCCCTGTTCTAAACTGAACAGTCAACAACAATACGAATCGATCTCAGTGATCAGGTTCACACTCGTCAGTGACTGAAACCCCGCAGTGCTTACTTTATTCATTAGATAACGCACAGACTACTCTGAACTGGACCAGTCAACAACAATATGAATCGATCTGATTAGGTTAACACTCGTGAAACGCCGCGGAACTTACTTTATACATTAGATAACGCACACCCTACTCAAAACTGGACAGTCAACAACAATACGAACTGATCTGATTAGGTTAACACTCGTAAAACGCCGCGGTGCTTACTTTATTCATTAGGTAACGCCGCCGTCACAGCGGGGGTGTCGACAACAGGCTTGACGGAAGTCCGCGGGATTAGCTCCCTTGTTGAAGTTCAGTCATCAAGCCGGGTGGTCGTCTGTTCCATTCACTCAGTTAGTTGTTTCACCCGTGCCGTCAGCCTTTGCAGACACGTCATGCTGATCACTCCTG
This sequence comes from Alviniconcha strummeri, assembly GCA_963584105.1. Lineage (NCBI taxonomy): Eukaryota > Metazoa > Mollusca > Gastropoda > Provannidae > Alviniconcha > Alviniconcha strummeri. The sequence continues at coordinate 21,624,876 of OY757543.1, read as the reverse complement.
AACAAATGACGGCCAGTACCAACGTCAGTGTATTCAAGTGCGCAATGTTTTGTATGTACGACGTGACAGTAGGCCATATCACCGTAGGGAAAACGGTTGCATGCGCGAACTTCTTAACCAACACGGGGTGAACCTCAGAATTTTAGCCGCTGAAGAAGGCTAACAAACAAACAAACAAGCATGACCCCCTTTTTGTTACTAATAGTATTCGGACTTAGTTTCAGTTTCGTGTCGTGTGATTCAGTCGTAATTACTCCCGTTCTCAGTTTTTATTTCCCCCTTAAGCTG
>OY757543.1:21588014-21620514 GCA_963584105.1 Alviniconcha strummeri | reverse complement strand
CAGACACACACACACGCCGCACACGCACACATACACACACACACACACACACACACACACACACACACACACACACACACACACACACACACACACAAGTGAAAAGGAATTAAGACAAGGTGAGTTAAAATGTCCCCAATATTTTGGCCTCAGCATTCTACGGGGGCCGGGGAGAGAGAGCTCAGAAGTTAGAACTTTATTACACAAGGATTAAGATTTTAGGCGGTTGCCTATTCTTACAATCTGTCCCTGCTTATCTTCATGCCAATAAGCTACACATAAAACAATAGTAACAACATTGACTACCGCAGTAATGATGATGAAAAAGATGGTAATGTCGGGGGAGGGGGAGAAGAAGAAAAAAGAAAAAAAAGAGGGAGAGAGAGAGATAATAATTTGAAAATCAGAGCCAAAACCCGACAACAACAACAACAACAACAAATAATGACGATGATGATGAAAGAGAGACAGACAGAGAGATAGAGACACATACAGAGACAGACAGACAGACAGACAGAGACAGAGAGAGAGAGATTTCAATCGCACTGTTATATGTACATGCATGAGAGTGGTGGCGCAAAGAAGAAGAGTGGAAATGTATACAATGTGGCTTGTAAGAAACTAGCCTGGCAAGGCAAACTTGACACTTGACACCAGGTTTCCGTTTCGATTCCGGCGACGCGGATGAGGCGAGTCACTTTCCGGTATCGAAACGGAAATCTAGCGCAAAATGTCAAGTTAGTGCCCTTGTTCTGGTGTAAGAACAGGTCACAGGGGCCAACGGTGACTGTGATCTACATACAGACTTCTCTTCTTCTTCTTCTTCTTCCCCTCCGATAGCCCTGATATAACCGTAATGGCTGACCGGGCGTAAAACACCACGTTACTTACCACCTCCTCCTCCTCCTTCTTCTCCTCTTCCTCCTCCTTCTTTTTCTTCTTTCGTCTTCTTCTCCTCCTCCTTCTTCTTCTCCTTCCCCTCCAGTCGCCCTGATATAACTGTACGGCTGACTGGGCGTAAAACACCAAGTTACTTACCTCCTCCTCCTCCTTCTTCTTCTCCTCTTCCTCCTTTTTCTTCTTCGTTATTCATTAAACTATATGTATATATACTCAATAGATAATAATGACGGGAGAGGGACTACACGGCGGTAGGACTAAACCGGAAACAGGAAAAGACATGCAACTTGAGGTTTGTTTTGCCGAGACCTGCAACAACATGGTGTTCTTCTTTTGACTTGACCTCGCTCCGCGAAGCATGGACCAGCGGCACGTGAGCACATCAGAGCAGGACAATGACTGTTCGTGTGTTTTGACCCGGCCCTTGCGTTCTTCTTATTTGATTGGAGCAGTTAACTTCCTCGGTTTCAAGACCTCCGCTGCTCAGTCACTGGTTGCGAGGCCTAGTGAGAGAGAGAATGAGAGAGATGGGGCGGAGAGAGAGAGAGAGAGAGAGAGAGAGAGAGAGAGAGAGAGAGAGAGAGAGAGAGAGAGAGAGAGAGAGAGAGAGAGAACCGAGTGATTAGGCACAGGAATTTAGGATTTTACTGTGTGTTCATTAGTAAGTATTATGATATAATCATTATTTCTGAGGTTTTTATATGACAGATTTTTGTTGATCTTGTACTAAAGCGCGGTGTGCTCACGGCCCTCGTCGGTGACTGCGCTATGGCGAAATGACCGCTAATTAATTAATTAATTAACTTAAGTCCAAAGTAATGTTCGTGCCGGCCACGACCGACAGGAACATATGCACTGAGCAGGCAAGACACATTCCAGTTGCCAGTGTTGCAGCGGAGGAATTTTGTGTGTAGACTGACTAACGCTGTTTTGTATCACTGGCGAGAGCTGCAACAAGTATAATTTTCGTCGCGACAAACATAATTTTGTCGCGACAAAAAAATTGTGGCTACAAGCATACTTTTGTAACACGTGTTTGTCTCGACAAAAGTCCCGCCGTCACGTGCCCGCCAGTGATAGTTTTGTCACGTGCCACATATCGGGAGGGGGTGGGGGGTGGGGGCGGCGGAGGAACAGCCTCTGGCACAACTCCAACCTCTTGTTTACGACATCCTTCCTTGCTTGGAGGAACTGTGCCGGAACTTGAAGCAATGCCCGGAGTGTGCCGGGTGTGTGTGTGTGTGTGTGTGTGTGTGTGTGTGTGTGTGTGTGTGTGTGTGTGTGTGTGTGTGTGTGTGTCCGGGCAGTGTGTGTGTGTGTGTGTGTGTGTGTGTGTGTGTGTGTGTGTGTGTGTGTGTGTCCGGGCAGTGTGTGTGTGTGTGTGTGTGTGTGTGTGTGTGTGTGTGTGTGTGTGTGTGTGTGTGTGTGTGTGTGTGTGTGTGTGTGTGTGTGTGTGTGCGAGCGAAAAATCATACAGAAGGTTCATGTAAAAATCCTGAACGAACTGCCAAGCTGTGGTTCTGAGCGGAATCGTCAGTAGTGTCTCAGTCACAGAGCGAGCGATCTCGAAACGAAGAAATAGGTGTAAGATACGCAACTCTTTCACGACAACAAATTCACTAGTCTAGCAGTGCTCTCCCATCTACAAACTTAAGGGAAGTAACTCGAAAACCTTTATGCGGCTTCAAGACTTGCGCTGCAGAGGAACTGTGCCTCTTCTGATCCTTGTGTTGGTCAGTACCGGCTATGGAACAACATTAGAAGAGTGGGGAGTTTTCATTGCACATTTAAGTAGAAGCGTTAACGGTCTTGATTCCAATGCAACATATATTCATGCATGCATTAATATGCAATGTACGTGGCAAAGTCTTCACAAGACGACTCGTAATCGGTCACGGCTTGCCAGAATTTGGTATTGCGACGGTATCTCACACGAACTACCAAGACCGAGTAAAACATCACAAAGGAATGAAGCACCAGCAGTCACTGATGGAGATGGTCTCTGACCAAGATCATCAGGGTGGGACGGTTGCAGTACTAAACTACCGATTCCATGTTGTGACTGCAAAATAAAAATGTCACTTTGCGAGTTGCCTGTGTCTCTGTCAATGGCACAATGTCAGCAACGCCATGTCTTTTTGTGACTGTTTACAGATCAGACAATTTAAAACGAGCAACAGCAAAAACTCTAGAAATGCAAAGATAAAAACTAGTCAAAGAAACTGTATTAATCTGTGATGCCTTTGCAGAAAGTATCTAAATACTGAAGGCAAAACATGTACTAGTTTTAAACAAAATAACTGAAAATATATATTTCACAGGCTGGGATCAGCGTGTATTCCATGCCAGTGGTGCTAGGAGTGTTTCGGCGAGTGCTTAGCACAATGGCAGAGAGCTATACATCTGGTGCTGCTTCCATGGCCTTTGTCACTGTACCCAACATGGAGGTGGCCAAAAAACTTGCACAGTAAGTGTTAATTTAAGTCTAACCTTCTCACTCTGTTGTATTTACTTTATCAACAGAACGCTCAGGATCAGTAGTGGCAGTGCACCCTGATAAAGATCCCAGAGTATAAAAGTTATCAGAAAGCAATTGCCCAGAGCTCAGGAGCTGTGTGAAAGTCAAGGAGGACGTACTGGGCTCTCGATCCCTAATACTAGTAATAGTCCTTAAATGGTCTCTGTGGACGTAAAGCAACATTGAACTCAAAGCAAAACTTACTGAAAATTTGAGTGGATAATCTGAGTTGAGACTTGAGGGCTTAAAAAAATCAACCAGGGTCACATCAAACAAAGCCCCAAAAGAAAGAAAATTTATGACCCAAAAAAAGGAGAAAATTTATGACCCCCCCCCCCCCCCACCCCCCAAAAAAAGTTGGGGGTGTGACCTGTTGATTTAGTAAATATTTATACTATACAACCTACATTGCCAGATCCAGGTGATGTCCTTAACAGAGAGCTAAACAAGCAATTTTAGTTTTTGAAATGGCTTAAAAATAAAATATAGATCAGTCCCTTCATCTTATTTTATTAAAGATCCAGGCCTCCTTGGGCATAATTGACTCTGGTGGTGGGGGTGGGGTTTTTTGGTTTGTGCATATGTGTCTGTTTTGTTTGTAGTTTTTTTGTTTTGTTTTTTGTTTTTATCTTGAGTCGAACTTAGATTAATTATGTTGATCAAAGTGTATTTGATGAAGATGTTGACAATTTGCATTGCATTTTCTATTCGTATTGACCCAAGCGCTGACATTGTTTTCAGTGGACTTGTGAAGGAAAAGCTTGTGGCATGTGTCAACATTATTCCAGGTGTCACATCTGTGTAAGTTTTGTTACAGTCTGTTCATTTATATAATAATACACCACCTGTCTTTGTGTACACCAGTCTGTATACAGTATGTCTGTCAGATTGCCTGTTCTTGTAAAATTTCTGATCTTAACTCTTGATGACTAACAAGCACACATGCCACATGACAACATATATATATATATTACTATATATAATTTATATTACTATATAAGCATACAGTTACAAGCACGCGCACACACACACATGCACACACACACACACACACACACACACACACACACACACACACACACACACACATTCTCTCTCTCTGTCACTCAAATTCTGAAGTGACCCTAAGACGCTATGTAGTTGATGGGATTTAAAATCAGAGACCTAGCTCTCTCTCTGAGTCTCTCTCTCTCTCTCTCTCTCTCTCTCTCTCTCTCTCTCTCTCTCTCTCTTTCTCTCTCTCTCTCTCTCTCTGTCTGTCTGCCTCTTTCATTAAAATTTACATGTATGACAGTAGATGAAACTATGCAGTAAACTGTACAGTCATAATAGCATACCTGTCAACCCATACAGTTTACCAGTATAAAATACAATTTTTTCATTGTTTTGGGGGGATATGGCCATACTGAAAAATGGATACAGGAAAACAGTTTTCATGAGATTTTGTTGTTGTTTTAAACTGAACAAAAAGATTGAAAAACTGTTGAACGAGCGGCCAACACTCCCCATCACCAAATGCACACTGACTGGCCTAGTGCAATAGGCTAAGAAATCTTGTTGGACGTGAGATTTTAAGTTATGCATGCATATTTAACAAAATTGCTTCTTCCTTCCACGCCACACATGCTGGTTGGAATTCAAAACACTGCTGCCACTAGCAAGAAAACAAAAGACTCTGGCCTGCATAAGGGAAATACAGGCCCACAAACACTGGACTAAGGTCTACTCCCAAAAAGGGTTGACAGTTATGTAACAGCCAACTAACATTGAAGACTCAAAGGCGCTTCTTGTGTTCTGTACAGATATGAGTGGGAGGACAAAGTTGAAGAAGATGGAGAACTCTTACTGGTGAGTCCTTTTAATCTTCCGAAAACTGAGTTTTGTCCACTGTAAAATCTTATGTATTAGTAGTTACAAGTCTTACACCTGTTGCTGCCACAGTGTTTGTTGCTGTATTGCGCTTTGTGTAGTCTCTGCACTGAATTCTCAGGGCTTGTATTTCAGCTGCAAGTATGAGCATTTGCTATTTTTTCTGGAAGCCATGTTGAAACTATTTTCAGCGAGAACAAAATGAAATGGAAAAGAAATGAAAATAATATTTCTAAAAATACTACATTAAAAAAAGATTTTTTTTAAGTGTACTCATCTATATTTGAGTGGAAACAGGTCTGTGAATGACATGTACATGTATGTATTGTGTAACGGGCTGTGGTGGTAGGATGCATGGGTGGGCTCAGTTTGTGGTTTGCAGGTGTTGTCTGTTGATGTTACTATTTCAGTAAGTTTATGAAGGGTTTTGATTCTGATACTTTGTTTCTTTTTTTTTCATCCCCCAGATGATGAAGACTATGACATCAAAAGTAGACCAGGTTTCGGACTATGTCAGGTGAGAAGCTGTGGTGTATGTGCTGAAAGTGCACATGAAATGCATGACCACAGATTTGCTCAGTACAATACAGATGTGTATGTGGAGAGGTAGATCACTAGCTGTTTGGGTAGGTGGGTGAGGTGGGCACGGGAAACATGCCAACATTTAGTATAATTCATCCTATATGGACACATATATATCTTCTGTCAGCAGTCAGCCAGTCAGCTTCTCTTGCTTGCTTTGCACCTCACTTGAAAAAATACCAGTAAAGCACAAAATGTGAAATCCTTTGTCCTCATTTCTTCACATTACATTGTGAAAGGGTTTGAATTAAAAACTACAGTACTGAAAGTAGATTAAATTTTGTTATTTAGGGCCCAAAAGTAATAAATCTCTTTGTAGAGCTGTGTGTTTGCACTTTTTAGCCTGGAACATTTACAGGCTGGGTCAGTGAAGGGGTTTATATTTTTTATGATCCTTACTCAATACTGTACACTTTCGTTATGTGTATGTGTGTTCTCTTTAAGGCAAATTTCTGTTAAAAGATGTTAAGAAAAAATGACAGTGTTCCAAGGTATATCGCAGTTTTGCCTGTTACAGGAAAAATCATCCATATGAAGTTGCAGAGGTCATCTCATCAAAGGTAAGCAGCTCTGCCCCTGCCCTCTCCACCACCACCATTACTAGTACCAGCCTGACCCTGTTCCCCACCACCACCATTACTAGTACCAGCCTAACCCTGTTCCCCACCACCACCATTACTAGTACCAGCCTGACCCTGTTCCCCACCACCACCACCCTCCCCACCACCTCAAAAATCATAGGATTGGTGTGTTGTTTACAATGGTGAAGAGGTTTGTCATTGGCCAACTTATAGGGTCATTTTTATCCATTACTTTGGTATTAGGCATTCTGTCATTGTTATTGTAATCAGGTATGAAAATGCTTGAACACAAAGAATCATTCAAGTGTGGTCAGGATGTTCGTTGGACTAATTGTTAGTGCAGGGCATCAGTATTTGGATTTCTGCAGCCATTGCCCACAGGGGAAAAGTAGAACTGCCATAATTTGTTAACTATATATAATATGTACAAATTTTGCCCACCTGTTTGGAGTATTCATACACAGTTCACAAAGCATTTTTGTTGTTGCTGTTGCTTGTTGGTTATCAGGCTTGAGATAGGTATTTTAGACAAATGCCTAAAACGGGTCATTTTCAAAGTGCAAAAGCCTGCAAATGTTGGAAACGAGAATGACTGCTAGCATTCTAAAATATGATCCAAACATGCAACAGGTTCAAAAGAACACAGTTTTTTAGGACGAAACACAACATGTGAATTTTGGGGATCATTCCCTGAAAACGAGCATGTTGTGTTTTGTCCCAATAGCGCTCTTTTGAACCTTTCATGTGTTTGGATCTAATTGTGCTTACGCTTTTTTCTTTGGTGATGGGGGCAGGGGGTGAACTTTTTATGCCACCACCATCTCACGCATTTAATTAGGGATGGTAATGGTTCATAGATATCAGGATGCACAGCCTATTCAGAGCAAGGGGCTTTGCAACTGTTCATCCCGACTGGAAGTTCAGTATCAGGGCCAGGTTATGAACATGTCGGACAAAATCTGTGCTTTTCTTTGTGTGTGAGTGTGATGGAGATGCGAGATCAAAAGTGCAATCCAATACCCTTTTTGTTGTTGTTGTTTACTGGACATCTGCAAACCTTGAAATCAGTCTTTATTTTTCTTTCATCCCTGACAGATTGACAATGGCAACCCACCATACCTCAAGTGGATTTCAGACGTCACCATGGGTGGAAAGGAAAAGTGATGGTGGAGCGCCTTTGTTGTTGGTTTTGCTTCATGTCATTTCTCGTTTTCTGTGTCACACCTGTGTTTTGTTTCATCATGACCTAGCTGGGACCCATGAAAACTGGCCAACAAAGCACAAACCCAAAGTTTTAAATGGCTGACCAAGTGGCACCTTCTTTAGGTGTCAGTGTTTAAGTACAGTTCAGTTCAGGGTGGTATCTGTGCGCTTTGAGATGTGGTGCCAATTTGGATCACATACCTGGGGTTTTTTTTTTTTTTTTTTTTTTTTTTTGCAGGCATGTTTGCAAGACAGGTACACTGTGTTGCTATTTTTGACTAACAAAAACACGTGAGATCTGACTGGTAGACTCAGGCATGAATTACAAGATGTGTACACTGCTGGTGCTATTTTTGACCAACATACATACTTCATTATCATCAAGTAGAAGAAAACTACAGTGTCTTGAATGCTAAGAGTCTTGAGTTAGTCATTGTACTTCAGGAACAGGCAAGCAAAGAACTAGAAGAATAAACTGGTGAAAAACAAAGACAATGCTGTAGAGACAAAGTGAATTAAAATACCCCCATGCTTTGTATTAATTCCTGCTCCCTTAAGACAGAGTTCTTTTAGGCAGCAGCAACTCTGATGGTCCCAGCTACCTTGCCTGTGTGTTGTCCCACTGTTCATGGTTCGACTGCTGGGTGTCTGGGTGAGTGTGATGTGAATGTTTGCAAACTTTTGGGTTAAACTCATTTCATGCTGTCTCCAAAGAGGTACTGGCTGTATGTTTTCGAACAAGCAAATGCAAGAATTGTACACTACTGGCAGGTAAAACTGTTTCTCAAAAGCTGTGAAGATTGGTGAGCTTGAATTGCTTAGCGTCTGGTCTGGCAGGAAATAAATGATGTAATGAGCTGCTGTGGTTGGTTGGTTGGTTTGGTCTGACATAAATCGAGTGGATGAGGACAAGGCAAAGATTCCTCTTATTCTGGCAAATGTCTTTGGAATGGATTTGCAATGATCGCCAGATTCATTCTCTCCTGAACTGGAACATGGGAAGAAGAAAATAAAAACAGAGCATATCATTTTATCTGATTTTTAAAATTTTATTTTTGGGGGAAAGGGGGATTTTACATGTAAAATACATAATTTTTGGACAAGACATCCCTTCAGTTTCTGGTATGCATGTAACGAACAGGTTGAGGTTTATGTATATTGAACTTAAAGGGATTTAATTGTGAATATGTGTTAAAGGTATCCATGGCAACTTCATGCGACAGTTGACACTCCACATTACAGCCCCTAGTGAGCACACACAGGCAGGACAGCAAGCTTACAAAGAGGACAGCACTTAGGCTCCACTGCCACCATGCCAAGCAACAGCTACCAGCCTAGCTGTCGCTCATTATCTCTACTATAGCTGGTTACACTATAGCCTCAAAATAGTCTTTTTGTATATGGGTACACAAATAGAATGTTTATGCTGGTAGGCACTGTGGTGTAACCAAGCATGAAAGACACATGAAGGGGCTAGGCTTGTAATCAATGCCTGGAGTGTGCGTCAGGTGTGGCACGAAACAGTCTCAGTCTGTGTTAATTAAAGGAGCTAACCTTCATTTTGTCCGAGAAGGCCAGTCAGCTTTTCTTTCTCCAACAGGTGAAATAGGTAAAACAATAAAAACTCAAAATTGAGGATTTTGCTTTCCGGTCACTATGCTCAGTTGATTTTATTATCAATTCAGAATCCTCTTATGCCAGTGATGGTTGCCGAACTCAACTTGCTGAAAACACTGTCATGGATCACAGCTGTCCCCACAGTTACTTGCCACCTCTTTGATCTTGTTCCTCCCGCGATGTGAGCACACAACTTCTGTGCCTGATATGAAAGAGGTTGTTGTGCATGCAACAAGGGCATTGTCGTTCTGTGCAGCCAGTGTAGTCCTGTTAGTTTTCATTGCTCTTGAAAGTCTTATAAGTCCCTGATTTCATTCTGATCTTTTACTTAGTTTTACCTGTTGGGCAAAACATGTTTTAAGAAAGCTGGCTCCTTTAAGTTCCGGGTGCAGTCGAAAACTGTGAAAGGATGCAGACAAAACACATGTGATAAGCTTCAAGGCTTTTATTGCTGATGTTTAATATCACCAGTATGACTTGGTTTAGTGACTTGTCTGTCACCACAATCTGAGTGAGAAAAAAAAAAAAAAAAAAAACCTTTAGATATAATGTTATAGGGAAATCACAGAATGTCCAAGTCACTCAGACTGACATACAAGTTCTCAAATTAACCAAACGATATGCCAGTTGTTTTGGTACTTTTTGCATTGCTTAAAAATTGAATAGCAAGATGTTTGTTTATTCCCCCTATCACTATCCAAAAGAAGAGGGGGAAAGAAAAGAAAAAGGGCGGTTTGGGGGGGGGAGGGGTTGAGAGACAGATTCAGCTGATAACCAGGTAACAACATGTGACCACAACAGCAACAAATATAACAATAATCAAAACAGATACTTTATGGATAGTCAAAGTGCCTTGATAGGGTTTCTGCTAGAGCGTTAATTTGAAGTTTTTGAAGGTGAATTTTGTAAAGGAACAACAAATAAAGGGGCTGTTGGGCTTAAAAATAATATTAAAAAAAAAAAATGCACACACAAAAAGGTTCACACAAAACATGTTACTGACATTGATATTTTTCTGTAGCTTGACATTAGTGTGAGATGGATTAACCCAACTAAGACCAGTCAAATAAAAAGCTTTCAGGTGAAGTCCATTTGCTTAAAACAAAATTCGTGAAAAACCAACCATATCTTCACTTGTAATTGAAGTACGTTGCATTTTACAATTGTACCGGTCATATCGAAGTGCAAAATTCTGCAGTAAAATCAGAACACTATACACCATGGCATACCAGAAATATTCACAAGAGGGTTTTTTATGGCAACACATTAATTACAAAAAAAAATTGTAATCATAACGCAATAACAAATGCATGACATTGATTGTTCCATCCGTGGCAAGACCACCAACAGCAGCACAATTGCAAATTTCCATGTGTACTTTCACTATCCAGATCTTCTGACCACAGTCCAAATAATAACTACTTTCACCGAGACTGAAAGGGTATAATTCATGATAGCACACACTATGACATGGAGACATGACTCTTTAAAAGTGACACATTCAGACACATTTGTTGTTGGTCTGCAAACTTCAGTCCCCATAGTTCACTTCAGCATCAGACACATCTGTTGTTGGTCTGCAAACTTCAGTCCCCATAGTTCACTTCAGCATCAGACACATCTGTTGTTGGTCTGCAAACTTCGGTCCCCATAGTTAACTCAGCAGTAAGCGTCTGAAGGAGCAGATGGCAGGCAACTCATTTTCAGACACATGCTTTTCCACAGCATGTTCCACACTGATCAGCTGGTGTCCATTTAGCTACTGACAGTGGGGAGAAGTATAGCAAGGGCAGTAACTGCCACTGTCTACACCCCAAAGACAAGCAGAGAAACCTACTTCCAAACCCCCCTAACCCACCCCCAACCCCCTACCCCACCCCCATCATAACATCGCCAGCACACAAGAAGTACAGGTTAACAGAGTAAAGCTACAATCATTATTCATAGCTTCATGCTCTCTCTTATCTGTGGATGCATTTGTGATGAGACAGAAAGGTAGCAAAGCTGCAGTTCATTTTACAGCCGTCATTCTTGGGATGTCGGCAACCTGAACCATGATCAAATGCTGACAACCCATGTGGATTTTGATTTGTAGATAACAACAGAAGCGACGACAAAAGTGTGCAGGCACGTGAACTAAAACCCTTTTGACTTCTGCAGTGGTTGTGTATGTTGAGATTAAAAAATATCACATCAAAGTGGCACCAGAGTGCAGTGAGCGTCAGGCAAAATGCATACTCCGAATCTTTTCCAACTGTGGCCATCCATCTGACAAAATACTCCACCACACCGACAGAAAATTGCACTTTCGTACTTTTCAAAGAGCAAGCAACATCAACAAATGTGGTGTATGTGTATATATATATATATATAAATATATATGTCAATGCAAAAAAATACAAGGTATCACTATATGTGGAGAAACAAATCCTATGTTTTTCTGCAGCTGCAGGAAGTCAATGATGCTGAGAACTTCAGAAACACAAGCCGCTTGTGAGGCTTGCCTTGCTGGGTAGTCTGTCTGCTCTGCAACCATCTCCTTTCCCTCCAGTGTGCCCAGGACAGCCGATAACAGCTTGTGCACAATGAGTTGTGTTCCTTCACACCCAAGCAGACTCCCACTAATCTCCATGAGCAAGAGGAGGTATGAGAAAGTGTGTAGGACAATTCACCACTGGGCAGTTCACGACAGGACAAACGGAAAACCCAGACAACTTGCCACCAGCAAGCAAGTAAGCATTGCTGTGTGTACTATTCTTTGCGAAGAAATCCTACACACACGTGCACACAAACACAAACAGATGGCTGCCTTCTCAAAGTCCACACTGACGGCGAGTGTCAGTGGGTGACAGTCACTACTGGTGGTGAACTGTCCTGGGTGATTGCTTATTTAGTGGTGAATTGTCCAAGTTCCATATGAAAGGTAGCAGTCCATGGTCTTTAATAAGGATGGGATAGAGCAGCTGGCAATGACAGTCAACAGGACACAGATGGAGAAGGAAAAAAATTGACAAAAAAAGAAAAGAAAAACAACAACAACAACAAAAATTAAAGAAAGAAAAAACAAGACATGGGCGACACTGGGCTAGAACATGTTCTCAGAGAGTAAGTAAGTAAATTGGTGTTTTACGCCCAGTCAACCAGGGTGGTTATATCAGGGCGATATTCTCAAAGACAGTGGCAATCAGTCAAACATGGGCACACTGGAGATAGGGTGGAACATGCGCTAGGCGTGAGATTGCCGTGGCATCATAAAGTCTGGAATCCCCAAGACCCCTTTTGAACTGATCCCGATACATAACAGGACTCACAGACTTTCACACTCGCACTCAAAACAGTCTGACTGCAGACACTGGTCTGAGGAATCTTGCCTCAGGGTGCAAGAATCTGCAAACACTGCCTTCATGTGCACCAACCTCAGTGAGATTTCTGATCCTTAATTTGTTGTTGTTTCCAGTCTTTCACCATACTGTTTCTCCTGCCTTGCAATACTTTGTTTTGACACCCCAAGTTGCGACATATTTCCAACTTTCAAGCAGTACAAACAACATGATTTTTCTGTACAAAACACTGTCATGGTACATACATTTTACTCACCAGAACTGCACTGAAGTTAGTCTTTGTTTTCACTGGTTGTTATTATGGTGCTGTTACCAACCTCTAGCTGGATTTTATTTTTTCATTCTTGTCCAGAATATCCTATATGGAGTCAGTACACATTTTCAGCATTCAAGCAGCACAGAGAACATGATTTTTTTTTTTTTTTCCTGCTCAAAACATGGTCATAATAGATCAATAGGTGTACATGTAAAGAGATTATCTGACCTTATGTACTGACCTATCATCAATTATCTTGCTTTCTTCACTTCAGTGAACGCATCGCGCATGACATCTTCAGATACCCCCTCCAGCGGTGTCTTCATCACTTTAGACTTCAAGATTTGTAGCTGAAGAGCATTTCCATGGAGCCTGCAAAGACACAAAACAGCAACGTAAGCCGACCAAAGCCCAAAAAAGAAAAAGGACATAACTGTTTTCGCTTTTTTAATTACACAAGTTTGGTTGCAGAGATTCAGCACTTTAGGGAGATGCAGACCAAAGTCATCGGGGGGGGGATCTGAACCCTCTCTGTCACCATGACCCCAATCTCCACTGTGACCTTCACCTCAATCTCCATCAGCGTGACTGTATGTTTTGGTTTGGTCAATCTAGGAACTGAACAGGGCCCCTGAATACCCAGAAGGTTAGGCTGAAGGGACCACATGGCTGAAGGACCACAAGAAAACATTTTTCTAAACACCAAAAGAGGGGGGTTCTGGGCTACCAACCAACACACAGCTACAGCTAATCAGTGTCGTAAACAGTATCCTGAAAACAAAAACAAAGAGTGGGTGCCCTGCTTTCCTCAAACAATGAACATATACAGCAAAAGACAGATGGATTATGAACAAAAACAAAACAAAGAACAGAGGGTGGTATAAAAAAACTGATCCTGGTGAGGGCCATTATCATGTGGGTTGCCTGGGTCAGACACAAGTTTCATTACCGAAGCAGCTCATCAGTGACCACTGGCACATAACTGCCCAACAGTAACGCACAAAAAACTCCATCAGCATGGGAGAGTATTCTTGGATGATACACCCAAAAAGCTCTAAACAAAGGCAGACATTTATTAAGAACAGCTTAAAAAAAAATTAAGTGCAGTCATTAATAAGCAACAGTTTCAGGTTGTTGCTTTTGTTTTTTTGTTCTTTTTTTTCATATCCTGAATATGGAAAGTCTGAGAGTACTTTGCAAAGAGAAGTAACTCTGCAAGAAGAAAAACTCTGACAGGACACTTGAAAATATAGATCTAGAGAGAGAGATAAATGGCCTCAGAAGGTGTTCGGCCTCAAGCAAACTCAACACAGGTGAGGGAATATTACTGTCAACAGTAATTACCCATGCTTGGATCCAATAAATGGCTGCAATTACCAGCAAAGAAAAATATTTAGGTTGACTTTTGACTTTAAAAAAAAAATCGGTTGAAGTTTGTTTTTTTAAGAAAAAAATGCAAGTAATAACACAGAGTTCAGGTAAACTACTAAACTTTTATGCATGCACATGACATAGCAAACTTGATTCCAACTAAAATCAAAAGAGCAGCAATAACAGTCAAAGTATTTACAAAGAGCTAAATTTTGTCCATAGAGACATTTTTACACAGGCACCCGCACACCAACTATACAAAGCTTAATATTTACACAAAACTTAAAACAGCCCCAAAAGATGTTCAGCCGTAAGCATCTGAACTGCACAGCATAATCAAACAAATTAGTTTGGGGAAACTATAGAAATGCGCAGGTGGGTGTGGGGCTGGACAACAAACAATCAAACAAACTGACTTTGCATTGCTGCGAGCCTTGGACAGGTTGGAGAAGTACTCCTTGTCTTTCTCATCCAGCAGAGCTTTGTGCATCTGCGACGACTTGCTGCAAAGGAAAGTAAACATGTCCCATCATGTAACCAAGCAGCTTTTTGTTCACTGGCATTCCAGTCAGCAATAGCTACTAGCTATCTTATACATAAAGAAGAGTCTCTGCCAAATTTCGTCTTCCTTCAATTCGCAGCTCAAGACTCCCCTTTTCTCTGTCTCTTACTCCTAACACTTCCAACTGTCTCCAGGCTGTCTCAAGTAAATGTGTGCATGTGTGTGTGTGTGTGTGTGAGAGAGAGAGAGAGTTGGGAGGAGGAGTGATGATTGATGACGGATTTGTGTAAATCAACATCATGTGATTTGATGTGTTGATTTAACTGGAGTATGAAATGAACACATACGGGACTCATTTGAGAAAGACCTAAGACCCCACCATTGCCACTGTCTGTCTGTGTCAACGCCATTAATTATTTGGTACTTAGATAAAACTTGGCGTGAAGATTCCTTGGGACGTGAGGGTCCTGTGTACTTATAGTATGGGTACTGCCTCTTTGATGTTAAACACAGTACTGCTAAAGATTACTGAAGTGATAGAGTCACTCTGTGAAGCAAAGGGAGCGTAATATAAACCTAACTGCGGCCCCATTTCTCAGGTAGCTCCATGGTCTAATGGTTACTACTGCAGACTCTCGTGCCATTGATCAAGAGTTCAAAGTTTGATGGCGCCTGACCCAAACCTGCCCCTCTTTTTTCCTTTTCTTGTTTTTATTATTCCCAGTTATGAAGGCACTGTGTATTTTGTCTTCATGCTAATTCAATCCAAAATGTCAACTGCGGCACTTTTGCAGACTCACTATTAAATTTGCTTACGATGCCTCACAACTAACATGACATCATATGAAAAGAATGGGGCTTACTTTTAAAATGCAGGTTATGATGGAAAACAGCACAAAAAACTTCTCAATTCAAACTGAATTTGACAACCTCCCTAGAAGTATGACTTTTGAGTCGTGTGTATCCCATGGGAAAATCTGAGTTAACTCCCTTACACCAATTAACAGTGCCTGTATCTTGTCCTGGGTTGGCACCGCACACAGTTGGTTTGGAAATGCGAATGGAAATCAGATGCTGACAAAGGAACAATAGCAGAACTGTCCGCAAAGTTTCTCTGGCACCACTGTCTGGGTTCCCGCAAACATGGACGTGAACTGCCTTGTTCTGAGGCGACCCTGTGCGTGCAGCTAATGGGATGTTAAAATCCGAGAACCAGCTCTCGTGAACTGCATGGCAGTCCCCCACATTTCCATTTCAAATGACCAACGTCTTGGCCACTGGACATCAGGATTCAATTTCGACCCCACTTTGGAGGTGGGTTTCTTTTTTTTCTTTTCTTTTTATTGATAGACATAGTAATAACAACACAAATTTTGCACAGCACCAGATGAGATACTAAAATCTAATTTTGTTTGGAACTAATCTAATTTTCTTTGGAACTGACACAGCACATGGTCACATAACGCTGCGGTTGACACAATGACCACATACGTGATGACCACAAGGCTTTTCTCTTCCTCTTTTTCGTTCAGGTTCAAGTGGACATATATTTTATGACCATGTCATGCATCTAGGCGCACTGCACTAAGCTTACAGGGTCGTTGTTGTTTTTTTCTTTTAAAGAACTGACATATGACTTTTTTAGTTGTTTGGTCAGTGGACTGACACTCTGGACTCTATATGAAGGCACTTCAGAGCAGATTTAGCGCAGGAACACCCTCCCCTCCCCCCCCACATCACCACCCCCACCTTGCTGCTTTGGAACTGACGTACCGTAGGGCATAATAATGCAGTATAGCCCCAACAGCCATGATAGCAAAGCAGCCCATCAAGATGTCCATGTTGGACAGACGTTTCATGTTGGTGAAGCCGTAGTATGGCTTGCCCTCGAAATCCTTGTCCTTCGACTTGTCCCGCATGTGCCAGATGGTCTCATCCCAGAACTGCTGCTGGTCTGCATCAAACCTGCATCACAGAAAAAAGGAAAAACAAATAGCCATGAACAGCTGTGCCTTTAACAATCGTCTCATCCCAGAACTGCTGCTGGTCTGCATCAAACCTGTGTCACAGAAAGAAAAACAAATAGCCATGAACAGCTGTGCCTTTAACAATCGTTTCATCCCAGAACTACTGCTGGTCTGCATCAAACCTGTGTCACAGAAAAAAGGAAAAACAAATAGCCATGAACAGCTGTGCCTTTAACAATCGGCTCATCCCAGAACTGCATCAAACCTGTGTCACAGAAAAAGCAACTATCCATGAACAGCTGTGCCTTTAACCATGATTCCATTCACCAAATATTTGATTTTTCAAAGACCCGTGAAGGGGCGGAAATGGACTTCACAAAAAGTTTTGGAAACTCCATCAGCAAGAGAGAAAAAGAAAAGAAAAAAAAAACTCCCTTCCTCCCCCTACTCTGTTCACACTTGTTGGCTACAGCAGCCCAAACTCCAAACACCAGTTTACAGAATCCTTCCTCCAACCACTGCCGTACTTGGTTACACCATAGGTCTCCGAAAACTGTCAGCTAACTCAACACCTTTTTCACCGGGGCTCAAATGGCACTAAGTCTGTAATCACAAAAACAACTCAAATTACACCTGCACTTATAGCCACTCACAACATGAAACCAAATTCATTCTCATCGAAATGAAACAAATTTTTCATCCAAGAGGATGCACCTGATGTTTACATGCGTGCTTTGATGCTCTGTTGCTTCCAGTGTTAGTACCAAACCTTAGACAAAATTCACTGCGACAAATATTTGTCACGACAAAAGTTTTGTCGCAACAAAAATATGTCTGTCGTGACAAAAGTTTTGTTGCGACAAAATATGTCTTTGTTGTGACAAACACGTGTTTGTCACAACAAACATGTGTGACAAACACGTGTTTGTCACAATAAAGACGTATTTTGTCGTGACAAACACATGTTTGTCACAACAAAAGTTTTGTCGCGACAAGCATACTTTTGCGGTGTCAAAAGACACTTTTTGTCATGACAAACACATGTTTGTCACAACAAAACTTTTGTTGCAACAAAAATGATATCTGTGGCAGCTCCCGCCAATGATAGATTAAACTAGTTCTCACTGTCTGTCACTGCTGGTGCCACTCCCAGGCCAGGCTGATGACCCATAGACATGCGACTGTGACGCATAGCGGGCTTGTTGTTCCATTTGGAGGCGGACAGCAAGGTTGAGGTCATACTCCCGCCTATCTATTGGCTTCTTCAGAACGTTGTAGGCTTCATTCAGTTTCACAAACTTTTCATGGGTTTTGGGATCCTTTTTGTTGATGTCTGGGTGCAACTGAAAGCACACAAACCAGTATTTAGACAGTCTGAAAATGAGTGATTCTAGGTGCTTCATCAGTTATGGTTAGATGTCAGCAGAAAATTTTATGGTGACATTTATGTAATAAAAGAAAACGTTACTTCCTTTTCTGCTTTGTGTTTAACTTTTGTAATTATAAAGTTAATAAGATTCTCTTGTGTCTGTGTGTCTATCATACTCCGTGTCCATTTAAACACTACCTTAACTACTAAAACACATTAGAACAAAATGTTCATTCTTTCTTTTCTCTAATCTTACACCCACCAGTTCAAAGGCTTCCCAGTCATTCCAAATCGGCAAATGTACTTATATTTTTTATTCTTCTTCTTTGTCATTTGCTCAGAGAGGATCTGTGGCAGCTCGGACATGTATAATAAGCTGCTACAGCAAGCTGGCAGTTCTCCACTGAGCCTCTCCCTCACCAGCGTGTCAGCAGGCCTGGTTTATGGTCTCATATTCTGGTGGGTCTGACAGTCCTTCAGAAAGTGTTCCACCATCACAGATGGTGTACTGCAGAGGCACAGTGACAAAAACTGTTCCACCATTACAGCTGATGTACTGCAGAGACACAGTGACAAAAACTGTTCCACCATTACAGCTGATGTACTGCAGAGACACAGTGACAAAAACTGTTCCACCATCACAGCTGATGTAGTGCAGAGGCACAGTGACAAAAACTGTTCCACCATCATATGTGAGGTACTGCAGAGGCACAGTGACAAAAACTGTTCCACCATCACACGTGAGGTACTGCAGAGGCACAGTGACAAAAAAATGTTCCACCATCACAGCTGATGTACTGCAGAGACACAGTGACAAAAACTGTTCCACCATCACGTGATGTACTGCAGAGGCACAGTGACAAAAACTGTTCCACCATCACGTGAGGTACTGCAGAGGCACAGTGACAAAAACTGTTCCACCATCACAGCTGATGTAGTGCAGAGGCACAGTGACAAAAACTGTTCCACCATCACGTGATGTACTGCAGAGGCACCGTGACAAAAAAAATTCCACCATCACGTGATGAAGTGCAGAGGCATAGTGACAAAAAGTGTTCCACCATCACGTGATGAAGTGCAGAGGCATAGTGACAAAAAGTGTTCCAGTACTTCCACCATTACATGTGATGCACTACAGAGGCACACTGACAATTCCCAACACAAAATTTGGAAACACAAGTTGCCCAAGTTGTGAATGTAAAGTCCTCAGCGGCTCCATGACCACTACCTGGTCCTCGCTGGATAGTTGGTAGAAGCTGCCCCTGCTGCTGGTCAGATTTTCTGTTTCAATGCAGGCTCCGAGTCTGAGAGGACTTCATCTTGCAATAACACATCATTACAAAGGTGAAGATGGTGATGTCTTGTGCACTAAATTTCAGCTTGTACGGTGCCAAGTGCATGTGTCTGAATTGTACACATACATGTACTGTGCTGCTCCAAAATGGCATACATGCCCCCACATTTTTTTTTAAGCTTCTCCTCAAAGCAAAGCTTTAAATTCGTGTAGCTGAACAAATTATGATGCATACACATATATAATTTATATATATTTATATACATATATATATCTGAGTTTGAACATATTATTATATAATAATGATATATGATTACATGTATACAAGTTGACTAGTTTTACCTTTTTGGAAAGTGAAAGGAAGGCCGACCTGACCTCAGCTTGCGATGCAGACCTTTCTATCCCCAGGGTTTCATAGTGGGTTTGAGAGCAATACCTAGACAACATGAAAAGTCATTGGTCATTTCAACATTGTAAATTATAGCATAGTCTTACTGCACATTTTTGACACTGAAGCCACCCTGACTAACAAAATAAATTAAACTCTTGCAAAGCAATGTTATTTATTAGGACAAAACACAAAAAGGCCAAACACATAGAAGTTTCAAAAGAACGCTATTTGTTAGGACAAAACACAACCTGCTTTACCACAGCAAAAAAACATATATCCTTCTAGCCCACCTCCCCGGACACCCGCACACATAAATTAAGTTGCCAAGCACCCCTTCATCACATTTTTGTTTCTTTTTGCTTATTTATTTTATTCTTGTAAAGCAGCAAATGCTTCAAAATTGCTGACACACAATGTGATAAAAGGGCGCTTGACAACTTAATGTACGTGTGTGGGTGTACAGGGAGGTGGGCTACACAGTACAGGGATATATATCCCGGGGAGCAGGATAGCTCAGTGGTTAGAGCGCTGGACTTGTGATTGAAAAGTCACAGGTTCGAATCCCTGCTGGAGCAGCGGGAGAGTTCTGTTCTCCAGAGTCACCTTTCTGTGCTGACTCTTATTTCAGTATCCATTCCACCCCCATGTTACCACAGTAGCATGTAAAAGATCCTGGTCATTCTGCCAAAAGTGCAGGTGGCAGGTTACAGCTAAACATGCATACCCTTTACGCATGCAGCTTTGCATGAAGTGACATCATGCATGGTTATATGGTGTACACAGAACTTGCACCGAGACAACAGCAATTTCATGGGGCACCAACCATGTCAGTGCTGTAAGTGTAAGTACACCACTTTGGTGGATATTCAAAAACACGCTATAAAAAGCCAGTCTCTCATGCAGAATCACATGCGAGCGCAGTGAGTCTGTTTGAGAGCAAAGAATAGCACTACATGAAAAAGCAATCCTCATCCTCATATATATATGTTTTCTGCTGTGATAATCTGTATTATGGATTTTCCTTTTTTTAATCCAGCATGTCGGTTTATTACTATCACTATCAGTTGAAAAGCTTTTCATGTTGCTCTGATGTTCCTTTCACTTTAAATTTTTAATTACATAAATTAAATAAAAATTCTGTGAGCCTTAGTGATAGGAGTTAGCTGAATTGCCCTGTGAGGGATGATTTAAGTATACTGACTTAAGGTAAAACTTTATTCTAATTTTAATATAGTGGAATGACTCCGAGATTCCAACTGACCGCAAGCCCACGGCCACCAAACGGGACTGACATCGCGGACAAAGTGGTTGTCCAGACATGAGAGCATGGGCTAGTAGTGTGCCTAACATCCTGCTGCCTGGTTTCCTTTCCGCTCTTCAGGTGGTCATGCCCCCACTGACAAACCTGTTGGGGAACAGAAAAAAAGAAGAAAAAAAGTCAGTTGTATTAGGTAGGACCAGCCTCTCTTTAGTGCTGGGTAACATGGTCGTCGCGAGGCAAATATTGCTCATTTTCAACTTGTCATATATATCTGCCTTGTTCTGTGCAGTTTGTCAATAAAAACTACTGTCACGCAAAAAACGATCTCTTTACGACCTGTTGATGCCATTATTTTGTGCGTGAATGATGTATTGTGAGTTTGGAAGAAGTTTTAATGAACACACCAAGCGGTTGGAAACCGAGCGTGGTTCTGACGTTGAAAGTCAGATGAGCGAGGTCAGAAAACGGTTGCATTCGGAAAACCGTTGGGAACTTTTACAAGAAAAACGTACAGACATGAAGTTATACTTTTTTGAAAGAGGAATTCCCGTAGATTTATCCATTATAAAATTCGTTAAAATTCTTCGTTTTCGACTGCAGCAAAAATTGAGTCCAAAAAAACGTTAATTTTTACCTTAAATTTACACCAAGAAAGTGTGAATGCACCATACTGAATTTGGTATCACTGGAAAGACGAATTTTCGCTCTTTAAAACGGTGTATCGTTTGATACGGAAGCGAGTGCTTGTAAAAGTTCCTGTGTAACGGAAATTGGAGACCCCATAGATTTTGTTGCCTGCTCGAGTTGCGTGATCGCTAAAGTCTGCGACTACGCGAGAGGCGCGAAAGATGCTCACCCTGGAGGAACTGGAAAGAAACCGTGGTAAGTTTTTTTATTTTAGTGATAACTAAGTAAGTTTCCAACACAACCATAACTGTATTTTTGTGCTGTTTACATCTCTTTGGATGCAATTGAAGTAGATTCGTTGTGGTCTGGTCGTAGTTTGAACAACATTACAGAGTTATCTTCTCATTAGTTCCTCCGAAATGCAAACCGCTGTAAAAGTAGTAATTTCTTTCCCCGTAAATCCAAATTGACAAAAATGTGATGTATGATGTATGTTCTCAACAGTGAATTTTTTTAAAGGAAATTTAGCAAGTGAATGATTTAAAAAATATATATTTGTTGTTCTTGTCAAGGACAATAACTCTGATTTAGCTAGCAGACGATGCAATAACGACCAATATTTTTTATATATATTAGATCTGCTCATCTAGACAAAACAAAATAAAAGCGAGCCATCAGCCAAAATTAATGTTATATTGAGAGTTTGGAATTGTATTTGCTTCTGAAGAATTTATTTCTTGTTTTTTCCCCTTCTTTCTCTTCTACCTTTTGTGCTCATGGCACACTGGCTAAAAAATTATATGATTCTTTCAGTCTTTGCATATAATAATAATAATAATTACAAGGGGGTTGGGGGGGGGGTAAAAAAAAGAAGAGAGTAATAATGACAAGTTTTTTGGTTTTTGTTTAACATTTTGCAAGCATGATTGACAAGACAAGACTATGGTAACAAGACAGAAGTAACTATAAAGTCAATAAGAAAGACTGAACAAAATGAAAGAAATAATCACACACACACACACACACACACACACACACACACACACACACACACACACACACACACACACACACACACTTCAAGAGCCACATCAAATGTGGGGATAGTAGGGGGTGGGGAAAATAAAATACTCACAGAGCAATGTTAAATACAGTTTTGTGCATGTAAATTTTTTAATGTCATTGATGTGGGACTCCAATTTTTGTTAGTTTACTTTTCCTTAATAATCCAGGTCCTTTATCTAAACTAAAGTAGGGAAGTTTTTTGTTTTTAAGTATTGTTAAATAATTTGTTTTAAAGTATTGTTAAATAATGGCAAGGGTGACTACAGTCGGGTTTTTGCTTCTGGTATTGTTTCAATGGCTGAGACTGGTAGTAGTAGTCAGATACCTGAAAATTGATTCTTGTCTGATTCCTTCTGTTTGTACCTTTCTGATTTATTTATTTCTCAAGTGATTACTGCATGATTCACACAAAGTCAAGTAAGTGTTATTTACAACTAAACTTCAGAATTGATGATTTAATCGGTGAGTATTATTTCTATTAAGTGTATTTAACTGATGAGTATTAAGTGTTAGTGTGCTGTTTATGTTGAAATAAATCTTTTTTACCTGTTTGTTTATATATTTCTTTGTTAATGATTTCAGAGGATGATCAGTTTCATCATCTTGAGGAGAGAATTGGTCCTAGAAAGTGAGGCAGGCCTCAACATCTACCACGAGGCCACACTTGGACTGCAGTTTTTAACTTCTTTTCCTCATTCAAACAAGTCTACATATATCTATAATTTGCCTAAATTTCCATATGCTGTGCATTTCCCTTCTCTGATTAATGCTGAATCTGCAGATACCAGAACCATGGCTGTATCTTCTTCCATTGCAGAGTTTGATTTGCTTTAATGCTATTGCCATCAAAGATTCACGGTATATTTGCACCCTTTTTTCTCATGGAAACTTGCCTTTGTTGGTAAAATTTAGCTTGCACTTCCATAGACTTGTGAATTTGTATTGTCTAATTAATGCTGAATCAGCTGATACCAGAATTATGGTTGTACCTCTTTCCATTCCCATGTTATGTTTGATCTTGTCATGGTACCATCAAAGACTGGCGATCGGACAATGTCAAAATTAGTGATTTTTCCATTTTTGGCACTCTGCATCTCCAAAATTTGAGTAAGGATGACTACTGAAAAAATTGTGTTTGGTCTATGTTGTGCAGACACTGTGTAAAACAAGCTGGGTGGATGTGTGACCGATACTTTTTATGCTAGAGCCATACAAACATGGCATTTTGTAAAATGCGCATAAAATGCCTAAAATGATGACTATTAGAAGGGTGATATCTCAAAATATATTATAGATAATTTGGTTTGTGTACTTGCCTTGTGACCCTCTTTAATATCACATATTAATGGAACGCATTGCTTGCTTTTCAAAATTTGGCTGGACCTACCTAGTTGTATCAATAATTATATTAGTCATTTGCAAAAGTTTAAGACCAGACATGATTTTCAAGCCTTTTTAATTTTATGCTACGAAATCAAATTAATAAATTTCATGTTTTTATTACAATATTCAATTTGAGTTGAAAAAGAATTATATAAGGAAAGAAAGAGGAGGTTTTAGAGAGGTGTGAGAAAAAAATCAATACAAAAACAAACAAACAAACTAAACCAAACAAATAACAACACAAACAAACAAAAACAAACTTTCAGATATCATCATTTTTCAGATTGTGTTGTAACTTGTATTATGCTTCTGGTGAAATAAACTTATATAATTTGGTATGAAGGCCCAAACAATCACAGTTTCGTCCAATTTTTTCCCCCTTTAAATCATGTCTGGTTTTCAACTTTTGCAAATGACTGTATAATACCAGCTGACACTATATATAACTAAGTACTATGATCACTACCACCAGGTTGCATGTTTTGCATACATTGTGACATCTTTTGTGTAAGAGTATTGCAAATTATACAGTTGTACAACATCAAAAATGAAAGTCTGTCATTACTTCTTCCTGATCCTGACCTGACCTTGAATTGTGACATGTTGGTGAAGCCATAGTATCCTGGTCCTTTGTCTTGTCACCCAGAAACCTGATCATACTACTCATGGATTTGTATACATGTGCCCTCATTGAGTCACTGTGAAGAAAACGTCAACTTGCATACATGTAATGATGTATACATACATGTATACTGTCACCAGCAGCTACAGCCAGAACAACAGACACTTCACATCCTGCACGGTTACAGAAACCAGCTGATAAACCTTTCTGTATGGGAAGCCATAGACTGGGAATGGAACCATTTCACATCATCCATGGTGAAACACTAGGAAAGTTAAGAGCATTTGTTGCACCTGGCCAGCATCAAGAGGTGTCTTGGTGTGCACAGTCCCCACAATTGTTGTATTGTAATTTCTATAGCAGGCCAAGGCTGTTGCGAAAATGGCATGCCACTGCCATCTTCTTTTTTGAAATGCTACAATTACTGAATCAGTTTAGTTTATTCACAACTTCGAAGTATTTTGCAGGACAAAAATAAATCTCTGAAAATTTCTTTGAAAATAAAAAACAGTTCTGAGAAACACCTGTAAAAAGTGTAATGTGACAGGCTATCTTCAGTTTTGGAATGCAGAGCTCAGCTGTGTGAAAGTCAAGGTGGCCTTCCTGGGCTCCCATCCCTAATAAGCCTACAGTTTCTGTTGATGTAAAGCAACACTCATGATCAAATAGTTTAGTTTATTCACTACTTGAAAGTACTTTTGAAGACAAAATTAAATCTGTTGAAGTTTCTTTGAAAGAAGAAAGAGTTAAAACCATAAAGTCAGAAAGGGAGAAAGGTTGATTCTGATTACCATGACAGTAATCTTTCAATGATAATGTTGATATCACCTTATCTGGATTAAGCTTGGTGCCATTTTGGGCCTAAACTATGAGTATGCAGTCATACATTTTCTCCTATGTCAGTATGTGCCCCATGTATAAATTATGTTTCTGATCAATTTCAATCATGAAAAAAGTCTGGGTGGCTGCCGTAATTTTCTTCTACAGGTGTCACACATGAAACTAATGTAAACAGTCGCAAACCAAATCCAGAAATGAGGGGTTTTTTTAAAGTAAGTTTTCTCAGAGACATATTATACAATTGTTAGCATTATATATATATACATGGGGTTTGAGCAATTGAGAGGGGCTTTTGCATCACAAACAGGACTTTTCTGCGTATTTGCGACCCCTGTCAAATATTATCCCACCTACTAACCTACACTCATTCTGGAACCATAATTATTCACATACACTGTACACCCTAACTGCTATTTAGTGAGGATTTAAGCCCATTCACACTTTTCCAAGTTCCAATCCTCTGCTCTAGTGTAACCAATGATAACACTTAACAGCATTAAATCTGAATTTCATTTGGTATAACATAATGTGGTATAACATGTTCTCCCAAAATCAAGGTTTCCATGTATATATATGAACTATGTGCTAAACAGTCCTTCCATCAGATTTAGACATCTGAGGCAGACGCAAACTTCGACTTTAAATGTCTAAATCTAGTGCCAGTAGTGGAAGAAGTCAACTGAAGACCAATGCAGCAATGGTCTATGGTGACGTCTGCGAAAAGTTCCATGTGTGAACAGAAGGAATATATAATACAAATTTGTATAGATAATAATATGTTCCATAGACACCAAAACAATTATCATGACTGTCATTGTGCCAAAAACGTTTCGGCAGGCCCGTCCGTGATGCAGCATAGGCTAATCATAATAATAATTTACTATATAATCATCATACTCATAGTTTCATATACAAGGCGATGACACACTCACAACTATCAGACAATCCAATGCCAAATTATTGATGTGCCGGGTGGCGTTACGTCGCAGCCGCAGAAACCGATGAGTGGACCCCGTAATGTCTGACGGACTTGACGGCACTTATATAATCAATGATGATGATGTAACACTAACACACAAGTTTTTGTTCACACACATACATCATTATTTTTTACTCACTATCTTTCTAATCTGTCTAAAGTGGAAAATGTGTGTTGCATGACACTTCTTAGCAACATTTGGCTGTTAGATTCCAGTACTTACACTAATTCTGGCCCAAATTCGTATGTTATTGCCGGGGTCGAGTTCAATAACACCTCTCTTCTTACCTCCTTTGCAAAGAGTGACTTCCGGATCATCACGTAGGCAAAAAGAAGAAATTGTTGCGTAATTTCTTTTTGCACTCTCGTCGCCACCGGGGTGGTTGGCACGTTCGATAAAAAGCGTAATATTTTTGTGTTCTGTGTGTGTGTGCGCGCGTGTGCGAGTGTGTCAGCCTGCTGTCAGTGTATGTGTGTTTGTGTGTGTCACAGATCACAGATTGGTCACAGACGCAGAATAAATAGGCTGCTCAAGGGCAATACATGTTGAAGCCGCCAAATGAGAGTTGTGTCCCTTTTGGGTGAGGCTAAAGCCCGTTCGGCTTAATTGGGCGAATGTTTCTTCGCGAACTTCTGTAAACAAGATCTGATGTAAACTGAAACACAAACAAAATTTTAAAAGACTTCGCTACTTTAAGCAACAAACATTTCTCTTTCTCTCTATGGTAATAAGTTCAGTCATTCCAACAACTGAAGAATCTTCAGCCGGGTGACTCGGCGG
Source organism: Alviniconcha strummeri (assembly GCA_963584105.1). NCBI lineage: Eukaryota > Metazoa > Mollusca > Gastropoda > Provannidae > Alviniconcha > Alviniconcha strummeri. Next base: position 21,593,195 of record OY757543.1, on the reverse strand, counting down.
AGTCACTCAACTGACTTTATTCTGCCACGAACGGCTTGGCCCGTTGAAATGGGGCTGTCGCCGTATGGACAATTTAACACCAAGTCTTTTTCAAAACACGCACCCCACCCCACCCCTCCACTTCAGTCTACACACACCATCCACCAGTGACCCTACTAACTTGAGTCAGTCGGAGAGACTGAGAGAGAGAGAGAGAGAGAGAGAGAGAGAGAGAGAGAGAGGGAGGGAAACTGCGGAGAGAGAGACGGCCGAGAGAGAGAGAGAGAGAGAGAGAGAGAGAGAACTGCGCGCAGTAATCTCTCTTCTGCCCGACTGAAGTTCACAGTTATTTCTCGTGTCATTTCTTGCAAGCCGCTCTGGATCTGGCGAAGGGATTTAGTGGCTTCGGCGGAAAACCGCCTTGCTTCCATAACTTGAACTGGACACTGGCGTCTAAGGGTGACTGAGACTGAAGGTACACAGTGGAAATTAAGTCATAGTTCCGTATGCTATTTTTCACTGGCGCATGTCCCGTATTTGTGTGTTCAGCAGCTCTCCGGCGACGACTGCGTGACTTGGCATATTCACCCCCAGTTTTCTCAAATTAACCAAAGTCTGGGTACAGATAATTCAATACAAAATCTTTAATAGTAAAGTTTATGGCTGCGGCATCGAGTCTACGTATCCAACACATTTTATATATAAAATGAATCAAGATCAAGCATTTAAGTCCTCATTATTTATACGGTTTCCGTGCTACTGTCTTCTTGATTTTACTGACCTTGTTTTTCGTCCCATAAAAATTGGGGGAGGAGGTTGTGATGTGGAAAGGTGTATTATTTTGGACACTACAAAAGTTTTGATTAGTGTTACTGTTTTTGTTTTTGTTTTTTTCTTTTCTTTTTTTCCTAACATCAATAAAATAAAATAAATCATTTCTGTTGATTTATTAGTCTTCATAGTTAATCTTTCTCTTTTTTGCCTTTTTTTTTTTTTTAAATCGTCGATGAAACGACAAGAATGCCGCTCCAGTGCCCACTGACAACATTGTGCCAACCCACATTATACTGATATACCTATTTCTGCAGGACTATTTCTTCAGTCTGTCGATCTGTATCCAAGTCATGCCATAATTATACTGGGTGATCTCATGACTTACAAAGTAGCCCCGACTATAATGTACGAGAGACACTTGTGTTTTTCGACTCTGACAAGCTGCCAACCCCAAGGTTAGTATGATGATATATGATACAAAGAGGCCTTCCCCCACCCCACCTTTTTTTTTTCTTTTTTTCTTTTTTTTTCTTCAGTCTTTCCAGTTTACCTCTAATTGGCTATAAGTCAGTCTCGATGTGATAGTTCCGCTGAGGAGTCAGGGGAAAAAAGCCGGGTGGAGTTCAGTGCGGCCAGCACGTGACTGCTAGCATGCATGTTTTCAATCTTGGGAGGGGGGTGGAGGGCATCGTGGGGACCCGGAAGTTACTTGGCGGTCTGGCGTCCTTTAGTCAGTCCCGGCTACTGGCAGTCCGACTCCGTCCAAGCCTCGCTTTCCGGCATCCTTCCCGTCAGATGGTTACGCCATTGAAGGTACTAGAACTGACCTGCTTATTTCCACGCGTCTGTCGCCTTGTGAGCCGGTTTGGCCTAGCGGTAAGGCGTTAGGCTGGTACTAAGCAGAAGGACCTCGGTTCGATACCGCTTCGGCTGTCCTTTCTCTTCAAAAGTTGTGGTCTGTGGACACTGTCTTGTGACTTTGTCCCTCACAATTGTGAAACATTAAAATGGCTCTCATCGCTGCCCACCTTAATGCAGAAGTCATTCTGGTGGTGACAGTGTAGCGATAGGTATATAATCTCACTCTCCCCCCACCTACATACCCTCTTTCCCCCTTCTCCCTAATAAGCCTCATGGTTAAGCACTCTGTCGGGGCCTTCCGTAAAATTTGCAGAAGTTCAGGTACTAAGATTGTGGAGTTAACATGGCGTCGCGGAAGCACGCATGCAAACACCGCAAAGTTCCGTCTCGGCGTTTCAAACGAGTTTGGTATTATTAGTGCTGATGTAAACCCTCAGTGAACGGCTATAAAAGAATCGCCTGATCATTTGAGTACACGAATGTCGGTCACAAACTCAGTTACTACGATTTGTGCCGAACATTGAAACCGTTTCAAAGGCAACGTTGGCGAAAACTTCTGAGAGACGGGTTGGAGCGCATATGGGCTTTTCCGAGCGTTTAGATACCACCTTGAACTGAATTGAACAGAACTGAACTGAGCAGGCCGAACCAACGAAAAACCTGCCAGTTACGGCTGACAGCTGGGGTTTTCGAAAAACTATGGCGTGACCAATTACGGTAATGGTTGGAGGAAAGCTGTCGTAAACTGACGCTTGGAGTTTGCCAGCAGATCTCTGTGTGTGGGAAGGCGGGAGGTCGGTGGGGTTGGGGGTGGAGGTGTGTGGGGGGGGGGGGGGGGGGGGGAGGGGGGATCAACGACATTCAGTCCCATTAGTAAGGCAGAGGCGGATACTGAGGTCTAGCGCAGGCCGGCTCACTATTACATTACCGAGTTTGCAGGAGGCCGAGTGATTAAGCCTTACTGGGAAGTCAGGGCCGAGGCCGCTACAGTTTGTTGGCTAGTTACCATTTGATACTGTTCACCCCCACTGAGAGAGTCAGTTTCTCAATGATCAGTGGGCGGGGATAGTTCGGTTGTTAGAGCGCCAGACTCGTGACTAAAAGGTCGCGGGTTCGAATTCCTGCAGCTGGGGAGCGGCGGGAGAAATTCCTTCTCCAGTGTCAACTTTCTGTGCTGACTCTTATTTCGCTATCCGTTCCACCCCGTGTTACCGCAGTAAAAGATCCCGGTCATTCTGCCAGAAGTGCAGGTGGCAGGTTACAGCTACTGAAACACGCATACACCTTACGTATGTGGCTTTGCATGAAGTGACATGGTGCACGGTTGTATGGTGTACACAGAATTTGTGCCGAGACGGCAGCAGTTTCATGTGGCAGCAGCCATGCCAGTGCTGTAAGTACACCACTTTGGTGGATATTCAAAAAACAAAAACAAAACAAAAAGCGCGCTATCTTGTCGCTCATGTAGAATCACATGCGAGTGCAGTGAGTCTGCTCGAGAGCGGAGAATAGCGCTATATAAGCAATCATCAATAAGGCACTCAGGGTCATAGTTCAGGAGCTGTGTGAGAGTCGAGGTGGCCGTCCTGGGCTGTCCTTCCTAACGAGCCTTCTGGTTTCCGTGGACGTCAAGCTATATTGAACCATGCTTCGGCATTGGTCACAGCTTGTCCCTAATATGTCAACTGACATCTGAAGACATTAAGCATCACTTCATCACGTCACTCAGGGTATTCACATTATCATGCGGGAGGAAAGGGACGAGTCAGGAGGGCCGAGGCTATAATAGTTTGTTGGTTAGTTACCATTTGATACTGTTCACCCCTACTGTGAGAGTCAGTTCCTCAATGATCAGGGTATCCACATAGTTATCATGGGGGAGGGGAGGGCCGAGGGTCCAGTCAGGGCCGAAGGCCGAGGCTGTAGTTTGTTGGTTATTTACCATTTGGTACTGTTCACTGAGAGAGTCAGTTCCTCAATGATCAGGGTATCCACATTATCATGGTTATAAAGTTATAAACTCATTTCCCCAAGTTTAAGCCACGGAGCTACATATCACAGGTCCATGGCTTAAGCAGCCTAAGCGGCCAATGAATGAATAATTTTTGCTTAACGTCTACGAAGAGTGTGTGTGTGTGGTGTGTGTGTGTGTGTGTGTGTGTGTGTGTGTGTGTGTGTGTGTGTGTGTGTGTGTGTGTGTGTGTGTGTGTGTGTTTATAACAGTTTTTTTTTAATTGTTATTATTATTTTATAACAGTATTGTGTGGATGTTGTTGTTTTGGTAATAACACGACTGTTCCTTCTTCTTTTTTTCTTCCCCCCCCCCCCCCTTTTTTTGCGCGGGGGTGGGGGGCGAGGTGGAGGGAGAGGGGGCGGGGGCGCGGATCATAATGGCTTTACAACTATCTACAGCTGATTATTTGTTTTGCGTTGTTTTCTGTTGTTGTTATTGCTATTGTTTAGTGGGGGGGGGGGGGGGGCGTGCGTGCGTGCGTGCGTGCGAGCGTGCGTGCGTGGCGTGCGTGTGTGTGTGTGTGTGTAAAATAAGAGTCGGGTAAATGCCCTGCTGTGGTCAACGTTAACAAATGTATTAACAACAAGAACAAAAAAGCAGCTACTTTCAAACGATTAGCTGTCGACACTAACAGACATCCATTCTCTTCCAGATATTGACTTAACAAACTGCACATACTGGCTTTAATGTATTTATTAATCTCCGGGAGAGGACGTAGTACTTAGCTTTTAGTTTGCCGAACAACGCTGGCACTCTGAAAACGCTAGCTGATGATCAACTGATGCTTTATGTCCTCTGATGTCATTTGACATATTAGAGGACAAGTTGTGACCAATGCCGAAGCACGGTTCAATAATTCTTTACGTCCACGGAAACCAGAAGGCTCGTTAGGACGGACAGCCCAGGACGGCCACCTCGACTCTCACACAGCTCCTGAACTATGGAAAACGCTAGCTTTATTTCTGAAAGCTTATATAGCAGTTGCCACACTTAGCGATGACGCACATGAGAGGCTTTCATTAGTTCCCCGATTCTCACATACCCCAGGGGGTATGGCGCTAAAGCCCATCAGATTCAATTTGCATATGTTATTACCGTGTCCTACAGAGATTTGACCGACAGTCCGCACCAGACGTTGTGCAAAACATTAGCTGCGTAACTCAAGAGAGTTGCTTTTGTTTTTTGTTAAGGAAACTGACCGTATGGAACTTTAAGTTTAAGTAAGTGTGTGTGTGTGTGTGTGTGTGTGTGTGTGTGTGTGTGTGTGTGTGTGTGTGTGTGTGTGTGTGTGTGTGTGTGTGTGTGTGTGTGTGTGTGTGTGTGTGTGTGTGTGTGTGTGTGTGTGTGTGTGTGTGTGTGTGTGAGAGAGAGAGAGAGAGAGAGAGAGCATCTGTAACCTAATAATTAATGATTTTGTTTCTGTTTTTCCTTTCCTCCTTCCTCTTTTCATTCTTTCTTCTGTTCTTTCTTCCTTCCTTTCTTACTTCTGTTCTTTCTTCCTTCTGTTTTTCTTTCTTCCTTTCTTTCTCTCTTCCTCCTTGCTTCCTCCGCAG
>OY757543.1:21538653-21583653 GCA_963584105.1 Alviniconcha strummeri | reverse complement strand
ACAGGACTAAAACATCATAACTCAGCCAAAAAAGAGAACTTATTTTGCTTCTCATCTTATTTATCATCGTCTTGGAATGGTCTTCCAAGCACTGGACAGGAAAGCAACATAGCTCAACCATAAAAGATAAGTTATTTCGCTTCTAGTCTCATTTTTCATCGTTTTTCACCGTTTAACTGTTGTTTAAGTGTCGTTTTGTAGCATACTGTGTGGGTTTGTGTCCTAATAAATAAGCGTTCTTTTGAACCTTTTACGTGTTTGGATCTTAAGTGTTTTAGAACGCTAACAGTCATTCTAGTTTCGGATTTTTTTTTTTTTTTTTTTTTCTAATCAGAACTTTGTTTTTCATGCAGCTTGACAAAAGTTAATCAACTTATAGTGTGTTCGTTCAGCGTGCAGTTATTACTGACTTGTCCGGCTACTGATCATGCAAAAAATCCTTCCCGTCAGTATACTCGAGATAATTTCAGTCGCGGCTACCGTTAAACTGCCTCCCCATCACTATTCCAACCTGGGTATGTCCCGTTTAACTAAAAGTTTGGTAATTAAATCTGGCATTGTACTTCAGCCAAGTTTTGCCGGCACCGCTCACGGCAGTCAGTGCAATACTGTAAAATCCCCCCCCCCCCGCAACCCCCCCCCCACACACACACACCCTCATCTGCCCACACACGGTTGGTTCACAGTGGAGTGTTGCTTACGTCCACAGAAGTCGGCTTACCAGTTAGGGACGGGAGCCCCGGCAGCGGCGGGACAGTCACCTCAACTGTCACACCGATCTTCACGGTGAGATCCAGTGAAGCACTTCTTCAAGAGTGTTGCTTAATGTCCTCGCATGTCGGTTGACTTATTATGGACAAGCTGAGACCAGTGCGTGAGAATGGTTCAATATTGCTTTACGTCCACGGAAACCATGAGGTTCGTCAAGTTAGGACGGACAGCCCAGGGACGGCCACCTCGACTCTCACTGACACAGCTCCTGAACTATGTCAGTGATCTGATCTAAAGCACGAGTAATGTTGCTTAACGGCGTCCCGCACAGAGGCGAGGAGGCCTATTAGGGACGGGAGACTCTGAAGCACTCCCAATAACAATAATTTGACTAAGACAAAAGAACACCAGTGGCCACTACAGTCAGAAACTAATGCCAAAGTAATGCCACGAATGGAACTTGAACGAAGCCGGAAAGAACCGTCATTGAAAACTGTGTAGACTTAATAGTGAGACGTGACTTTACTTCAGTGATGTCGCCATTCCTTGTGAGAATGCACAGTTTTTGTACGAGAGATCGAGTTGCCATAGGCGACTGAGGTCTTTGCTATTAATTTTGTGTTTGTGTGACGTCTTTCAACCGTTTCTTGTGCTTTTGGGCCAAGAGACGGAAGTGACGTCTACCTTCACACCATGGCGGGCTGTTCGAAGCAGTTTGACTTTGTTTTCGACGGAGGTCTTCTGTCCCAAACGCGTGCTTCATTAGTTAACGAGGTGGTAAAATACCTGTTGTATGAGAGGAATCAAATACCTCTTCAATTCGACATTTTAAAACAGCAGATGACGGTCAGTGAGGCTAAAAATTCACAGGTGAGGCAGCGCCACGCCACTCCTATCTTGCTTCCCTTTCACTTCAGTTTCTGCAATTACAGTAACATAATACTGTATACGTCGCTAGCAAGAATGAATCTGGCATTGTTACGACAGGTTGGGGTGCCTTTTGCGGTGCTGATGATCTTTCGGCGCTTGGCCGAGGCCAGCGCTGACTGAAAATATTCAGGACTGTCTAAAAACTCTGAGTGGACGAAAGTGCATTTTTACCCAGAGCAAGCGCGCTCGCTCTCTAAAGCTAAATTATACTTGTAAGTTAAGCACGATCGTGTGTGGTCACCAAATTGATGGGTGACCGTTGTGTGCTAATATGTGCAAGGGCTTTGGATCCGCAAGATCACATACTCACGTTAAAGATTACGTTAAATAACTTAAGATTGTAGTCCGTGGCAGACTCAGAGTTGATCTTGATCTTGAAGTTGTACGGTGGATTATGGATTATATAATATATATATTATATTATATATGGAAACATCTCAGTAAGTTGAGTAACAGTAACACAGCTTGCACTTAAAGTGTTACACAGTCTTCATGATGTTGAAGTTGGGCACTGTATGAAAGAAGTTGTTGTCTAACTTCGATGTTCTTGTCTTCAGGCTCAGCAGTACTGGAACTGGAACTAGTGGAAGACCAGAAGTTTCTCTTCTGACAATTTGAATGGGGGTGGAAACTGTGGGTGGGTTGTAAAATAATAACTTTCAAAAATCAGGATGATACTACTTACTAGTACTACTGACCAAGGCAAAGATGGAGATGATGGTGTACTGCTTGGTCACAAAATGGATAGATCTATTCATCTACTGATCTAGATCTTACAATTCCACAGTGATATTAAACAAGTAAATTATAATTTATAGCTACACTTCAAATTCGATAGAACAGCCATATATATATTATTATTATTTTTACCAAAATGCAACAGTTACTTCTGTACTTGCTTCTTTCAGTTTCACTGATGTGTTGTTTTCCACCAGAACAACTTCAAATGAGCTGCATGCACTGTTCACTGCCCTGCAACCCAAGACAGCTGCTGAAAATGAAGTGTTATTTAGTGTGTTTTTGTGCATGTATCACTATGTGTGTGTTCTTGTTTTATAACTTGTACTGTTAACTGTAAAGTGTGAATAGTTTCAAAATCTTTTAACACTAACAGAGCAGCCACATACCCGAGCTAAAAGTAAAACAACCTGCTCAAATTGATTCCACTGGGCACTGTTGAACCATCAGCATTCCCTGCAAGTGTGACTTTGTAAGCCCAGTTCTGTATATAATGGAGGAAAAAGTCAGTGGCACAGAACTGGAGTATTTACTTTCAAAAGCCAAAGTTAGCATGGTCAAAGTGATGAAGTGTGGTCACCAGATGGATGGGTGACTGTTACAACTTACATGCTAGGTTTTGTGCCTGCCCTTTTTCCAGAGTTAAATTCTGTTCTGCAAGAAGTACTAACATCCTTCAGATGAGACTATATATTATAATATTAGTATAACTACATAATTATGTAGTATACAATTTGTGTAATTTCTAAAAACTATGATCCCCCATGTGTGTGTGTACACAATGTGAAAAGATCACAATTCACATGCATACATTAAAGATCCTGTAGTCCATGTCAGAGTTCAGTGGATTAAGGAAGCAACAAAATAACACAGCACGCACCGAAATAGTAAAAATGTCAGTGTTGAAGCTGGACACTATTCAGAAGAACTTCAAGAAGAAGAGCAAAACTGCATCTGTACCATGGCTGTTCTGATGGAAAACATGTCAGTGAAGGAAGAAAATCAAGAAGTGATCGTCACAAAAATGGTAATTAGTCTACAATCAATTAAAACAAGTCTGCAGCAGAAGGAGGCCCAGAATAAACACACAAGGGAGTTAATTAGCGCTCAAAATATGTAACACAAGTACAACAGAAACCTGAGTTGCCTACGGTAACTCTCACCTGGTATGCATGTAAATACAAGGTACATAAACTCCACCAGAGGATGTACCTGGAGTTTATGTACCTTGTATTTACACGCATACCAGGTGAGGGTTATCGTGCGCAATTCAGGTCTTTGTTGTTTGTTACATATTTTGAGCGCTAATTAACTCCCTTGTGTGTGGATTCTACAATCAATTTGGCTGCCAGTTCTAACCCTCTCAAGTTATATATCATATACTTTTTTTATGGTTCACTGGTTGACTTGTCTATTAAATCACACCTTTTCTTTGATTACAGTTGGTGAATGGCAAGCCACAAAATGGTCTCCATCAGAGTCAGATGAGCAATAAAGCTAAGAGTGTGATATCAGACCTGGACAAGGTTTTTGAAAGCATCCTGAAAGCTTTTGAAACATGCCCAGAGATCCAGCAAGCCGTGGTTTTACTGGGCAGCACTCCTGTCACACCCAAAGAATCCTACATCATCAGGCTCCCACACATTTGCCCAGAGGCAGACAGCATCTCGCTCAAGTCGTCAAAGCAAGCACTGTTTCGTCACCTTGTAGCAGAGCAGGTCCTGTCCTGTGATACAGCACTGGGTCCAACAAATATGTATATTGTGCTTTGTGCCCCACGTTCTGCCTCTCTCCATGGCTTTGTGCCTAAGACCACGTTTAAGGTGCCCACCAGGGGGCGCTGTCTGACCCTCAACATGATTTGTAACCAGCCCAGTTTCTGCTCACAAGATCTCACAATGGATGACCCTGAGGTTGAAATCTCAGGCATCGAGCCCCTGGAACGCTCATCCTTCTGTGACATCACAGCCCATGTGGTGGCCAGCCATTTTAACTCAGCAGTCAAGTCTCCATCCCCAGATAAAATGGTGGGAGTACTGAGCAGCAGTGACAGTTGTAAAGCCACACAAATCAGGATTGGAAGTGACTCAGAGATCAGGGACGGGGACTCGGGCAAAGTTCAGTTTTGCACACCGCTGACTCGCAGCACCCCCAAAGCAGGCTCTACCACCCTCGTTGCTTGTGATCAAATGTGCATTTGGTTCCAGTGTGCCACTGTGATAAAGGGCTATCGGATTTAATAGTTTCTTTTACTTTGTACTTTTGAAAATTGAACAGTAGCATCTTTTTGGATGCTGAACTTGAAACTGAAAGAGACCTTGTTCTTGAAGCAGCAATGCCATACAATGATAAGTACTACACTAGTTAGCACTGTCGTGTGTGCAACAAAAGCTTTCGTATTATCAGTGTAGTGTGGCCACCATGACTCCATGAGTCTGCATGTCTTGATATACTGTGGATTGTGTATGACTATGAAGCACCATAGCAATCAGCAGTGCAAGTGGTATTCAGATTGTAAAGCTAATACTGTAATAGTCTCACGCTAGCTGTATACTTCACCACTTGGCTTTGAAGAAACCGCTGTCCCCCATATGAGAAATTATTGCTTTTACTAGTTTTAGAAGTGAGCAGGAGGGGTCATGTCTCTTATTCTTTAAAAAACACACACACAAAAAAAAACTTGTTCTTGTCCTAATCCCCCCACCCCACTTTTTAAAATTATTTTTTAAAGTTTAGCATTCTGGTAGGCATGTCTGTATTCTGTTTTTCTTTACGAATGTTTTTACCAGCAACAGTTACATGAAAATGATATTTAATATTCATGGGTATGACAATATTGACAGTATCACTGTCACTAGTGTCAGTCTCTGACCACTGAACCATACAGTATGGTTCAGTGGTCAGACTTGTTTTTTTGTCTTGAACTGTTGTAGCCTGAGAAGTCTGGCCATGTTGTGATGGCCCTGTCTGTGATGAGCCCAGCCGCACTGTTGATGGTCATTTGGGTAATACATAAATTCATAATATCAGAAGTAACAAAGTCTGTATTTAAATCTGCAGTGCTCCTAGTGCAACTTTGGAAGTTTGCTTCCAAAAATAGAAGTGGGATCAGTGAACACCATTAATTAATGTATTTTCTTTTAATAATTATTTAACCGAGTTAAAATATGATCTCATAAAGTGTTTAACTGAAGAATACCAAGTCCTTGCTCGCATATCGGACTTTTCAGAGGCTCTGCTGCTCCTAGTCCTATGTTATTTTGAGAGTTGAAGAGTTTTGCAAAACATTTCAGGCTTTTTACATCATGCTAATTACATCTAACATTCCTGGCATGATTCACTTTAATGTGCTTCAACTTGTGCATAGTACTTCAAGCGTCAGCATGTCACCAGGAGAGAGAGAGAGAGAGAGCTCTGCCCTCTCAGTCTCTGTGACCTACCTCTGACACACCTATAAATAGAGTGTATGTGTGTCTCCGTGATTATGGTCTGACAGAAGTGAGGTGGTGCCCACGGTTTGAAAGATGCCAGCTGACATTTCAGGATTTGATTTCATACCAGCTATCAATTCGGCACAGATAGAAACTGAGAAAACAGTTTTCTGGGTCAGTTAGACAACCAGCTCCACACTAATCACATTCACACAATCACAGCTATTTAATGTTTATTATGTTACACAATGATCAAGAGGCCACGCATGTAGATGTCATCATTGGTCTCTACCATGCATGCCCACCCAGCAGAGTTGTTTGCTAATGGCTGACTAGTTAGTCAAGTAAAGAGTGATGGTGACCACTTGCTGTTATTGTAACATTTTACAAACAGCATTAAGTTGACAAGGTGCAGAAAATCTAACATTACATTTGAAAATAAAAAAGGGGGGTGGGGACAAGGGGCACTGTTTATCACAACCAGTGCAAGCTGACAGCAGTCCACCAGACAGTCAACATAGTGATCAATCTTACAAAGAATACTTGTGATATTATTGCAAAAGCTGGGTGAGTTTTGTCATTAATTCACAAAATCAGTTGCTTTCAGAGAAAGGGCAGCTATCACTTACTATTTGTTGCATCGTTTAAAACATGACACCATTTGTGTTGCTGCAGTGTTCTATCATTGTATCAAGCCATGTAATTTGTGTAACAATGATAGAAAATAAATAAAAAGTGAGGTCAAAAGGTGTGTCATGTACACGTCACGATTGGCATGTTGCTTCTGTCACTCACAGTTTGGCAACACATTAATTAGTGTTACTGTCAGTGTCACACTCCTTACAAACCAGCGTAATTATTTTGAAACATCAAATCAGTGAACTCACTGCAGTCAAATGCCTGTGTCTTGAGGAAGACAAAGTTGAATAAAATGACTTGTCAAAGTCAAACAAAAGTTGCAGCTTCTTTACAGGATGCCCTCATCAAAATCAGTGGTCATCATCAAACATGACCATTGACAGTCTTCTGACTATTGTTTTTAATCAGGTGATTTTGAGAGTGTGACACCTTGCAAAGTATTACTTTTATTTTATATTTGGATTTGTCATCACAATCTCATGAACGATTTTAAGTAATAGATTATTGAACCCAAAGTGTTTTTAGCACTGTAGAAGTCTCATAGTTAGACTTAGAGTGATAATCAATTGCAACTGTAAACACCAGAATTGCATAATTTGCAATGTTCTGTATTTTATACAGGTAACTTAGAAGCTGATAATTCCTTACATGTTGTGTATTATACTGAACTCTCAGGTGACATTAACAGAACCACTTTCTCAGGTGTGTGAATGTGACATTGTGTGTACACTGTAATTTGCGAGCAAATCACAATACCATTTTGCAATGCTAGGCATATGAGCGTCATTATGTGCAGTTTTACAGTCTCCTGTTACAAATAGCAATCTATTGCTCTTCATTTGCACAAATATATAATAGCACTTTTAGCAGCAAGAATAGCTGTACAACTACATATAGTATACATAATTATTAATATGTGAAACTATGGGAACCAAAGTTTATTTTGCAAGTGCAGCTGCAGTCGATTGAGACAGGGGTTGCGCTTTTATGGCATAATGACTTCTGTGCTGCACTGTGCCCCAGTCAGCAAGATGAAGACAGACTTTTTGATGTCTTCTAAAGCAACACTTGTGCAGTTAAATCAGTTACCATCTCATTTGCAGCATTGCACGACTCAGAGATGCCCTGTCCTACCATCTTTTTGTTTAAGAGAATGCCCGACAGCTGGTGGTATGGAATCAAGGTATGGCATAAAAGTAGCATACTAATCAAGACTGGCTGCTTCCAAAAGGAGTGTTTTTCACTTTGTGTGTGTTTGTGTGATGCTGATACTACATAATATGCTATACATTATATTTCTCACCAGTATATATATATATCAAACATCTTCCACCAGTGTTAGCTTGTGCATTTTGCAGTGTAAGTTGATGATGTTTCATAAGCTAGAGATGCATGGAAACCTGGTGATGCTTAGTCACTGTTACCATGTAACTGCAGAGCAGTGACTGGATTTTGTGGATTTACAAAATAAAATTGCTTCATTGTTTGGCTTTCATTGCAACAGGTATTTCTTCTGCCTTTGCATCTTCAGTTCCAAACCAGTATGCTACTGCTAGTTTGACAAGTCAACTGTTATTTAGAGTTGTCTGATTAAAGACATAATTACAAACATGTCACTAGTCAGACTGACCAGAAATACAAAGTGAACATGCACAAAAAAGAGCACTGAAGGAAATGCAGTGTAATTATTTTGTCATGATCAAATGACTAGTAGTAGAATTTTGAAGGACACCTGATTTTTGAAATTTTGTTTCTCAGCACTGCAGTTTTCCCCAACATTCTATTGGCCATTTTCATCTTATCGTTTTGATTTTCTTGGGCGTCTTTTTGTACTCAGGTGCCTGGTTGATTACACAATGATATTAATGTTGAGATCCAATTGTGGAACATGGTTCTCCAAAACTGCAATCATGCAGTCCTTTCGGTCACAGTTTATCATCTTTTTCTGTGTTGAGCCAGTCTCAGTTCCTATTTATTGTTACATAATGTGCACTACACCAGTAGGTTACAAGAACACAACTTCCTTGTGGCCTTTTAATCAATTGAACTTACAGTAAAATTGGACTCATAAGTGCTATATCACATGTCATTGTATTCATACAATCTCCTTTATTACTAGAGTGGTCTTACTTATTGTACACTGTTGCGCATGATATAATTTTATTTGTCATTCCATATGCTGTAATATAAATCTATTTGGAAGTGATTGGAATATAACAGAAGGCTTATTTATTCACCATTTTCTAAGTTTTCAAGTGTGATCGCAATATAATTGCAGGCTTATTTATTGACCATTTTCTATGAAGGGAGCTGTCATGGTTAACTTAATGCAGAAGCTATGGGGAATACCAGGAACACTTTACACGAAAATTTGCCATCATCAATTGTCAAAGACAGTAGTTGCCCCAATTCTGGAGCAAAACAATCAATTATAGAAAACCGATCAAATAGCTGGACTCCATTAAGTACACTGATCATTATGTCAGTCTATGCATTGCTTATCAGTTCATTCAACTTCATTTTTCACCAGTTCCTTTCACATAAAATGATAACACACTGTGTCACTGTGTGTCAGCAAGAGTTCACTTAATCATCAGGTGTAAAGTATGAAATAACCAACCTTTTATACCAAAGCAATCGACTCGATCATCAGATACACCACAATACAGCAAAACATGGGCCCAAACTTTCAGGAGATTTGCTGGAATGTTGCAAGATGTAAAATTTCCCATTATCCAGTTTGTCTGTTTTGGAAAGAACTGGCACAAGTAGACATAAAAAGGTTTTCAGTAGCATGAAACAGAGAAAAGATCAATCTATTCTAATCAGTGATAAAAACAGTGTTTCAGTCACTTTTCATTAAAAAACACACTCATAAGCCATTTAATTACTGGCACCAACCTCTCCAGAACACATTTTATCAAAGAAGGCCAAACATTTTCCAACAGGTAGAAGATGTTAGAACTTAGTATTCAGGATTTTATTTTAAAATGGACCATTTTGTAGTTTTTATCCTAGGACCCGATTTTTGTTAGCATTTGCAGCGAGGACTGGATATTACAACAACAACAACAAAAACTGCTGTCAAGTATTGCTGCTGGCCACGGACTTTGGGAACTGTGTGAAAGTATAGGTGGACATCCGGGGCTCCCGTCCCTAATAGTCCTTATGGTCTCAGCGGATGTAAAGCAACACTGAACTTCAACTGCTGGCCTAACACTAGTAACAGCTATCCGCAGCCTCTTTTATCTTCTTCCTTGTTGACACGAGCATACAACTCTGATACCTAATATCAAAGAAGCAGTGAGTTACAAAGCGAGCACTAGGTGTGTGCAGCTGGTCCTGCTGATGAAAGTAAGAAATTCAGAATCGGGGGAGAATTTTAAAACCACCCTCAATTTAAAGCTTTTGCCTTGATCATTTCTACCTGTTGGAGAAAAAAGCTTTCAAAAGGCTAATTTAGTCATCAAGTAGAAAAGTCTTCTATTATTTCCAGCACAAATAGGATTTTTCTCAGTTGACAAAAAAAATCACCACACATGCCCCTAAAAGAACACTGTTCTGGACATGCATACATGTAGCCAGAAGTGACTCACAGTCACAGCAGCAGCATGTAAGCAAGTTAGCAACAGCATTCCCTCTCTTCTGTGGTGCTGCTGACCGTTGCACAATATCCATGATACAGTCACAGGTTTGGTATGAATTAATTTATGATTGTCTAATGCCACAAATAAACAGGAGCTTTGTGTCACTAAACGTGTTAGAATGTGTCATGTGTGTGTATGTGCGTGAATCTTTTTTGATTTTATAGCATTGTACAACAGCTACCTTTCAGTTTCGTTATATTTCAAATCTGAGATCAACTTGAAAATGTACACCC
Organism: Alviniconcha strummeri; assembly: GCA_963584105.1. Lineage (NCBI taxonomy): Eukaryota > Metazoa > Mollusca > Gastropoda > Provannidae > Alviniconcha > Alviniconcha strummeri. The sequence goes on along the minus strand of OY757543.1, from coordinate 21,573,324 downwards.
ATCCATTCAAATACACACATTGAGACAACACACATGTACATACATGTACAAAGACAAAAAAGATCATATATATATATATACAGATCAGTTTATTCATATTCTAGAGGCGCTTGACTGGATAGCTCTCAACTTGCCGTACACTTTGGCTGGTGTGCTCCCTGCAAAATTTAAACAAATGTACACAACAAGGCATAAATCACAGGTCATCATCATTTTTCTGTCACATTTGCAAGTTAAAAGGGTGTAACAACTTCATCCTTCAGGTACAAATATGGAAAAAATCTATGCTTTCATTTTAACTTTCCTTCTACTTTGCTAATATTTTGTTCTGAAAAAAAGAAAAATATAAATCCAGATGATAGAGATGTACTGCTAAGTTTGCATGACCTATTGTATCAAAACCAACAAGAAAAAGAGCAATCACTTGTTTTAATTCTTTCACTGCCCCAACCTGTAAATTTCTGGGCTAAAAGATGGACAGACGCGCCTGCAAACAGCATATTTTCTTGTCCTATAATGCATCTCCTTTCAATATTATGCGTTTTGATGAAAATCCTTTCACATGCTAGTGCAAAAAAGGCCTATGGGTTTCAAATTTCACACTTTTAAAGGTTGTTTTCAAGAGATAGTATGGTAGTCGAAGGATTAAGCAAGTATACATACAGTTTATTGACGTCAGGGACAGACTTGCTAAGTTAAGTCTAACCAGTTCTGGCAAGAGGTCGCAATAGCACAACACCCACATACCCATGATCAGGTTGCATATGGCTCTCCTCGCTGTCTTGATGCTGTGGGACGATCCCAAAATGTGAACTTTGCTGAAAACAAAAACACAGACCTTGGTGAAACACTGAAAGTGGGTTAAACTACCAAGCATGCCAAGTCAACACATTCATGCCTACAACAGGACTGCTGCTGAAAAGCATCATACATAGTGTTCACAATGAAAATGATCTCACAAAACAAAGAAGGGTGCTTCTACAAATAATGTGCGACGGTTCTGGGGAATACAGATCTGTGAGGCAGCACCCATATACTTTTGTAGGAATACAGGAGTCAAACTCAAAGTTTCCCCTCTAAATATAAACTTGTGAGCTCCTACTTTGGTGGCAGTCACGAATTTGCACAAACAGGATGTCTCTCTCTGTATGAGTTGATCAACAGAGCTAAATGGTCTAGGTCCTAGGCTGGAGTAAGCAGTTACGACTGCTGGGTATTCATACATACTAAGAGTAAGCAGTTACGACTGCTGGGTATTCATACATACTAAGAGTAAGCAGTTGGGACTGCTGGGTATTCATACATACTAAGTACAGATACATGTACAAGACCTGCTACAAGCATCAGTTTCCATTTTAGTTCTGTTTTTGGGACCCAAGATCTCCACTAAACATTTTGTAGACTGATAGTTCCTAAACACAGTGCTGGTGCTTTTGTACATTTGTTGTGATGCCCATCTGTATTGTAAGTAATATGAAAAGCCTGGTAAGTGCAATTTCCTGTCAAGTGCAACTTTTGCTACATGAGCGGTGGCAACTTATGTTAACACTGTAACACCAATGTACATAATATAAATAAAAATACGTCAACTGCCAACATGACTTCAAGACACACAGGGCAGTAGCCATGCACAAATTTACTGAAACTAATAAATTTGATACCAACCTGTCTGCCAGGACTATGCGAGTCTTTGTGACGTTCTCAATGGTGAACTTTGTCTTGCCACCTTTGCCAGCAAGTCGGCCAATGGCTCTGCCCAGGTGATCTCCCTTCAGTGTTTTTACTGTGAAAAAGCATGGTAAAAGTAGTAATAACACTACTAATAAACAGTAGGATGGATAAACAGTAGTATGAATAAACAGTAGTAATGGATACTCTAAACCCGTTCCTACCTCATCTTTGTGAGCATTGTTTGAAATAGAAGTCACACATGTTTTTAAGCTTAGGATTAGCCAAAATAACATCTGTACTGCTCCTTGCTTTTGTTGTGTACAAAGAGACAGGCACTGTCCATATAACTAGAGTCCTGTGGGACTTAGCAAAGTGGCTGGCTGGTTACAAATGAAGTGAAGATTATCATAACACACTGGTGTCTTATCTTCAAGGGAGGGTCTAAACCACTGGAACTTGGTGACACAGTCATAATGGGCTTTCGTGTAGCAGCATTCTGCAGTCTATAGAGTCAAACACTAACAACTGAGATGCTAGTCTCTCCCACCAGTACTGCACAGACCCTCCCTGAATATGAATAATATTTTGCAGGCATGAAGAACACCAATATCAGTACTGTGCACACAATAAAGCAAAGATTAAAATCTGTTCAAGAGAAAATGAACGGAAATGTTCCCTAAGCTCATGTCAGACAGGTGCTTGTAAATGTAACTTGGGTACATTTCAGTCAGGTTCCAACTTTACAGCAACGATCTGATGACAGCAAGTTTAAAGGGCCCTCAGGGCTGTGACACACATGCCTATGATTCTTTGGACAGTGCCACAACAGGATCACATTCACAACCAATCCACCCTTTCCCAGCAGTCCCTGTGACTACCAGATGCAGAGACTGAGACAGGGTTACGTACATGTGATACACCATCTGTGTTGTAAATGCAACAGACAGAGATGAGCATACCTGAAAGTACCCATCCTTTACAATGACGTTTTTTGTTGTTGTTTTTACTTACTTGTCAGGACAGAGTTATATTTAAGTGAAAAATTGCATCCTAATTCCTATGTCAGTTCTGTTCATTTAGTCCACTGTTTCATGGACAAAAACAAACTAAACTGTGAGACTGTGGAACTAATAAACTGTATCCTCTTGCTGGACATTTGCTTCATGTGAATTCCACGGTGAGTATCTTACCATCTTTGATATCAAAGGACTCCACATACAAGTCATCCAGACGAACAAGTGCCAGAGCATCCTGGAAAAAGTCAATGGAATATTCTTAAAACAAAAATAATAATAGTTTAATTTATAAATTTATGATTTATGTAAGCTTGGTAAAAAAAATCAGATTTGTAACCCCAAGCAAAACTGGCTACTCTGCACAAGAAAGGAAGGACATAAAAAAAAAAATTAAAAGAGCAAAACAACTAGAACCAACAAAGGGAGTTAATAAGCAATAACTGCACTCGCATCAAATAAACAACAAAGACCTGACTCACCCATGGTAACTCACCTGGCATGTAGGTAAATTTATACAAGGTGCCTAAACTCCATCAAAGGTACTCAGGATTTAATAACTGCATGCCAGGTGAAAGTTACCACAGGTGATTCAAGTCACTGTTCACATCTTTCAAGTACTAATTAACTCCTTTCGGGAGTTGATTCTACACAAGTGCTCTAGACCTCATTCTGTTTCAGACTGAGATTATCAGAACTAGAAGACAAAAGACTGTATGTGCAGCAAACTCACTAACACATGCTCCTCTCAGCATGTGAGGGGTCCCCCCTCCTGCAAATTTGGGTTGTTGTGATGTTAAAATCTGCAACCTTGTACATTCTTTTGCTGAAATTCACTTAATCAAAGTGTATGAAACTCACAATTTTTCTACTCTGGGGCCTGTGAGGAAACAGATGAACATATAATTATGCAGAATATAAAGACAAACGTTATACCCACTGAAGTAAGAGAAACACCTCCCCTGAATAATCCAAGACTAAAGACAAAATCAACACTAATCTGAATACACTTTATAAAATATTTATTTCTAAGGCATGCATGCACACATTCTCAAACACAACTGTCCCTGTCAGTGAAGATGTCAGTCCCAAATGACAAGCTGCTTTCAGAAAACTTACATTTGCTTCAAACCCCAGGGTGAAAGCTTTCACAAAATCTGCTCCTTTCTGCAAGGCACTGGCGTTCTTTGTTTCTGGACTAGTCTGAAATGGACAAATAATTTAATAAAATCAATATGACTAATTTTTGAAAGTCTACTGTAATAAACATGAAAGGAACAAAATGAATACACTATAATGGAATTTCAACTGATGAAACAATTTTTAGTATTACTATTATGTACCAATGGCACAGGTCACACAATCTGAAAAATAAACCCTGACAAACAGAGGCATAAGTAATATATTAATTTAATTAAAACTGAATGTTTCTTGTTATGTGCCCTGGTGTGTCTGTGGTACTGTATCAGTACATCACTAAACAGCGTATTAATTATTACCTAACCTTCTCCTGCCAGCACTTTTTGTAATACTTACTCTTAGTTCCACATGCTTAGTGCGCAGGTTGTATCTGATCTGCAGCTTCAAATGTTCGACCACAGGTGTGAAGATCTTTTCCCAGTTCTGCTGCAAAGGTGTTCTCCGGTTGATTGGCACTGGCACTCTTCTGAATTCTGTCTTTCCCATCTGTAAAAAACAAACAATTTCTTGTTGATGTTTTGTTCCATTTCAGTTTTCATCTTTGGAAGGTTGTCAGTTAACATTCAAACTAAGCCCTAAGACTCACTGTGTGATTGTTCAGCACTGACCAGCTCCAAGTACTAATCCTACCCCAAGTTATGAGTGCTAAAGCATGAACTAAACAAGTGAGAAACTAAGTAAGAATGGCATATTGCACGCACAAGCTTTGTCCACTTCAAAGATTTCCCCTTTTAAAGGGTGTAGCTCTCATTAAATTGGGACTGGCAAGTCCAAATATGTCCACAGTTCTGTCATTGTCAAGCATCAAAAATGTTAGAACTACAGAATGACATTTCAAGAGCTGTCTGTGGTTGTGGTGGCAGTGCACTCTATGCAGCTGCTCAGACTGCAATGGAATGCTTCCACTCCAGGGATACTGATGCAGTCAGCCAGGATGGGGGCTGATTCCAGTTCCTAACAGTGTGTGAGAAGAATGAGCTGAAAAGCATTGGATGAGCTGTTCTCTCTTGGTACTGTTTTATCCAACTTCCAAGTTATACTACTCATACTACTTATATATTTATCCTTATAATTTGTGTTATTACAATTACTGGACTAATATTAGTAATAATATATAGTGATTATAATAGTTTAATAGAAAAATAATATACACATGTAACGTACACTTATATTTTATGTTATATAGCATGGTTAATAAAAAATATAATAGTAATACACACATACATGTATACAATTACAGTGTATCACTTACTACACAACATTGCAGTTTTACCTGGCACATGCTCACACACTGAGTGAGTGAGACTGGGACATCCATAGAGTGAGAGTACCCACATGGCTCAATCATCAATTACCTTCTTGAAGTTCTCCTTTTGTATAGTGTCCAAATTCAACATGATGAAGACTCTGACACTTTTGGTGCATGCTGGGTGATTTTGTTGTTTCTACTGTCCACCAAACTCTGACATGGACTACAGGATCTTTAACATGTGTATGTCCCACCACCACCCCTGCCAGTGCCACACCCACTGTCAACAACTTAGCCTCATCACCACCAGAACACAATACCGAGGCAGTTCCTTTTTACCCCGCACCATCAGGGACTGGAACTCACTCTCCATTGATGCAGTAGAGGCAACGACTGTTGACACTTTTGTGTCACGTGCCTCCCACTGACCAGTCAACTAGTTTTTTTTTTAGTTTTTTTATTTGTTTGTTTGTTGTTGTTTTTAGACAGTGTAACAATTTAATTTTAAGGACTTGTGACCAGAGCTGAAATGCGGACTTTGCGAACACCACCTAAAGTGCCAGAATAATCATCAACATGATTGTGGGCATCTACCTTCTAAGGAAAGAAGAAGAGAAGAAGAAGAAGAATCTCAGGGCGGGCGTAAAGCCTAGCACATAACGGTCACCCATCCATTTGGAAATGACAGCCATTCGATTTCGAATCTAAAATACATTTGTGCTTCTGAATATCACGAGTACTTTTTATTTTCTGGTTGGTAAGCATCAGCCCAGGAAACAAGAAGAATACAGCGGGCGCTACGCAGTGGCATGACTATTAGTATTTGACTATTAGTATTACTATTACTAGTATTAGACTATTACTATAACACGGTATTAGTATTGCGGAAGATACATGTGGTACTGTATAACTAGTCTTGATCTCTGCGTGCCAGAGATCTCTCGGCAAACGTTCGTTTTCCACTTACAAGCTTTTGAGTTGTGACTTCTGGAAAACATGGTCGTTTTGTTGTGGGGTCAATTCCACCGGATTCTGTTTCCATGTCTTCTGCACTTCTTTTGCCCGAGGATGGTGCTGCTTCGGCCATGGTTCACGTTGTTGTGAAACTAAGACAGGAAGTCATACATTGTGAAAGAAAAATCTACTTCCGGTATTTGTGACAACACTTGACGTATTAATTGTAAATTTAGTTCTGTTTAAATGTCATTAAAATTTGCATTTATGTATCAGTGAGAATTTCTATCTCATCGCCTATTTTCGACGATTTATTTTACACTCATATGAAGATTTAACGATTCTATAATTTGCGATGATGCAAGGGCGGTAACCCTCAATTTCTCTTCGCAGATGGGGAGGCACGAAAAACGAAAATGACTTCACCACAACAAGTGATGCGGTGGAATGATGCGCATTTTTGCAGTCTGTCCTCCCAGTCTAATATATATGGTTTACAGAGACTCAGGACAGAAAGCAACACCTATAAGTTTTTGGTTTCATCGTTGCACAGCAGTTTTGTGTCGGTTGAATATCAGAAAATAGGTGACAAACTAACACCACTGACAAAAGGCATTCAGTTCACACACATACCAGCAGCAGGTGATTTATTATAAAATTATGATTATGTGTCAGTTTTTACACAGTGAGAAATCAGTAATTTCCAAAAAGGAGGTCGAATTCCTCGGACATTTTGAACGCCGTTTTGGGTCACAAATATCACCACTGCTGCAGTGACAACAGTTCTAAGCTGCGTATAAATCATTCTTTTCCTGCACTATAGATTGGCACTGCAGAAGCAGTGCAATGCCCCCTCCCCCCCCCCCCCCCCCCCGACACACACACCCTCCCCCTGCCCCCTCTTTTCTAGGCATCTTCATTTCAAGGGTGTCATCAAGCCTATGTGCAGTATGTTAGAATGATTTGTGATACTGTGACCCAAAATGACCCAGAACTGATTCTAGAACTAAACAGTAAATACATGTACATTTGTCATTTACCTTAATGATTTCTGATAAAATTTGCTTCATATTGATGTGAGCCTTCATTGTGAGTGTGACCCCCAAATTTCACGTTATCTGTATTGCTCTTTCTTTTGTGGTTTCTAAATACTCTAAAAACTATGCATTGTGTGCAGAGTAATCAGCAGTGTGTGTGTGTGTGTGTGTGTGTGTGTGTGTGTGTGTGTGTGTGTGTGTGTGTGTGTGTGTGTGATTGTATGTTTCAGGTGACTGTGAGATTGTTTCCATAAATGCCTTTGAGAGGCTTCCACCCAAAACAGGCTTAGTTGTTGGCATCACTTATATTATGGCAAGTATTTGTCATAGTCAGAGTTGTGTAAACATGGAAGACAGTGACATACATGTATACATGTGTGTGTGTGTGTGTGTGTGTGTGTGTGTGTGTGTGTGTGTGTGTGTGTGTGTGTGTGTTTGCATTTTTTGTTTGTTTTTGTTTCGTTAACTACGAATGAAAATTAAAATGTAGTAATGAATAAGAAAACAACCATAATAATTAGTATTGATGTAAACTATGCAGGTCTGCATTTGGGAGATGAAGAACATGACATAAAATTTATGCAAGATTAGTAATGATTTCGGTTCAGTTTGACAATAATATTTTAACTTCATACTCGGTATGTTTTGATAAGGTTTTCATTGAGAATGAGTATCTCTCTCTTGCTAGGATCTCTGTGACTGTAGACAGTGTAGTCCTCTTTGTCTATCTCAGTCTAGAGCTGTCTCTGTCTCCCCCCCCCCCCCTTCCCCACCCCATCTCTCTCTCTCTCTCTCTGCCTCAATAATTAGTATCACAATTTACATGCATGCATGCCCACATGTGTACACACACACACATGCATGCTTGTATATATATATATATATACACACGTATACCTTAAAATTTCTAAATTATAACTTGCTGCCTTTGGTTTATAAATCTTTATACATATTTGTGTAAATTAAATGTAATTTAATATCATGTGTATGTTATTTGTGCTGTGGCTATATACTGTGTACATGGTACTTCAGTTTATGATTATTATCATTATGCAAAATGGTATTTTCTTATGACAGAGTTTGATTATTCTGAAGTGACCCTGTGCAGTTGACAGGACAGTATGCAATTCAGTTACTTACTCTGTACTCTCCCATTGAAAAAGCAGAATGTGAAGCTGAGCATACATATGCAGTGCTCTTTTGTTGGGCTGGTTAGACCCAGGAGCAGGAGACCAAGCCAAAGAACCAAGTGCTCAACATCTATTCTGTTGAACTGAGCAAAGAGGATGGTGAGGACTACAGCGGCAAAGAGAACAAGCTGGAAGTTGTTGCTGGTTAGTGTTGAGATAGTATCAACAAATAAGGGAGTTAATTAGTGCTCAGAAGATGACACACAAACACTACAACAAAGACCTGAGTCGCCTACGGTAACTCTCATCTGGCATGCAAGTAAATACAAGGTATACAAACTCCACCAGAGTTACAACCCTGGACATCTTTTGGGTGCTGGGTGCTTGTTGATTCTCAACAGACATTCTGGCCTTGAAATAAAAAAATGCCCCCCATTCAGTACACAGTTAGCAGTCTTCAAGTGTAATGGACATGATTTGTTTTCATTGATACAGTCTTCTTCATCTTTGTTGTCCTTTTCTAATTCCATGCATTGCAAATTCAGAGTTATAATTCTACTATACTAAAAATTACTATTGCATTATATAGCTGCTGCTTTTGACATTTAAAAAATATCAGGATTATAAGTGTGCACACTGAATTTAGCAAGACTTTCCATATGTTGCATATTCAATATAACATTGTGGTTACACAAGAGACACGCTGTGTGCGTGTGTGTGTATGTGCATGAGTGCGTTTAAAGCATGTGTGCTCTGTATATCATGATGCAAACAGTGGTAGAACAGAATGATCCGTATCAGTGTTGTTCTTTTTGTCCTCAGATAGTTGTGAGAGCTTTGGTCTGACCTTCATACCCTTCATACTGACACACACAGAGTGAGTATGTTTATATATTTATTATTATAGTTTATACCATTGCTTAGTTTGCTATACCGTTTGTAACTGTGTGCAACCAATATAAAATCAAATCAGAATCAAATCTTTATTATTGATCAATATACAAAGCATAAAAATGAAATTTTTCCTTTGACACATGGGTTCAAGGCTCAAGAAGGCACATTTAAAATAACAATAAATATGAATTAAATACATAAAAAATATATATCTCACTCTCATCTGAACTGTTTAACTGCTGGTGTTTTTTGCAGCCAAACTTGGTACAGTTGCACATCACCATTATGCCGTCATAATGTTAGTTGTTACTTTATTAATAGTATCATGCATTTACAGTGGCCATCTGCCAGATCTGGCACAATGAGGAAAAGGCACAACTATTTTTCCAAACTCTCCTGAAATTCAGCTACTGGTCATAGTGATCAGAACCAGTATGAGTGATACACTCTCACTGGTTCTGATCATTAATTTGGTTTAGTGTTGCTTTACGTCCACAGAGGCGAGATGGCCTATTAGGGACGGGGACAGAGTGGGAAGGGGGCGAGAGAGTGAAAGGCTCGACCGCGGAAACCGCCCGAAAAAGACCGGAGAGACCGTGGACCGCCGCCAGAACAATGGAAGTGTTAAGGCGGTGTCCCCTCGCCATTGCCCAGCGACTTGTGCACTGTGCAATTGCTCTTTCAACTGCTGCACTGGACAGAGTCACTAAGACAATGTCCGTTGCACCGCTGTTGACGATCTGATCATTATGACCAATAGTTGAATTTCAGGAGAGTTTGGAAAAATAGTTGTGCCTTTTCCACATTGTGCATGTTAGTTGACTGAGCATTTTTTTTCTTTTCTTTTTCTTCTTCTTCTTCTTGTTTTTCAGAGTTGTAGCTGAGAATGGCCAAGAAGAAAGAGTATTTCTGCTTTCTGGATCAGATTTTAAAATGCATGTATACCAAGAAGTGAGTCTAGGTTGTTCTGTTACATTTTGCGTACAGATAAACAGGCATGATTCAGACAGGCATGCACACACTTGTCTAGTAGAACAAACTTTATATATATTATGAAATATGTAAAAAAATTGCCATGCATAAATTTGATATTCTTTGATAAAAGCAGTGACATGCTTACATTATTTTTTGATTTTTTTACTGACTCAAAGTCAAGACAAGTGCGAAAAGTTGTGTGTGTGTGAACAGTTTTGGACTGGGAACAGAGCAAAATTCTATCGTACGGATTTTGTCAAACTTACCTTTACACAGCTGTTACCTTATCAAGGTAAGGCTTGAGTGGTTGTCCAGGAGTGGATTTATGTAAATACCATGTGCATCTTTAATAATTATGATAATAACAGGTGGCTTTTATCCAGCTCAAATCATTTTGTAGATCAAAAACTACATGTGCTAGCACGAACCATTTATACACATAGACATACACATAATTTATGCTCACAAAAATGGTCTTACTAAGTTTGCGAAATGTCCTGTCTAAATTGAAAGTCTTGATCCAAATGCATAAAAGGTTCAACAGAACAACCTGCAAATTCACAGGGTAATTATAAAAGTCTTGAGCTGAGTTTTGAACTCCAGGTAGGGAGATTTTGCAGACAATGAATTCAAGACTGATGGACCAGTTTAACTGAAAGAGTGCTTGTTCACCAGACAATTTCAAATTACATGTTAACAACAGCATATACTGATAGGAAGTCTAGGTATATTCCTAAATTGTATGTAGGAATTTTCAAAAGCTTCTCATCTGAGGATCAGAGGCTGCATGATGTTTGATCCTCGCTGAACAAAGTTACCATCACGTACTTGCAGCAGAGTTTCACGGGCAATGCAATGCAGTTCAGTTAAAGCAAAGTTTAACTGCATCACAGTTACTGAACTAGTTACTTATTGGTTTTTAACACCCAGTCAACTTTGTATGTCATACAGGGTGAACTGAATTAGTAAAACCGAAGGTTCAGTGATTGTTTTGGGACTTGAACCACAGCTGTTGCTCTGATGTGTTGGTTTTGCTTGGTGTTACAGCAACCAGGGGTTAAACCAGGTGTCATGGAAGTGCCTTCATGTACCTTCTTCCCTGAGTTTGAGGATCTCCCCACCAAGTAGGACATTTATGTGTACTTATGCATGTGTGTGTGTGTGCGTGTGTGTATGCGTGCACGTGTGTGTGAGTGTGTGTGTGTGTGTGTGTGTATGTGTGCATGCACGTGTGTGTGTTGGTAGCAATGGTGGTGGTGTGTGAGTGTGGTGGTGGTGGTGTGTGAGTGTGGTGGTGGTGGTAGTGGTGGTGTCTGTCAGTGTGAGTGTGTGTGGTGGTAGTTTGTGTATGTCACTGTGTGGTGGTGGTGGTGTCTGTGTGTGTGTGGTGGTATATGTGTATGTCAGTGTGTGGTGGTGGTAGTGTGTGCATATGTCAATGTGGAGGTGTTGGTGGTGGTGTCTGTCAGTGTCGGTGTGGGCGTGGATGGGTAGTGGTAGTGTGTGTGTGCATATGTCAGTGTGGAGGTGGTGGTGGTGGTGTATGTCACTGTGGAGATGGTGGTGGTGGTGTCAGTGTGTGTGTGTTGGTAGTTTGGGTGGTGGTGGTGTCTGTCAGTATGTGTGTGTGTGGTGGTGTGTGTGTATGTCAGTGTGGTGGTGTCTCTCAGTGTGTGTGCATGAGTTGTCAGTCCCTTGTGGGGAATATGGGTTGCTTCTCGTGGGTAAGGCTACAGTAGCTACAACTAGCATACAAACAAAGCAGCTGACTCTTCCTATCAGTATATGCTGTTGTTGTTGTTAATTTTATATAGTGTTATTCTCTGCTCTTGATCAGATTTACTGTGCTCACATGTGATTCTACAGGAGTGTCTAGTTTTTATAGCACGTTTTTGGATAATCACTGAAGTGATGTACTTACACTGCTGTCATGACTGGTGGCATGGTACCCCATGAAACTGCCGCCATCTCAGTGCATTCTGCATACACCATACAACCATGTCACTTCATGCAAAGCCACAGACATAAGACACATGCATGTTTAGTTGTAACCTGCCACCTGCACTTTTGGTAGAATGACCAGGATCTTTTATGTGCTACTGTGGTAACACAGGGGTGGAACAGATACCCAAATAAGATTCAGCACAGAAAGTTGACCATGGAGAAGACAATTTTCCCACCACTCCTGCAGGGACTTGAACCTGTGACCTTTCGATCATAAGTCTGGCGCTCTAGCCACTGAGCTATCCCCACCCCCCATGTGATGTTTCACTGTTCATCCATTGTGATGCAGAGGGCAGTATCTGTTATTGTGTTAATTTTCCACAGTAACACCCCCTACTCCAATTTCACTTACACCCACCAAGTACATTTTTTTGCAGACTGGAACCGCCATGTTTGGTGGTTGTATTGTTGGCATTATGTGTGTTTTTGGTAAAGCATGAAAATTGAATTATGTTGTATTCTCAGCATTATGTATGTTTTTAGTAAAGCATGAAAATTTATTTATGCTGTAGAAGTTCTGGGCCTTTCTCTCTCTCTCTCTCTCTCTCTCTCTCTCTCTCTCTCTCTCTCTCTCTCTCTCTCTCTCTCTCTCTCTCTCTCTCTGTTTTTCCTTCTTTTTTTCATGGATAATTATTGCTCAGAATATGATCTGAGTGACTCTTCATTCACTTGTGCTTGTTCATTGATGAACTGTTCAAAGGTTCATTGACTGACGTTAATTAATTATTTGATTCATTTTTATTCCAGTGCCCTCCTTGATTAAGTGACTGGTTGTGGTGTGCAGTGTGTTACAGGTGGACATCAGAAAGCCTGACCCACAGCACAGACTGACGGCACTGGGATTCGACAGTGGCTTGGTCACTGTCCACCTGGTCAACGTGAATAAAAGAGGTAACTGCCAGTCTTCTTCGGAATGGTGTGCTGTGTTGTGTAGCCTCTTAATTTACAGATTCACTTTTTATTTTCTATGCAGTAATGCACTTCGAATGAATTCTCTTTCAAGATTATTATCTGATCAGAAAAATTAGATATGTGGCTAAACATATACCACATCACGGTAGACAATAATACGTATTTTAAAAACTCAAGGAACAATTGTTGAAAATAATTTTACTACACAAAGTGATGAAATTTAAATTGCAGCAGTACAAGAGCAAATGCTCTGTTGACCAACAGATAATGCATTTAAATTCTTTTACACCTGCACCCATTGAACTTCTTGTATTGCTGTAATTTCAACATTTTGAGTAGTAAAATTATTTTGATTGATGGTTGAAAATGGAGTGCAGATTTAGATCTGCATTCTCAGATCTCACAGGATTCACAATGGGCAAACTAGCGTTGTGATTAGCCAGTTGCACAACTTATCTGTTATGCACACCACATGTCAGGTCAACCATCTGCCATTTTTTTCTTTTACTTTTGAATTGAAGGCTCTGGCACTCTGTTTGTGGGAATATAAGGTGTTTAATTTTATGTCTGTGAAGGGACTGTTGTTGGGTTCTTTAAATCTCATCTACAGATATAAAGCAGATAAAGGGTTTCCATGTGAGCTAATTGCTAGGGCAAAGCAGAAAAAAATTCCTTTCATTCCATGACAGTTAATCTCCTAGTCAGTGATGCTTTTGCAACATCAGTTTCACAGCTGAATGTGATCCATATCATTACGAAGAACCTGAGTCATTCCACTTCTGAGAATGCAGAGATAGGGAATTAAAAGGGAATGTGCAATTGAGACTAGGCCTCAGAAAGTTGTATGTCATTGTCATAATCTACATGAAAAAATTGTGGAAACTGATTCTTGATAACAAGTTTGAGAAATTTTATAAATTAGATCTAAAATAATGTTTGGGTCACTGTTTGAATGTTGAATTATCACTTTCATTCTGGTTACGTTGATTTTGATTGATGGGCAAGTTCACTCAAGGGTGGAGTGGGTGGTGGAGTGGGGTTAAATGAATCTGAATGTCTTACTTGCTGGTCAGTAGAGCATTTGTGTTCTGCTGTAATTTCAGCACTTTGTTGATTTATCTGTTGTCTTTATTTTCCATTTCTTTTTGTTTGATCGCCTGATATAACCGCACTGGTTCACTTGGGCATAAAACACCAATTTACTTACTTACTCTTTTTGTCCATGCAGTTGATCTCAGTGGTTTGAACATTTGCTAAAGTGGAAGATTTTTTACTTCCAAGAACAAATATAAACCGTTATAAAGCCTCGTTTTTATCCTCGGCTCAGGCAGTTTTTAATGAAATTATACCAGTCATTAACTGAGTGTGCGCATGTGTCAAGACATCTGTTGAGGATGATAGCTTTCTAAGGGAGGATTGGGGATGTGTGAACCTAATGATTTTTTATTATTATTTGAGAGTTTTTATGTTTTGGTTTGACAGAGAAAGCATTATTCCAGGTAATTTTGGGTTTGCTATTAGTGTATGCAGATTGAGACAAATGGGGCATATGTCTAAGAGTGTGTATGTGTGTGTTTAATGACTTAGAATTATTGAGATATGTTCTTCATTGTGTGATCAAACGACAGCTTTAATTTCCCGCTGGGATGAATGAAGTTTATTGTTATTGTTGTTAACGTTGTTGCTGTGTTGCTGTGATCCAGAGGTGATGAAGCAGTGGACCTGTGCAATGGACAGTCCTGTCACCAGCCTCCATTTCTTCACCCAGCGGAAAGTTGTACATCTGCCGCCTTGCCTCAAAAATATCCTAGGTATTCAGATAGCAGCGAGTTGTTTTTTGTTGGAGTTATTAGCTCAAGCAAAGCGCATTTTCACAGCTTTCCAATGAAAGCTGATAACCACAGCATATATGTAGTTATTTTAAATTTAGAATGTAAACACACATGACATGCAATCAATCACTCATTGGGCATGATGCAAGGCAGGTATCTGTCTGTAAAGTACTTTGTCTGACTGTCTGTGTGACTGTCAGTATGTCTGTACCTTTTTGCATATTATGTATGCATAAACTGTTTTTTATATTTGTATGTATGTCTGTTATCTAACATCGGAACAGGTGTACTGAACAGGTGCACTGACATACGTTCTGTAATTGTGTTATATGGTCAATAAAAGAAAAGAATCAGGTAAATAACAGGTGAAGGGCCGGTAGTTCTGAGAAACTGTGATTTCTGCATTCGGTTTGGTAAAAAGCAGTAAAAAGATTTTTTTTTCTTTTTTTTCTCTGCTGCCTGGATCATTCTTTGAGTCTTTTTTAGTGGCAGGTAACTATACAGTCATTTCAGGGAGCGGTTGATTTGTGCCACCACAGGGAAAACATTAAGCAGTTCCACTTTTCCTTCTGTCCCCAGACGACACCAGTCATAGTGCTCCAGCAGAAGAGGACCCATCTCTGCTACACATCAACCTGGTCATGACCACTGCTCTGCAGCCTGCAGTGGTCTACAGGCTAGTTTCTTTTTGATTTGACTGTGCATGTCTGGAAAACAGATTTGGACTTTGTTCACAAACACACATGCTTGTGCACTCACACACACACACACACAGAATCTTCCAGAGAGAGAAAAGAAATGAAAAGTGAAATCATTCAATCATTTTGGTCAAACTGTCATGAGAACAAGTCGCTTACAAAGACACAAGGATACGCTCATTTTATCACGCACGCACGTGCACACCACACACACATAATGTAGAGTTCTTTGCCTGTCAACAGAGACATCATGACCAACGGTCTCTCGGAGTGCCTGTGTTTGCCAGAGAGCGAGAAGTACGACACCCCCTTGTGCAGCCTGGCCGCTGACGTTGACTTCGATGGGCTGCATGAGCTCATAGTGGGAACCTATGGTCAGGTAGTGACTAACCCTTCTGGTGGATGTGCCGACTCATTCAGTGAAATAATTATCTGTGATCATGTAGTCACCCACAAACTTGCTGTGTCTGACTGATCCAGCGAGACCTTCCTTGTGATTTCAGGCTGCTGCAAACAGTTTGCCAGCATTTTTCTGCATGTCAAACAAGCCATGTAGGATAAGAGAATTAGTTGGTTTAAACTGATTGTACAAAGCAGTGTATGATGTTGCGTTTCACATTGTACAGAGCAGTGTATGATGTTGCGTTTCACATTGTACAGAGCAGTGTATGATGTTGGTGCATTTCACATTGTACAAAAGCAGTGTATGATGCTGGTGCATTTTTCGTTGTATAAAGCCGTGGATGATGTTGATGCATTTTGCATTGTACAAAGTCATGTATGATGTTAGTGCATTTCGCATAGTACATAGCAGTGTGTGATGTTGATGTGTTTCACATTGTACAAAGCTGTGTATGATGTTGGTGCATTTCATATTGTACAAAGCAATGTATGATGTTGGTGCATTTCACATTGTACAGAGCAGTGTATGATGTTGGTGTATTTCACATTGTACAAAGCTGTGTATAATGTTGGTGCATTTCACATTGTACAAAGCAGCATATAATGTTGGTGTGTTACACAGTGTATGAAGCAGCATGTGATGTTGGTGCATTTCACAGTGTACAAAGCAGTGTATGATGTTAGTGCATTTTGCATTGGACAAAGCAATTTATGATGTTGATGCATTTTGCCCTGATATGACCTCCAAGGTTGACTGGGTGTCAAAAAACCCATCGACTTTCCACACAGCTTGCTTATGAATTTTCGCAGGAACTTCTGGTCTACAAGTTTTCCCCCACAGTGGAAAAGCTGGTCCCAATCTCTCCACCTGGGGCCGCGCTGTCCACCAGTCCGCCATGCAGGACAGAGCCCAGTAGCGGCACACCTTTGGCCAAGCAGGCAGATGAGCTGGGCAAGCACAGGCACAAGTCAGATGAGGGCAACACTTCAGAAAAAGTGGAGGCTCAGCAGCGTAAAGTGAAATCCCAGGAGGACCTTCTTGGACTCATGGGGTAAGCTTAGATGGCAAGTGCAGATGTGTTTTTGAATGAGCAGTGTGTTAGTGTGTGTGCCTCTTTGTTGTGTGTGTGTGTGTTGCCAGACTTGTGTGTTTGGGGGGTTGTTGTTTTTTCCAGCTCTTTTTATCATTTACTGCATACTATCAAGTAAATCAGACCTTGGGAAGATTAGACTGAGTCCAAGAAAGGCTGTCTTCATGAAGTCTGATTTGAGTGTGTGTGTGTGTGTGTGTGTGTGTGTGTGTGTGTGTGTGTGTGTGTGTGTGTGATAAAATGAGCTTAGCTTTATGTCTGGGTTATTATATGTCTGCAGTGAAAGAGGCTTTAGTTATTGCATGTTTGCAGTGAAGTTGCCTCAGGCTGGGTTATTGTATGTTTGCAGTGAAAGAGGCCTCGATCCAGGCTATATCCCAGAGAGGAAGGATGGCGAAGCCTTGGAGATGCGGACAGTGTTTGAGCCCCATTACAAGATGCTATGGCAGCGCAGCTTTCCTTGCCCGCTGATGGCACTTGACAGTGCCGAGATGATGGGGGACGGACTGGAGAACCTGATAGTGCTGACGTCACATGGACTGCACATTATGCAGGTCAGTTCAGTGCATGAGTCAGCAAAAGGTCAGGTGATTGTGTGTGTGTGTGTGTGTGTGTGTGTGTGTGTGTGTGTGTGTGTGTGTGTGTTGAAAACTGAATCTCTGTCATGAGTTATAAATGACTGAAATAAAAAATGGGATCTGTCCCTTTCCCAGAAAAGGCTGTCAACAGTGCACCTGGAGTGATCTGATCTTCAAGTAATACTTTGGGAAGGATTTTTTTGTTCTTTGATTGTTCCTGGCTTAAAACCAGTTGTAACATGTGACCCTTACCCATGACAAAGCACATGTGGGACCTAGTTTTGTGAAATGCCACCCTCTCCCACCCTGTGATTTGAAACATGAAGTGTTGTCCGTCTCACGCCATGAATCAGACCTCTGTGATTCGATGACTTTTGCATCACCCTGATAATGATGACCTTCACGAGTGACTGGGTGTTAGACATGAAGACTCAGTCCCTTTGTGTTGGCCTTTTGCAGCCGGACCATGAGGAAGTGGCCAACCTGATCATACAGATGATGATGACCTGCATGAGTGACTGGGTGTTAGACATGAAGACTCTGTCCCTTTGTGTTGGCCTTTTGCAGCCGGACCATGAGGAAGTGGCCAACCTGATCATACAAATGATGATGACCTGCATGAGTGACTGGGTGTTAGACATGAAGACTCAGTCTCTTTGTGTTGGCTTTTGCAGCCGGACCATGAGGAAGTGGCCAACCTGATCATACAGAGACTGCAGCAGATGGCAATGTCGGGGCAGGAGGAAGGCGACGCCTTTCACAAGCTGCAGACAGAATAATGCTGTCCACGTGCACAGAGTGGTGGGATGAACCACATTATAGTCAGAATGTATGCGTGGAAGGTGCTGCGGTGAGGTAGATGGGCCTGCTCCCATTCGTGCATCTCTAGACTGTCGTCAGTCGGAACTTGCGCATAGAAGGTGCGGCAGTGAGGTGGACAGGCCTATTGACATTATTTTTGTGAGTCTGGATTGTGGTCAGAACACCTGCATAGAAAGTGTTGCAATGAGGTGGACAGGCCTGCTCACATTATTTTTGTGTGTCTCTGGGTTGTCGTCAGAACTTCTGCATAGAAAGTGTTGCAATGAGGTGGACAGGCCTGCTCACATCTGTGCATCTCTGGACTGCAGTCAGAACTTCTGCAGAGAAAGAGAGCACAGCAGTGAGGTTAACAGGCCTGCTAACATTTGTGCATCTCTGGACTGCAGTCAGAACTTCTGCAGAGAAAGAGAGCACAGCAGTGAGGTTAACAGGCCTGCTAACATTTGTGCATCTCTGGACTGCAGTCAGAACTTCTGCAGAGAAAGAGAGCACAGCAGTGAGGTTAACAGGCCTGCTAACATTTGTGCATCTCTGGACTGCAGTCAGAACTTCTGCAGAGAAAGCGTTGTAGTCAGGTGGACAGGCCTGCTCACATTTGTGCATGTTTGGACTGCATCGTACCTTCACGAGGCTGTTGGACACTAGTGTCTGTGCCCAGACAACATTACAGGCAACATCACTGAGCCAAAGTCATGGCTGTCTTCGCCAGTGAAGGATGAGCATTATCCTGAGGGTGTGGGGTACATGCATGGTGTACTTGTTGTGAGATTCATTACACAGTTTCCTGAATTTGACAAGTGGTCCTTCTGTCATTTCCACCATCCTCCTTGATTACCTATGGTGCAACAAGTCTGGTCATGCTGTCTTTTCCTTCAGTCAGACACCTTTTCATGCCAGACTGCCAGAAAACAGGATGTCTGTCAAAAGGAAATGCTGATATGTGTCCGTGGGAAAATGAAAGTCAGTGGTCTGAGGGTCTGTTTTGGATGTAAGGAATTGGCATTTTTGTTCCTGCAATGCGATAATTTTGCCATAATTTTTTTTTTTTTTTTTTTTAACGCTCCCAAATTTAAATACTTTCTAGGGTTTGTTGTTGTTTTTGTCCCTCACCTCTTCGACTTGTCATCTTCATATGCTTTCATCTTTTTTCTTCATTCCATCCTTGTTACTCGTCAGTGCCAGACAAAATAATTATGATCTTGGAGAAATGCCAGACAGTATCTAGAACATAATTATGCACAAACATGCAATACTTGAGACTTAAATAAAGACACTCATGTGCAAGTGCCCCAAGACCATCAGACTGTTGCAGCAAAAAAACATTTGTGATTAATTGTCCCCACCCCCCTCCTTTTTTATTTTAAAAAAAAGAAGCAATTTGTCCTAGTATAGGCACCAAGAAATATGTATGTTTCTTTTCATCATGATGAATCAAGTTTACACGACAATAAAAGTATTAAAACATAAACTTCCACATACTCAATCAGAACAATGTCAAAAGATTCAGGTATCAGTGTTTATTGTGATGTTAACCAAGTCGCCAGTTTTGACATGACAGACGATGTTTGTTTCCTTCCCCATAACCATCAGAACATCTGAAACGGCAGGAAAAATAATAAAAGGCAAAGCAAACAAGAAAAATACTCAAGACAAAAATCTCATATTTGCACAATGCAAAACAGGACTAGACTTTTAATGTGAAGCAAACTGATAGATGTCATGATTACAGAATATCTGTTGATGTTACACAGGTCATGTAAAGCAAACTGATGGACATTATAATTACAGATCAGCTGCTGAAGTTTGACAGTTCAGGAGAATCAATAAATGTACAAAATTTGGAGGGCCAAAAAGCAGGAGGCTGTACAGAACTTCTTATAATTACAGGCAGCCACATCAAGAAAAAGAGATGACTGTGAAACACCAAAAGCATCAAGCAATTTCACACACGCCAAGTTTGTGTGTAGTTTTACAACTTTGTCATGTTTTCTGAACATTGCTGGCAAATAACAGCTGTGTCTTTGTCCCCACACAGAAGCTGTAACATTTAACATGCAATATATATGTAATAACAGGGAATGCAGGTTATACAATGTTAACAGTACGGATGAAACAAAATCCACATTGTCCAAAAACGTCATCCTCACATTATTGCTAGCTAGTCAACAAAGAAGACGGAAAACTACAAAATGAATAGTCCCTAATACTTGGCAGCAAACTGACAAAAGATGATGATCAAAGTACAGCCATGGAATTTACCCTACTTGTAGTTCAGTCTGAAGAAAGGATGGTATGAATAATTCATACACAAAAAGGTTCAATGTCCTCCACACTGCAGACATCAGTTTTCACAGAAGAGATTCAGCTCCATGATCTTGTCTGAAACATTTCTTCCCAGTGCCATACTCATACTGCTTTTCTGGAGATGCAGAGCTTATCCATACAGCAGCATAGGTGCAGCGGGTATGGATTTTTTTTTAAACTGTCCATGTACTGCAGTAATTTGTCCTTGAAAAGTGACCCGATTTAAATAACCGCTGTTCCCTGCAAAATTCTTGATCTTTTTTCGTCCGTTGCCTCGGGCCATATTATGCGACTGATTTCCATTTTATTACATCTGTATACATAGTTTGCACTGAGAGAAGAACAACAGACCAGAGCGATCACTTTTATGTAGCACTGTGATCTGCTTCTGGGCCGACTGATTGTGCTCTAGTCACATGCAACTCTGAGTGACTGTAACATTACACAGTGCGCGTTTGAACATCCACTGAAGTGTGTACCTACAGTGCTCTTTGGTTGTTACATGGCTGGTGCCACATGAAACTGCTGCCATCCTTCTCAGCCCACATTCTGTGTACACCATACAGCCATGCACCAGCGTCACTTTATTCAAAGCCATATGCGGGGTGCATGTATGTTTAGCTGTAACCTGCCACTGCACTTCTGGCAGAATGAACAAGATCTTTTACATGCTAGCGCGGTAACAGGGTGGTGGAATGGATACCAAAGTAAGATTCAGAAAATGGCATCAACATGTTAAGCCCAGTGGAGGTTATAAGCATGCAAAGTGTAAAAAAGACCTCACTAGCACAGTGTTCAATAAAAAGCCAATGTTACAAGCTGCTGCAGTAAATGACAGAATGAACACTTCCAGACACAGGCTTGCAGGAATACTCCTTTCCTGGAGTTGACAAGTTGTGAACCTCACCATAACAGAGTTGATGACATGCAGATGATTTAAGAAGTCTGGATTTAAAATGCCTTGTAACTGTAAGACACAATGCAAGCAGCACCGAATTAAACCATGGAAATGATAATACTGGCAAATGACAAAAGCAATCCAAGAAGTGGAAAGTTTATAAATGGTGCTGATGTGGGGAGAAAAATGATTTCATTACAGCCATAAAGACCTAAAAACAAAACAAAAACTGAGGGATTGGGGGGAGTCACAAACACAAATTGGATTACTTTTTACATGTTGTTTAGATATATATATATTGTAAAAATTATACCCACAATAAATAAACTGTGGCATGGTACTTTTACAGTCAGCACTTGGTTCAAGCAACCCTTTCACTTACAAAGAAAGAGAAATGTATATCCACAAAACAAAACCAGTTCTTTAAGCACAGTTGCTTGCTATGCCTCAAGCTGCCAGCAAAACCATGCAAGTCAGCAGATGGGTTCTGTCCATTACGGAGAACCAACTCTTCACAGTAAAATATCATCAGTAAACACATGCTGATGAACCATCACTTCAGGACCACTTCCAGAAATGACCACACTCAAAGACACAAATATACAGCCATATTCAAGGTCTTGGTGTCCAAGATTGCAGGCACATGTTGATGAAGCAAAAAAACACCAAAAAGAAACACATACACACATGTTCAGTGTTTTCGGGGCAGAATCGGAACAAATGTTTCCACACACGAAATCTTGCTCTATCACTGTACAGAACACAAGAAGACGATGGCAACAAGCATCTTCTGAAATCAGTTCCATGTGATGCAGTGCCAGAAGCTGAAGCACTGCAGCTGTTGGAAGCGTGGTGACTATGATGACTGCAGACTTGTCGAGCACTGAGTATCCATGTACAAGTCATGCTCACAGCACACTGAAATTGTCAAAAGCAACATCAAAAAGAAGAAAAGCCTAATTAGATAGAAAACATAAAATTGAAGGAGGGATGGGGGTCAGTCAATTCTGCACTTTGGCTGAGAACAGATGAGTTTCCAGGTGTCTGCAAAAGACTGCTATTTACAGTGACTGAACTTTGAACTGTTGTGGTTTCAGCCTCAGGCTTCAAGATATTAAGCAACTGGGTTGACAATGAGCTAAATAAATATTTCCAAGAAGACAGGGGGAAAAAAGAAGAAGAGGCTATCCAGAGAGAAACCCTGACTACCAGCCCACAAAACTAGCGCTCAAATGACGTTACACAAACACAATGGAAAAAAACACCCGAGTTGCCTACAGTAACTCTCAGATGGCATGTGAGTAAATACAAGGTTGAAGGTACATAAACGTCACCAGAGATACATCCTTTCTTTGTTGATTTTGTTAAGGTGTTCTGGACCTCATTCCATTTCAGATTGTGACCAAATTCATAGTGTTCCTTCCAAACACATTATATCCTAAGACTAACCTTGAAGTCAGTAACATTTCCTCTGAACATGTATAACCTGAGACTGACCTCTAAGCCCATATATATATATCCTGCTGCTTTTCAGGGGATCGAAAGCAGTTTCAGCAGGACCTATAATATTATGTGTGATGAGCAAATGAAGTTACACTTACAGGCAAATAATCCCTAATCCTGATTTGCTAAAGAGTCCATAAGTCCTGCTCTCCTTCAATATGCAGTTGTTGATAGCCACAGAAACAGTTTCTGGCTTGTGTTTACTGTTATATTGGAAGAGTCCCTTGATTTACAAACAGTGCAACGTAACTTCATAAGTGATGTCAAAAACTTGAAACTGATAGCACACATCTTGTCAGCTTAAATTCCAGTTTGCTATGTCAGTGACCCAATGACCCCTTCCCATTCAAAATTTTCCTGTCTCCTCTTCACCGTCAGTGTTGACTATGAAGTGTCTTGATGTGTGAATCCAAATCTTCTTCAATAATTTGTGGTCTTCAATGTCATGTGGGACGGCATCAGTCCATACATGTGTTTGTTTCCTCCTCAGTAGTAGGCATTGTCAGAAACAGGAGCATCAGAGCTGCCATTTTTATACAGTGAACAATTTGGCTGCCTAAAGTTGAACATAGAAAAATAAGTCTATAAGTGTAACTTTAAATGCATTCAGCCCTATTTAAATGCATTCAGCCCTATTTGTGCTTCACAGTTGCCCATTTTTTTTCAGTGTCATATAGAAGATAAACACAATTAACCCCTTCACTGCCATGATGTCACTTGAAAAAACAAACAATAGTGCCAAATTTCAAACCCTTAAAGGACAAGTCCAAGGTTAGGGGTGATTTTTGACACAATTTCCGTTAAAGCTTGCTGAGAACGATGATGTAGGTGAAACTGTGATCTGAGGGTTATAAATGCACGAAAAAAAGGCATTTTCTGTCATACCAAAAGAGTCGCCATGATGCCCAAATCACGTGACCATATGCCTACTACGTCACTCTGGGGAGTCGCTGCAAAACGGCCAACTCGAGCTCCGAAGACCAAACTGATACTTTTCCTGAGAGACCCACAAGGATACAGCCGCATCAGTTTGAGCCTGTCAGGCATGATTTTGAAAGAGTACCGGAACATCGTGTCAGATTCGACATTCGGTATTCCATGGGGTTTGCGAAATCGCACTCACTGAAGTG
This sequence comes from Alviniconcha strummeri, assembly GCA_963584105.1. Classification (NCBI taxonomy): domain Eukaryota; kingdom Metazoa; phylum Mollusca; class Gastropoda; family Provannidae; genus Alviniconcha; species Alviniconcha strummeri. Next base: position 21,549,027 of record OY757543.1, on the reverse strand, counting down.
CTCGCTACACAAATGGCCGTGATGTGGCGCAGCAAGAAAGTCAGCTCGTTTGAATTGTATAAACTTAATCCACTTTTGCCTCACTGCGGGTCGATTGCGCGGGAGCTCATGCACTGTTATACCTGGGGTCGTCTGCGAATTGTTACAGTTCACGGCAACACAGTAGGCCGGCATAGGTAACTTTTTTGTCGACCACACGCACACATAGTTTACTGAAGAATCTAACATGGCAACTGCACTGACTCCCCAGACTGACGTCACTTCCGGGGAAGCCTACAGAAAATAAAATCGATTAAAAACCCAATTAAACATTTTTATATATTTTTTATTTCATTAAATCTGAAACTAGTGACTCATTTGTTAATCAATTCGATGGTCATTATGTATACTTAAAAACCTTGGACTTTTACTTTAAGCCTTTTTGTTTTCTCTTTGCACTGGCATGTAAAAGGATAATCATGAAAACGCAAAACATTGAAAGATGTTACAGGACCGGAAAATACATTGTTTGCACTCACGTCCATGCATCTTTCAGCCCGGAAAGTTTACAGGCTGTGGCAGTGAAGGAGCTAAGGGAGCTGTTTGCTCTTCATACATACAGGCCCTAACCTTCAGTGTTTTCCAGTGCAATCAGTGAGTCACCAATAAGGTAATAAGAGTGGCAGTTATGCATGCATGTTATGGCAGTGAAAAAAACATATGACACCTATGTGCAACATTGCTGCAGGTCCCATAAACTGAGCCTTCTCTGGATCCAACCACATAAATGTTTTTTTGTGTACAAACATTTGGACTAGAGCCTTCTTTGGGTGGATCCAAAGCAGTCTGGTTATTATTTATTGTCAGAGGTGTGACTTCCTTATTCTGGAAAAATTTAAATTTGAGATCGTTTTTAGTTATGTTCATACCTTTTAAGCCTGGTTTTAAAACTGTATATAGACCCATTTTTAGAATAAACATTATTAAAAATTAAATATACAATATGAGATGTGTATTGCCCTGATATAACCGCACCGGCTGACTGGGCGTAAAACACCAACTTACTTACTTACTTACTGTCAGACTGGAGTTATGTCAGCATCTGGGCACCTATACAAAAAGTACAGAACTTAAAAATATTATCCTCTAAACTTTTCTCATCTTTTACAGGTCTTACAGGCTAAAATGTAGACATTGTTCAGCTGTGTTTGAAGTCAAGGAAAGGAGTGTATAAGTACACTAAATACATCTACAATACACACCAGAAAGACACGCATTATTAATGCTACCTTTATGTCAGCACTGACCAGACCAAGGATGGTTACTGAAACAATGTACAAAAATACACTAAATGCAAGGTAACATCAAGCACCTTTTTGCTTTCATTTGACAAATTTCAGTCTAACTGAAAGACTGAAACAATTCTCTCACGCACATACAACCAAAGCTAAATCTACAAGTAGCAATTTGATATTGCTGCAGCTAAATCTCTCACATGTCTGAAACTAGTGAAAGCAACGTCAAACACACTCACACTCACACTAACAACAACACTTACAATCACTGTTATTTCTCAAGAGTTCTTCATACCACATTTCGTACCACTGGTCCCAATACGTGAATCACCCTTTAAATGAGTGATCACTGTAATGTGTTAAACAGAGATAACAAGATACTCATGACAACAACAAAGAATGTATATGTGTTTATAATAGTTCAGATTGAAAAGCTACAATGTACACACATCAAAACAGCAAAAAGAACCAATACCCAGTAAAAACACATAGCTATTATTGCACACATACAAAAATTAAGACCATTGAAACCATTACAACGAAACCTTCCTAAGAGTAAGTCACATTCCTTTAAAATGGAATTCTACTGAAGACAAAAGGGTGAAAATATCCTTATTCCAGCGGGAGTTTTTTTTTTGTGTGTGTGTGTGTGCGTGTGTGTGCATGTGCATGCACGTGTGTTGTGTTAATTTTCTCATTTTTGTTGTTGTTGGACATTGTCTTTTTCTCTTAAAACAAATGTGTGAGGTAGAGGCAAATGTGGTGGGTCCAGCCATTGTGTCCTAACAGTAACAGGGTTCCACTGTATGCATGCAGCACCAGTTCCCATGTGACATAATTCACCTGCCGATCTAAAACAGTCGAAGAGCATCAACAATTTCAAGTGATCTACAATTTCAAAAAAAAGAAGAGAAGTCAGCTCCTTTCTACATGAACAGTGATGCAGAAGCTACAAGCAATTACGCAACTCATTATTCAGCCTCTTATCTGAAAAGCATTACTTCGAAACAGACAAGACATTCAATAAAGTCTACCCCTAGGACTCTAAAAACATAGCTAAACAAGACTGAACCCCTGAATAAAACAACTGCTGAATATATCAGAATGCTCAACAGGCAGCAACTCAACAAGGTTGTGTCCCACGTATTTCCAAGTGATCTCGCACACTGCAAACAAAGTGGACTGTGTTGCCTCATCAGACAGAACCTGCAGACGGCAGCAGTTCTAGGTGCTGTACAGCAGCAGTACTAAGTGTGTACAGCAGCAGTACTAGGTGCTGTACCTGTCCAAACTCCCCACCTGTAACACAGGCTCTGAAATGTTCAGCACCACCGAAAGTCTCTTCCACACACTGAAGAACAACTGTTGTATTGTTGCACACGATTTAGCCCATCGTTTCAAGAAAGACAAAGCAGAAGAAGGAGAAGACGACAACAATGACAAGAAGCCAGCTTCACACAGCGTAAACATCGTTGGAGTAAACCCAAGGGGTTGTCAGTGGGAACAACAAGAACATCCACAGCACAAGACCGATGACAAACAGCGCGATCAGCTTGGTGCGAGTGGGCTGGGGGTAACCCATCACTTCATTGAAGGCCGGGAAACCCATGTGGTTGCAGAAAGCGTGAGCTATCACTGGAGCCATCAGGTGACCTGAAAGTGGAAGAAGGAGCATCTGACGGTGCTGAACAGCCACAGATGCATGCATGCACACACTCCGCCAGAAACTGTGCAACCCATTCTTCTTTCAAAATCTACCTCTTCTCATGACTCAGTTTCGAAATTCAGCCTACCATTTGTTACTTGTACCTTTTTCTTTCCTTCCTTCTGTAATCACTTGTTGCTTTTAGCTCATCCCCCACCCTAATCCAACACTGTGTGGTGTGCGTGCGTGGTGCATGTGTGTGTGCGTGCACGTGTGTGCATCCGTGAGTGTGTGCCAGTGTGTGTGTGTGTGCGTGTACACACATGCCTGCATAATTATATGAGTGTTTCGAATCCTGTGTGTAGGTAAATGTAGCCTTGATGGATGTTGTTCTTCACTTCAACATCTGCTCTTATCACACCCCCATTCCCCTCTTCCCCACCACTCTCTCTCCCTCACCCAACAATTTTTTATTTCTGTCCTTACGTTGTCAATTTGCTGCCACACATGCTGTGTGCCGCAATAAAATTGGCCTCCACTTTCTCACAGCCTTCATTCATCCCCCCCCCCCCCCTTTTTGCATTCTTCTCATCACTTGATCCCCTTCTCACTGCCCATTATGCTTCTGCATGCACCCCCCCCCCCCACCCCCCACTGCTGGTCATTTTTACTACACTGCTTATCCTCTCTCCATCATCTAAGCTGCAGTTTAAATTAACCTTATCCTCTCTCCCTCATCTAAGCTAAACTGTAGTTTAAATTAACCTTATCCTCTCTTCCTCATCTAAGCTACACTGCAGCTTAGATTAACTGTGTCCTCTCTCCTTCATCTAAGCTACACTGCAGTTTAAATTAACTGTATCCTCTCTCCCTCATGTAAGTTACACTGCAGTTTAAATTAACTGTATCCGCTCTCCGTCATCTAAGCTACATTGCAACTTAACTGTATCCTCTCTCCCTCATCTAAGTTACACTGCAGTTTAAATTAACTGTATCCTCTCTCCCTCATCTAAGCTACACTGCAGTTTAAAGTAACCTGATCCTCTCTCCCTCCTCTAAGCTACACTGTAGTTTAAATTAACTGTATCGTCTCACCCTCATCTAAGCTACACTGCAGTTTAAATTAACTGTATCCTCTCTCCCTCATCTAAGTTACACTGTAGTTTAAATTAACTGTATCCTCTCTCCCTCATCTAAGCTACACTGCAGTTTAAATTAACTGTATCCTCTCTCCCTCATCTAAGCTACACTGCAGTTTAAATTAACTGTATCCTCTCTCCCTCATCTAAGCTACACTGCAGTTTAAATTAACCGTATTTTCTCTCCCCTCATCTAAGCTATACTGCAGTTTAAATTAACCATATCTTCTCTCCCCTCATCTAAGCTATGCTGCACTTTAAATTAACCGTATCTTCTCTCCCTCATCTAAGGTACACTGAAAGCACACTGGGCTGCAAGGTAGGTGCTGTAAGAGTGTACCGTCGTTTTTATTATTATTATTATTACAATACAAATCACAACTGGGATTCCCACACACAGAAACAGAGGTTCCCCCTTCAAGTAAGGGCTTCGTGACAGGACTAACGGCAACACCAGTCTCACCTGTTCGCAAGAAGAGAAAGGCTGAGTAGGCACCAAATACTGTTGTGTAGGAAATCTGAAACACTGCAACATTACATGTTTCCTCATCAGTAATCATTTCTGAAGGATCAGAATATTCACAGACAACAGACATAACTCAGACCTTAGACACTTCTCAACCCTGTCATCTTTTAGAGCCAAACTGAAAACCTTCCTCTTCTCACAGTATTTTCATTCCAACTAATGTCAGTACCCAGTTTCTGCTGCAGTCAGTGTGTGTGTGTGTGTGTGTGTGTGTGTGTGTGTGTGTGTGTGTGTGTGTGTGTGTGTGTGTGTGTAGTGCATGTGTTTGTTTGCTTTTCTGTATAATACTTCATGTAAATTGTTTTTGATAGGACTGTGCATAAAATACCATATGTGCATAAAATACCATATTTAGGTTAATATGCATCATGCGAGTGCCCAGGGCATTGATGAGCACATGATAAATGTATATTATTACTATTATTATTAACCGTTATCATCATGGTATGATACCCACACTTTTGCCATATAGTACTGAACTGTTTCTTGGTTATTATTGTTTTGGGGGTTTGATTGTGTGTGTGTGTGTGTGTGTATGTGTGTGTGTGGGGGGGGGGGGAGGGGGGCAAAAACATCAGAAAATACAGCTTATGTACATACATAAATATGCCAGGTTAAAATAACATTTGTCAACCAATCTGTCAGGAAGTGCAGAGGTAAACACAGATACATAGTATCATTTCTCCATTCATCTGCTATTTTTTCTGTCTCTTGTCACTTTTCTCTGTGTGTGGAAATGTAATTGGCACCCACATGGGTGTGCATGCATGCATGTGTCTGTGTGCATGTGGACAAACAGAGCAGGTAACACATGTGTCACACAACACCTGTATCTTAAAACAAAATCGTCACCTGTTTGCTTGAAAGCATCTGCCACCTCAGCTTGCTTGTGTATGACCCTCTCTATCATGTGGTGGAAGTGAGCTAGAAGCAACAACAAAAAAGAGACATCCAGTTGAGACAATAACAAACTAGAAATTACTGTAAACAAGCAGTGTGGTTATCGGTATACCACAACCTATATATATATCTCATGCCTTCCTTATTCTATCAGGAAGTACACTTCAACCGATTACAGTACAGAGGATGTACCCCTGGTGGAGTTTATGTCCCTCATATTTCCATGTATGCCAGGTCAGAGTGACCGTAGGTGACGTGGGTCTTTGCTGTATTTGTGTTACATATTTCGAGCGATATCTTTTTTTGTACCTATCTTAAATACACCCAACTCCATTTGTAGTTCTAAACCAGTTAGGCACAAACGAGGCATACTTCCAGCCAACACTCCTTTCCCACACTTTTCTAATCAGTTAAGTAAAGCCACCACTCGTATCAGGACAAGATCCCACAGTACATTCAATAAGCAGTGTGATTTTTGTTGTTGTTGTTGTTGCTGCTGCTGCTGTTTTCTGTGTGGCAAGAACCACTGAATGAGTGAGTGTACACAAGGATCACGCATGGCAAAATGTGAACACAAACCAGTGCTAGTAGCTATTGGGTGATTCAGGCGGGGTTGTTAACTCCCTTGACATTTGCCCGGCATCGTTTAAGTCCCTTGGCTGCTTTTACTTCCGGTGCGTACTTTCTTCACAATGGAAGGCAGCGACAGTGAATTTGCAAATTTTACACTGCCAACTTTAAAGGTATTTTTTGAGGCCCCCAGTCATAATGTGTCTGGTAATAAGCAATAACTAGTTGCTCGTGCTATAGGATGCCCCAAAACAAAAAAATTCTACAAACTCGCGATCTACTGGTCAGCCAAAAAATGATGCAGACACTTTTTTCCACCCTCCATCCCCTTTCCACAGTAATTTTTGCAAACGCAACAGTATTGGCTTTTGTACTGCTTTGCGATTCTAGGTTCAACTTCCACTGTTATACACAGCGTGGAGCAACACCTACTCAGAAATTGGCCCGGAAGTGCGCTGCGACCTCTCGTGACTCCTTAAGATTACAAAGTGCATTCACTCTAGCAAACCAGCTTCCCTGAATCGCCGAATCGAGGAGACCCTCCTAGTCCTACACACAAACATCGAATTACCCTTGCCAGACCCTGGTATGGCATGGGCAGCACCCAGGGAGGCAAACTACCAAACTCCAGGTTGAGCATGGCTTGCATCTGTCCCAGGACAGCCAAGTGTAAACGCATCATCCAGCACTCAGCCCATTAAGTTTCCCCTAAAAGACAGACTATCCCATACTTAATGCCAGCTCCAACACAGTTGTGCCTAGTAGTGCTAGTATCAACAGTACATTACACCATGACAGATCTGCATACCCAACTAAAGGACACAGGGTGCTCGCATGAGTATGGGTATCGTCTAGTGGTAGCGGCAGTGCATTACACTATGAGTATAACAAATGTTACGTACCCACACCAAAGAAAAGTGGACACAGAAATATTGACCATCCCACGCCAAATGCTGGCACCAAGAGAGGCAACATAGCAGCACGGAATATAAACTCCTCTGAGATGGGGGCCTGCAAAACACAGCAAAGTGAGAGTAATGCTGTAAGCTGTGCAAGATGTTAGCAGGCAACCACAACAAGCAGTCAGACAAACTTGACAGCACAAACAGTTCTCAAACATCTACAATGCTTCCGACTTTTACTGAAGAAGACAGTATGTCCCAAAATTATCCTGCTAATCTGGACTAGTGCAGAAATTTTGCATCTGCTTGATAATATTCATTCTAGATTTTTTTTATTTTTGCTTGATAAGTTAAAAGCATTCATTCCAAAAACAATCTTATTTTTTTGCATTGCAGTATGTATTACATAAGAGAAGTTGTTACAACATGTAATGAGAGGCACAAGCATCTGCCAGAGAACATCAGCTAACATTTTTTCTTTTTTCTTTTTATTCCACACATTTTGTGCACAAGTAAAAAGCAGTCAGTGCTGTCCAAAACATAAAAGGCACGGAGGATAAGAATTAAGATTAAGATAAGATGAAAACCCAAGATGAAAAACTGTTCCCACTAGTACAACAAGTACAGCAGTAGTACATTACATTTCTCGCCCTTGCTGAATGATACTTACAATTATGTGGTTTCGCAGCCACACATAATTCTGCAGTGATGTGCTCCAGTACCTTGGCTCTGCAATCACAGGTTAACATGGTGAACATCCAATGCCAGAAGAAGCAAATTTTACAATAGGTCTTCATGAAGAGAAGAGAAAGAGATACACAGAAAGACAGACAAGAGAAAGAGAGAAATGCCTTCTTAAAACTTAAACTGATATGACAGTGTGCAATTCAGTTCTTCACTGTGTGTTGATGTATAACTAGAAGATCAAATGACGGCTATGATTTCCCGCTGCGATGAATAAAGTATATTCTTACTGTGTTATTGTTAAACAAGCCCCAGTGATCAAACTCTAAGTATCAAGAAAAAAGTTACTACAATTGGACAAATGTACCCTAATGGACCCTTTCCTTTCATTTTACTCTTTAGTTCTGTTGTTAGTTTTATTCTTTTAAGACAATTTCTGTCTGACAGAATTAACTGATCATCCTGCGACTTGGTCTTGAAGGGCCTTTAATGGATGCAAGTTTTACAACCGTACCAAACAATTTTAGCACTCAGTTAAATATACTTTGTGAAAGTTTGCAACAGTATCTTTCTGTATAAAGTGTTTTGACTATTGTTTCTTTCCTGGTGAGATTTCAAAGCTACAAAGCAGTACAACAAATACTGTACACTTACCCAAGTACAGCCTGAAGACACCATCCATATAGTGAAGATACAACGGGCCTAGGAAGAGCACCTTTGAAACAAAAATAGACATGCAAAATTTATGTAAATCAATATGATACAGATATTAATTACCACTATATATGTACTATGTAGACTGTACACCAATCACCTTTGCAAATTTATTGATAAATGTTAGTTTTGTAAATCTACAGATGTCCCCAGACACCAAACAGAAGGAAACACAGCAATGTAAATCCAAGCAAATGACAATTTTTGTATTAACTAATTTACCACAAGGAAACATCATAACCAAAACAAAGGCAGCACGGGACTAAATAACAGAACTGGTAAGCAATAACTTGATTTGAAGTGAACAGCCTTGTGTGGCACCCAGACTCAGAGAGCAATCCTATAATATAAATGTTTTTACAAATGTGCATGATTATGAATATGATAATAATTATAGTTTTGTACATTTATAAACATGTGCGGAGGGCTTACCATTGTCAGGAGAAGAGGAATCACCATTGCAGGAATGAAACCAAAGAACCGCAATCCCATCCATTCCAAAATTGTACGAGCCTGCAAGTGGAAGTGAGTTGTAGACTAAACTCTTACTCTAACAAGTTACAGTCTTACTCTTAGGTCAGTTTGGAGATGGAGTCCTTCACTAACACAAAAACAGAAGTATATATATTATATATAAATATATATATATACAGATTCACTAGAGGAATTTCAAGCCCTTGAAAAATTAACCCCCTCACACATGAACCCTCTTCACACACACACTAATTGACTAAAAGTAAAACCAAAGACTAAAAGTAGTAAAACCACAGCAAAAGGTAATTCAAAATAAAATTATTTCTGACTCCACTGAGTGAATGACATTTCATTACTCATTTCTAAGAAATGAGAACAAGAAAAAAAGAAGTAATAAACTAATATACTGACATAAAAATGAAGTATAATAATTAATAATATGTATTGTATATATTTATAGAGAGACAGGCAGAGAAAACAAACACTGAATGAAATAATAACAAGATCATTACCTCAGGATCATCACTTGACTCACTGAACACCCACAACAATGGTACAGCAATCACACAAACAGCCGCCACACTTATGGAACGACGCTTGATTACATCTGGATGGTCCCTGAATGATAATAATATTGATGTTAATAACAACAATAATTCACTACATGTATGTTATAATATTATAAATTATAAATATAATAAGAACAAATGCAACACAAACTCTGACAGTCCAAGAGATCTGGCAGTTTGCACAGCAATTATAACTGCCATGATCAGAGCAAATCAAACCCTGGGTCTTCTCAACAGCAAAACTGACTCCAGCTTTGGGTATAAGTTAACCCTCTCTTTCGATTCATTCAGACTTCACTTTTACTAGTTTTAGTTTTACTAATACTAGTTTTAGTCATTCAGATCAGTTACTGATTATTGAGTTAGTAATATTATCCACAGTAATGTTAACTGCCTTGACCTCGAAATATCACAGAGTTAATTCAAATGTTTTGTAGCTTAAACTAGTTAAAGAATACACCTCACTAACTGTAATTATTGAATACTTGCATAGAATTCAAACTTCAGTTCAAGTTGTTTAGCAACTTCTCAAGAATTTGACTAGTTCATTAGTTGTTGCATTTGCACTTATACTATTACTACAGTAAGTGTCACTGGCAGCTAGTTCCATATAAGTTTCTAACTTACAAGCACTGAAGCAGGTTGCAGCTCTAGCCTAAACTGTAAAAGTAGCAAAATGTGGCACAAAATCACTGACTGTGCCTTGTGGTTTGCATAAGAAGAAGAATTTGAGTCCATACAATAAAATAACAAAGCATTTTGCTCGCATAATTCAAGTACGTCACTACTTGAAGAGTGACCACATTATAAATATTGAAAACCCTGAAAAAGACCAAGTTTACATGTCGCGCCAATGCCAGACTTCTAGATGTCAAGCGACATGCTCTACAACAAACACAAACATTGGGCAGAAATTAAACTTGTTATTCCTTAAACTTGTTTATAAATTATAATTTATATTCTTTCACACAGAAATG
>OY757543.1:21503667-21538453 GCA_963584105.1 Alviniconcha strummeri | reverse complement strand
AGTTGTGACCAATGCCGAAGCACGGTTCAGTAGATCTTTACGTCCACGGAAACCAGAAGGCTCGTTAGGACGGACAGCCCAGGACGTCCACCTCGACTCTCACACAGCTCCTGAACTATGAGATGGGGCTTTAACATGAAACTAATACATACATACACACACATAATATAGACCGGTGGTGTCATTTCTGCCTTATTTAAAATGGCCACGAAGAGTGTTTTCACAAAATTCGACGTGAAACAATTAGCTGTAGTAATAATACAATTTGACTGACAAACTTGAAGAGTAATAACCCTTTCTCTGTTCAACAAAACTGTCCATCGTTGAAAGGGAACGAAATGAAAAACCATCACTGGCTTTATTAATAGCAATGGAATACAAAACAGACACATAGCGGTTTTTCATTCGATTTCTCGTGCTGTTTGTTAAAATTCGACGCTCAAATGTCGCCATTTTGTGCCCAGCAGCTTGTGCTAGTGATGTCATGAACAAGGCCGTACTATGTGGCAAACGTATGTACGTCAAGAGCCAACCATTTTCTGCGCTTCGCTGGTAAAGAGTGAAAGAACACGACTGCCCCCAGAAGAGCTCAAATCCGAAGGAAAAACGTGTAATATGAACTTCTTTTATATGAATACTGAGAGAACCACCACCAATTGATGTCTGCAGATTGCTCTTCGATTCAGTTCCCCTTTAACATAATAATACCACTGGATCTCTGGAAACGGACCCACAGTTCTTGGCTGAAGGCCAGGAGCAATGAACACAAAACAACGCGGAGGGGGACTTTAAACGACAACACACCTTACAAAAAGATCCATGGGGCATTTCCAAAAAATATTTAGGTCAGGTCAGCAAAATAACCTTAATCGGAAGAGAGGTTTAGATGAGTAGCTACAGTGCAAACGACCAAATAAATATCTATATGCTGTCACCATTAAATAAAATTAAAAAAATCACAGCCTCGCTTTCGACCCGCTGTGACTTGGTTCATAAAAACGGAACGGTCCTTTCCTGCTGAACTCGTCTTTGGATAATCAGGTCGTTGTGGAAGAATGTTCTGCCACTACATAGTTTCAGTTGTTTCTACGTGTTACTGTGATGTGTACTTTGAAATTAGATGGCTGACACCCCCACCCCTTCTCCACATAGTCTGCCTGCATGCATGAGAGAGAGATTTTGATGGTATACAGCTCATTATGTTTAAGATTTTCGTACAATTTCGGTGCTAGTCTGTGTCAGCCCAGTTACGTGACGGTCGTGCATACGCCATAATTCACATTCTAACCAGTGCTCGTTGGTTGGTTAGTTAGTCTGTGTACGCCAGCATCTTAGTCATCAGCAAAAAGAGATAAAATGTTTAATGTGTTGCGTGTTTAAACAGCGTTTACCCGAATTTCTTCGTAAAACAATCAGACGAAGAAAGCTGATGTGGCATTTCAGATCAATATACTCATAAGGTTGACAGATACATTAATCATTCGTTTTCTGCCGAGTTTATAAAAGGGAGTAATGTACCATTTTCCACACGTTTTCATGTGTGTGTGCGCGCGTGTGCATGTGCCGCAGTGATTGTGTATATGTGTGGTGTGCGCGCGCGTGTATTCTCCTCTTTATTATGAAAGAAACCTTTAGCGTTGTGAACAAGTTTGTGGAGAATAAGAATGCAAATCACCAACACGGCAAGCCGAGCTTCCAAGCAGGAAAAAGTCACATCAATTCACCCTTCCTAACTAAAATAATCTGATTCCCCGCACGATCTTTTTTAAGATAAATAATTAAAAGCTGAAGAGCATAAATCTCGCCAAGGATGTTGTGCACTGCTAAGAATAGAAAACGTTGGCAGCCCTGTTGCTTAATATTATCACTGATTTACGAGAGGTCGACATTATTCGTGTGAAATCAGAATCCCGTTGCCATGGCACCGAGGAACCTAACGCTATGTGAAAAATACAGACTGATGACCGTTGCGTGCGATAACGTGCGGGGACGTTCGGTGTTAATTAGGCATAGAACGGATATGCCTCAACTTCTCTGTCAACAACGCTCATGGAAAAAGAAGAGAGCGAGAGAGTTCTTAGATTTAACAGCATAGGTGATAGGGTCACTTCAGAACTAAAAAGGAAAGAGAGAGAGAGAAACAGCAACAAAACAATCACGCAGAGGATATCGACTGGACCCGGGGGGGGGGGGGGGGGGGGGGGAAGAAAAAGGTCCTCCAGAAAAAAAGCAACAATATAACTGAAATGTACGTATGTAACATATTTGGGTGTGCGTCTTTTAATATTCTCGTTCATTCAAAATTCCGTAGTTTTCGCAATGGATCAAAACACAGTGAAGCACAATAAATAAACCTAAAACTAGGACCGAGTTTCTTACACTTATGATGTGTGGTGGAGTGAATGGGGGTGTACAAGTCACATCAATATTGTCCGAAGGGGACGGGGGACTAGAGAGAGTACAGCTTCAATTCAATTCATAAAACTGTAATCATCCCACAATGAGCAATTTTGTTGTGGTCATTTGTTGTGTGTGTGAGTGCGTTTTCACAAAATCAGCCCTGATACCACAGCTGCTACTTTTTAGAGGCTGTTCCACAACAATGATTGACAGCAGTACTGCAGTGTGTGTGTGTGTGTGTGTGTGTGTGTGTGTGTGTGTGTGTGTGTGTGTGTGCACGCGCGTGCGTTTTGTTGTTTTTGAGTCGGAGCACGTGGACCCAACACTGGGGGGAGGGGGAGACAATGTACGTGCACATTTTCTGGACTGTGCGCGCGCGGATATGAAAGTGTTCAGCAAAACCCAACATATTACTTACCAAAAAAATTGTTGCCATTACAGTAAGCGAGGCTTTTGTGAATATTGTTTAAAAATAAAATGCTATCGATGCAACGTGTGTAAGAACATATGCAAGAGCTCCCTAACACAGGGGTTGGGATTTCACTTTATTGCCTTCTCTTTTTTTCTCCGAGGAGACAAACGCGATAAACATGGAGCTTAACGTCCACAAAAACAATAAGGCTTTTTAGGGACGGGGAGAAGGGGGAAGGGAGTATGGAGGTGGGGGAGGGAGATTATATACATATCGCTACACTGTCAACACCAGAATGACTTCTGCATTAAGGTGGGCAGCGAGGAGAGCCTTCTTAATGTTTCATAGTTTGAAGGGACAAACCACAACTTTTGAAGAGAAATGAGAGCCGAAGCGGATTCGAACTGAGGTCCCTCTCTTTACCAGCCTAACGCCTTACCGCTGGGCCAAACCGGCTCACGGGAGTGGGGTGAAGGACACTGAACTTATATCTCGTGTGAATAAGTACCACTAGCACACAAGATGTGCACGATTATAAAGATCAAAACCCATAGTCCAGAGTTGTTTTTGTTTTTAAATCAGGCACCACTTGAAGTTGCAAGAGATACGGACTGTCCTTTTATTATGGTTGTGTAAATACAAGATGCGGTTTTAACTTCTTCCACAATGACCAAACAATCCAACGAGTTTGATAGTCCATTGTGATGTTGCTGAGGCAATGCTGAATTTTGTATTACCTCCGGGTCATTTTTGGGTGGTACTAAACCTTATGTTGATGGAATGTTAGTCTGATGTAACTTTAACAGAAAGAAAGAAAAGCGGAAGAAACGAAAAGCACTTTTCAAATGTGCACATTGTTCATACTCACCCACATACACTCCCTCTCTCTCTCTCACACACGCCTTCTCTCTCTCTCTCTCTCCCTGTGCTGCGGTGTTTTTTGTTGTTTATTTTAAAGAATTTTTTTCCCTTAAGAACCGGTCAAACAAAATAACAGCCGGTGCACCGGACAGGTTGCGGATTTCTTTTTCTTAACCGGTAAATTACCGATGGCTAGAGATTTCCCCCCCGTTTCCAGTGCGAACAACAGTCGAGTTGATCCGAGACCAAAGAGGGAGAGAACGTGTGCACACATGTATGTTGTGCGAGCACGCACGCGCTTGTGTGTGTGTGTGTGTGGCGCGTGAATTCCCGTCGTCTGCAGTTTATCTTCTCACACCATTCTCGCGCAAACACAATTCTCCGTCTCTCATCCGTTCGTCCATCCTTCTTCACTCAGTCTTTTAAAAACGAGCATATGCCTTGCATGTGTGTATTTGTCTGACAATGTCGTTTCATGTTCACACAACCAGATACCTTCCTCTCCGGGGCACATTCCACACCTCTCTCTCTCTCTGCTTCTTTCACTGCAGATGACACCACAAGACCACTAAGAACAATTTTACCAGACTACTGTAGACAAAAAATTTTTTTTTACAGAATGATTCTGCACTAAAATGGAACATCTGTCTCTCTGCATACACACAAGAATGAACACTCAAAAATTTCAAATACAGCACCTTCCTCACAGGGTTAATCAAAACACTCACCCAAGTTCTAAAACTGCAACATCTTTCTCACAAGACTGCCTTACCAAAGCACATTCACACTGCAAGACCCTTTCTCACAAGACTGTCTTGCACACACTCACACATTCCCGCCACAAGATCTTCCTCACAAGACAGTCTTTAAAAACACACATTTCCACTGCAAGACCCTTTCTCACAAGACTCTAACACACATCATTGCCACTGCAGAGCTTTCTCACAAGACAGCCTTTTCAAAGCACACTCGCACATTCCAGCTGCAAGACCCTTTCTCACAAGACTGCCCCACACACTCACACAGCAAGATTTTTCTCACATGTCTTTTAAAAAAAAAAAAAACATGCAAGATCCTTTCTCACAAGACTCTCACACACATCATTTCTACTGCAAGATCTTTCTCACATGTCTTTTAAAAACACACTCACACTGCAAGATCCTTTCTCACAAGACTCTCTCACACACATCATTTCTACTGCAAGATCTTTCTCACATGCCTTTTAAAAACACTCACACTGCAAGATCCTTTCTCACAAGACTCTCACACACATCATTTCTACTGCAAGATCTTTCTCACAAGACAGCCCTTTTAATGCAGACTCACACATTCCAGCTGCAAGACCCTTTCTCACAACTGTCTCACACACATTCCCAGTACAAGATTTTTCTCACAAGACAATCACACTCATTCATTCCAGCTGCAAGACCTATTCTCACATGACAGTATTTTAAAAGCACACTCACACATTCCAGATGCAATGTCCTTTCTCACAAGACAGTCTTGCATTTCCAAGTGCTGCAAGATCATCTTTCTCACAAGACGCGCACACACACATCATTTCCACTGCAAGATCATCTTTCTCACAAGACAGTCTTTTTTATCCATCACCCAAGATCTTTCTCACAAGAAATGCCTGGCACACTCTCTCAGGTCTCTGCATTCACAGCTTTCATCTTAAGATTCACATTCTCACCAGACCTCTCAGATCTGTCAGTGCAACAGCATTCTCGCAATGTCAAAACTGTCATAAAAACACTCATGAAGGCAACAACTTTCTCACAAGAACTTCTGGCTACCATGCTTTCACAAATTCTCTACCTTTTTTTTTCTTTTCTTTTCTTTTTGCCACATCCACCATTCTCTCAGGAAAAACAAACAAACATCAAAAACATTCCCACACCAAGCAATGTCTCAATTACACCATCCAGAAACCTTTCACACAAACTGCAGACTTTTGGTTCGGGAAGATCTCTTTTGTTTTTGCATTGCTTCTGTTGTACATTGTTTTCTGTTGTTTTGTCTGTGTTTTTTGCCCCCACCCGCAGTAGCATCACGCAATGCTCTTCTGGGTGCACCTGCCACGGACTCAGAAGGTGAGAATGGCAAAGACTGGAACAGTATAGCCAGGAAGTGGAAGAGAACTCTGCAAGTGTGGCCACTGACGCGAGGCGTAGGACAAACAGCCGCAAATCCCACCAAAGATGCCGCAAACTGCTGTGGCAATGGTGATTTTTCCCTTGGCTTTGTGGCGCGATGTCTGAGTGCCTGGTGGCACAGGCTTTCTTCCCCGTGTATCACAGAATGCATGTGGAAGAACTGTATTTAACGGAAGGTTGCGACAGAATCTGCATTTAAAGGAAGGTAGTGACAGAATGTTCCCCTATTCCTTGAACAGGGCCTTGTTTGAACCAAACCATACCTAACTACTCCTGTGCTTCCTAGGCTAAGGAACTAGCATTCTCAAAACATGTTTTGTAAAAAAGGTAGAAAGAAACAAACTTGAAAACAAGAATTTTGTTCTGAAATGCCCATCTGCTTTTAATAAAAAATAAAAAAATGCTGTATTACCTCTATATCAGTGTAGCTGGATTCCTCAATGTTAATATGCTTCAAGCTATCAGAACTCAGTGTACCATCAAATGGTAAAAAAAGTTTTTTTAAATCAAAGCCTCACACATACCAATGGTTTTACTTGCCACTCCAGGTGGTCATGTGCACGCACCATGTGTGATTGGTGTTTTAGTGCACATAAATAAAAAAAGGGGGGGGGAGAAAGACTTTATTAGAATGTAAAACTCAAGATTTGGTCAGGTAAACTAAATCAGATCATTCAATTTAAAAATTCAATTAGGTCAGAATGGACAAATAAAATTCATCTATCAAAATGCAGCATGAGGACATCTGTCATTACCTTCTTTCAAAATACATATCTGCTGTGAGTGCTGCAAAGATTGGCTGAGCATCGTATTCACAGGTGGTTTATGAACCCACTCTCTCGCTCTCAACAAACTTGCACTCGCATAAAAGACTCAAAAAGAAGGCTGAGAGACTCAGAGAGAAAGAAAAAAGAAAAAAAAGAAAAAAAAAAAAAGAGAGGGCAGAACAGACAGAGAACGACAGAAAAATGCAGAGTAATTCTGAGGACAGATCTGACAAAAGGCAGGTAGGAAAGACTCCAAGGAGATGTCATGAGGATAGGAAAAAGAGAGATGGTGAAATGCAGAGCATGAGAGAGAGAGAGAGAGAGAGAGAGAGAGAGAGAGAGAGAGAGAGAGAGAGAGAGAGAGAGAGAGAGAGATCCGGCTGCTTTCGTTTGTTTTTTCAACACTTTTACTTACTGAAACACTACAAACTATGTATACACTGCTACAGTAAACATTAAAAAACCCATTTATCTCAAAGAATGTTGACAACACTGAACGGAAACTCGTCATGCAAGAGAAAGAAACTTAGTGTTTAGGTTTGTGAAGCAGAACAAAACAAAAAGAAGGGAACGGCTGATCTCTTGGTATCCACTGTACAAGTTATTTCTTGGATTTTAACCTCCTGTCAAACTGCACACTTGGAAAAGAACACTGCTCCCAACAGACAGAACCACACACACAACAACAGCAATCAGATGACTAATTATGATAACAGTGAAACAAAAGGAAATGACAGAAATATGACAAGCCTGCAGAATTGTCGTCTGCTATATAGTGTTAATTAACACATCATGAATGTCTGTATATATATATATATGTATCCAGAGAGAGTATTTGACAAGTGTTTGTTGATTGCCAAAGATGTCTGTTGTATGCACTGTGAATCTAATGTTAGTCAATCAGAATGTAAACATTTTGCAAGACTAAATTAATGCAAAGGGCAGTAGTGGGTAAAACTAAAAGGTGCACTCTTGATTTGAGACAGTCAGCTATTTTACTTATACTCACTGACTCAGTTACTTTAGACCTTTCTCTTTATCTCTTGATGTCCCTATTTGCCTTGAAAAGACGTTGATTGGGTGCAAGTAAACCCCACTCACTTACATTACAATGTTACATGAAAAAGTACTTAGTCTTGTAACAATAAAAGCAAGAGCAGATGCTCAGACAACTCATTCAAAACTGGGAACAGAACTTATAAACAAGAGCAAATGCTCAAATAACTCGCATTCAGAACTGGGAACAAACTTGAAAAAACCTTGCCTAATGAGTGTGAGAGATAAATCCCATGTTGTCACTGTACACTGAAGCTTCTGAAAAGAACATGAAATTCACAGACAAAACTGTTTAAAAAAGTATAAGCAGGTGTTTAAAACACAATGTGTATCTACTAGTAGTGACTAGTAGTAGTACCATCAATCCTATCATGTAAAGTTTTTACATTTAAACAGTTTCTGAGAAAATTGCAATGTCAAAGTTTGGGCCAAAGCCCAGACAGCCAGATGGGTGGTCAGCCAGCCAAATACTGATCATTACAGACACACATTTACATCTGAGCCAGAAGAGAATGAAACAAACAAAAATCTTCATCAAAGGACTAAAGGATATCAACACAAGATTAATAATCTCAACAATAAGTCAATAACACGGCCTGGCTGGATGCTGATGGGTCATTTCCTGAAGGAACAAAAGATTGTAGTACTAGTTAGCAGAATGTTGCACATCATAATATTATAGTCTTGCAAAAATGTTGACAAACATGACCAACCTCCACAGAAAAGCTTGTGACAGTGTACTTTACTGTAAGTACAGTGTGTGTGTAATGTGTGTGTGTGTGTGTGTGTGTGTGTGCGCATGTGAAATCATAAGCACCTAGAGACGAGAGAGGGGTTGGGAAGGGAAGGGGCACAGAGAGCCAAGACAAAAAGGCAGACAGACAGAGAAACAGAGAGATGCTAAAAAATATGTAGTCACCGAACATTCTACAAGAGCAAGGCAACAAGGTATCCCTTCCCTGATGTACATGACCTATGAATGCATGTGCTTCTACTGACATTAGTAAAGAGGCAATCAAGTGCAAGACTAAAAGTAAAAGAGTAGATAGAGTATTCTCCAGTGATGAGCGCAGATTATTACATTATTATTAGGCATGTGGCAGAATATATCCTTGTTTTGCATTTACAGATGTAGTACAAAACCCTGAATACTCCTAAAGTCCTAGTGAGTTATTTATGAAAACATTCCCATAAATGCACATTAAGATCTCCAAACACAGGGGCTGAAACATGAAATGACATGGATTACTCATTACGTCATACTAGTGCTTTCATAATATACGAGTAACAACAGCATTATAAAATGCCCCCCCCCCCCCCCCCCCCAAATATTAGATTTACTATCATTATCAACAGAGCATGTGGCCATGGTGTGACGGGTTCACCCCCCCCCCCCCCAACAGGTGATGTGATGCAATACAAGTTCCATACACCTGAAACAACAATAAGTGAAGACATTAGACAGGACTACAGTAATGGTATGTGGAATATGAAGCATATAAATTAAGTAGAACAGGTTTGAACACATAATATACTGTACATTACTAGTCTGAACACCACAATATAATAGACACTAGTACATTAGTAGGAGATGCATGTATGACAATGAGTGACTGAAGACAATGTATCCAATGACCCATGCAATGACTATGGTTGAAATTGAAATGATGGGATAGGAGTTCTGCACTGTATTGATACAACACATTACATACACCATAACAACAAATTCATGACTCTTAGTAACACTTAGTCTCAGCAACACGTGATCCAACTAAAATACAAACAGGATAATATTCCTTTCAGTTTCATAAACAAACATGATCTGTCAACACCCAGAGACAACAAAAATGTGAATTACAAGCACATTTGATCGAAGTTTAGACAAAACACGAATGAACTGAAAATGTCAGTAATGAAAAATGCTACTTGTCCAGTCTCAGCTTGTTCCATCATTATCATACAACCCTGGCTGGACATAAATGAACTATCCCTGTGCACCTGCTTCGCCCACAGCCAGTCTACTAAGTTCAACAGTGAAGTATAATTCCAACACTAACACTGTCAAAAATGTCATGCCAAGTCCCAGTCAGTCTCTCTGTGCAGGTTCTACTGGGTTAAAGTAACCCCACAACAAACCAACTCTAAACTGGCAGTCGCCATGCAACCACAAGCCAGAGGGAAAAGGTGTGCGTCAGAAAGGAGTGTGCAGAGGGGTGGTGTCAGAAAGAAACTGGCAGCAACTTCTTGCTGTAACCATGACAGTGCAAAGCTTACTCAGCTACCCTACATAGCAAACACAGGACTACACTACACAATTACAAGTAACAGTCTGCACACATAAAAATCATAAATAAGGGCAATCCTTTGAGGGGACTGGAAAACTCTCAAGTGAAATCTCAAAGAGTACAAGATTCAAGTCCTTTTCAACTCCAACGCTGCACGGTTCATAATCATATATTTCTCTCTCTTCAAGGTCTTTCTGGCCCTCTGTTCCCAGAGCTCTAAACATGTACACCATCTACTTACAGTATCACATGTTTCACTTTCAGAACTTGGTTTTCTTTTCTTTTTTAACAGAGAAGATAAAAATATTTTTGTGCCATATTTGGATCATGGAGTAACTAAAAACTAAAGTACAGATGATCATGGAAAGCAAGTCAGAAGAAACAGCAAACTGCCATATTAATGCAGCAACCAAACGAGGTCTGCTGGGTGGCAGCCAAATAAGTGTCAAGTGCCATGCTAGCATCAGAGCACAGCACTCAGTGCCACTGGGTTCATATGGAAGCGTTACAACAGCAAAAAGGTAACAGAGCAGTCCTGTCAAAGGGTCAATGCTGCCAAGCAAAACTGACTTTCTGCACTGCCACTGTCAGTCTTTTATGCATCTCCTGGCAAGAGAAAGCAAGAAAATCTTGGAAGCCTTGTTCTGTTGACTCAGCCGAGACACCAGTGAATATTTCACTATTTGAATAAGTTCAAGCTTTTCCTAACCACAAGAACTTTTATTTGTCAGTTCTTTTAATTACTGGGGGGTGGGGGGGGTCCATTATGGGGGGATGGGGGAGTTCTTTTAATCATGGTGGGATGAAGGGAGCGGGGGGTGGGGTATAAATTTATACAGCCTGCTTTTGGCTTCAGTTTTTGATGGTACTCCATGGAATCAAGCAAAATAATATTGCTACACAACCTTCTAGTCTCACAGCTGAGAAATATATAAGGCTACTCATTGCTATGATCATCATGATCTAATACAATGCTGCAAGCAACTAAATTTTTTATTTACAGTGCTACTGTCAATCTCATGCTCAAACTTGGATTACATATCAACTTAAAACCACACACTACTGAAAACACCTGAGAGGTCCAACATTATGGAACCAGGTAATTCAGAGCAGGTCAAATTACTGACAACAATGACTAGTCTAGCCTCTTTAAATCAATGATCAAGGCAAATGACCCACTCACTGTACCCAGAAGCTATAAATAATGCATTTCTCACTGGACCATACAGCAAATATTACATCAATTATGAATTCATACAACTAATGTTCAGAAGGATGGATGTGGGTGCATTCAATGCTCCACATTAAACAGCTGAAATGTAAACTATACCATAATGTTCAATATACATGTATTCATGAATAACACCTTTGTATTAATCTTAAGTTTATCAGACTCACAACAGAGTCTGTAGCAGAAGACAGATGGGAAGGGACGGCAGTGGGGCTGGAAACAGAACTGAACATATAATTTACAAAAACCAAAAGAGTCAAATCATCCAGTTGGTATTACTTTCCTACTGTTGCTCACCAAAATACAATCCAGCTCTTTGCCCCCCCCAAAAAAAACAACAACAAAAAACAACACACATGATGCTGATGGAGCAGATTCACTTCAATAAAATGTGACACTCTGATTCATAAAACAAGATTAAAAGCTGCCAATGTAACAGTAAATTCTGTCTCACTTAAAAATCTGGACACCCTTTCACCTAAGCTCTGATTGGGTATCCACACACAAGACAGTATACACAAAAAAATGGCAAAGATTTAAAGATATTATCGTAGGTGAATCTCATAGTCTAATAGTAATACTATTGCTATTTGTATTAGTCATACTAATAGTAATGATAGAACATAATAATGCAACATGATTTAATAATGGCAACAAATAAGCATGTTTAGGTCAACTCCTTTTTCACTGCTACATCAACACATCAAAACACCAGAGTAATTTGTTTCGGAAAGGATCTGAAATTCTCTCCCATTGCCCAGTCCTACATTTGTGGTAAACATATTACTGATACAGTGTTCAACTGACACACACAAGTCCATCCGTTAAACTTTGTGTGCACATTGGTATGTGTGTGTTCATGTGTGGGGTGGTCTTTGCTAATACTAAAAGCAAGAATATGTGTAAAAAGGAGACCCCCCCCCCAAAAAAAAAACACACACAATGTGGTCTTTTAACAGAGAGGGTCTCTCAGCCTGATATGGGTAGGGGTGGTCTTTTGTCCAGGTTTCAACAGTATTGGTAATGGTATAAACTTACAACTATACCCAACACAAGTCATTTATTGGGTACAGTTTTCACCACGTGCGATAAAATCTGAGCAGAGGAAATTTCATTCCGTTGTTTGAATACTGAAACAAGTCAAAAGTGATATCATTGTCATGGATGATTGCCTTCATTGCTTCTGTCAGCATATGGTCAATTTGAAAATGACCAAGTAAAGTAGCATGTGCACTGATCACAGCTTAACACCTGCACCTCGTGGATCATGTAAGGCCCACTCCTGGATACTGCTTAATGGCAGAAGGATTACGGTCTGGGGAGGAATCAACGCTAATCACCAGACAGGCCTTGTTATTTTAGAGGATGCTGTTGCATCGAGCTGTTTGTGTGGAACCATGGACCAGGGACTTTGCCACAGTGGGGCAATGCCAGCCTCGAGCTGCCAGTCATGCAGAATGAACTTCTGGTCAGAAACATTGACACCTTGCCCTGGACATTCACTCCCCTGACCTATCACAAACTGAACATGTCTGGGACAAGCTGAAACATCAACTACAGCAATAACCACAGCCACTGTAGACTGTATAGGATCTTTGTCAAGCGGTCATCCAGGAGTGGCAGACCATCCCACAGGAGTCACTGAGGTGCCTAATCCAATCCGTGAGGTGCAGATGTCAAGCTCTGATCAACACATGTGGTAGCCTCACACATTCCTGACCTTGGTCATCTTCAAAATGACCCAGTGTTGACAGAAGTGGCAGAGGCATACATACAATATCATTTTTGACTTGGTTCATTATTTTAAGACATTACTCAAACACCTGAATTTTTTCTGCTCAAATTTCATCATCAAATGTTACTTGTTAGAAAAAAACTGTCCCTGTTATTAGTGGTAAGTTACTTTTTGTGTTGAAGATTCTACCTTGTCCTTTTTGTTTCAATGCACAGTGACGCTGTCACTGACAAACACAGAAAGCCTCAACTACAAAAAACACACAACACTTTGTGACCTTCAGAATACATGGAGTTGTTTAAACCTTTTTTTCTTCTTTTTCTTTTTAAACAATAGCAAATACTAACAGTAATAATAATATCCCCGAGATTCCGTATAATATCAGGGCATTCCACCATAGCCTAGTTTAGATCATTTGGCTCCAAACTTGCTTCTAGTGAATGCAGATTGATTCTCATTTGGTTAGGGGATTACAGCTGTCCCACAAAACCTGAATTTAAACAATGCAAAATGACTGATACTAACCTGATTTGGTTTGGGAATTAGCCCCACAAAGCTTAAATTTAAACAATGCCATTCAAATATTACATCTAAAGTACTTAAAATCAATGTAGGTGGATGGACTTAGGTGGCTGCAGTGCAGTTCTGATCAAGTGAACTGTGTTGCCAAGCTGTGAATGACAAGGACAATCATGTGCCACGGTGGATAGGTCACTACATGCTGATACATGTACATATTTTCCTTCCCATTGGTTTTAAATTACTACCATGAACTCACACAGGAACATGATGTTGAAGGAAACCAACTGCTCTTCAAGAAGTGAATACTGGAGACAAACACTGAACCAGCAAAAGCCTTCTGCCCATAGTAACTTCAACAGACTCAATCATCTGCCCAAAAATGCAAGATGGGGTAAAGCATACAAAATGAAGCAACATGACAAGCTAAAATGGTTTAAATTAGCTTTACAAATGATACCAATGTAAACTGTTGTGTTTAAAACTGATATGACAAAATATGGATGAAGGAGTGGTACATACTGGTAGCCATCTTATCAGATCAGTAAAAATCTCGCATGGGCAAATGGGGATGGTCATAATCACGGGGCAAAGGGTCCCTGTCATATGGGTCCAACGAGTGACTCTGTGGCTGGTAGCGCCGATCTTCAATCAGGCTGCTTGTTCTGCCCATGTCACGCATCTGCCCATACTGCCCATACAGCGGGTCATCTAGCGGGTCACGGCGAGAATACTCATCACCCCTTGACCAACTTGGTAATGGACGCTGCCAGTCATCCACAGGATCCAAATATCGGCTTGGGGGGTCACGGATGTCACCCAGGCTTGAAGCTGAATGCCCATATGGTTTGTCAAGGTCTCCAAATGAAGAGCCCAGGGGTCTGCCAGTGCTGCTAAAAGAGTTTTGTGGGTCAGGCAGGAGAGAACCTGAAGTGGACACAGGTCCCCGTGGGCCATTCATGGGATCTCTGGAAGCTGGTCCACCAGATCCTCTGAACCGAGACTGACCCATGGCAGAATTGTCTTGTGCTTTTAGTCCTGCTCCCAGTACACCTGAACCGCCACTTCCCATCTCACTCATGCCACCCATCCCCATGCCAGCAGAAGACCCCCTGAGCCCACTATCCATAAGTCCTGGGCCATCCATGAAATCTCTTGGGCCAACACCAGATCCACCCATGAGCCCTCTTCCCATCTGCCCATCATTGCCACCCATAGACCCCCTCAACCCATTACCCATCATTCCTGGGCCTCCCATAAGATCCCTTGAGCCTTCTTCAGATCTTCCAAAAGGCCCTCTCCCCATTTGCTCACCACCACCCATTAGTTCTCTTGGCCCACCACTTCCCATAAGTCCTGGGCCACCCATGAGATCTCTTGGGCCAGGCCCTCCCATAGACCCTCTCCCCATCTGCCCTCCACCACCCATTGACTCTCTTGGCCCATCACCCATCACTCCTGGGCCACCCATGAGATCTCTTGGGCCAGGGCCAGGCCCTCCCATAGACCCTCTCCCCATCTGCCCACCACCACCCATTGGCTCTCTTGGCCCCTCACCCATCAGTCCTGGGCCACCCATGAGATCTCTTGGGCCAGGGCCAGGCCCTCCCATAGACCCTCTCCCCATCTGCCCACCAGCACCCATTGGCTCTCTTGGCCCCTCACCCATCAGTCCTGGGCCACCCATGAGATCTCTTGGGCCAGGGCCAGGCCCTCCCATAGACCCTCTCCCCATTTGCCCTCCACCACCCATTGGCTCTCTTGGCCCATCACCCATCAGTCCTGGGCCACCCATGAGATCTCTTGGGCCAGGCCCTCCCATAGACCCTCTCCCCATTTGCCCTCCACCACCCATTGGCTCTCTTGGCCCATCACCCATCAGTCCTGGGCCACCCATGAGATCTCTTGGGCCAGGCCCTCCCATAGGCCCTCTCCCCATCTGCCCTCCACCACCTATTGGCTCTCTTGGCCCCTCACCCATCAGTCCTGGGCCACCCATGAGATCTCTTGGGCCATCATCAGATCTCCCACTGCCCATCAGCTCTCTTGGTCCACTGCCCATTAGACCTGCACCACCCATAGGTCCTCCAGGGCCAGCCCCCATCACTCCAGGCCCTCTTGGCCCACTACCCATTAGCCCAGGACCACCTGCTGGGCCTCTTGGGCCAGGACCCATCACCCCACGACCTCCAGCGGGCCCTTTCAGCCCATCACCCATCACTCCTGCACCACTCATTAGGGGTCTTGGCCCTTCTCCAGTGCCACCCACAGGCCCTCTTGGTCCACTGCCCATGAGATCCCTTGGGCCAGCACCCATTACTCCAGACCCTCCCGTCAGGCCCCTTGGCCCACTGCCTATCATTCCTGCCCCACCCATGGGCCCTTTCGGCCCATCTCCAGGACCATCCATTGGCCCTCGCGGCCCACTGCCCATCAATCCACCACCCATCATCCCACCACCAGGCCCTCCTCCTCCTATTGGCCCCCTGGGCCCAGGTCCCATCATTCCAGGCCCTCCTCCTATTGGTCCCCTAGGTCCAGTGCTCATGTCTCCAGGGCCTCCACCCACTGGGCCCCTGGGCCCCATACTGCCAGGACCTTTCGGGCCAATCATCTCCTCAGCATTTGGTGCACCTGGACGAGGCCCATTCAAGGACGGGCGCACTCCGTTCATTGGAAGTCGAGGCTGGGGCCCCCTTGGGCCGCCAGGGTGCCTCTCTGGCTCATCAAAACGATCTGGCCTTTCTCCGAGCAGCCCAGGCTTGCCAACGGGATCTCCAGGAAATGCGTCGCCCGGGCCTTTCTGCATGGTGCCGCGCCCTCCTGGGAAGTCACCCCGTCCACGTTGAAAATCCCCTGGACGATTGCCCAGAATGCCTGGCCCTTCTCCCTGAAACTGACCCCCACCCAAAGGAATGTCAGGCCGCTCACCCAGAAGACCAGGCAAGTCACGTGGATCTTGGTTTGGGTCGTCGCGATTGATGGTGTTGAGGATCAGCTCTCGTTCCCTCTGAAGCTTCTGCTGTGCAGTGGTGATTATGTCCAGCAGTTCACGCTGTACTGGGGGTACCTCCCCTTCCATGCCCGGTGCCCCCAGAAGGGGACGGTCATATGGGGTGCGAGCTGGAGGCCTCAAGGGAGTGTCAAGTAGACCACGGGGTCTCATACCTGGCATCTGACCGTTGTACTCGGGGGCTCCCAGCCTGCGCTGCCACACAGGAATACGGGGTCGAAGCATTTCGTAAGGTCAACAGTAATCACCAAATGTCTTCAAGGACAGTGAGAAAAAGTCCAATAACTGGATCTGAAACAGTTAAGAGAGGGAAAAGAAAAAAAAATCAGATGTGGGATGCACTTTTGCCAATTGTCCAAAATCTTGAAATGTCATCAGTGACATTTTCAAACTTATCCATCTCATTCTCAGGCCAAAAATAAATGAATAAAACAAACCTAACCCCCTTAATGTTAAACTTTTTTAATGGTTTTTTTGTTTTGTTGTTGCTGTTTTATTTTAATCTGCAGAGTGGAAAAAGCAAGTAACTTAAAACAACCAAGTCAGTGTTTATAACTTCATCACACATCCCAAATAAAAGCCTCATTAATACATTATTGATGTTGTGGTGCAGCAACAAACAAAAACACTAAAACTCAGTAAAACAATTTTTTATCAAATGTGTCAAAACTAATCTAGCAAATATTTTACCAAAAACACACTTTTAGTTTTACTTCTATCTATATTAACTAATTTAGCTTCAAAATGTATTTTCTCACTTCATTTCTTTTCTTTTCTTCTGGCATCTCATTACTATAATACTAAACCACTTCCATACTTGTAGTTACTTAGTACTAGTCTCTACTAAGTACTACACTGCAAAGTTACAACAAAATAATAACATAAAACACAACACTTAACACTATAAGTGTAACAGCAATTTGTTTCTTTTACATTTAGTAAACAGTAAAACACATAAAAACTGGCAGTTTTTGCTAACCCCTATGGGCATGAGACATGCAAAATGTGAGAATGGGACATTAATGACTAAGACTAGAGTTAATATGCGTGACAGCATTTACAAATTTTTTATGCCATTTTGAGCGCCATATACTGATAAACTATCATAAAGTGATATAGTATAATGGTATAAATTTTCTATTTTAATTTAATCCACCAATGACTGCAGACAGGTGCCCAATCCTGAAACTGGACATTGCAATCAAAATCATGTTTTTTAACCAGTAGGCTAATAAGTACTGCACAGTCTATGCATGCATTAGTATCTTCAAACTAGTATAAATTACAATGCAACAGAATAACTAACAAAAGTAACATTGCCCCCGGACTGTCCCACCGAATTGTGACTGAACTGAGAGCATGTGCCATGTGACCTGTGAGCCTACATTTTAGACAGATCTACTCTAGCAGCTCAGTAATATTCAAGGAGGCAGCTGGAAATTCTTGGGACATTTTATATTTTTATTTTTAAACACCATTTTGGGTCACAAATATTATAATCACCCATTCTGGGTCGCAAATGTCATCATAATCACCCAAACACTAACACTGTAAGTGTAACAGTCTTAGGAAGCAAATAAGGTCAAAATTTGCAACAGAAAGCAAGTTTTAATTTTTAATTTTATTGCATTCGTGTCATACATAGAGTATGCAGATAATCATAATGCGCCATTGATGTTTGACCTAGATCTAGTTTTCGAGCAACGACGTGCACGCTTCCTCTGTGCTTATGTATGTAATCAAACTCACTTTTGTTTCAAATTCAGTTTGCCTTCATTCACTAGATATGAACCTGTTGACTTGCAGCTCAAATCCGGAATCGGTTCGGTACAGACATGTTTTTTATTTATAAGATTCAACAGTAAAATAAGTGTGCTTAACAATCAACGGAGAGTTTCAAACGCATAAATTAGGAGTAACAATGCGATACTGTATAATATTAACTGTACTTAAAAAGCTGTCCAGAATTGTTACAAAAATGGCGCCGTGATGATTCCCGAGTTCAGGAGACTAACTTGACAATTACAGTCCTTATATTATTATCTAAAACTAGTAAAAGTGCTCCTTCACTTGTTTTCAAGCCGATGTACTATAATTATTACTAAATAATTATTGTACACACAATCCCAATAAAGATTCGATGTGCATTGTTCCGTACGAAGAAAGACTGACGCCGAAACCGGCGCAAACTCTGAGGTTTATTTTCAATAATGCATTTGATGAGGGGAGTAAGAAAAGCCATAACAAAGTATAAGATCAAAAGATTTTTACAGACTTACCTGACGATCAAAATTAAGCACACTAACGTTAGCACTGATAATTTTTAGTAAAAGATTATTTGCACATGGTCGCCATTGTGTGTGCGCCAAAGGAATGACCTTGACCGTGACATCACTTCCGGTTGAGGGAGACACTGTAGTTCTGGAGTGTTCTCTACCGTTCACTCGGGGTGCTAGACCGTAACTGTGCACGCACAAAGTTATAGCTAATGACTACGACAAGTCTTCTTCCTCTTTTTAAGCGAGCCCTCGCCATTATCAACACATAACGTGAAGACCAGGCTCGTTCGCTTTTTTTCGTAGCCAACCAGATTCAGAATACGGCGTCAGTATGAATGATTAGTATCACTGAGTGTCCGATCAGTTTGCCCGCTCACAAGTACACGAATGAATGAGCCAAAGTGAAGGCCCGCCTGGTTTTATTGTGTCATAATGTGTGTGTGTGTGTGTGTGTGTGTGTGTGTGTGTGTGTGTGTGTGTGTGTGTGTTGTTGTTGTTGTTGTTGTTGTTGTGTTGTCGGAATGGTGGGTGTCAGTGCCGGGCTCGCGCGCGCGGAGTGTACGGTCGGTATCAGTCAGTGCCCGCGTGCCGGTCGGTCAGTTTGGACACGGTACATCAGTAGCGGCAAGCAAAAAGCCGTTTCATAGTAGCTCAATTGGACACGACAGTCGACAGCACAGACCCACGCGGATCAGTTTTTAATTTTTAATTTTTTAATTTATAAATTAGGCACTGTGATAAGCAGAGGACGGCCAGATGTGCAATCCTTGTATGGATGGATAAAGTCCCGGCTGCTCGGTGAAATGTGTACGAAGCGACAAGTGAATAGAGGCATCTATAATTTATTTCAGCCAGCAAGCCAGTCTAGTGTAATATTTTATAGTGGCATCCTTTCACATAGTAGCCCGGGAATTACGGCAAAGGCCTTTGCCGAGTGCCGAGTCACACACTGACACCGTCACTGACTCACTGAGACTGAGTCGAGTGACGGTCAGTCTCAGTGACACGCGGCTGACACACACACCGTACACACTACACAGACACACTACACACACACGCGCGCACACACGCACGCACACACACACACACACACACACACACACACACACACACACACACACACACACACACACACACAACACACACACGGAAAAAAACTGCATCTTTCGGTCGGAAAGCTCAATGTATTCCAATAACTGACCAAAGTCAAACTTTACAATTCAAATGAAGCCGTTAGTAGACTACAATCTTAAACACAATTAGAAGAACAAACGCAAATAACTTTATTTGAATCGTACACGAAAACAAATTTTAAAAAAGAAAAGAAAAAAAAAGCCATTTATCGAAGATTTGGCCAAATACTTCTCAGAATAAATTTCAAGCTTAAACTCACCAAGTCTCTTCACAGTGTTCTGAACACATTTTGTCAGATTCTTTCACAAAAGACCAACACAGAGATACAGATTCTCTCGAGCTGCTCGAGGAAGCATTTGCCTGGTGTGAAATGAAGCATTCTGTACTGTGACTTTAGTGTACACAGCTGTTTGCAGGGGCTATCACCAAATGCTGTTAAACTTTATCATAAACTTTTCGCCACACTGTCTCCGAAATCACACCCACACTGTTCCAGACAAACGTTTGGAAATCTTGCAAGCCGTGACATTTCCTGGCCGTTTTGCTCTGCTGATTGTGGGTCCTGATGGGATATTTTGTGCAACGTAAGTAACGTTGTTGATAAGTAACTGAATTTTAAACTTCCTTTCAACCGCAGAGGGTCACTCTGGACGACAATTACTGAATGCGTCTGTAAACTGCGTCCAGTTATCAAAATATCGAATACTAGTCTTTGTTTCATTTTATCTTCACATCTGGTTTTACCGCACTCACATCCAGGGAAGCAACTTTAAACCTGCTGAAATGTCACAAAAATAAACATGAAAACTTGAATATCACACTCCTCTCCATGCAGCAATTAAACTGAGAAGAAAAACGCGAAGAACAAATGAAACGTATGGATACAAGTCCTGTATACAATATGACTCAAAAGAAACATACGGTTACGATCCAAAATTGAGAGAGAGAGAGAGAGAGAGAGAGAGAGAGAGAGAGAGAGAGAGAGAGAGAGAGAGAGAGAGAGAGAGAGAGAGAAAGGAGAGGGAGGTGGGAGTGTGTGTGTGTGTGTGTGTGTGTGGAGGAGGAGGGTGGAGGGGACTGAGAGGGAGACAATTCTTAGATTGAGTGACGTCCCGTCAACCGCACTGAGTCACCTCGAGTGACGAAAATGGAGAGAGGAAGAGACAGAAAAATGACAGAGCACACTATGGATGGGGAGAAAACGAGACAAGGAACAAATTAAATGCGTTTTTGACATCGCTTTCAAAATTATGAAACAAAAGTACAAGTGTTTAATTATGTACATGTACAAGTTAAAAAAAAAAAAAAAAAAAAAAAAAAAACGTACAGCTAAAGCCAAAAATGCTGTGCGCACTTTCTGCCCACAAATATTGTTCCATGAATACATTTTAAAGCAAAAAAAAAAAAGAAAGACAAAACCAACACACACACACACAAAAAACAACAACAACAAAAAACAAGAAAAAGCCCATACCAAAGTTCAATTCTAATCACTGTACATACTAGCCTTTCGGCATATATTAGTTGATCTACATCACCGTAAGGAAAACAGACAGTGAAGGGTTCTTTGTCACATACATAGCCTACAGCGAGACAGAAGACGCGAATGTAAATCGGTTATAGTTGTATTCCTTCCTATCTGACGTATGCTATATGCGTCCAAACAAAAATCTGAAAGATCGTTTTTTGACACATGCTTACGTTTTAGAGTGCTAAAAAGGAAAAGAAAAAGAAGAAGCACAACATGGATCTCTAGAACCCGGCACCATAATTCACGGTACGAACAAGAACTGAAGAAACCAGTTGATGGGAGGGAAAGAGAGTCGGTAGGTGGGAACAGCGAGAGACAGACAGACAGACAGAGACAGAGACAGACAGAGAGAAACAGAGACAGACACCGAAAGAATCAGTAGGCGGACTCTTAACGTCCTGCCAAACGCATTGTGTTGGTTCCCTCAGGACAGACGCACAGAGACAGAGAGATTCCTGGCTAACGAAAGAGAGAGCAAGCCCTGGCTAAGAACAGACAGAGAGCAAGCCCTGGCTAAGAACAGACAGAGAGCAAGCCCTGGCTAAGAACAGACAGGCAATAAAACTGATGCAGAGCGGGGAAAAAAGAGACGATGTGTCGGAGTTGGAAAACTTCCCAGTTCATATAATCCCATTCACAGTCAACCTGTCCACTAGAACTTTTCCCACAGTGACGTTACCGTCTGTGGGGCGTGGATCCAAAGTCGGCCTCAGTCGGCAGCACGCATTCTGACACGATGCCGACTTCCCCGCCGTTTCTTCCTTTCCAAGCCTCTCTGTGCCCGCGAGTCCTCCAGGGGTACCTTCCTGTGTAGACACGACCTTCTCGGCGACGTCGTCGTCTTCTCTCTCATCGCCTGTGTCTTCCGGAACACCTTCCCCTCCACCACTCTGTTCTCTTTTCATCTCAGTTTTTGAAGTGTTGTTTTCGGACTCGGATTTGCCACTGGCCGCGAGGTCGTTCTGGTCAATCACATTGTTATTCAGGTTCCTTTCCAGTTCCGTCCCGTTTTCTTCAGCCACGGCTCTCCCAGCGGTGTCTTCTTCCGGACTGCCGACAAGCTGCTGGACGGTCAATGCAGGGCTGTCGGTTGCGTCTTTGCTCGGAACTTCGTGCAAAGCACAGCTAGAGATCGTCCCCTTACCACACTCTTCGACAGCATCAAGACTTGCCATTTCAGTCGCAGTCGGCCCATCCACGGCAGAATCGATAGGGTCGGTCGTCACGGCCTTGGAACATTCAATGGCGGGCGATTCAGGAAAGAGATGAGGTGCTCCTCGGTAGCTGCATGTTCCTGACGCTGCTGCGGCGGGTTTGGTCTTCGCCAAGACGTCGGGAGCTGCTGGTTCACCAACGGCCACATCCGCATCTGCGTCATCGTCATCGTCGCATGTCTGAATCTGCAACAACACAGTGTCGTGTGCCGCCTCCATTTTCTCCCCGCGCGTCTTCTCACATTGCTTGGCCGCCTCAGCTACATCTTTGTGGTCTGTTTCAGCGGTTGTGTTGGTGGCTAACGACCCAGTATCAGCTGCAGCGTATACCCTACCTCTACTACCGGTCTTAAGTGGGTGGGCAGCGGCGGCATCGTGAACGAGAGGTGCGTGCTCCCCGTCCTCTCCTGTCTCATCAGCCGGCTTGGTGTACAACGGCTCAGACCTCGGTTCAGCTGTCACTGTTCCGTCCCGTTGCGTCCGCTCAGGTTGCGCAACCTCGTGTGTGGAGGCAGTTTTGTGTTCAGCTCCCGGGGAAGACGGCTCACACCGTCCCCGATTCTCGTCAGGCTCTTCAGGTTCTTTTCGGGTCTCCAGATCCGCACGCTGGTCAATAGCTTCAGGGGAAGATTGGCGCTGTTCTGGATTCTCGTCAGGCTCTTCAGGTTCTTCTAGGGTCGCCAGGTCCGCGCCACTGTCAAGAGTTTCAGCTTTAGGGGAAGACTGGCGCTCTTCTGGATTCTCGTCAGGTTCTTCAAGTTTTTCTAGGGTCGCCAGGTCCGCGCCACTGTCAAGAGTTTCAATTTTAGGGGAAGACTGGCGCGGTTCTGGATTCTCGACATGCTCTCCAGGTTCTTCTCGTGTCTCCAGGTCTGTGCTCTTGTCAGCAGCTTCAGGGTCAGGGAAAGACTGGTGCTGTTTTGGATTCTCGTCTTGCTCTTCAAGTTCTTCTTGGGTTCCCAGGTCTATGCTCTTGTCAACAGCTTCAGCTTCAGGGGAAGACTGGTGCTGATCTGGATTCTCGCCAGGCTTGTGCTGCTGCTGCTGCTGAAGTTGTTCTGAGGTCGTTGGTGGGCGTCTATCCTGGTCGGCGGCCAGCGAAAAGGTCAGCGAAGCGTCGGCTGCCGAGTCCTCGCCGCTGTGTTCATCGTCCACGGACATGTCTTCGGGTTCTACACTGCTGGCTGCGCCAGTGCCTACCGATCCCTGGAGAATAAAACCCAAAGCAGTCAGTAAACTGACAGCAATCCACGTTTTATTCAATCGCTTAATACACGCGTTTAACAGTGGTGCTGGGTGCAAGCACAACACTCATTTAAAGACAATTTTGTCAGAGAATCCACTTTAAAAAAAATTCCAGTATATCTGTTTATTATCAATTTAAAAGCTTTTGACACTGTCCTAATAGTCTTTTTAAGTATAGTTTTTTAAGTTAATGATCCTTTAGTAGTTAGCTGAAATGCCCCGTGAGGGATGCTTAAAGTATAGTGACTTGACTATAGCTTCGCCCGAGTTCCATGTTCTCAACGGTGTACAAGTGCTTAACATGGAACGAATGTATATCACACTGGTTATGTCAAGATAATTCATAATTATTTGAAATTCGTCCCGTCTATGTGTACACATACACGCGCGCGCGTACACACACACACACACACACACACACACACACACACACACACACACACACACACACACACACACGCACACACACGCCACATCTGGAGAAAGACTAGGCGGGGTCAAATGTGAATATCGCCAAATCCTCTCTCTATCTGTCTCTGTCTGTCTCTGTCTGTCTCTGTCTCTGTCTCTGTCTCTCTCTCTCTCTCTGTTGCGTGCCATAGTTTATTTTTGCTAAACATGTTTTTCCCTCTCAAATTATCGAGTAATTTCGGTGCTGTGCAAGTGGATGCTGACATCCACACCAAATCAGAACAAAATATAGATTCACTCTGATACCAGGTCAGAATATTTACTTCATTCCCCCAGAAATATTGCTTCAATACCCTGATACTAAATTAGAAAGCTTGCTTCATTCCCGACCCAAGATCAGAAAGCTAGCTTCAGTACTCGGACACTAAATCAGAAAGCTTGCCTCAGTACCAGCCGCTAAAGTTGCACAAGAAACTTACTCTACCCACTATCACTTTGTCAGAACACTTACTTCTCTTTCCGATATCCGAGAAGAAAGCACGTGGACATCAGTGAAGTCATTGGCCTCAGTCTCTTCATCAGCTTCAACCACAGACTTCATACCTGCTGGATAATACATATAACACGACAAATGTCACCTGTATGCAAAATCAGATGTTCACCTCATACTCTAATTTCACCACAACATACGTGAGAAAATAATCGGGCGGGGACGGCGGGGTGGGGTGGTGGGGGGGGGGGGGGGGGGGGGCTACATTAATCTGTAAACCGCACATGGTCAGCTCAGGGCAATCAAACTCTTGTCACCATCAAATAAACACCTCAGAAATCACCTCATACATTTGTGTGAACCCTTTCTCCAGTCAACTGATCAAATCTACAAAATAAATCCATACACAAATATAAAACAAAATATGCATACACAAACAACAAGCACAAATTTCGGCAGAGCTGGTCTTTTCAATACTGCCCTTGTAAAAGAAGAAACAAGCTTATGTAAGGCTAGGTCACTCCGGTTGATCGATACCAGATTAAGAAAAGAAAAACTGTTTTTTTGTGTGTGTTTTGTTGTTGTGTTTTTTAATGCATAATGGCAAAAACCAGCGCCATATGGCAGCAAGCTGCACTTACCACCTACCAACTTTTATCTCTTACCGCTCAACAAGAACCACACACACACAAAAAGCCTCTTAACGAAATATATTTGCTAATTTTCAGTTTAAAAAAAAGTCATGACTGAGCATTAGCTCAAAAGTTGGGGGGGGGGGGGGGGAGAGACAGGGAGAGAGATGCTATCATCTCTTCGGAAGTAATCGTTGCATGCTATTCTGAGACGAGGGGGCGGGGGTTGGGGGGGGGGGGGGGGTTAAGAAACTACTCAAAGGTGCTTCTAGAACTAGCTTGACATATCCATTTCGTTTTCATGGCTTACCTAGAACTGCAAGGACATGCTCCAGCCGGGTCACCGGTTCCTCTACCACACCATCCCGAGGCCCGTATGTCGGTGGGTGACCTTGTCCGGCATCACCCAGTTCAGACGGAAGCCCTGATTTCTCTGCGACGGCGTGGTGATGCCCGGTCCGAGTCTCCGGATTCTGATCTACAGCATCGTCGTTTCCGGTCTGACCTTTCAGCATCTCTTCTGTGGAATCCTGCGGTTTCGTCCCTGCTTCCGCTTTCTCGTCCTCGGTGTCTTGATGTTCAGTCTGAGCTTCTGGTGTTGGGTTTACGGCAACCTGGTGTCCGGCCTGAGCTTCTGGTGTTGGGTTTACGGCAACCTGGTGTTCGGCCTGAGCCTCTGGTGTTGGGTTTACGGCATCCTGGTGTTCGGCCTGAGCTTCTGGTCTTGGGTTTACGGCATCCTGGTGTTCGGCTTGAGTTTCTGGTCTTGGGTTTACGGCATCCTCGTGTTCGGCCTGAGCTTCTGGTGTTGGGTTTACGGCATCCTGGTGTTCGGCTTGAGCTTCTGGTGTTGGGTTTACGGCATCCTCGTGTTCGGTCTGAACTTCCGGTTTCGCTTCTTCCGCATCTTGATGTTTGTTTTGAGATTCTAGTATCTCTTCCCCTGCATGCTTGGTCTTGTCTTCCGATTTCTCTTCTCCGCCATCCTCCTGAAGGCAGGCTCGAAGCTGCAGTTCACCGTTCACAACAGAGTCCCGAGTTTGGAGCTGAGCCTCTGACGTTTCCCCTGTGGCGACCGAAGCACTTGCGTGGGAATGAACATCGTGTTTTTCTCCAGCGTCATTCCCCGATCCAGCGCCACTCTTATCGCTGCACTGAGCTCCTTTCCGACTGCACGGCGGTGCATCATTCTCTTCGTGTTTTGGCGCTGCATGTTCCTCACACGCGGAAGCTTCAAATTTCTCCGTTGGGTCGTCAGAAGAGTTATTGGCAACCGGCTCCAGTTTGCCTGTCTTCAGTGATAGTTCATCACCGGAAGCATGGGTGGAAAAAAGATGTTCCGATGGATCATCACAAGACATGTCGCGCGCCGATTCATGCCTGGTGTCTTTCGGCGATTCCAAGGTTCCGTTGTCGACTCTATGTGCTTCCGGCGTGTCTGGTTTGCTCGCTGTCTGGTCTGTGACCGCAGAGCGCATGTCCAGCCGTTTTTCGTCTGTCTGTGAGCCAACTACACCTGACATGCGTTGCTCGTCCTGTGCACTCCTCCCTTTTTCACTTGCTTTGTCGTTCGGCGTAGCACCACTTCTTCCAGAACCCTTTGGCGTTTCCGTTTTCTGTGGGGGCGTTTTCCCTGCAGTTCTAAGCGGTTCAAGTCTTGGGGATTTCTTCAGTGGTCCTTCAGAAGCGCGCTGCTCTTTCCGACTCTCAGACCTCTCGTGTTGGTGCTCTCTGCGAGCGTTCACCTCGAGGGAACGGTTCCCGCCTTGCTGCCCAACGGCTCTAATTTTTTTGGCTGGACCGGCGCTCGTGTCATCCCAGTCGGTCTGGTGAGGTCGACGCCGGGCTGTCGGTGACCAGGCGTGTCTCCGATCTTGCCAGCGCCGAGGGGAAGAGCTGCGCCGACTCTTCTGTGGCTCCTGGTGCCGGTTTCGGTCACGAGACTGAGGCTGAGAGCGCGGTGAGAGGTCCTCCGACTGGCAGCCGGGCGTGTCTCTCTGAGCAGGTCTCCTCCGGGTTCCTCGTCTTCTCGGCCTGAACGTCGGGGGCGACGTTTCCGCTTTCTTGACTTGACCAGAGGGCGATTTCTCAGCAGCTGGCTTAGGGCGATTACTGGACAGTGACGAAGTGCTTCCCGGTGATTTTTTGTTGACCGCTTTCTCGCTTGGGGCACCTGAGGCTGGTTTGGAAGCAGCCGATTTGGGATCCGAAAAAGTCGACAGAGACGAACCTCCCTGTGGGTTTGCGTCGCTTGATTTTGGCGCGGTGCTTCCCGGCGATCTTGCATTCCCTGGTTTTGGCACTGTGCCTGATGGTGATTTTGCATCACCTCGACTCTCGCCTTTATTTCGAGACTGCCGTTGTCTGGACTCTGAAAGCTGCCGGTGGTTTTGTGGTGGTAGCTGCTGGTGACCACGCGTGAACTGGCGCGAGTTTCGCGATGACCGTTGTGTGGACGCCAGTGATGGTTGCGAGTCACGTGGTGGTTGCTGTGGGTCACAATGTGCTTGCTGTGGATCCTTTAACTGTTTACTTTCCTCCTGTGAGTCACGTGGTGGATGATGCTCAGCTGCAGTCACTCTGATGTCGGGTTCTGTAGCTTGCACTGGCTTTGGTCCAGTCGCCTTCTCTCGCACTTGCACTTCAGAGGACTTTCTCGCATCGAGGCTCTCAGTCGAAGGCATCTTAGTCTGGTTTTGTACATACGCCGACTTATCAAAGCTTTCGGACAACTGTTTTTGGTCTTGTGTAGTTTCGGTCGATAAGACGCTCGAAAGCTTTGGAGTTTTTTTCCCTTGGTCTTCCTCTTCTTTCTGATAGGAAGCTGACGTTTTCTTTGCTTGTGCTTCTGCCTGCGAGGTGCTGGATTTTCCTGGACTTTGTCCGTCATCGTTTGTCCGTTTCGTCTGACCAGAAGTTGTGATTTTCTTGTCGCGCGTCTCCGTCGACGAAACGTTCGGCCCCTTCCGCGTCTCCTCTGACTCTTTCCGCATCTTCTGGTCCCCTTCCTCAGTCTGTTGGTGAGGGTGAACTCTTCTCCCACGGCAAAGGTACTGGGACCGTTGCTGCAGCTGTTCCCAGTCGTGTGTGAGCAAGTCGGTGCCAGGACGTGTGACCCCCTCCCTGCTCTCGGCCTGTCGTCTCCCTGCTGACGACGAGCGAGTGGGTGCTGAGCCAGGGTCCGCCGACTTCTGGCTTTGCTGTTGTCCAGGCGAGGGTCTGACGTCTTTCTTAGGTGCCGGTGTCGTGGGCGGATTGTCTTTTCCGGGATGCTCAAACTGTCGCTTCCGGTCCTGCTTCGGCAGGATGTTGCCATTTTCGTCTTCGAAAGAATATTCATCATGCGCTGTGGAGTTCAGCAGACCGTTGCGTGGTTTTCGACCGTTCCCCATCTGATAAAGACGTTCTTGGGAAATGTCATGCTCGGAGACTTGATAGGTGCTCTGGTTCAGACGTGGTGTAATGTCGAGATCTCGAGCCTGATATTGCTGGGTGCTTTGGTTCAGGCGTGGGTCTCTTCTGATGCGAACGGGTGGTCGAGGTGGGTACGGTGTCCGGAAAACTGGCTGCATCCCAGAAGCTCCGTACTGGGGAGGTGTCTGCTGGGGGTAATAGGCTTGGTGCGGTGGGTAGAAACCGGGCGCGAAACTTACCTGGGGAGCACTGGGCTCTTTCGGAATTAGCGTAGTGGGTTCTTTTATAAGCAGTTGGTGAAGCAGCAGTTTAGCTTGCTGGTAGCTTTGTTCGAGGTTGCCCTGGCGGTAGGCTTGCAGCATGTTGTTGTATGTGGCTACCTGATCCTGGCGTGTCTGGTAGGTCGCCGACAGCTGGTGCGTGGGCACCTGCTGGTAAGCTTGAAGCAGTTTGGCGATCTTGTGCTGAAGGTCGGGGGTCTGAGACGGCGGCGGTCTCGGCGTTCGAGGAGTCTGGCTGGTCTGGCGGTATTTTTCTGCCATTTCATGCTCCATCAAGAGCTGCAAGATCTTCCGCTGAATGCTGTCTTGCTCGTTTGGCGTGGGCATGGTGTATTCTCGCTGCGCTTCCCTCATTCGCTTCTCCGTGTCGTGTTTGATCACGTGGGCCGCCTTGAGCATCAGCTCCTGCTCCAGTCGTTTGTCCTGATCCGGGCAGACTCTCAGAATCTGTTCCAGGTTGTTCGCGTTTCTCCTCAGCCCGTCCGCCGAAGCTTGCTGAAGGTAGGTGGTGCTCAGTGGAGAGTTGAGGGGCTGTTCTCGAGGACCCGGCCGCGGGGTGTGCTGGTGGTAGGACCCATCAAGGTAGAAGGGTGGGGCTGCAGGGTACACCCTCTGCACGGGGGTCGGGGTGTGGAAGCTACCCGCGTGGCTCTGGACTCCGGGCGAAGGGCCAGACTTCTTCTGCCACCAGTCCTGCCTGCAGTTCTTCTGCAGCTCCTGCCGCTGCTGGTACTCGCGCTGAAGCAGCATCTGCAGCTGAAGACGCTGCGGGGACGGGGTCTGCAAGGTCTCCTCCTGCCCCTCCGCCTCCTCTCGGTACAACGCAGGGTTCTCTGTGCGAC
Organism: Alviniconcha strummeri; assembly: GCA_963584105.1. Taxonomy (NCBI): domain Eukaryota; kingdom Metazoa; phylum Mollusca; class Gastropoda; family Provannidae; genus Alviniconcha; species Alviniconcha strummeri. The sequence goes on along the minus strand of OY757543.1, from coordinate 21,508,542 downwards.
AGAGCTTTCTGTACCATGACTGGTTCCTGTTGGTGCTCTGCGGGGTCGCCACAGAGAAACCGTCACCTTCCTGGTTGCTTCTCCTCAGCGACGCAGGACCCAACATGTCTGAGTCGGTGTGCGAGTTCGCTTGTCGTTGTCAAAGGTGTACAGCTGCAATAAACCTGCAACAAAGCGAAGAGAAGAAGAAAAAGAAAAAAATCCGAAAATACGCCAGTGTCGACACTTCAAAATATTCCGTGTGTCTGCCTGTCTTTGTTCAAGTCCAAAAGCAAAGTGGGAAGATAACAACAGGTCAGGCTGCATTCAGCGTTGTGAAATGATTTACCGACTAAATCAGCCTGCTTGTGAACGAAGTTCAGAAAGCGAAAATCAGCACCTTACTCGGCAAAAGTAGGGCAGCAAAAGGACAGGCCTCTGTGTGGCACGACTGGTGAGCGATCACTCAGGCGTGAATTTAAAGGTTAAGTGCACCAATATTTTTGTGTTCCTGATAAACTTTTGTACTACTGTGCGCACATTATTATTATTAGTGTGTGTGTGTGTGTGTGTGTGTGTGTGTGTGTGTGTGTGTGTGTGTGTGTGTGTGTGTGTGTGTGTGTGTGTGCGTGTGTGTGCGTGTGTGTGTGTGAGCGCGCGCGCACGTACATCTACCTCACTTTCGGTAAATTAAATGTTGTGAGAAAATCAAGTTTCGCTAGAAATAGGTGGTCCACAAACAATCTGATTTTTAAATATAATGGTAGTAATGCTTTCCTGACTGTTTGACTTGTCTTTGTTGCTTTTCTTGCCTTTTTCTTTTTCTTTCTGCAATCGCCTAGATGTTGCTGAATAAAGTCCAACCGTCAAGATTACACTTTTAGCAAAAACGTGTCCGGTCGCCTTCATTTATGACACATTTGTGTAATAAAAACTGTGTATCAGTAGAGCTGTACATAAAACTCCCAGTGAAATTTTGTTCTTGATCCTTCGATTTGTTTAACTGTGGATGGAGAACCAAGACGGAAAAACCGACACAGACAGACCGAAAAAAGTAAAAACAGACAGGCAGACATACAGACAGAGACAGAGACAGCAAGAGACTGGGGGAGAGAGAAACTAGAGAGGATTTCACAGACGGACACGAACAGAACAAAATTAAAATCCCGAAATAAAACAAACAAAATAAACCTCCACCACCACACTCCCCCTGACCCCAAAAGAAGAAGAAGAAGATAAAAGTATCGTCAGTGTAATTTTTGTTTTCCTGTTGATTAACAAAGTCCTACTAAAAGGTCGCGCATTATCTTCTGACTTGAAATAAAAGTTGACCCAAGAGATTGTTTTTTAGAAGACGACGTTTCGTGTATATATCCTTTGTCAGGTAGACTGAAAGTGTACAAAGAGACTGAAAGTGTACAAAGAGACTGAAGATAGAGACTCACTGACAGGAGAGGCCACCAGAAATTTACTCCAGTGGACACTAGCAGACAGAGAAGCAGCCGTCGGGAGATGTTTCCTCATCTCATATTAAGATTCAACTTATTCAGCTCATAATTATCACTGCAGTTACCAGTCATTACCTGCATACTGGTTGACTGGGCGTAAAACACCAAGTTACTTACATCAACTATGGGCGCATTACATCAATTATGGGCGCAAAACACCAGGGTACTTACATCAGCTGCACTCCTGAGTTAGAAATAAACTGGAGAGAAATCTACCACCCATGCCGGGAGGTAGTTCAGCTTTAACTGAACAACAAGCAGCGCACTCCACAAGGGTTCAGCCACGATAGCCGTGACTCGCACGTGCATCACGAAAAGACAGCATTGACACGAGAGCTGACAAGTTTGTAAAGTTATGTTCTCGGCTCAGGTGATGCGATTTGACGTTGACGGTGTTCTTGCAACGCGAAGGTAAGAATTTATCAGTTTTGTTGTAAATACAACAACAGGTAGAACGACGACAAACACTAGGGCACACACACACACACACACACAATCTGTTGCCGGTACGGGCTGTCCTAAAAAAAAATGGACTAAACAGATGAATGAGGCTCTGTGTGTGTGTGTGTGTGTGTCTGTGTGTGTGTGTGTTAATACCTCCGTGTGTGTGTGTGTGTGTGTGTGTGTGTGTGTGTGTGTGTGTGTGTGTGTGTTAATTCTTCCCTCTTTCCCACCTCTCTTTCGCTCTTACAGGTGGTACAGTGCGGTTGATAGACGTTAACATTTCATCTGTCGCTCCCTCTCAGTTCAGCCTTTCGTTATTGGTATATTGGAAAAGCGTGGCCGGAGGTTTTGCCGCGCTCCAAAATGTTTTCCTTGCGCTGTGTTACGCGTCACTTGACCATAAAGTTAATTATTTAGCATCATAGTAAACATAGTGCTTAACGTCCACAGAAACCACACGGCTTATTAGGGACGAACGTATCCTCATTCTTATCCCTGTCCTTATCCTCATCGTAAAAAGTACGATAGTGCGGATGTAGCAGTGAAGGTCACCTCCTGTGAGGACTCGAGCTGTCGAAGTTTTCTCTTCATGATTTAGAGTGGGTCAGATTATAGCTTCACACGCTCCGTTTGTTGCCAGAAATTCTGCCTATCTTGACGCGCACGCTAAAGGGTCATTAATTCGAATAGTCTAGGCCTAGATGGAGCGCGAAAGTTTTATTATAAACACTCACCATAACCCCTGTCCTAACCCTGCGACTCCCCCCTCCCCCCCCCCCCCCCCCCCCCCCCATTCTTCTTCCTTTGCCTCTGCTCCATACATTCAAACATCTTGTCAACAGTGCCATCTCATACAGCAGACGATCTCTTTATCTTTAGCAGTCTTATATTAGCATATTGAAGTTGGTCATTTAATAGAAGAGTAAGAAAGAAGTGTAAATAGGCAAAAACTTTGCGTGTTGTAGACTGGTTGGGCTTGTTTCTGACTGTGTCTTTGAACGTAATAATGTATCGGGATTTGTGAGGTTGTTTTTCTTTTATACCAGTGGGAAAGGTTTCCTGACAATTTGATGACCCGGTTCGCTAGGGTGTGATTAGATCTGGGCGACTCATATTTGGCGTTGCAGATCAAGAATATCTCTCTCTCATCTTCCTCCCTGTGTGTGTGTGTGTGAGAGAGAAAGAGAGAGAGAGAGAGAGAGACGAGAGAGAGAGAGAGAGAGAGAGAGAGAGAGAGAGAGAGACGGGGGCGGGGACAAATGACGTATGAACAATGATATGTCATTACTTTGACGTCACCGTTCAGAGTAGCAATTAAAGTTTGGAATTTTGTTTTCGTTTCGTTTCTCTCTTCCGCTTCTTCTTCTTCTTCTTCCTCCCACCCCACCCCCACCCCCACCCACCCCCACGCCCCCAACAGATGATCACACAATCTGTACTTAAAGAGCTGAAAGCTAAAACCGCCCAGAAATCTGGCACAGCAGCACGTTTTCATCGTTTATCTGTTATCAGCAGCGAAGTTACCGCCGATCAAGATGAAGTGCTGATACCGAATATTTCGCAGAGTCAAGTCAACTCCCTTCCCCTCCCATCTCCTTCATCCTTCATCGCCAAACATAGGCCCTAACGAAGAGTTAACGAAGAGATCAAACACACGCCGTACGCATGTTGTTCCAGTTCCTCCATTGAAGTCGAGTTCAAGATGTCTTGTCTGAGCAGAAAAGAGCGGTACAGCGGAACAGGTTTGAGATTTTGTCTGCTTTGGTGTGTCTTTTTCGTCGTTTTCTTCTTCTTCTTCTGTATAATGTCCAGCTTCGACACTCTAAAGACTGACCGTTTTAGCGTATGCTCGGGTATTTTGGTGTTTTCATAGTCCAGTGAACTCTGCCTATGGAATCTAGGATGGGTAACGTGCATATGGGATCTCTTTGCATATGTATAATACACACTTCCTGTTTAATTCTGGGTGGTAGACCATCGAATCACTGTTCCCGCACTAAGCCTGTATTATTAGCAGTGTCGTAAGTAAGTAAACATGGTGCTTAACGTCCACAGAAACCATAAGGCTTATTAGGGACGGGGAGAATGGGGGAAGGGGGTATGGAGGTGGGGGAAGAGGGAGAGTATATACCTATCGCTACACTGTCACCACCAGAATGGCCTGCATTAAGATGGGCAGCGATGAGAGCTGTTTTAATGTTTCATTAATTGTGAGGGACAAAGTCACAAGACCGTGTCCACAAACCACAACTTTTGAAGAGAAAGGAGAGCCGAAGCGGTATCGAACCGAGGTCCTTCCGCTTACAAGCCTACCACCTTACCGTTAGGCCAAACCGGCTCTCTTGCAGTGTCGTCTTGGAACGATGCTTTTATAGTCTCATCCGAGGGGCTTTTTTTTAGAGTCCTCACGGTTCAAATTTTAACACCTAAGAAACCTCGGGGCGGGCGCAAAGCCCACCACGGAACGGTGCCCGTACGCATCCATGTGGTGGCCACGCGCGATCGTGCGCACCTCCGACATTCTAGAGTGAGTGATCGAGTGCTCTTCCTATTTAATTCTAGGTGGTAGCTAGGTCATCTCACACACACACACACACACACACACACACACACACACACACACACACACACACACACACACACACACACACACACACACACACACGACAACCACAACAAAAACAGTAGGAACAAGAAGAGAACAATAGAAACCCACGAATGCAATCAGTGCAGCACTCAGAACCGATGCGCGTTTGTGTGCTTCTGTGAGTGTGTGTATTCGTGCGTGGTGCGTGTGTGGGTATGTCTGTGTTCGTACTTCTGTGTATGTGTGTGTGTACGTGTGTGTGTGTGTGTGTGTGTGTGTGTGTGTGTGTGTGTGTGTGTGTGTGTGTGTGTGTGTGCGCGCGCGCGCGCGCGCGCGCGCGCGTGTATATAATTATGC
>OY757543.1:21470888-21495967 GCA_963584105.1 Alviniconcha strummeri | reverse complement strand
GGATGCGCTCATAGCACCACCACCCCACCCACCCACACACGCGCACGCACGCATGCGCGCGCGCGCGTACACACACACACAAACACACCCCTACACGCACGTACACACGCACGCACACACACACACACACACACACACACACACACACACACACACACACACACACACTCACACACACACACACACACTCACACACACACACACACGCTCGCACGCACGCACGCACGCACACTACAAATATATGCATTACTGGTGACGAGTTGGCGCAGCGAAAAAGACCCCCCAAAAACTGAAGATCAGTATGCAGAAGAGAAGAGATGGGGTTTATACTCATTGGCCTAAATGCGGAAACGATGTTTCGTCGCTATCAAACGCTGGGACTGGCTGAACCAAGAGGTGGGTTCGTAACTAAGGTATCAGGGCCGAATCAACTTCAGCTGCATGGGCGTAGGGTGGGGTGTCTGTGTGTGAATGAGTATGTGAGTGTAAATGGGTGTATGTGTGTGTTTAATTCTGTTTCACAACTCTGTGTGTGTGTGTGTGTGTGTGTGTGTGTGTGTGTGTGTGTGTGTCAGTAGTGTGTGTGTGTGTGTGTGTGTGTGTGTGTGTGTGTGTGTGTGTGTGTGTGTGTGTGTGTGTGTGTGTGTGTGTGTGTGTGTGTTTAATCAAGTTATTTCACAACTTCTACTGTGTGTGTGTGTGTGTGTGTGTGTGTGGGTGTGTGTGTGTGTGTGTGTGTGTGTGTTGTGTGTGTGTGTGTGTGTGTGTGTGTGTGTGAGAGAGAGAGAGAGAGAGAGAGAGAGAGAGAGAGAGAGACAGACAGACAGACAGACAGACAGACAGACAGACAGACAGACAGACAGACAGACAGACAGAGACACAGAGACACACAGAGACAGAGACAGAGAGAGACAGAGACAGAGAAAGAGAGAGACAGAGAGACAGAGACAGACAGATAGAGAGAGAGAGAGAGGCTCAGAAGTGTCTAACACCGTGGCTTAATTGGTTGGACAACTTGCCCGCGTACACTCAGCGACCAAAATCAGATCCATCTTGACCTGTGAACTCTGGCTACTACTGTGCGGAAACTAGCTTCCTGATTGGATAGTCGCGTCACGCCATCTTTTATGCGCATGACCCTTCAGGTCTGCAGACGACATTTTAGGCATCCGTTTGAGCAGGGAGAACTGCGCTCATTGTGCCGGGCAGTTTCTGGCATTTATTTGAGCTGATGTGTGGGGAAGGGATCTTGGTTACTTTGGATCTCGTCTACATAAATACATCTGCTAAACAGGTTGCCTGATTCCTTTTGACCAAAGCGAAGCATGAAATGTTTTTCGTTCACTCACTACATTGTTTTTGTCCCATTCCCCGTTTGTTTTTGAATCTTTTTCTTTAATCTGGTATTGATAAATTGAACGGTATAGCCAACGATACCAGCAGTGCCCTAGCCTTATAAGCTTTATATGCTTTTTTAAAAAGGGCAACACTGAAAGGACTAGCACTTCAGAATATGTGTTTGATGTTTGTGTATGTATGTTTTGTTTCATGGTTTTTATTTTTGTTTTGTTTTTTTGTAGGGGTTGTTTTTTGTTTTTTTAATGAATTTGACTTGAGAAAGGGTTTATAAATGAGAATTTTTTTAATGTGCATCTGCTTATAATGGACGTTTGATTGTTTTGAGGTGCGTGACCCTGTAGGTTGACAGGACGTTAAAATCCAATTATCCAAAAATCCAATCTAATACGCTAATTAACTCATTCACTACGTGTTTTTCAATTTTTACTCGTCATACCGCGGATCTATCGTGGCATTAATGTTCGCAATTGTGCTGTCTGTCCTAGGAGTTCTTTTCGCGGACACCCCGCGTACACGAGTGGGCAACTCCTGCACTAAGGTTTTCCGCCTAATTAAAACGAACACGGCTAAAACCAGCCACCTGCTGAGCACGTCATGAGCAGGTAACCTCGTGCAGATTTTCCGCCTAACACACGGCTAATACCATGCAGCCACCTGCTGAGCACATAATGAGCAGGTAACTCGTGCAGGTTTTCTAACCTAGTTAACACGTGCTCGGCTAAAACCAGCCACCTGCTGAGCACGTCATGAGCGCGGGTAACTCATGCAGGTTTTCCGCCTAACACATGGCTAATACCAGCCATCTGCTGAGCAGGTAACTCGTGCAGGTTTTCTACCTAGTTAACACGTACTCGGCTAAAACCAGCCACCTGCCTCAGCACAGCATGAGTAGGCTACTCGTATAGGTAGCTTAATCAACTCTGCTAAAACCAGCTACCTCACATGCACCCACACATGCATACACACACATACAATAATACATGTATGCACACACACATACGCGCGCACGCACTCTCTCTCTCTCTCTCTCTCTCTCTGAACTGATCTGTCACCATCAGATGTTCTGCTGCTTTATTTCCTGGTTGTATGCTCATAATATGTAACTGAATGATGTATGGCATATGTGTTCATCTGGCGCTGTGAACATGCTATGTTTGTGTGGAAATTCTCATGTATAACGTTTCACTCACTCATTCATGCCTGTATGTATATGTATAATGCCTGTAATTTGATATCTACTCATCAGTAGCTTAGCAAGGACTAGATGTTGGACAGGATTTTGACTGAACCTAAACTACAATCCTTGTAAAAATAAAGTTTTCGAGTTCGAGTTCTCTCCCTCTCTCTCCCTCTCTCTCCCTCTCTCTCTCTCTCTCTTCTCTCTCTCTCTCTCTCCTCTCTCTCTCTCTCTCTCTCTCCTCTCTCTCTCTCTCTCACACACACACACACACAGAGAGAGAGAGAGAGAGAGAGAGAGTTATACAGTTAATAATTAAGATACGTCAAGAATTGGATCCTGCTCAGCTTCAGTTGTCAGATAAGAAATGCTTGTAAAACTGTAATGATGTAAAGGAGCCTGAAAGAGAATGAAAGGTATATTGTAATGGATGGATGCATGTTTCTGAATAAATGCCCCCGCAAAGATGTGCTTGCAACAACATCAACAACAAAAACAAAAATGAAGTAAAAAATGAAAAACAGACACCTGCTCAGCACATCATGAACACGAGTTTTCGCCTAATTAACACGTAGTCAGCTAAAACCAACCACCCGCTTAGCACATCATGAGTAGGAAACTCCTGCAGCTTTTCTGCCTAGTAATTAACACACGGCTAAAACAAGCTGTCTGCATGCTCAGCACATCAGTTGTGGTTTGACACTGGGCATACAGCAAATGGAAACATTTCGAGCCGTTTACACATCTCTCAGCTCCCAAGTACCTTCCATGGTGTTGTAGGGTTTTGCACACATGTCCGCGACCAGAAAGGCCCGTATCATCATGTTGATTTTGGATGACACGATTTGCAGTTCAAACTATAAAAAAAAAAAAAAAAATGTTATTCAGGGTTGGGGGTAAACTCGCCCACACATACACAGAATTAGTATGAACTCTTTTGCGTCTCCGAACATGAATACAATTACCTCAGGTGTGGTTATATCTATACAAGGCCATTGAAGTGCGAATAAATCTGTATCATTCACAAAGAAATGTCTCAATGATTAGTTAGCTGGATTGTAACGTCCTCATCTCAACCGCACAGGGTCACACAAGGACGAATCACATATTCGAAATGATTTTTTATATTTATTTATTTTTAAATATATATTCTTTCAGATCACAAGTCACCAAAGCGCACGTCTCCAAACAACTCACCAAGTCACATTTAAAACGTTGGTTCACAGCTCCGGACGCAGCACAAATAATCTGAAGCGCTGTAAATCAAGATCCAGACATTTAAAAACATTAAAAGGAACGCTATTTATTATGACAAAACACAACATGCGAATCTTCGGAGTAAGCCCCTTTCCAAGCTACAAAATAACACTTAAACAACAGAGGGTTAACTGGTGAAAAATGAGATATAGGGTGGGCTTTTGGTTGGGCTGTTTTGTTACGTTGTTTTGTGACACCAGGTTGTGTGTGTGTGCGTGTGTGTGTGTGTGTGTGTGTGTGTGTGTGTGTGTGTGTGTGTGTGTGTGTGTGTGTGTGTGTGTGTGTGTGTGTGTGTGTGTGTGTGTGTCCGTTTTAGAATCGTCAGTTTTTCTACTTGTTTGTCTGTCTGTACATCTGCTTCTTTGTAGTTTTTGAGTATGTGTGCTTTTTTCGTGTGTGTGTTTAAGAAAATCGCCTCCTTCTGTGAAGCTGGAGAACATAATATGACTTTGTGTTCATTTCCAACTCAGAGCAAAAGATTTAAAAAAAAAAAAAAAAAAAGCAATGCGAGACCGCAATCGCATTTTCTGAAACTTTTTATATAGAGAGCCCATTAAAACCCTAAAAGCAAGAAATGAAACCTTTCAGCAGAGACCAAGAAAAAAGAACGGGAAAACACACACCTCGACTTGCATCAGGCGCCATAGAAAGAATTCAAATCATACATTGTAGCTGGCGGCTCCTGTCAATAACTGAGCTGCACTTGCTATCTGAAGTGTTCTAGCCCAGATGCATTTTTTCATTAACTGATCTGTTCTTTCAATAAATCGCGTAATTTGCGGTCACTGAAAAAGACAGTTTACCGTCTATTTAGTTCAGAAGCACGAATATGTCGTCTGTTTTGCTAAGAAGCGCGAAAACTGTATATTGCTCAAAAGCAGTATTACTCAGAAGCATGAATATCATGTGTTTTGCTCAGAAGCATGAATACCATATGTTTTGCTAAGAAGCGCGAAAATTGTATACTGCTCAAAAGCAGTATTACTCAGAAGCATGAATATCATGTGTTTTGCTCAGAAGAATGCATACCATGTGTTTTGCTCAGAAGCATGAATACCATGTGTTTTGCTCAGAAGCATGAATACCATGCGTTTTGTTCAGAAGCATGAATACCAGGTGTTTTCCTCAGAAGCATGAATACCATGTATATTGCCAGAAGCATGCATACCATGTGTTTTACTCAGAAGCATGAATACCATATGTTTGGCTAAGAAGCGCGAAAATCGTGTATATTACTCAAAAGCAGTATTACTCAGAAACATGAATACCATGTGTTTTGTTCAGAAGCATGAATACCATGTGTTTTACTCAGAAGCATGCATGCCACGTGTTTTACTCAGAAGCATGAATACTATGTGTTTTACTCAGAAGCATGAATACCATGTTTTTTGCTCAGAAGCATGAATACCAGCTGTAATAGCACGAGAATCTCTCTCCTTCATCCTGATACTGCGCTGCGCGTGATGGGACGCTAAAATCCAAAACGTTCTCTGTCTATGTATCTGTATGTCTGTCTGTCTCTGTATCTCTCTGTATCTGTCTGTCTGTCTGTCTGTCTCTGTATCTGTCTGTGGCTGTGACTCTGTGTGTGTCTCTGTGTGTCTCTCTCTGTCTCTGCCTGTCTGCCTGTCTGTCTCTGTCTCTCTGTGTCTATCTCGCTGTGTCTCTGTCTGTCTGTCTGTCTGTCTGTCTGTCTGTCTGTCTGTCTGTCTGTCTGTCTGTCTGTCTGTCTGTCTCTCTCTCTCTCTCTCTCTCTCTCTCTCTCTCTCTCTCTCTCTCTCTCTCTCTCTCTCTCTCTCTCTCTCTCTCTCTCTCTCTCTCTCTCTCTCTCCTGATATTGTGAGATACAGAAAACTCTTATCATTCACGATTCACAATAGACCGCACTGGCCCGAAGGCCCCCGTGATATAGCTCCTTTACAAAGGACTTCATGTTAGTACTGTGCCCAGTCCCGCTTTCGATTCGTGACACACCGCGACTGATTTAATTACCTCGTTAAGAATGACATGGTCCATAACCCAACCGTATCACAACTTGTAATTATAAGTTACGGCGAGGCGCTAAACGCCATACACAATCACATATGCCGCATAGCTCAATCCCTCGGGCAAATTTGAGGTGGTTCGGCTACCTTGTCAAACAGTGCAACATTAAGTACATCTCGACCAAACTCCAAAACTATGTACACCGGACGCGAAAAGGACACTCATCGTCACTATACTTGGTGAAGACTGCGATGTAAGTAAGTAAGTATAAGTAAGTAAACATGGTGCTTTAATGTCCACAGAAACCATAAGGCTTATTAGGGACGGCGGGGAGAAGGGGAGGAGGGGAGGGATTACGGAGGTGGGGGGAGAGATAGATTATATACCTATCGCTTCACTGTCACCACCAGAATGGCTCCTGCATTAAGATCGGGCAGCGATGAGAGCCAGTTTGATGTTTCATTCATTGTGAGGGCCAAAGTCAGTCACGAGACAGTGTCCACAGATCACAACTTTTGAAGAGAAAGGAGAGCGGCCGAAGCGGATTCGAACAGAGGTCCCTCTGCTTACCAGCCTAACGCCTTACCGCTAGGCCGCCAAACCGGCTCACAGACTAGCGATGGTAATCGAAGGCCTATTTAAGGTTCATTACTGAATGAACAATCAACCGTCCCTAATAGGTCATCCCGCCTCCGTGGACGTTAAGCAACATGAAAGCTGAACAATCCCAGACGTGGAACCTGTGCGCGTGCACTGCAGGAGCTGACTGTTCCTGCCGGGGCGAAACACACCCTAAAACAAACACCCCGCATTACTACCGTCCGGCCGTCGTGTGTGTCGATCCGGGGACCAGGGCCGCGCTGGTGCCAGACCTTCAGAGCACAGCTGCTGCTGGTCATGCATAGTAGGCAGGATTCTGCTTTAAGTATAACTCGGAGAACACCGACGTCGAAGCGACCCAGTTCAATGTGCTGCGATATAGTGTTTTTTTTAAAACTATTTTCTTTTCCCCGATGATTAGAACTATAGGAAGGGAGGACGGAACTTGTTTGTTGTTGTTGTTGTTGTTGTCTTTACGCCCAGTCAACTATGACGGTTATGCCGTCAGGGCGAAAGCTACAGGAGCTTCTGAAAATCTATCACGTGCTTGGTGAAGTTAGTAAGAGAGAGGCCGTGGAACTGAATGCCCATGCGGAATACGTTGTGATGTTTCACCTGTACTATCTTTTTTAATTTTTTTTATCGTCATCATCATCAGCACTTTGCGTGAAGCTGAGAGAAGATCTCTAAAACGCTATTGATCTTTAAAAGCGCCGGTGTTGTTCGTCGAGCAGCGTGCAGAAAGAACTGATAAAGACGGAAAACTATCGGAGCTCTTTCCTGCATTGTCATCTGCAGACTGAGAGGCAGTTTTCATGTCTGCGTGTGGATGGCGCAGACTTCGGTGTGCGTAAGTACAGGCCCTGAACAGCCCTTGTTGTGTGTTCCTTCTTTTTCCTTCTGTTTGTTTTGTTCTGTTTTTGTTTGTTTTTGGTGTGTGTGTGTGTGTGTGTGTGTGTGTGTGTGTGTGTGTGTGTGTGTGTGTGTGTGTGTGTGTGTGTGTGTGTGTGTGTGTGTGTGTGTGTGTGTGTGTGTGTGTGAGTGTGTGTGTGTGTGTGTGTGTGTGTGTTGTTGTTGTTGTTGTTGTTGTTGTTGTTGTTGTTGTTGTTTTCATTTATCCTGCCTCCTATCCCCCCCCCCCCAGCTCCCACTTCACCCCCCCCCCTTTTTTTTTTTTCTTTTTTTTTTTCTTTCTTTTTTTTCCTTCTTTTGTTTCTCTTCGTTTTTTTCTGTTTTTGTTTGTTGGTTAGGTTTTTTTCGTTTGTTGTTTGTTCCCTGTTGCTGGTAGGAGGTTTTTGTTGTTGTTGTTGTTTGATTGTTGTTGTTGTTGTGTGGGGTGTTTTTTTGTTTTGTTTTGTTTTTGTTGTTTTATTTTGGGGGCTGGGAGGTGGAGGGGGTGGTGGTGATATAACCAGTAGTTGTTGTACACGCAAACTCCAACTTTAAGCAACCCTTTAAAACAATGCACTATGTTCAAGCTTTCATCAACATACATTCTGACAAAACCAGTACTGATCGAAAGCGTATCCACTGGTTTGATTCCATTCACGTAAGTTTTTTGTTTTGTTTTGTTTTTCTCATATTTTTCATACACTACACCTCACGGAGTACACACGAAGAATGTGCGCGTTGTATGCTGTACAAAATATCAGTTTTGCCAGCATTACGCATGATTGAGACAGTACAGTTTCAGTAGTAATTAAATTGTTGCCACTGGATGGCTAAGCATTGAGGCAATTCAGCCTGCAAGTGCTGGACAATTTCAAACATCATCTTGCAGACAGCAGGCTCAAAATACAACTTCTTTATTGCCAAGTGTCAGTGTAATTCCATAATGAATGTTTTGAGATGCCAAGTACACTCATACAGACAGCTAAGAAGTGCATAATTTTTCACTCATTCATGCTTCATATAATATATGTATATATAAATGATGCCTTATACAGTTGTCAATTTTTTTTTATATTCATCTGTAGCTTAGCAAGGACTAGTCAGACAATTACGTTTTGACTGAACCTAAATTACAATCCTTGTAAAATAAAGTTTTCGAGTTCGAGTTCTCTGTCTCCGTCTCTGTTTCTGTTCTCTCTCTCTCTCTCTCTCTCTCTCTCTCTCTCTCTCTCTCTCTCTCTCTCTCTCTCTCTCTCTCTCTCTCTCTCTCGCTCTCTGTGTTCCCCCCCTCCCTCTCTCTCTCCCTCTGCTTCTTTCGATCTTTGTACCTAAGGATTTTACTGGATGGGTGGGACTGTATAATAACAATGATCCAGCCGACAAAGACATCCAAAGTACATAATCTTAACTCCAACGTTCTGACATTATTATTCCAGTTTGGCGGTAGCCTACATACGTGTATATACGTTGCTTACCATACAGTCAATAACCTTGCCGCCATGATATTAGCATTCACTGGCTAAAGCAAACAGGCAAAACGATTGCCACGTTACACGTATGTCTGTGAAAGTTACAAAAGATCTCAGTTGTTCACACTGTTGACTGACACGCCTAAGTTTGTCTTTCCGCCGTTTGCCCGCTTTAAGGTGTTTTGTTGTTGTTGTTGTTGTTGTTGGTGGTGGTGGTGGTGGTGGCGCGCGCGCATGTGTGTGTGTGTGTGTGTGTGTGTGTGTGTGTGTGTGTGTGTGTGTGTGTGTGTGTGTGTGTGTTGTTTTTGGTTTGTTTGTTTGCTTGCTTTATTTGGTTTCCATTCCAGGTAATAAAAAGAGCTCCGTCTCGATTCAAACGATTGTGGTTCTATTTGTACTGGTGTAAACTTTGTTGGCGGCTGTAAATGACACGCCTTGTTTTACTTGAGTTTTTTGTAACAAACTTACTACTGTTCGAGCACCAACGAAAAACTGCTCGTTAGCTGACAGTTTTCAGGAACCTATGACGTAACTAAATACGGCAGTGGTTGAAGGATGTCAGCGTTCGTCTTTCCGCCTTTTGCTTGCTGTAAACTCTGTTCCTGGAACGCCGAATTAAAACAGACGTTAAGTCTGTTTTAATTCGGCGTTCCAGGAACGTCTTCCTGTACCTTGATGGTATTGATGAGTTTGGTTGTTCTGCAACAGGTCCTCTCTTTCAGAGCCCCAGAGCATCCTGCAAGTGTGGCTCCTCGGGGTCAGTGCTGTGTACGTCCTTCCTTGTATATAAGGGGGCAGAACTGCAGAACATGTTCAGTGAGCCGGTTTGGCTTAGCGGTAAGGCGTCAGGCTGGCAAGCAGAGGGACCTCGGTCCGAATCTGCTTCGGCTCTCCTTTCTCTTCAAAAGTTGTGGTCTGTGGACACGGTCTTGTGACTTTGTCCCTCACATTATTTTATGAAACACTAAAATGGCTATCATCGCTGCCCACCTTAATGCAGAAGTCATTCTGATGGTGACAGTGTAGCGATAGGTATATAATCTCCCTCGCCCCCACCTCCATACCCCATCCCCCCTTCTCTCCGTCCCTAATAGGCCCTATGGTTTCTGTGGACGTTAAGCACCATGTTTACTTACTAGAACATGTTCTGGGGATTGTGGGCCTGTCTCATGAGCAGTCCACCATGTGTGGCAGATCAAGGCCATACGGGTGTGCCAACTTCCCTGCGGCGAATTTCTCCTCTGGGTTTGCATGCAGACTCAGTATTAACCTACACACTCATTAGCCTGTCTGTGGAAATTGGCAGGTATGATCATCAGTGGACCGCAAGGCATTTCGAAATCATAGCTGTGGTTTGTAGCCGAACCCCAACCATTGACTTTGCCTTTTATAATAACAATACTAATAATGAGAATGCTTGTGCGCCTAACTTTACATTCGAAGCCGTAAAGCGCGTCCAGAAACGTGACAATGCTGCTAGGTATGCAGCGGAGATAGACAGCAATATACAGCATATACAGCAACCACAGACTGAAAGACTACATTATAATTGTAACCGAGTGCATTGTGTGTGTCCAGGGCCATGACCCTTTAAATTTTTCTTTCTTGTCGTCCTTTCTCTTTTTTGATTGGGTAGGAATTTTATGGCCCCAATTATCTAAAGTGTTAAAACTTGTGCACTGGGCCAGCCGCGTCCGCTTTCCCCCAGTGTCCCTGCAGAAGCAGGTCGCCTTTTAGTGTGCGCGTTACCTGGGCACCAACGCATCTGATTCAGGGGAGAGCCTACACTGTTTCCTGGTTGGTGTAATTAAAAGTTATGTTACAGCAACCGCTGACTTGTGACTCTTCATTCATGCTTCCAACTTGCTTCCCTCACTCCCCACCCCGTTCCCCTACAAAGTCTGGCGCTGCGAGCAGGATTGGAAGTAGAAGAGTCACACACCAACCGGGAGACAGTGTAGAGGAACTGTCTGGAGGCACTGGCGGACAGTGTAGCGGAGCTGTCTGTAGCCGAAGACACTGAGGCAGTCCCAGGGGACCTGACCACCAAGCTTCACCTACACTGATGGCTGATTTACAACTACAGCAACATGATCCAGTCCTTGGCCCGGTACTCGCAGCCTGGCCAGCCAAGCCCTCCGACACCAAGGAACGCTCCACGCGGGTGTTGGTGCAGCAGTACCCTCGACGGTTCCTCCTGAAAAATGGGATCCTCCGTCGTGGGCAGGCTGACCAACGTCGTGGTACCCTTGAGCAGCTGGTTCTGCCTAGCTCACTTCGGCCTGATGTCCCAAGAGAGGTCAGGGACTACATCAGTAGCTGCGAGAGATGCACTGTGGTGCCATGCTTTAGGGAAAAGGAAGGGGGTATGATACTTGGTATCGTCGTTCGGTAATGCCTTGTGTTTGTATGCTAATGGGTTGCCTTAAGGGTCCTTAACTTGTTCAAACTTAGTGGCATCAGTTTAAATTTAGCATGTAACTTAACTGTCTTGCTATTTCTAGTGTATCCCCTGCATGGCAGCAGCCATTATGATTTAGCTTGTTTCCTTTTGCATGGACCTGTAGTGTGTTAATTGTTGATGCCGTTTTTTGTTTTGTTTTTGTTTTGTTTTTATAGTTTTTATTTTATTTTATTTTTTAGTTGCGGTAGATGTAAGTAGGTTGCACAACTGCTTTGGATTATGTGGACTGGATGTGGCATCGATTGAGTACGGATTGTTGGTCTGGTAGTCATGCTCAAGAGACGTTGAGGTGTCAGTTATACTTTGATAAAACCTCGGGAAGGTTCCTTGGTACAAGTATACGACGAATCACGATTTATTGTATCTGTGTTGCATTTTGTATATGTGGATTTGAATGGAAATGGTTATATACCCGCTTTATACAGTCGATTAGGGTTCTCAGTGGGTATGACTACATCTGTTTAGTTGATTGTTACTCCATATCCGCCACAACTTCCATTTTTCATTTTCCTGAGCAGTGTGGTGACCCTAGTGTATATTAATTTCATCATGATCGAAATTTGATGGATTTATACCTAATCTGGTTTACTTAATAGCATTATATATGTTCATTTGAGTAGTAACGGGACAGGGTCCACATCAGGGTCTCTGAGCGTTGTGTTGTCTGTGAGTGAGAGTTATGTTTATTACGAGTATACGTGTTAACCTTTATATAAGGCCCTGTATTTTCGTGTGTGCGTTTCTCTAGCGAGACATTTTATCGTACTGCGGGGCCTTCACATAAGGCTTGGTACTGAAATCATAGTTTGAGATGGCAAACATAACTTGTGTGCCGTTCATGTGGTAAATGACATGCAGTATGTAGTATTCGATTGTTGCAATGTGTGCTGTGTTGATGTGTATTTTTCTCGAACATATTTTGAGGTCTTGTACAGCCACAATTATAGAACGTCCTCCATTTTTATGTCCCAGATGGCAGTAGGTTTTTCAAATGCAATAAGAATAGATGTTTCTTTTAGAGTTTTCATCATTAACGCAAAAGAATCCTCTTTTTCATCCATTTGTCCTGTTTCAAGCAATGCGTTCTGGATCTGTCTGGTTACTTGGCTTAAACGCGGTAATCATTCTGCCCTTTTACTACAATGCGATCATTGCTTGGAGATGTTTCTCTCATCTTCTTCCCTTTTTTTTTTCTTTTTTTTTTAGTTAGCGAGGCCTTTACTACTCTGCTGGCAAAAAGGGGTACAGTTTTTGTGCGTGGATGAATTGTGTAGCGCTTTGATGGTTTGTTAAGTCATTTCTTAGTTGCTCTACACCCTTTACTTTTGTTTATTGCTATGTGATTAACCAGCGACCCTTTAACCTTTTCTTTCCTGATGATGATGATGAGTTGATGCTTAATGTCCTCAGATGTCATTTGACATATTAGGGACAAGTTGTGACCAATGCCGAAGCACGGTTCAATAAAAGCCACATACGTAAGGTGTATGCGTGTTTAGCTGTAACCTGCCACCTGCACTTTTGGCAGAATGACCGGGATTTTTTACGTGCTACTGTGGTAACACGGGGGTGGAACGGATACCGAAATAAGAGTCAGCACAGAAAGTCGACCCTGGAGAAGAAAATTCTCCCGCCGTTCCAGCAGGGATTCGAACCCGCGACCTTTCAATCACGAGTCCGGTGCTCTAACCACTGAGCTATCCCCGCCCCCCTTTTCTTTCCTGTCGTCCTTTGTCTTTTTGGATTGGGTGGGAATTTTATGGCCCCAATTATCTAAAGTGTTAAAACTTGTGAGCTGGGCCCACCGCGTCCTCTTTTCCCCTCAGGTCGCCTTTTAGTGTGCGCGTTACCTGATCACCAGTGCATATGATTCAGGGGGGAGACTACACTGTTTCCTGGTTGGTACAATTAAAAGTTATGTTTTAGCAACCGCTGGCTTGTGACTCTTCATTCATGCTTCCAGCCTGCTTCCCTCACTCCCCATCTGGCTCCCCTACATAATATATGCCAACATTCTCACCAGAATTCAAGTTACAACAAAAGGGCCCCTATACCATTAGTGAAAAAGCGAAGGCGACTCACATGGTTTCCCATGTGAATAATGCAAATAATCATTCTGTTTGTGACACTGTTGTGTTAATACTCTGTCTGTCTGTCTGTCTGTCTGTCTGTCTGTCTGTCTGTCTGTCTGTCTGTCTGTCTGTCTGTCTGTCTGTCTCTCTCTCTCTCTCTCTCTCTCTCTCTCTCTCTCTCTCTCTCTCTCTCTCTCTCTCTCTCACACACACACACACACACACACACACACACACACACACACACACACACACACACACACACACACACACACACACACATCGATTATGCGTCAGTAGTGTGGGATGGCTGTGGCGAGGTATACTTAAAACAAACTCCCTTCATCGAAGGGCAGGCAAATTAATCCTTCCTCATCTTTCCCTATCTACAGAGCAAAAGATGAGTGCACTTGGAATTTTAAACCTACCGCGTCAACTCGCTTACAATAAAGAAATATTTATGCATAAAGTTCTTAATAATAATTCCCCAAATTACCTGGCACAACTCTTTATTAGTCACCAGTCCCACTACATCAACTCCAGGAATAACCTCTACGTGCCAAGGCAAGGCTTGACTTATTTAATACTAGCATATTCTTCGCTGGAGCGTCCCTCTGGAACTCCCTGCCTCAAAATATAAACTCCCTGCCTCAAAATATAAACTCGTGTATTTCTCTTCCTTGTTTCAAGCGTAATCTTCACAGATATATGTCTGAGAATAACCTTTCGTCAAATTTGGACGGATTTTTTAATCATACGTTCGCTAAAAAAAAATGGAGTGTTGTATACATGTATGCCCATGAAAGAAATTTAATTCTGATGTTTCTGCACATTTGTAGGAACTATGAAACTGCATAATACAACTGCTTAATCGTGCTTATAATATTTGTTTGTGGTATTGCCGTGTTTATTTGTGTTTGTAGTATAGCAAGGACTGGCTGTTAGATAGGTCCAAATGGACCTAATGCTACTATGCTTGAGTATTAAAGTTTTCGAGTTCGGTTCGAGTTCGGGTTCGAGTTCTCTCTCTCTCTCTCTCTCTCTCTCTCTCTCTCTCTCTCTCTCTCTCTCTCTCTCTCTCTCTCTCTCTCTCTCTCTCTCTCTCTCTCTCTCTCTCTCTCTCTCTCTCAAGTACGCTAGGATTTCGATACCCACCATTACAGTTCTACAGAGACCGCTTGGTTTTAAACAGAGTGGTTTTAAACGAGTGGTTTGAAATCAATGCAGTTCCACCCTAGATTGTAGTACAAGCAAACGTGTTTTAAGTAAAGTACTGTCGGTGCATTAACTAATCGATTTTGCGCTCGGGAAGGGAAGACATGCAGTAAGAGTTTTTATGGTGTGATTAACTGTGCTGCGCCTGGTGATCAGGACTGATTGAAGAAACGGACAGACATGCTCAGGGCGCCGTAATGGGTCATATAGTTAGAACACAAAACTCTGTCTGTCTGTCTGTCTGTCTGTCTGTCTGTCTGTCTCTGTCTCTGTCTCTGTCTCTCTCTCTCTCTCTCTCTCTCTCTCTCTCTCTCTCTCTCTCTCTCTCTCTCTCTGCCGCCCGCCCCCTCTCTGTTTCTCTCTGTCTGCCTATCTGTCTGTTTTTCTCTCTGTCTGCCTGTCTATCTTTCGGTTGTCTCTGGCTGTCTGGCTGCTTGTCTGTCTGTCTCTCTCTCTCTCTGTTGCCTCTCTCTCTCTCCCTAGTCCCCCCCCCCCTCCAGTCTCTGTCTCTGTCTCTCTCTGTTTCTCTGTCTCTGTCTCTCTGTTTCTCTGTCCCTCTCTGTCTGCCTGCCTCTGTGTGTGTGTGTGTGTGTGTGTGTGTGTGTGTGTGTGTGTGTGTGTGTGTGTGTGATGTGTGTGTTGTGTGTGTGTGTGTGTGTGCGCGCGCGCGCGCGCGCGCGCACAATCATTATGCAAATCCTTGTGCAACTTAAAAAATAAAATGTTCTGTTTTGTCATTTTATTTCAGGGACAAGACGCAAGAGGACTCCTTTGGACGACACCTGTTAAAGTCTATGAAATCAGATAACTAGCTGCAGCGCTTTAACGTGTCGTATCTCGAAAAAAAAAAAAAAACGAAAGAAAGAAGAAGAAGAAAAACCACAAGAGCACAAACCCTTTCTAGTTCTATAAAAAGCCTGAAAGTTTGTGCAGGCATTTTGTCGGAGCTCTGCCGCAGGTATGAAGCACAGAAACTACAGACTTCTGCGGCTGTAGTTTCCAGTAAAGCAGGGCTGGAAGAAGGTAGAGTGGAACCTTTGCACGGAGAAGTACGGTGCTGAGGTGAAGAACCTCAACGTGATCAAGATAAGACCTTGTTTGCTTTAGCCTACTTTCCGAAAGTAACCAGATCTACTGTGTCAACTAAGAAACCAAGGCTTCAGTCTGGTATAAACAAATTGGGTCACGCACGTGTGGCACGTGCAAGAAAAAGGACTGGTGGTAGACTGGTAGCATTTATTGGCGTGGGCATACTGAGTGAGTCTGGTGATATACTGACAGGACTGGCACAGCTTTTGTTGCGGCCTTACTGTGACCAACAGTTAGTTGGTGCTTTGAGCCCGGTCAACCACATAGGGTGATATCAGGGCTAATATTAACCAAGAGGTAGATTGGTACGGTGATGCTGACTAACTGTTCAGAGTCATGTTTTTGTACTGACCGATTGATTGACTGATGTGCGGTAATATTGATAGACGATCTATACCGAGACTGTTTCAGACAAAACAAACATTACAACGGCTTCAAACGAAAATCAAACGACATTTTTGAGAGACATTGTGTGTCGTGCAATTGATAGACTTTCCAAGCACTAAAATAACATCTCGAATTGTCTTGACCGACTGCTTCAGTGTGGTCATGCTGAATGGGCCGGTAGACTGACGCGATTACGTGGACTGGCTGGTGGAGTGGTGTGGTCATAATTGACCGACTGGCAGATTGGCCGTGGTCATATTGACCGACTGGCAGAATGGCATTGTCGTATTGGCCGAGCAGTTGATTGGCGTGGTTACAGCGACCAACTGGAGATAGGCGTCATCAGCGACTCATCAGCGACTGACTGTGAGTTTGCCCAGGTCCTATCGACTGTCTGGGAGTTTGTCTTGGTCCTATCGGCTGAAAGTCCTGGTCCTATCGACTGACTTGAATTTGCCTTGGTCCTGTCAACTGACTAGGAGTTTGTCCTGGTCCTATCGGCTGACTGTCCTGGTCATATCGACTGACTGGGAGACTGGCGTGATCAAATTGCCTGACCGATAGACTGGCAAAATCATATCGAGTGGCTGGTATATTGGTGTGACCATATCGACTGGTTGGGAGATTGGCGTGGTCCCATCGACCGGCTGGGAGATTGGCGTGGTCCTATAGACTGATTGGTAGATTGGTACGATCCTATCGACTGACTGCAAAACGGGCGTTGTCACCTGGTTGGCTGTATGAAGAGAGCCAGCTCGCTTTCACCATGCACGCCGTGCTGCTTGCCACCCTTGTGGCCCTGTCTCACCGGGACCCCTGGGGTTGTCGTCTGCTGACCTCAGGTCTCAGTCCTGCTGCCAGGAGCTGGACATGCTGGCCAAAGGTACGTGTCACTGGTTATTTCCTTTTTCTTATTTGAAAAGCCATCTCAGATACCTACCTTTTGTCACGAGATTGCTCGCAACTCAGCAACGGTTTAAAACATTTCTCACACTTGTCCTTTTTTTTGTGTGTGATCAAGAGTTGTTCTTTTACCTCAAATGAGTAGCAAGCGTGCATAAAGAGAAGGAGGCCAACCTTGAAACCGGTACATTCGATGCAAGGTGAACATATTGTTAATTTAATTGCAGTGGCCGAGAAGCCGAGATTTTCCATAGGAAATACTCACGGGCATTTGAACTTGAAGCGACGATTAGTTATCTTCTTCTTCTGCCCTCATATAACAGTCACGGTTTCCTGTCTTCTTCTTCTCTTTCTTTCTTTCTTTAAAGACCTCGATGAATCGGTTGACTATTCTATCATTTGTTGTTTCAACTTAGACTATGCACACACACACACACACACACACACACACACACACACACACACACACACACACACACACACACACACACAGACACACACACACACACACACACACACACACACACACACACACACACACACACACACATTTTTCACTGGAGTGCCTGGGAAAATATGTTCTCTAAAAGGTGAGTCATTGTGTTGCAGCATTTCCAGAGGAAGACAACGAGTGTATGGTGGAGGACTGCACGGCTTGGCTCATAGACATTCGTGCTGCCATCGCACACAATCACACGTCATGTCCTGTCCCGGAAGACCAACTGTGTGAGAAATTCGCCGCTGAAAAATCCAGCCACTTGAAGACTGTGCCAGACGCGGACTGGTCTGCAGATAGCCACGTGACTGTCAAAAATATTATGCGTGTGGTCGACACTCAGAACTGGCAAAACTGCGTCATTGTGTATGACCTGACAGTTTGTAAGTTAATATTTTTATTTCACTTATTTATTTCTCTGTCTCGTGATTTGCTAATAGTCTTCTCTTTTTTTTCTTCTTTTTTTTCTTTCTTTTTGTCCCTTCTCTTTTTGGTTTGTTTGTTTGTTTTTTGGTATCCTGTTCTAGATATAGAAACCTCTAAAAAGAAGTTGTACTTTCTGTGTGTGTGTGTGTGTGTGACTAGAAGCATAGTTACAGTGTTTGAAAGAAACATAGTGTGTGTGACTAGAAGCATAGTTAGAGTGTTTGAAAGAAACATACATTTTGCATTTTGGTTTCTATTGCTTGATCGGAATGATAAACATACCGAGTAATGTATCTTTGAAAGTTTTGACTGCTTTAGTGCAAAAACAAAAACAAAAAACAAACAATAAAATGACAACAACAACGACAAAAAAACACGAACTTTACTTCAAGGAGGCTAGATCTATATGAATTTGTTTGAAAATGTGTGTGTGTGTGTGTGTGTGTGTGTGTGTGTGTGTGTGTGTGTGTGTGTGTGTGTGTGTGTGTGTGTGTGTGTGTGTGTGTGTGTGTGCGAGCGAGTGGACGGGTGTTTTCCACAGCATAAAACAAAACAAAAAACTACTCCTGTCTCGATCAGCACTAGTTTCTTTAATTGCTATTTAAGGTTTCATGCATTTCTCTTTCTTTTTCTTATTTGAAGGGTCCACGTTACACCTTCTTACATCGTCTCTATCCGTCCGCCATATTGACTTCGTCATCTATAATGTCACGGCGGTTAACGGGAATTCAGAGCTAAGCGGTATGCTGGACGATGTGTTTGGCGACCTTGACATGCGGAATGTCATAGTGATGTCAGCACAGCTGAAGTTTATCCGCAAGCTGTTCAGAGAGGTAAACAAAAGGTGACATGAGACAAACCAGTGTCCAGTACATTTAATAGTAATAATAATCGATTTTGTGAAGCGTTGTATGTTACAAGATTGTGAGAAGTCTGAGATGTTTAAATTTTGCTTTCTATGTTTCACGAGGCTATCGGGTTCATTCAAAAACCTCCATCCCCACCCACCTCTCTCTCTCTCTCTCTCTCTCTCTCTCTCTCTCTCTCTCTCTCTCTCTCTCTCTCTCTCTCTCTCATCTCTCCTCTCTCTCTCTCTCTCTGTCTAATGTATAATTAGATCTAGAATAGTCCGTTGTTTGGACGAGGGCTGAATGTAAAAAGCATACATGCTTATCTATTACCTCTCGTAAATAAAGAACTCTCTCTCTCTCTCTCTCCTCTCTCTCTCTCTCTCTCTCTCTCTCTCTCTCTCTCTCTCTCTCTCTCTCTCTCTCTCTCTCTCCTCTCCTCTTTACCAAAGCCAAGAATAGATTTATTCAAAACAAGCATGGCCTTTTCTGGTGCCCTGTTTTGGAATAGTCTTCCACTGCACCTCAGATCATGTCACTCACTCAGCTCCTTCAAGAGAAACCTCCGTGAGCACCTTAACACAACCGCATAAAACAGCTTATTCCCCCCCCCCCCCTCCAACCCCCTCATTTGACTCTGTAGACCAGTGCTTGCTATTACAAATGCGGTATCCATCGTTTATCACATCACTGAAAAGTGTTTTACTGTTGCTACCGCGCTGTGTGTGTGTGTGTGTGTGTGTGTGTGTGTGTGTGTGTGTGTGTGTGTGTGTTGTGTGTGTGTGTGTGTGTGTGTGTGTGTGTGTGTATCTGTGTGTGAGTGAATGCAGCATTGCCTACAGTGATTTATGATCTGATCTCCATTCCCCCCCCCCCCCCCACCGTATCACTGAGCCATGTTCTGTTTTCGTGATTTATAAATAATTGCGAGATACGTCAACGCCATTTTTGCTATGTATACATCTGATTTTATTCATTGTCATTTCAAAGTATTTTCAATGATTTTTGCTGTTCCTGTATGTTTATTACTATTAATAGTGGTAGTATTTTATTTTATTTGTTTATATATTGTTTATCCTGTTTAAATATTAATCGAGTTTGTAAAACATTTTATTTTTATATAATTGTTTCACCAGTTTTTACTTATTCGACAGTTTAGCAAGGACTAGTTGTTAGATAGGTGAACCTAAAGTATAATCCTTGGAAAATAAGTTTTCGAGTTCGAGTTCGAGTCCTCTCGCTCTCTCAAAGTATTTTCACTGATTTTGCTGTTCTGTATGTTTATTACTATTAATAAGGGTAGTGTTATATTTTATTTGTTTGTATATTGTTTATCATGTTTAAATATTAATCGATTTTTTTATATTTGTTTTTTCCATATAATTGTTTCTCCATGTTTCACTTATTCAGTAGTTTAGCAAGGACTAGTTGTTAGACAGGTCTAAATGAACCTAAACTACAATCCTTGGAAAATAAAGTTTTCGAGTTCGAGTTCTCTCTCTCTCTCTCTCTCTCTCTCTCTCTCTCCTCTCTCTCTCTCTCTCTCTCTCTCTCTCTCTCTCTCTCCTCTCTCTCTCTCTCTCTCTCTCTCTCTCTCTCTCTTCATTTGAGTCTTCTTCTCTCTCGCTCGTAGTTTTTGTTGTTGTCTTCAATTTATTTCAATGTATGAATTTCCCACCACCACTACCACCCCCTCCAAAATTTTACGAATCTGTTTTCTCTGCCTAACATGAACAGTTAATATTCGATTGTTTTTGCGCCAGACTGTGTACTGCTGCATGTACAGTTCAAGTTCGAGTTCAGTGTTGCTTTACGTCGACAGAGACCATTAGGACTGTTTGGTACGGGGAAGAGCCCAGGACGGCCTCCTTGACTTTCACACAGCTCCTCAGCTCTGACATAATTATACAGTCTTGGTTGCATTTTTGGTTTAACCCAGGTCAAGAATAGACATACGCCTGGCCGGACGTCGGGTCTGCGTATGTTCACGCGATGGATAGTGACGACCTCTAGCGGCCTGGAAGAGCAGGTGACTAAGGTGGCGACCTATTTTGACAACGTGGTGGCTGTTTTGGAGAATCTGGACGTCATCTTCTTTAACACATCCGGCTTAATTAACAATGTAAGAGTGTTGTTGTTGTTTTTGTGTTTGTTTGTTTTTCTTCTTTTTCTTCTTGTTTGTTTGTTGTTGTTGTTGTTTTTTGCGTGCATCCCAACAATTCTTTGTTGTTCCCCTGTGAATAGTATAGAAGACGATAATTTTCGTATCCGTAGTCTTAGTGCATTCCAATCGTGTTAAAATTAGCAGCAGTAGAAGGAACGGTTCAGTTAAACTGCTTAACCTTTTTTGGCTGGAGTATTTTGTTCATAGTGTGTGTGAGTGTGTGTGTGTGTGTGTTGTGTGTGTGTGTGTGTGTGTGTGTGTGTGTGTGTGTGTGTGTGTGTGTGTGTGTGTGTGTGTGTGTTTCTAACGGGCAAATCAGTCCTGAAATTACTTCTGTTTCTGCTTGTCCCATACCCTGCACGATTGACTAAATGCTAAAAACCAAAAACTATTTTTGTTTCTTTCATCATGCAGAAACTGCAGTGTGTGAGAACAGAAGTGTCCACCCTCATGTACGTCAGCAACGGCAGTCGACAATTCCAGTCAGCCACAGTGCTACTTCCTGATGGTGACCTCATCGTCAATGACACCTTCCCAAATATACGTCACGGGTTCAACACGCGCACATTGACTGTCGGCACAAAGGACGTAAGATTGCAACAGAAAAAAAGAAGGAAAAACAAAACGAAAAAACAACAACAACAAACAAACAAACAAAGCCTTTCCTGTGTTCATTGTTGTTCGTGCTGGTGGTGATGAGCGCGGTGATACTGGTGGTAACCATGATAAGTCTTGATCTTATTTGTTCTTGTTATTGCTGATGTTAAGACGACGGACTTTCTGCCTTTGTCCGAATGTTCGGTTCTTCTCCCTCGATCTTCTTATTATTATTAAACAACAACAAGTGTTAGCATGCAGTATACTAAATTATAATTTATTCAACATTCGACAAGCTTAGAGCGTGCAAAAAACAACAACCCCAAAACACACAACAACACACACAAAAAAACACAAACGTAAGACACTGCTGTGATTCTGGCATCTCCTGGCTGTGTTTTTCGCTTGTTTGTCGAGCAGTGGGAACCGTTTGTCATCAAAAGCTTGGACAGCTCTGGAATGACGAAATACAGCGGGCTCTGTATGGATCTTCTCAACGAGCTAGCCAACGTCTTGAATTTCACGTATGTACATATGAATGTTCATGGCTATGCATCTGTCGTTAATGTGTGTGTGTGTGTGTGTGGTGTGTGTGTGTGTGTGTGTGTGTGTGTGTGTGTGTGTGTGTGTGTGTGTGTGTGTGTGTGTTCTGTATACTGTCTTAATGCATTATATCCAATCAGACGCTGTTCCATGCATTCGGAATCAAAAAGTACGAGCTTCTGTCTTTCAGCATTGTTCTGGTGTGACCCTGTGTGGTTGGCAGGACGTCAAAATGCAGTAACTAACTCGCTTTCAACAAACGTGTTATTTAAAATCCCATAGTTTGAACTAAGCAATGAAATAAACTGTGTCGTCCTTCACGTAGTCAAACTTCTTGCACTAAATGCAATTGTTCTCTTGTTTGTAAGCAAGTATAGTGATACAAACGGATTTCTTAAAATTAATGACAAGTTTTATCCTCTACGCTTATCTTAGTTTATGTTATCTCATCAAGTCATCCATTCTTCTTACAGCTCATCTTTCGTCTGACAGTTGTTCATTCGTTGATATTTGCAATTCTTCTTGCATTCGTCCGTGATCTAGCATTGTACTCATTCGTCGATCTCTTCAGTTTTCCCATCCGTTCGTCTTCAGTTCATCTATTCATCAGACACAATACAATACAGTAAATACAACTTTACGGCAAGCGTCAATACAGTTGCACTAGGAATGTTTTGTGTGCCAGGGACACCCATACACATTCACGCCAATCATAAAACACCTTTAAATCACAACAAGAGAAAACATCGGAAGCACGTTATACTCATCCATTAAACTGTATGCTTCGTTCACCCATCCATGTCCTTGCACCCATTTTCTCCCTGATATAACAGTCGTGGTTGACCGGACGTTCAAAAGCAGTTCCTCCTTTTCTTCTTCTTGTTTTTTGAGTACTTCGTTGTTGCTTGCGGGAAATTCGGGCCGTCTTGACCGAGTAAGGCACAGCAGCCGCAAGAGCAGCGCTATCCATTCCTATCAGTGTGTGCAATATTTTTGTGTGTCCATGCAAAAAACAAAACAAACAAAAAAACAAAACAAAGAAAACTAAAACAAAAGCAAAAAACAAAAGAGGATGGCGGCCAGTGTTGGAAATTTTAACTTGCGTAGAGATGTTGATGCATGCGATTGCACACGGTGGGAGCTGCACGGACACCGTAAGAGAGTCTTCACTGAAAGCTGACTGGGAGAAAAAAAACCTTGCCGCACCGGGACTCGAACCCGCGTCAGTATTGCGCCTTGGCTTTTTCAGCCGGACGCTCTACCAACTGAGCTATTGCTGAGTGTGCCTGAATTGGAGGGTCATATATATGCCACGTGGGGAGGGGGGGGGGGGGGGGGGGGCGGGGGGGGGGAGGCATCCTTTTTTGAGGATGTACCACTGGTGGAGTTTATGTATGTACCCCTTTGCATTTACTCGCATGCCAGGTGAGAGTCACCGTAGCAAGTCAGGCCTTTGTTGTTGTGTTTGTGTGACGTTTTTCATGCCCTAATTAACTCCTTTGTGAGTTGACTGAGCTATTACCGACATTGTTTCTGAAAACCTCGAGCTGTTACCGATCCTGTTTATTTATTCTTGAGCTGTTACCGACCCTGTGTATTTATTCTTGAGCTGTTACCGACCCTGTGTATTTATTCTTGAGCTGTTACCGACCCTGTGTATTTATTCTTGAGCTGTTACCGACCCTGTGTATTTATTCTTGAGCTGTTACCGACCCTGTGTATTTATTCTTGAGCTGTTACCGACCCTGTGTATTTATTCTTGAGCTGTTACCGACCCTGTGTGTTTATTCTTAAGCTGTTACCGACCCTGTGTATTTATTCTTGAGCTATTACCGACCCTGTGTATTTATTCTTGAGCTATTACCGACCCTGTGTATTTATTCTTGAGCTGTTACCGACCCTGTTTATTTAACCTTGAGCTATTACCGACCCTGTTTATTTATCCTTGAGCTATTCCCGACCCTGTTTATTTATCCTTGAGATAGTCCCGACCCTGTTTGTTTATCCTTGAGATATTACCGACCATGCTTATTTATCCTTGAGCTATTATCGACTCTGTTTGTTTATCCTTGAGCTTTATCGACCCTGTTTATTTATCCTTGAGCTATTACAGACCCTGTTTTATTTATCCTTGAGCTATCCCCGACCCCTGTTTATTTATCCTTGAGATAGTCCCCGACCCTGTTTATTTATCCTTGATATATATCGACCATGCTTACTTCTTCTTGAGCTATTACCGACCCTGTTTATTTATCCTTGAGCTATTCCCGACCCTGTTTTATTTATCCTTGAGCTATTACCGACCCTGTTTATTTATCCTGAGATATTCCCGACCCTGTTTATTTATCCTTTCTTCCATCCTTTTGTCTGGCGTACGTATACGCTGTCATCCGCTGACATGTGCACCTGCATCACAACACGCGTCGTCGCCATCTGAGCCTCCCCCCACCCTCACCCCCCGGTCCTCCCACCCGTGCCAGCCTCTTCCTGTCCAGAGATACTTAGTGTAATGTCTCTGGTCCACCCATTAGGCTAACCCAGCCACCCGTCTTAATGCTGATGGAATCAACGTGTGCGTGGGCATGTTGGCAGCTACGTGCTGGTGGAGCACCGTGGCAGGAAGGATGGGGAGATCGAAACGCTTCCGGAGACTGGGAAGGCCTCTTGGGGTCTGCTCCACAGACAGGTCAGTGCACTTACGCTAAGTGTGTGTGTGTGTGTGTGTGTGTGTGTGTGTGTGTGTGTGTGTGTTGTGTGTGTGTGTGTGTGTGTGTGTGTGTGTGTGTGTGTGTGTGGATAGAGAGCTAGTGAGTGAGAGAGAGAGAGAGAGAGATGGTGTGTGTGTTGTGTGTGTGTGTGTGTGTGTGTGTGTGTGTGGGTGTGTGTGTGTGTGTGTGTGTGTGTGAGTGGTGTGGACAGAGAGCTAGATAGATAGATAGATAGATAGATAGAGAGAGAGAGAGAGAGAGAGAGAGAGAGAGAGAGAGAGAGAGAGAGAGAGAGAGAGAGTGTGTGTGTGTGTGTGTGTGTGTGTGTGTGCGTGCGTGTGCGTGTGTGTGTGTGTGTGTGTGTGTGTGTGTGTGTGTGTGTGTGTGTGTGTGTGTGTGTGATAAAGAGCTAGAGAGAGAGAGAGTGT
>OY757543.1:21428965-21470688 GCA_963584105.1 Alviniconcha strummeri | reverse complement strand
GTGTTGAGGATCTAGAGCTTTCATAGGTTCGTGCTTTTCTCTTTTCAGGTCTGGAGTAGGTAAGAATACATAGCTTGTAATGTTTTGTCTACTGCCAGAGATACTGGCTTTCTAATAATTATTTGTCCTCACACATCATTCATCTTCATTTTCCCCCAGTCCTCTTCCGCCATACAGTGATGCGTCACATGAACTGAGTGGATTGGAAATTCACTGATTCCCATGCACCCACCGGATGAACCCGAGCGGCATTCAAATGAACGTTAAGACTGACAGCGAATCCAACTTCTTAATTAGCAGTGAATCAGAAGCATTCTCTCGTGATTCATAAATTTTGTTTTACCCTGTTAAATTGCGATCCCGTCAGTTCGCTGGGCAATACAGGTCTGTCTGTCTCACACAGGCCGTTCCGTGGGGAGGTACTGCTGTGCCTCGCCATAACTCTCTTGCTCATCACGTGCTTGGTGCACGTGATGATTTGGCTTAACCCGGCCGGCGAAGGTGCCGATGAGACGCGAGAGGACATGGGCACGGACCGAAAAGAGAAGTCGAAGAAGAAGAAGAAGGAAGCAAAATTCCCAGGTCCATCCCAGATGATGGGTTCTGGTACCTGTACGGCGCTCTTCTGTCGCAAGGTATGTTAGATACAGGTATTTAGTGTTGTCGTTGTCGCCCTCCCCGCCCCCCCCCCCCCCCCCCCCACCCAGTGACCGTTACTACCCCATACCATTGCCTCCACCCCCTCACCACTCCCCCCCCCACCCCCCCCGTGACCGTTACCGTCAATTACCTCTGCTCACCCCACCCCCCCACCCCCAGTGACCGTTGTCACTCAAGACTGCACCACCTATACCCTCCCCCCCCCCCCCCCCAAGTGACCGTTATCACCCATGACTGCTCTACCTGTACCCCCCCCCCCCCCCCAAGTGACCGTTATCATCCATGACTGCTCCACCTATACCCCCCCCCCCCACCCCCCCAGTGACCGTTATCACCCATGACTGCTCCACCTATACCCCCCTCCCCCCTCCCCCCCCCTCATCCCCAGTGACCGTTACCATCCAATCCTCTGCCCCCCACCACCCCCCCTCCGCACTCCTCTACCAACCCCTCCCCACCTCCTCCCCAGCTGATCATTACCACCCACGCCTGTGCAGGAGGGCTGCGGCTGCCCAGGTCCGGCTCGGGCCGCATGCTGGTGGCGGCCTGGTGGCTCTTCTCCATCGTGATGGGGGCCACCTACAGCGGCAACCTCATCGCCTTCCTGACCGTGAAGCTGGAGACGAAGCCCATCGACAGTCTGGACGAGATGCTGGACCAGGACACCTACATCTGGGGCACTTTGAACAAGACCGCCACCTACAGGATGCTCATGGTACGTGTGGGAAACAGAACGGGGACAGGGAAGGGGGGGGGGGGGTACAGGGAGGGGGTGTAAGACATCGGGGAGGTGGAAACAGGGAGGAGTGGAAGACATTGGGGGAGTGGGGTACAGGGAGGGGGTGGAAGACATCGGGGAGGTGGGAAACAGGGAGGGAGTGGAAGACATTGGGGAAGTGGGGTACAGGGAGGGGGTGGAAGACATCGGGGAGGTGGGAAACAGGGAGGGAGTGGAAGACATTGGGGAAGTGGGGTTACAGGGAGGGGGTGGAAGACATCGGGGAGGTGGGGAAACAGGGAGGGAGTGGAAGACATTGGGGAGGTGGGGTACAGGGAGGGGATGGAAGACATTGGGGAAGTGGGGTACAGGGAGGGGGTGGAAGACATCGGGGAGGTGGGAAACAGGGAGGGAGTGGAAGACATTGGGGAGGTAGGGTACAGGGAGAGGGATGGAAGACATTGGGGAAGTGGGGTACAGGGAGGGGGGTGGAAGACATAAGGGAGGTGGGAAACAGGGAGGGGGTGGAAGACATAAGGGAGGTGGGAAACAGGGAGGGGGTGGAAGACATAAGGGAAGTCGGAACAGACAGGGGGTGGAAGAGGTGGGGTACAGGGAGGGGGTGGAAGACATAGGGGAGGTGGGAAACAGGGAGGGGGTGGAAGAGGTGGGAAACAGGGAGGGGGGTGGAAGACACAGGGTAAGTGGGAAACAGGGAGGGGGGTGGAAGAGGTGGGAAACAGGGAGGGGGTGGAAGACATAGGGGAGGTGGGGAAACAGGGAGGGGGTGGAAGACATTTGGGATGTGGGAAACAGGGAGGGGGGTGGAAGACATAGGGGAGGTGGGAAACAGGGAGGGGGTGGAAGAGGTGGGGTACAGGGAGGGGGTGGAAGACATAGGGGAGGTGGGGAAACAGGGAGTGGGTAGAAGACATTGGAGAGGGGGGGAAACAGGGAGGGGGGTAGAAGACATAGGGGAGATGGGAAACAGGGAGGGGGTAGAAGACATAGGGGAGGTGGGAAACAGGGAGGGGGTGGAAGAGGTGCGGGTACAGGGAGGGGTGGAAGACATTGGGAAACAGGGAGGGGATGGAAGACATTGGGGAGGTGGGAAACAGACAGGGGGTGGAAGAGGTGGGGTACAGGGAGGGGGTGGAAGAGGTGGGGGTACAGGGAGGGGGTGGAAGAGATGGCGTACAGGGAGGGGGTGGAAGAGGTGGGGTACAGGGAGGGGGTGGGAAGACATTGGGGATGTAGGAAACAGGGAAGGGGGTGGAAGAGGTGGGAAACAGGGAGGGGGTGGAAGAGGTGGGAAACAGGGAGGGGGTGGAAGAGGTGGGGTACAGGGAGGGGGTGGAAGACATTGGGGACGTAGGGAAAACGGTACAGGGAGGGGGTGGAAGACATTGGGGACGTAGGAAACAGGGAGGGGGGTGGAAGAGGTGGGAAACAGGGAGGGGGTGGAAGAGGTGGGTACAGGGAGGGATAGAAGACACTAGGGATGTGGGAAACAGGGAG
Organism: Alviniconcha strummeri; assembly: GCA_963584105.1. Taxonomy (NCBI): domain Eukaryota; kingdom Metazoa; phylum Mollusca; class Gastropoda; family Provannidae; genus Alviniconcha; species Alviniconcha strummeri. The sequence goes on along the minus strand of OY757543.1, from coordinate 21,467,792 downwards.
GTGGGTAGAAGAAAAAATTGCGGAGTCTGGAAACAGGGAGGAGGTGGAAGACATTGGGGATGCGGGAAACAGGGGAGGAAATGGAAGAGGGGGAACAGGTAAGGGACGGAAGATGGGAGGGGTGGCAGGAGGGGATGGAAGAGGGGGGAACAGGGAGGGGACGGAAGACACTGGGTATGTGGGAAACAGGGAAGGGGTGGAAGGGGGGCCCGAGCTAGCCATTGATTTTTTCACTGCTTTGGTGCTCAGGAATCGAGGAATCCTGTACTGAAGAACATTGGCATCAAGCTCCACGAGTTTGCCGCCTCTGATCCTGACGTCGTCAGCATGGACTTCGGCGTTCACATGAAGAAGATTATGGGCGGAGGGTACGTCCACCTCGCCGACTCCGTGACGACGGAGGCGTTGACGCGTGAGCACTGTGACTTGGCTCAGTTTACTGACTACGACAGCGGTCGGCATTCCTACACTGTCAACCTGCCGAGGGGGTCGGCGTTCACACGCCTCTTCGATGAGTAGTGAGTGGAACAGTTGTGTGTGTGTGTGTGTGTGTGTGTGTGTGTGTGTGTGTGTGTGTGTGTGTGTGTGTGTGTGTGTGTGTGTGTGTGGGTGTGTGTGTGTCTCTGTGTGTGTGTGTGTGTGTGTGTGTGTGTGTGTGTGTGTGTGTGTGGTGTGTGTGTGTGCTTGCATGTGTGTGGGTGCGTGCGTTCGTGTGTGTGTGTGTGTGTGTGTGTGTGTGTGTGTGTGTGTGTGTGTGTGTGTGTGTGTGTGTGTGTGTGTGTGTGTGTGTGTGTGTGTGTGTGTGTGTGTGTGAGAGAGAGAGAGAGAGAGGGGGGGGGGGAGAGAACTCGAACTCGAAAACTTTATTTTACAAGGATTGTAGTTTAGTTTCTGTCAAAAATCCTGTCTAACAACTAGTCCTTGCTAAACTACTGATGAGTAGATATTAAATTACAGGCATTATTTATACACATATAGGCATGAATGAGTGAGAGAAACGTTATACATGAGAATTTTCCACACAAAACATAGCGTGTTCACAGCGCCAGATGAACACATGCCATACGTCATTCGGTTACATATTATGAGCATACAACCAGCAAATAAAGCAGCAGAACATCTGATCAGTTCATAATTATGATTAGTATCGAAAAAGAAAACAGAAGCAGTCAATGCTTATCTTATAAAGAACAGTAAGGGAGAGAAAGGGAGGGAGGGGGGGTTATATAATTAGTCCAGCAAGAGCTTAAATAATGATGTCCAGCATCAGAAAGGGGTCGAGAAAAAGAAAAATTCCTCTTCAAAACGTTGATTGGATTCCGGTGGCCTTTCAAATCTTTTCTCAAATGAACAGTACCTCCTTTCTCGTAATTGTCAAAAGCGTTCTCCGTCCCTTGACTTCACTCGTAAAAATCATCTGAGTTTCTGTAGCCTGCCATTTCTCTGATACCTTCCCGCTTCTTCTTTTTTTTTTTTTTTTTTGGTGTGTGTGTGTGTGTGTGTGTGTGTGTGTGTGTGTGTGTGTGTGTGTGTGTGTGTGTGTGTGTGTGTGTGGTGTGTGTTGCAAAGCGTGGAGGAGGGGGATGGGGGGTGGGGGAGGGTTGTCTGCCTCTTCGGAAAGCGATATTGTTTAGTGCAGCACTGCTGCTGCATTCCCAGCAGGAGAGCACAGAAGATGCTGCGTCACACCACTAAACACCACCGGTGATTGGGCAGCAACCGCTGTATCTTAATTCTGCCGATCTTCCTTAACTACGTAGACCTGGTCTTAAAAATGATAATGATCAGTAGGCTAAGTAAGTAAGCACGGTGCTTAACGTCCAGAGAAACAATAAGGCTTCTAGGGACGGGCGATGGAATAATGGTAATAATAATAACTCTTCTATAGCGCTATATCACGCAGAACAGTTACGAGCTCCTGGCGTTATACAATATCACAAACACAAAGAAACAATCATAAAGATCAATACAATGGACAAGTACTATGCATGTACACAGCCACACTCAGTTATTCGGCAACACCAAAACAAACAAACAAACGAGCAAACAAACAAACAACAACAACAAAATCACCCAAATCCAGATCCAAACAGTCATTCTTGTTTCAGATCTTTTTTTCCTCTCTCTCTCACTCAGATCAACTCATTCAGCCATCCTTCATTTTGTATCTACAACAAACGATTAACATGACTCAAAGCGTACTACAGACAAACAGATAGACAGGCTGATATTATCATCAAATAGGCCTCCGGCGAGGAAGAACTGGTGCGTTTTAAACTGAGCTTTAAAACCTGACTCAGACGAAGGAGGTGCACAGCCTAAATCTCCACATCTCCCGCCGTCCTTGACAAAATTAAGCGACGTCTTTGAAATTCTGCTTATAATCTCGGGCAGTCTGCACACATACTACGCATATTGTCCTGCCGATTCAGTGCACTTAGAAGATGGGCGGGGGCGGGTGATGGTGGTGGTGGGGGTGGGGGGGTGGGGGGCTGCTTCGTCATCACGTTCTGAACCTGAGAAAAACGAAGGAGATGCACAGCCTAATATTTTAATCTCCGCCTCTTCCCATGCCCTGTTTCAGCGTGATGAGGATGGTGGAGGCCGGCCTGGTGCACAAGTGGAAGCAGGGATTGGTTCGCCGACAGCCCTCCTGTGCATCAAAAGCATCGTCACCGAATCGCCCAAGATCTCCGTGCTGGACGTGCAGTCCGTTCTCTACGTTGGCCTCATCGGCTTCGGGCTGGCCCTCATCTCTTGGCCTTGGAGTTCCTGTGCCATCGCCACCCCAAGCTCCGCTCCTGGTGCAGCAGGGTGGGCGAGTCATGCGTCAACGGTTGTGAAGGCGAGGAAGAATCTGCAGACGAAAAACCAGGCTCCAACGGGAGCGTTGGTCAGCACGCGCTTACAGGATTCCAGTACAACAACAACAACAACAACAGAGAAGGGACAGGAGAACGAGGCGAGCCTGCCTTTCACAGTTTGTTTGTGGTGGGTGAGCAGGGTGAGCGAGGAGAGGAACAGAGGTCATCCTTAGGGATCTTGACTTCAGCTCGGTGGAGCAGCGGAACCGCTTCCTTTTCGACACGGTGTATTCCAGGCCCGAGGACTTCGGGGAGGGAGCTCGCGGCTGACCCGGTTCGTCCACCAGGCAGGGAGAGGAAGGGGTCTAAGGCGGTCAGAATATCGGATGACGTGAAGATTTCTACCTAGCCAGGCTCTGTGAAGAATCCACAGCGAGATCCTGTCGGAACGAACTCGGGAATACTCAAACGCTAAAATCTTCTCATCAAAATGTCGAAATGAACTGCCTTTAAATGTGGTTTACAGATAAGGCACTTGGATTACAGCAATATTACTAGCACAACAATATTGAAGGGGGGAAGGGGGGGAGGAGATTCGCATTTCCGTCACTGTTGTTTTATAGATGTACTGTCTGGCGACATTGCCCTCAATAAACTGTTGAACTGCAAAGTTATTTGGATGGTGGCAGTACCGTGCGGCATTAGGAATTGACTCCTTCTGGGGGATCTCGGTCCCCCGCCAGTACCTTTTAGATGCCAGCTTGGCGCTAAACAAGTCTAGATACCGGAAGTACATGTTTGTTTGTTGTTGTGCTGTTATTGTTGTTTCTCTGTCTCTCTGTCTGTCTGTCTGTCTGTCTGTCTGTCTGTCTGTCTGTCTGTCTGTCTGTCTGTCTGTCTGTCTGTCTGTCTCTCTCTCTCTCTCTCTCTATATATATATATACTCTCTCTCTCTCTCTCTCTCTCTCTCTCTCTCTCTCTCTCTCTCTCTCTCTCTCTCTATCTTCTCTCTCTCTCTCTCTCCTCTCTCTCTCTCTCTCTCTCTCTCTCTCTCTCTCTCTCTCTCTCTCTCTCTCTCTCTCCCTCCCTCTCTCTCTCTCTCTCTCTCTCTCTCTCTCTCTCTCTCTCTCTCTCTCTCTCTCTCTCTCTCTCTCTCTCTCTCTCTCTATAGAGAGAGTATATATATATATATGTGTGTGGTGTGTGTGTGTGTTGTGTTGTGTGTGTGTGTGTGTGTGTGTGTGTGTGTGTGTGTGTGTGTGTGTGCAAATATCTCTTCCACCTGTTAGACATAGGCCGGCCTTCTTATCTCGACCAAAACAAGTTTTAAAAAGGCTAGTTCCTCAACCCTTTCCCTGCCAAGGAATTTCAATGTGCTGATGATGCAATTCCTTCAGCAACAACAACAACAACATGAAAGAGTCTCTCAGTGTGATTCAGCCAACCAAAAACGGTCATTGTTTTCAATTTTGCTTCTCCACAAAAAAAAAAAAAAAAAATCAGAAACAAGGATAACTGCTAGCGTCCTAAAACCAAACCTAAGCACATGAAAAATTTAATGTAGGCTACTTTTCGGCTCCTGTCTTTGTCTCCAGTCAAAAACACCCCCAGCCAGAAACAGGTAAGTAGCCTACATTTCATGTTCCACCGTTGAACTGTTGTTTAAGTGTTGTTCTGTCGCTTGACAAAGGGGCTTACCCCGAACATTCGCATGTTGTGGTGTGTCATATTAAACAAGCGATTTTTTTTTTTTGATTTTTTTTTTTGCCATTTCGTGTGTTTGGATTTTGCTTCTTCACAGTTTACACTAAAAGTCCAGTTCGAGCAGCGTATCCCATGATGGTCTCACAGGCAGATAGAAAATACTTCGTCAAGGACGTCATAATTATGGGGACGGTCTACTTCGCTGTGTATAGCTAGATTGATGGGCTTAGCGGTCTACTTCGCTGGGCTAGTACAGCTAGCTGCCTTGTTGGCCTTCAGCGCATTCACGACACTCAGGGGGCCCCGCATGGCCTAACGCTGCCGTATTGGAATAAATTGTTTTCCGTGCTAGCAATTGGGGCGATCAAATAGTAATTTGACCGCCGAGATGTGAGGAGAGAAAACTAATCAATACGCAGTTAAGCACGAATAGTTGCTGTAGAACTCATGCCTATGGCGTGTTCAGTGTGTATGAGTGTTTACTGTTTATTGCGCAAGCCATGCAGTCGTGATTTAAAAAAAAAAATTATGTAAGGTCAACGATACTGATACTGATACAGCAAAAAAGCGTGAACACGAAACACGTCTGACACGTGTCTCACACTGACAATAAAAGATGGCTGGGCAGTTGAAAAATAAAGAAACCTGACTACGTGTATAGAGTAGAAATGTTCTACCAGAACAGCTGAATTTCAGAGTGTTCTCCCTTGTCATGCTCAGTCACGAGGGTCGGGCCGGGGTTGGGGTGGTGGTGGTGGTTGTGGTAGTTGGGGGGGGGGGGGGGGGGGTGATTGCCACTGTTTTCAGTCATGTTTAACTGTTGTGTTGGGGTGATTACGAACGTGCCTTGCCTTCTGGAATGTGAGTAGTAATACCTGACATTCCATCTTCACGCACTATGTTTTACTAGCGTTATGAACACAAACCCTGCGCACAGCACCGTAAGGCTACATCGAATCACTTGTGCATACGAAGAATAAGAAGAAAAGAGCACCCAGCTTGTGTGTAATTTTGTTCTCGCTTGTACGTTTGGTGTAAAAAAGTTGTTTGTTTTTTTTTTGTTTGTTTTTTTATTTAAAAGGGTGTTGTTGTTGTTGTTTTTTGTTTTGTGTGTGTGTGTGTGTGTGTGTGTGTGTGTGTGTGTGTGTGTGTGTGTGTGTGTGTGTGTGTGTGTGTGTGTGTGTGTGTGTGTGTGTTTTGGGGGGTCCCAGTACATAATACTGCGTTGTTTGTTGCAGTATTGCATGGCTGGTGTTAATGTTTTGCTTTTGTTGTTGTTTGTCTGCGTTGTTACTGCAGTAGTGTATAACAACTCGTTAATTCGGTCATTGTTTTGTGGATTGTCGGCAAGTAAAGTCAGTTTTAATGACTCCGACACAACGAAACAAGGGAAGTAGCTTCAATAAAGTAGCTTCAGTGGCTTCAATGACGAGGTTGTTGCTGTCTGACACAACCTTTCGATCCTCAGCTCAAAGTACACTGAAAGGCAAAACTTCTGCAATTGCAGCTGTAAGCCAGATCAAAACCTGCTGTGAAGTGGAAAGTCGCAGAGGCTATAGTTAATTTTTACGCTGGCCAAGAGTGTATCCGACGTGTTCATGACCGCAGGTTTGTTTGCATTTGCATCTGTGGGACATTCTGAGTCGTACGGTGCAGCGACACTGACCTAGGGCCCTCCAAACCAACTGCATCTGATTCCCGTGCTGCAGCAGGCCTGGAAGGTCTTCCCGATGGTTACAATCCACCGTTAAGTGAGGTCCATGCCGATGGTTACAATCCAGCGCCCAGTGAGGTCCATGCCGGTGGTTACAATTAATCCAGCATCCTGTGAGGTCCATGCTGATGGTTACAATTAATCCAGCGTCCAGTGAGGTCCATGCTGATGGTTACAATTAATCCAGCATCCAATGAGGTCCATGCCGATGGTTACAATTAATCCAGTGAGGTCTATGCCGATGGTTACAATCCACCGTTAAATGAGGTCCATGCCGATGGTTACAATTAATCCAGCATCCAGTGAAATCTATGCCGATGGTTACAATCCACCGTTAAGTGAGGTCCATGCCGATGGTTACAATCCAGCGTCCAGTGAGGTCCATGCCGATGGTTACAATTAATCCAGCATCCTGTGAGGTCCATGCCTATGGTTACAATCCAGCGTCCAGTGAGGCCCAAGCCAAGGAGACTTCCGGCATATCTTGTGGCCAACGGATGCACAAGATATTGACACTTTCCTCCATTATGTGTCAATAACATAATCATGTGAAATGAAACGAAATTACAGTTACCTTGCTTTGTCCCATGTCTCCATAATGTTTTGTAATCACTTTCAATCACTTAATATTGCTCATCTCTTGCTAAATGGTTGCTGAATGAAAGACCATATAAAGTTTGATTATGTTTTATAAAAAGCGTGTGTGTGCGCTCAGTTGTTACTGCCTCTCAGTATACATGCACTGACATATATCTTATTGGCTTAATCTTTCATGGATTTTTTTTTTTTTTTTTTTTGAATCTGACACCAAGATTTCGAGCTGAGCCGGAAAATTCAGTATCGTTTCTTCCAGTCTGCAGACAGGCTCGCAGGGAGGATTTCCATTCTATCTTCATTTGACCTGGAGCTTGTTTTGAATGGCCAAAGTTTGACATCAACAATAACATGGCATAGCGTGATATTGACCGGAGACTGAATGATCCGATTTGCATATTTCTGTGTCATCGGCGAACAACTGTTTCACGGCCTTTCCCGCACATACGTGAGTTGGACACTTCAAAACCCTAAGCTTTGCGGGCGATCGGACCTTCTTCTTTCTTTTTCTCTTCTTCTTAGCGAAGAGCGAGTAGTGGGGGTGGGGGTGATGGTGTGGGGGTGTGTGTGTGTGTGGGGGGGGGGGGAGTCTGTTCAGATCTTGGAAAGAGATGTACGGCTAAAGAAAGAAAGAAAAAAAGAAAAAGAAAAAAGAAAGGTTAGTTCAATGACTGGTTGCGACAGGTTTCATAAAGTGGCAGAGAGTTTTCTGTTTAGTGTGGTATAAAGGCATGCGGCTCAGTGCGGTCGTGGTTTGTTTCCGTTTGCTTGTTTGTCAAGTTTATCGTTGTGTTGGGGTTGTTATGTTCACATGTCATACTACAGATATACTTACTATATACAGGTCAGATACATTTCTTATAATTATTCAGACAAGATCAAAAATCAACAGCAAAACAAAAACAAACAAAAAACAAAACAAAACAAAAAGGTTTTGACAGAATCGTTTTCATTTTGCTTCAAAAAAACGTTCACATTAGACCTTCCTGTGCGCCATTCCTTTCTTTCTTTTTCTTTGTTTCTTTGACGCTGCTAATCACATCTTTCAGATTTTGAAAATATAATTACATTTTATTCTTTTGAAAGACAACAAGGGGGAGATGTAATGCAATTCAAGCTTTCAATCTATAATTTCCTGTCCTGTTTTGATTGCTTGTTGCATTTATTTATTTTCTCAAAAATTTCAAAGTAATAAATACATTTATCTCCAAGTGTGGTTTTCAGAGCTTCTTTCTTTCTTTCTTTCTTTCTTTCTTTCTTCTTCTTCTTCTTCTTCTTCTTCTTCTTCTTCTTCTTCTTCTTCTTCCTCTCTCTCTCTCTCTCTCTCTCTCTCTCTCTCTCTCTCTCTCTCTCTCTCTCTCTCTCTCTCTCTCTCTCTCTCTCTCTCTCTCTCTCTCTCTCTCTCTCTCTCTCTCTCTCTCTCTATGTGCTGCTTTTAACTTGTGTTGTGCTGCTTCAGGCAGCCCATACCTTTTGTGTGTCTGTGCTCTGTGTGCATGTAGTTTTCGATGACAAACATGTTCTTATGTGCATGCACGCGCGTGTGTGTATACCCCCTATATATACCAGTAAACCGAGAAACAAGTCGATAATGAGAAGATCGATAATGAGAAGATATATATATATATCTTCTCATTATCGACTTGTTTCTCGGTTTACTGGTGTCCATTTGATCATGGTTTGTATTCATTTACGTGCATTCAACCTACTGTAGCTTGTATTGTTAGTTAATAGTAGTTTCCCTAACGGGCTAGGGCTGGATATGAAAAGACCTCGAATGCCACGTTATTATTATTGATCGCTTTTTACATAGCGCTATTCTCCGCTCTCGAGCAGACTCCTTGCGCTCGCATGTGATTCTACATGAGCGAATAGCTTTTTAGAGCGTGTTTTTTTCTCCCCATTAAAAAAAAAAGTACCAGCGTTCAGTGAACACTATTCTTCCCAGTGTACTAGATATTGATCAGCTCTCCGCACTCGCTGTTTGCTTATTTCCCTTTCTCAACATAGTTCCGATTGATTAAGCCGCGGAATGCTTCTGCTCTATAAATTTGCTTTTGTCTGGCGAATAAACAGCGATATAATGAATTGCTAATTAGGCCCAAGTCACCAGAGAAATATTTTTCTGAAGCTAAAACTTCCCGGTCAATACAATGGCTTACATGCGAACAGTTAATTGTTTTTGCCAAATGAAAATGTGTATTCAGTGGAGGTTACAAGATAGGCCTGTCGTGGAACTGGCCCAGTTTGAGATGGAAATCACACAGATGTTCAGCGTGGACAAGAAAAAGTGGAAAGACGAAGAAAAGGAAGAACTTGAGACAGTAACGGCAATAACAACATCGTGAAGGGGCATCAGTGAGCAACAGTGGTTGTATAGTAGTTGGAATATATATATACAGAGAGAGAGAGAGAGAGAGAGAGAGAGAGAGAGAGAGAGAGAGAGAGAGAGAGAGAGAGAGAGAGAGAGAGAGTTTAAACATGTATTAGAAGCAAGAACAACAACAATAAAAAAAATCCCAACTCTACGTAGAGTATAAATTGTACGGTCCTATCATGGTCCCCCCCCCCCCCCCCCTACCACCACCACCACCAAAAAAAAAGAAGAAAAAAAAAGAAGAAAAAAAAGAAGAAGAGTTAAATTTTGTTGTATATATGCAGTACAAATGAGTAAAATCAGATCTCTGACTCACTCTGTCTCTGTCTATGTCTCTCTGTCTGTTTGACTACAGCAACTGACAGCCTTTTATGAAAAGAGCAGGCTTTTCTTCTTTTTGGTATTTTCAGTATTCATTTCCGTTTCTGATCAGTTATTCTTTAACGTCTTCCGGCAGTTTCGGTATCAATAACAATTATTTGCTTGCACTTTTGCACTTCCACACACCCATATTCACACACGCATCGGCACGCCACACCGGCACGTACTCATGCTCACACACACACACACACACACACACACACACACACACACACACACACACACACACACACACACACACACACACACACACACACACACACACACACACACCACCACCACCACCACCACCACCACCACCACCACCACCACCAACAACAACAACAACAGCAACAACAACAACAAAAACTGCCATAAAAGTCGAGCCAGTGTAGAATAAATAAGCCTGTCGAAAACAAAATCCTAAACATAGTAAGTAAGTAAACATGGTCCCGTACGGCTTATTAGGGACGGGTGACAATCCTAAACAGTAATTAGAAGCGTTTATATATGGTCTCTACTATCCATTTGACAAGGACGTTTGGGAAAAGATCGTCTTTGTCATATTGCTTTGTTTTCTTCTTAGTTTTTTGTTGTTGTTGTTGTTGTTGTTGTTTTGCTTTTCCCCCTGTTGTGGTACACGTAAAACCCACTGTCACACACACACGCGCGCCGACACACACACACACACCACTACCACCACCACCACCACCACCACCACCACCACAACAACAACATTAAAACTGCCATAAAAGTCGAGCCAGTGTAGAATAACTGAATGAGCCTGTCCAAAACAAAATCCTAAACAGTAATTAGAAGCGTTTATACATGGTCTCTACTATCCATTTGACAAGGACGTTTGGGAAAAGATCGTCTTTATCATACTGCTTTGTTTTCTTGTTTGTTTGTTTTTGTTGTTTTTTGCTTTTTCCCCTGTTGTCGTACACGTAAAACTCACTGAGCAACGCAGTGGTGATTTTCTATTTTCTATTCGCACAAAATGAAATTTCTTCAGTCTTGCAAGTTTGTCAGTGATTTTTGTCTTATTTCCACTTTAACGTTACTCGATTTTGTGTCTGCGACGATCAGTGGGTTCTGATCTGAGATTTTGATGTTACTCTGTGTTGGTCACAGAGTCTGTGACGGTGGGTTCTTATATAATATGAAATGGAGCATCTCTCTGTCTATCAGTCTGCGTCTCTCTCTTGTTTGCTGGCGGTTGGCATGGGGGAAGTGGGGGAGGGGGAACTGGGGAGAAGGGTAGTTTACATTAGTGTGTTTGTCCGGATGTGATGCGTCAGGTCTTTGTAGGCCTATCAGTCTCTTTGAATTTTTTGTTTGTTTGTTTTGCTCGGAAGATCAACAGCCGCAAATTCTCTACCCCCACCTTGTTCTTAATTTATTTCAGTTGGCCGATGTGCGCGTTATGTGTGCGTGCATGCTGCGTGCATGCATGCGTGTGCGTGTGTGTGCACGTGTCCTTGTGTGCGTGTGTGTGTTGTGTAATGTTTGCATGCGCGTGTGCGTGTCACATCAGTGCATGTGTGTAGGGTAATGTAGGTCACCTACCTTCAGTCAGTCTTGCCTGTTCAGTAGTAGCTCCTTGCATGTGGTTTAGACTGTTTGTCGTGATTGTTATTCAGTGTGGTTTTCCTCCTGTGGTGTCACTGACAACGTGGATGTAGATTATATTTCAATTTTGTCACAATACAGCGCGCCGAGCTCTATTTTTGTTAGAGGTTTGCGCTTTAGAAATACTGCTATTATTATAACACAGTTATCACTGACAGGTAGCCGATTGACACGCAACCGACTGCCCCCTCACCCACTCCCCGACACACACATGATTTCCAGCCTTGTTTGTTGTTCCGTGGCATTTCTGAGTGTGATTAAAAACAGCAATTATTTTACCTGTGTGTGTGTGTGTGTGTGTGCCTGGTGCATGTGTGTGTGTGTGTGCATGCATGCTTGCACACATGCCTGTGTGCATGTGTGTGTGTGTGAGTGTGTGTGCAAAAGATAGAGTGAGTGAGCAAGTGAGAGAGAAATGGACACACAGTCATGTGCGCGCGCGCGCGCACACACACACACACACACACACACACACATTTTTCTCCCCATGCCTATGGTTGATCAGAAAATTTAAAAAAAAAACAGAGATTTCACAAACAGAATCATATTTCAATGTGCAAGCATGTCTATTATTCAAGACAGAAAACAGCAGATATATATATTTAAATTTGTTTCACAGTTTTGTTCTAAGTGTCTCACTATACACTGGAACAGATTATTATAATACAATAATAGTATTTCAGTTCATTTGCTTCCTTTTTTCTTTTTTTTTACATTAACAAAAACACTTTACCCCCCCCCCCCCCCTCTCCAAACACCCACACACCCACACCCACCATGTGTACAAGAACATTATTCAGAACAAGTCAATGAAAATAGCACACTAAGATGATCAAAAGTTAGAAGAATTATGACAAGCTTTATCATGAGAACAGTACCAGCAGAAAAATATGACTATTAATTTAAAAAAAGGAAAGGAAAGAAGATGACCAGTAGAGTAAAAATTGCCCCCAATGCCTTCTTTCGCCCACCGTTCAGAAAGAATTTAATTGCACAGCGATTTGTAAAGCTGGGTTCGACCAAACTGGCCTCATGGATAGACAATAATAATAAAATTATGTCAGAGATTAACTCATGGAAATCTAAAACAGAATACAGATCCATACATGTATGCATGCTTAACAAATACAGGCACATGTGGGCAACAAAACACTAAATGTTAAAACATCTGTTTTATATATATATATATACACACAAATACATATATAAACCCAAACAGCGTTGGCTGAAATATAGCAAGGCAAAAGTTACATGCATGCAATATATATTAATTATACACAAAGGTACTGGGGATTTTGTTGATTTTTTTAACATCCATTATTTTACTTACTCAGTTATTGGTTGACAGCTCTCTCTCTCTCTCTTTCAGTGGGAGGTAAGGTTCTAAAATGATTTCATAATGATCATCCTTCCAACAAAAACTACAGCAGCAGTCACATGACCAAGACTAAACTGATGTTTTGCTGGCATCTCTCAAATGGTCAAAATAAAATGATGCACAGAATAAAAGGTATGCACGAACACAGCCTCCTACACACACACGCACACACACACACACCAGTAGGGTGCAAGATTACAAGAGTTGTTTTATACTGTATTATGTATGCATGTGTTTTCATGATTTTCAACTGTGTTTTTTTGCTTCATCTTTGTTTACAATAAACAATGTATGCTATTTGTTTACTATTTAAGCAAATTTCAGACAGGGAAATCGGTAACATGTATTACACACACACACACACACACACACACACACACACACACACACACACACACACACACACACACACACATCTGTGTCTGCATTATATCTATAGTGCAATATGCAGCAAAATTGTTGTTCATGTATGCCAGATTCACCGAGCTTTTGGAGAAGCAAAGAGCAAAGAAGAAGAAGAAAAAACTCAATAAGAAAACAAACAAAATTATTTCATTTCCTTTGTGGCATGCAGTCCTGTCAGGGTTTCGCTCAGTTCCCACAACTTTTTGGCTGCACCCAGGTCACTGGCAGCATCAGTCCATGGTTCTTGGCGGCATGATCCAAAATAGCCGCCAGTCACATCTGCCACCTCCGATGACACTGCGCAGTAGATGATTGTCTGGCATCCTTCCTCAGCCGTCTTCACACCAAGCATAACAGCAAGCGGTGTCAGCAGTGTCCTAACCACGCTGCTCATGACATGACGCCCAAGCTTGGTGGCCACAAATCCTGGGTGTACGCAGTACACATTGACTCCGGTCCCCTTCAGGCGACGACTCAGCTCACGTGAGAACAATGCATTAGCCAGTTTGCTGTCGCTGTACCCTTTCTTTTTGTCATACTCCAGTTCACTGTTGATGTCATTAAACTTTATTGTGCCGCGCTTGTGTAAAGCGGATGATACAACAATGATTCTGCTCGGTGCTGACTTTTTCAGGCGGTCAAGGAGAAGATTTGTCAAAAGAAAATGACCAAAGTGGTTGACACCCATCTGCATCTCAAATCCGTCTTCAGTCTTTGAGTAAGGGCACTGGAAAACACCAGCGTTGTTCACCAAGACATCAATGCGATTTTCCTCTGCCAGAATCTTGCCACAGAAATCGCGGACTGAGTTCAGGCTGGCCAGATCGAGTTTTCTGACTACAAGTTCGCCATTGCTGGTGTAGCGTCGAACATATCTTACTGCATCGTCTGCTGACTGCAAATCACGGCAAGCCATAATCACCCGTGCATGACGTTTCGCCATTTCTAAGGCTGTTGCTTCCCCAATGCCGCAGTTCGCTCCCGTGATGATCGCAGTTTTGCCCTCCATGGTTTCAGGACATTTGCACAATCTGTTACGTCGCTTGATTCGCCGTATTATCATCAACAGTATATAGCTGCCTGCTATCACACCTATCTTCCACCATGCCATGCTTTTTCTTCCTCACAAATGCTCACCAAGGGCGCACGTCGTCTGCCCTAGAATAATAATAATAATAATGTGGATTTGAATGAATTTTATGGCCCAAACACAGAATTAATACAATTGTGATTTTTTAAAGTTCTCTCATAATTTGATATTTTAAGACTTTGGAGTGTCTTGGAGTAAATATTTTGCTACTGGTGCTATTCTTGGTACACAGAGTTTGTTTTTGTTTTCGTTTCTTACTAAAACTAAGGATCACAAACCCATCCAGGTTTATCGACGAGGGGAAACTATTCTCAGGTTTTGACCTTAAAGCCTGTGGTGCTTGACTAATATCAGGGGGCCAGGTGAAAAAGCTAACACTGTCACAGTTCGAGGCAAAGTCCAAGTTATTTGCACACACACAAAATGCTTTCTGCAGCTTTTGGTGCAAGGTTGTCTAAATTTCTGCGGACAGGTAAATTACCAGCACTGCCACGTGTTAATGAACGTTGTGCTCTTTTATTGTTGTTTTAAATCAAAATTTCATTTAAAACTAATAAAAGGCTGACTTCCAGTTTCAGACTTGCGCTTAGTAAAATATTATATCAGTATTGTTGCTATAGTTATTACAGTGAACATCTCCCACTATCGTTGCAAATAATAATGCCAGACTGAGCTGCTCGGTGTGTAGTGAAAGCCAGATTTGTGCACTGTGTGGTAAGTCAACAGGTAAATGTGCCAGACTTCTGGTGTTCCAGAACGTTTAACTGAGCTTCCAGTGCAGGTTGCCAGCACCTGTTTGTCACCTGCCTAGCAGAAAGAGGTCTTGAAGTGCATTTTTTTTCAGACTGCTGTTATGGCCACTAGAGTGGCAGGAGGTTACACTTGATCAAGTAGCTCCTCACACGTCCCAAGAGTGGAGGCCCCCACCTTTGATGCTTTCAGTCATGTCAAGTGTATCAAACTAAACAGTTACATACATTTACCCCCCCCCCCCCCCCCACATTTTTTTCTCTCACCAGACCTGTACAGCAGCAAACACCCCCAGTTATAGGTGCCAGAATAATCAACACGTTGATTGTGGGCCCTTAAGAAGAAGAGCGGCAGATGAGCTGTCACCAGATGAAGCGTTAGACTGTTACATATTGTGCTGAATGACTGGTTCAAACTGGCTAAACAAAATAACATTAAAAACTTGTAGATTTGCAGTTGTTGCTCTTACTCCGTCACTGTTTTGTGAGGGTATTTTAAAACTGAACAGTCAAACACTAAAGAAAAAAAGAGAGAAAAAAATGACACTAGATCTGTATTTCTATGGGATATCAGGCAGTTGTGTCTACCACATCATCACAAGTAAGTAAGTAAGTGAGTAATTTGGTGTTTTACGCCCAGTCAACTGTTATGGTTATATCAGGGCAATACACCATCGCAAGGAAAAACACACTTCACATTGCCTCAGATAAGGAGTATTGCATTTTATTTTATTGTCGCTGTGTCAGATTGGTAGAATCTTGATCCTTTTGAGAGAAAAAAAAATCAAAATGTTTTTGGCATTCCCGAAATGAGGTGATATTAAAGTTAAACACTTGGGAGATCTGTTTTCTTTGAATATTGATATGCCTGTGTTTTCCACACCATAGGGATGAAGCTTTCTATGGTTACTAAAGTGAAAGGTTGACATAGGATCTTTTAGTGTTTGCAAGTGTAGGGGAGTGATGATGGGGAGTTGAGGGAAAGCAGGTTGGAAGCATGGATGAAGAGTCACGAGTCAGAGGTTGCTATAACATAACTTTTATTTGTACACCAACCAACCAGGAAACAGTGTCTGTATTGGAAAAAACACAAGCAAACAAACATTTAGAACATGAAAGCAAATGTAAAGTCTAAACAACAGCAATTACTAATCTAATAAATACAGTAACCATGTAGTTTACCTGTGGGTTACTATAATCCATGATGGTAACTGTGACAAAATGATTAATTATCAAGCACATAAATCGTGTGCTTGACTTACACTTAAAACCCATATCTCACAGAGTCACGGTGAGTATACAAGAGACGGCCAGTCAGTTAACTGATGAACTCCCAGTATAATAGTATACAATAAAGTAACAGTGAAGAATGCGGATTACCAAGCTCATTCTTAACTAAACAGGAAGAGTGAGATAATTGTTACAGCAGTTCCACTTAAGCACAGAACGAGATGGATAGTGACACGGGTGGTATTTGGTACCATGCCGTAAGCGGGAGGAAGTCAGTCATAAATTGACCGGCTCCAGCCCAGTCGTTACTCAAAGCGTTACAGCATGTGACTGTTACTGACTAGCAGAGCATATCTGTGAACGTCAAGCATCTTACTGACGCAGGTAGCGCAGCAAGAATCTAAACTGTCGCTCGGTCAGTGAACAGAGAAAAAGACCTAATTGCCACCACTGACGTGCATCACCGGCCAGTTCGGGTACATGCACAAAGACCTGGAAAGGGTTTACAATCTAAGCAGAGTGAAAGTCTGCGCGCACAAGACTTGGCCATACAAAAGCCGGATCAAAACAGAAATAACATGTCTCACAGTTTATACAATCACCCCTGTGCACTAAACCATATTCAACTAGTAAACTGAACATTCCACAACAACTATGAAGTCAACATCTTCAAAGTGTTGGCCATAATATACCACCGATTTCATGCAGAAACATAGATCGGTAGGAAACTAATCAAATAAGTTATGCCGCACTGACAAAGTACCCATACTTTAGAGGGATAACTTTGCATCGGCAAAGCATCACTCAAAACTGAACATCCAACAATGGCAACATAACATACTAGCTACATATCAGCTAACCAGGGTTAGCTGCATACATTTTGGAAACACCGGTCATCCTGTGGCATAAAGGCTTAACATTCGGACGCACAAACAAGGTACTCTGACGCCATAGTGGCTGCAACCAGGCGGCAATCTGACGCCGAAATTACCCACGTATTCAAGAACCAAAATCAAGGCACGTTGTAAACATGATAACATTATAAACATACATTATTTACATCAATAGAATAGAATAATAAACCATAGAAAATAACTACTTACAGGCTCTCCACTGATGAAAACACATGAACACTGGCCGCAACAGTTAAACAAACAACCTGCCTCTGCAGGGACACTGGGGGAAAAGGGACACTACCACCCCAGCACACAACTTTTAACACCTTAGATAATTGGGCCATAAAACCCCCACCCAGTCGGAAAGGAAAAGGACCGGAAAGAAAAGGTTATAGGGTCATGGCCCGGAACATGTATACAATACACTCAGTTACACAAGAATCTTAGTGTGTGCTGTGCACAGAAAGGTGAGACAGGCACTGCCAAATCTGTGCAAACGCTGACAGAAAAGAATCATGTCCTGTCACTCTGGCTCAAATGGGACTTTGGGAGTTGAACCCAAGCTGGCTGCTTTCATTGGATTGCCAGCAAAGTGAGTGAGTGACTGAAAAACTATTTGAAGCCAATTGACAGAGCTATAGTATAATTGTATAAAACTTTTCTGAGCTTTTTGCATCATCAGTTGACATGTTGGGGGTTATAGTTTGTGGAAAGGTCTAAATCATCTGTTATTGTTGTCATTAAAAAAAAAAAGTATTATGTTTCAGATTTTGTTGAGGTACTTCAGGCTAACAGCATCATGAAGCGGAACTGCACTTCAGAGGCCAGTCAGTTCAAGACTCTCAGTGTAACAAGACCCAGTGAATATGTGGTGCAGGTGGAACTGAACCGACCAGAGAAGCTAAATGCCATGAACACAGATTTTTGGAGGTACATGAATGTCAAGTGTCTACAGCAGTACTAGTATAATGTCTACAACAGCACAAGTAAAAAATATTGCTGTCCGTTTTAAATGCAGAATGCTAAGGGCAGCTATCCATATAGACACATCAGATGCCTTTTTGGCAGACTCTTTGGTCCGTCATAAGTTCATGTTACTTTGCATGGTGGATACACAAACAAAACGCACTCAGGCTCAAGGTTACTGTAGTGCTGCTCCCACCCTCTGGAACAGGCTGCCAGAAACACACCACAAAGCAGAAGACATTGTGTCTTTAAAATGGCAGCTGAAATCACATTTGTTTTCAACCTTAGTTACCCACTGGCCTCCTTATTCCCTTTCCTGCATCCCTTTTCACACAGTCTTCTTCCTGCATCCCTTTCCACACAGTTCCCTCCCCTCATTCCCTCCCCCCTCCCCCCTCCCCTCCTGCTCCCACCTCCCACTCCCCCCCCCCAACCCCCACCCCACCCCACCCCACCAGCCCCTCTCTCCTTTCTCTGTCATCTTCACAAAGTGCAACAAGCATGTGGCTGTCTACATCAAGTTAAACTGCACAAGATGCAATTGGACATTGACATATTGTCATATATTCATAGTTGTGATAAATGGTCTCTTTCAGTGGTGGCTAAGCTTTTCAGTATCACTGCTGATGCTATTATTGAGAGAGAGAGAGAGAGAGAGAGAGAGAGAGAGAGAGAGAGAGAGAGAGAGAGAGAAATTGTTCCTCAGAGGTAATAACCTATGCACAGTCTTTACAATTCATGCACAAGCTTCAGCAATATATTGAATTAGCAATAAATTAGCAATATATTGAATTAGAAGCATTTGCAGTATTGTTCTGTAAAAGATGGATGTACACTTGTGCATTTCAGGGAGATGAGAGAATGTTTCTCACAGCTGAGAGATGATGCAGACTGCCGAGCTGTGGTTTTGAGTGCTGCTGGCAGACTCTTCACAGCAGGTATCAAAATGCAGTGTACTCATATTGACTTCTGACTGTGTGTTTGGCGGTATTTTTAGTTTGCTCTCTGTCATTAGTGAAACAGCCCAAAATGGGTGATGTTCTTGCAAACAGCAAAATAAAGCTGGCAGACTTCACAGCAGGTATCAAATGCAGTGTATTCACTTTGACATTTAACTCTGTGTAGTGCTTTTTTGTTAGTTTGCTCTCCATCATTAGTGGAATGGGCTGAAACTAGTGAAAGGGATCACATTCTGCAACAGCAAAAGAAAGTTGGCAGACTCTTCATGGCAGGTATCAAATGCAGTGTATTCACATTGACATCTGACTGGTGGTTGTTATTTAGTTTGCTTTCCATTGTTAGTGAAATGACCCAAAAGGGGTGATGTTCCCACAATAGCAAAATAAGGTTTGCAGACTGCATGTTCACAGTAGGTATCAAACACAGTGTATTCACATTGACATCTGACTCTGTTTAGTGTTTGTGATGTTCTGCAGCAGCAAAATAAAGCCGGCAGACTGTTCACAGCAGGTATCAAACATAGTGTATTCACATTGACATCTGACTCTGTTTAGTGTTTGTGATGTTCTGCAGCAGCAAAATAAAGCCGGCAGACTGTTCACAGCAGGTATCAAACATAGTGTATTCACACTGACATCTGACTCTGTTTAGTGTTTGTGATGTTCTACAGCAGCAAAATAAAGCCGGCAGACTGTTCACAGCAGGTATCAAACATAGTGCATTCACATTGACATCTGACTTTGTTTTGTGGGTTTTTTTTTTTTTTTTTATAGTTTGCTCTCTGTCATTAGTGAAACGGCCCAAAAAGGATGACATTCTGCAACAGCAAAATAAAGCTGGCAGACAGCAGGCATCAAACACAGTGTACTCATGGTGACATCCGACTGTTTGGTGGTGGTGTTTTTAGTTCCCTCACCGTCATTAGCGAAATGGCCCAAAAGGGGTGACGTTCCTGCAGCAGCAGAATAAGGCAGGAAAACCTTTGTTGCTGGTTTTACTTTCATTAACTTCAGTTTCATGGAAAGTGTCATGATCAGTAGTCCTTCTGCAGACTTTGCATTTTGGGTGGTGTTTTGTATTTTCCCTGAAGAGTTATCCTTTTCTGGGTTTTCTGTTCACAACTTTTTGACATGCTGTGTATGTCTCCATGCATGGGTACTCCCATGTTTGGCCAGAGGACCTAGAACACTGAATCCACTACCCTTAGCCTAAGGACACAAGGGATAAAGGTACAAACCCTAATCCTCCTGATCCTGAGCGTAGTGCTTTAGCTACTAAACTATGCCGCCTCACTTGTATGATTATTGAAAAGCTCATATCAGTCACAGGATTCAGTTTTTTGTTGTTGCTTTTTCAGGGCTGGACTTGACAGATAACAAGGATGTTAAGTTTGAGGACCTGATGTCCTCTGACATGGATGTTGCTCGCAAAGCATACAAAGTCCGTCAGGCACTTCCACTCCTCCAGGAGTCATTCAACGCCATTGAAAAAGTTAGTGCCATAAAAATAATTTAAAATTTTAATAATAAAATGCTAATAGTGTGTGTGTGTGTGTGTGTGTGTGTGTGTGTGTGTGTGTGTGTGTGTGTGTGTGTCTGTCTGTCTGTTTGTGTGTTTATGTAAGGGAGTGAACTGAGGAGTTAGGGGACTTGACTGCATTATTGAATCATTATCATGAATACTAAATATTACATGTACAGTGTACATGATCCATAACAATATAGATGAAACACATAGCATTTTTTCATTTATTTTCTTAGTTCAGCAGGGAAAACAAAGTCATGCACAAAACTGCAGTATTGTCACACTCACAGAGACTGGAGTGATGGAACACAACTGCTGTTATTGGTTCATGATTTTGTGTTGCAGTGTCCTAAGCCAGTGATTGCAGCAGCAATGCTCAGTGCCTGTGATATGGAAGGAACTGACGTGTTACTGGTTCATGATTTTGTGTTGCAATGTCCTAAGCCAGTGATTGCAGCAGCAATGCTCAGTGCCTGTGTTAGGGAAGGAACTGATGTGTTACTGGTTCATGATCTTGTGTAGCAGTGTCCTAAGCCAGCGCTTGCAGCAGTGCTCAGTGCCTGTCAGTGGTGGGGAGGGGTTGACATGTCATGTCTTGGTTCATTATCTTATTTTGCAGTGTCCCAAGCCAATGATTTTAGCAGTGGTTGGTGCCTGTGTCAGGGGAGGGATGGATATGCTGTTGGTTCATGATCTTGTGTTGCAGTGTCCTAAGCCAGTGATTGCAGCAGCACTCAGTGCCCATTAGTGTTTGGGGAGGGGTTGACATGTCATGTCTTGGTTCATTATCTTATTTTGCAGTGTCCCAAGCCAATGATTTTAGCAGTGGTTGGTGCCTGTGTCAGGGGAGGGATGGATATGCTGTTGGTTCATGATCTTGTGCTGCAGTGTCCTAAGCCAGTGATTGCAGCAGTGCTCAGTGCCTGTCAGTGTTGGGGAAGGGATTGACATGTCATGTCTTGGTTTGCTGTCTTGTGTTGCAGTGTCCCAAGCCAGTGATTGCAGCAGTGCACGGCGCCTGTGTTGGGGGAGGGATAGACATGGTGTCAGCCTGCGACATCCGCTACTGCTCTAGTGATGCTTGGTTCTCAATAAAGGTGATATTTTGACAGTAAAAAATAAAAAATAAAGGCTGCTGTAATCAGGTATATATAAATATATTAAAAGTCTTTTGACACTTTAAAAATACTAGTATTTTCTCCTTTTAAAAATCCCTGTTATTTACAAATGGCAATGTAATGTAAAACATTTGTTTTGCTACATTCTTTGATAATATATATTTTTTGCTTTTGTTTGATGGTCTTTGCCCTGATATAACTATCATGGTCAACTGGGTATTAAAAACCAGTTTCTATGCTTTGCCTGATGGCAGACGAAATACACTGATATGGGTTTGGGTGTTTGTTGTTGTTGTTTATATTGGACAAAAGAGGTGTGGGGTGCCCCTGAACAGAAATGCCCAAGTGTCTTGTCTTACAAACTATGCTGATGTGGTCTGTACTGTACTGTTTTGAAAACAAATTTGAAGATTTTGAGACCTGCACACAGATAAACAGGCACACAGGCCTTTACACACACACTCACACACACACACACACACACACACACACACACACACACACACACACACACACACACACACACATGCACACACACACATGCACACACATACACACACACATGCACTCATGCACACACGCATACACACACCACATGCCGGCACATACGGACATTGTTGTAGCAGACAGCATTACAATCATGACAGTTGTTCATTAACCATACAAATTTATGTTTTTCTGTTGTTTGTAGGAAGTTGACATAGGCGTCACAGCAGACCTTGGAACCTTGCAGCGATTTCCCAAAGTGATTGGCAATGACAGTCTAGCCCGGGAACTGGCCTACACAGCTCGCAAACTCTATGCTGATGAGGCAAAAGCTGTTGGTTTTGTCAGGTGGATAGTTTTTGTTGTTTTAGTTGTTTTTCTACTGTTAAATAATACAACACAATGTGTCAAACAACAAAATGCAATCAAATGCCAATTTCGCTTTTGGACATCCTTGTGTGTGTGTGTGTGTGTGTGTGTGTGCATGTGTGTGTGTGTGTAGGCATGCTGTGTATGTGTGTGTAGGTATGTTGTGTGTATGTGTGTGTGTGTGGGGGGGGGGGAGGTAGGTATGCACACTGTAAAGAAAACAAACCCAAACAGGACTCGAAAATTCTGGAATGTCTTGCCTCAGCTAACTTTAAATACTTTCTGCTTTATGCTTACAGTCGAATCTTCCCAAATCGGGAAAAGCTGATTGAAGGAGCTCTTGAGCTGGCCGCCACCATCGCGTCCAAGAGTCCAGTGGCTGTACAGGGCACCAAGGTCAGCATGGTCTACTCCAGGGACCACACAGTACAGGAGGGACTGGACCATATAGTAAGTCTCTGTGTATGTATGTGTGTGTGTGTGTGTGTTCGGTGGCCGGGCTTAAGCAGAGTTGTTGCAGGCATGGGTTTGATGGTTTTGAACTCTGCTTTACTTCTTCTTGCTACTTGACGGACATTTTTTTAATGTGGGAAATCAGTACTTCCGACCAGACTGATACCAGACCTGCTAGGTTTGTAGACCACAGATATGGGTTTAAGACATTCTCTGAAGAATAAGGAAAGAAAGCAAGACTTGTTTTGCGAATTTGTCGCATCCTACATGTACCACTTTTGTGTTTAGCTCATTGACTAGACATTAACGTGCAGTTGCTACCTAACTAACCCTGTTTTGATATGTTTCAGCTCATCTGGAATCAAGGAATGCTTCAGAATGAAGATGTGATGAAGTCGATCCTATCAAACATGAAGAAAGAGACCCCAACGTTTTCCAAACTGTGAACCCGAAATAAACTGGGTATTGTGTTGCAGGTAAAAGCTTACGCTGCTAAAAGATCACTCAGTGACTAAAAGCTTATGCTGCTAAAAGATCACTCAGTGACTAAAAGCTTATGCTGCTAAAAGATCACTCAGTGACTAAAAGCTTATGCTGCTAAAAGATCACTCAGTGACTAAAAGCTTATGCTGCTAAAAGATCACTCAGTGACTAAAAGCTTATGCTGCTAAAAGATCACTCAGTGACTAAAAGCTTATGCTGCTAAAAGATCACTCAGTGACTAAAAGCTTATGCTGCTAAAAGATCACTCAGTGACTAAAAGCTTATGCTGCTAAAAGATCACTCAGTGACTAAAAGCTTATGCTGCTAAAAGATCACTCAGTGACTAAAAGCTTATGCTGCTAAAAGATCACTCAGTGACTAAAAGCTTATGCTGCTAAAAGATCACTCAGTGATTAAAAGCTTATGCTGCTAAAAGATCACTCAGTGATTAAAAGCTTATGCTGCTAAAAGATCACTCAGTGATTAAAAGCTTATGCTGCTAAAAGATCACTCAGTGATTAAAAGCTTATGCTGCTAAAAGATCACTCAGTGATTAAAAGCTTATGCTCCTGAAAGATTACTCAGTGACCACAAGATTATGCTCCTAAAGGATCACTCAGTGACTAAAACCTTATGCTTGTAAAAGATTACTCAGTGACTAAAAGTTTACGCTCCTAAAAGATCATTCAATGTCTGAAAGCTTACGCTCCTAAAAGATCACTCAACCAAGACACTCGCCTTACCTACGTAGTTCTGAATTTGTTATGTTAGCGTCAGTTAATCCACTTCGGTGATGATGGTGATGATAATAAATGTGTGTGTGTGTGTGAGTGTGTGTGAGAGAGAGAGACAAGAAGACAGACAGAAGGGGAGAGAGTGAGAGAGCACTGAGAATATATGTACATAATTATATGCGTATGTGTTTTTGGGCATATGGTACATATGCTGGAAGACATTTTCAAAATCCCTGGCAACCTTGTAGAGTTGTGATTACTTTGTAGTGTTGCAGTAACCTCATCAAGCAGCAACTGTTTAATGCAAAACAAAACTTCTTACATGTGTGATCAAATAAATAACTACTGAAGATTGGTTCATATCGTACAGACTTGGTTGATTGAATAACAAAACACAGGGACACATTTGACTGTTCTTGACCTTCGGTTTTGTCTACCATCACTTTCTGGGTGTGAACATAAATTTTGAAGGTGCAGCTTACGGCCACACATGACCAAATACAGAGATACTTGCCTCTTTAAGGAACTGCCCTCCAGTGGAAAGACTGAAAACTGCTTTCGTTTGGACTTTCCAGTGAGGGAAAAGAGATAAAAGTAAATTTGATTGACAAATACTTTGTTTTAGACGACCACTCAACCAGGTGACCTATCTATCCCTTTTACTTTCGACAGATACTTGGTCTTTAATGCCCAGCCAACCATATGACTTATCTATCCCTTTTACTTTGATCTCAATCGCTCACCGGAAAGTCTGTGTATAATACTTCAGCTATCTCATAGTTACAACCTTGTGAATGAGTGATTTTTTTCTTTCTTAATCATGTCATGCCCTCTTGTATGATATAATTATATCCTCATAAATCAAGATTATAGTTCCTGCAGCCTCCATTTGCAAAAATATTGTGTTTGACAAGCTGAGTCACAAGTGAACAAATCAATGATAACAAAGCTAACAAAAAGAGGGTGGGGCTGGAGTGCTGGGGGGAGGGGGGGGGGGGGGGGGGGCATTAACAACAGGTGATTCTGAGGCCTGTGGTTGAAATAAAGAGGATGCTCACACGGACCTGCACATACTGTCACTCAAGTTATGAGAGAGAAAAATCAAAGCACACTAAAGGTTAAAGCTGAACACTTTTGTCTTTCATATAGGACAAAAACAGCATGCACATTTTAATAGGACTGCCTTTGACTAATGGCAAATGCACAGGAGTTTGTCATGCTGCCCCCAAGATGTAGCTTACCCTTCATCACTGTGATGTGCAAGTCAAGTTGGTGATGTATATTATGACAAAGACTCTGTGTTACTGTTAGGCAATTCTGGAAACATTTGGCACACTGTTTTATTGCGGCAAGTCCAAATAAAAGTGTTTGTTTGTAACTAATAATGTGCAGTATCTGCTTATTTTATCACAGGTTTTGTAACATTGCAGTAACAGAAGGGCTCTTATTAAAAATGGACCCCAAGCAAGTTTACATACAAATGGAATCAGAAATATTGCTTTAAATTATATATTTTTTTAAATCAGGTGATTAGGGTTGTCATTAAGCTGGAAGATGTGAAAACACATGTGCTGACTTTTTATGTCTAGCAGTCTGTGTCTTTGATGTCAAACTCAAAGACCAGCATGTGTGGCACAAATGTCAAATAGGTCATGAGGCAACTTTTTCTGCTCTTCATTGGGAGAGAGCAAACCATAATGGCTGCATCTTGAGGTTCTCAAATTTGAAGCAAAAAAATAAAAAATAAAAATAGCACTTTTGCTCTATGAATATTGATGGAACAAAATATGAACTCTGCAAATAAAAGTATTTGCACATTTTTCTGTGTTTTGAGAACCACTTGCATCTTCACTTGTAGTCCCCTCTAGGGTGAAATTCTGCCTTAGACAAAGTGATTGAAACATCCCTTCTGTATGCTTTTCATGCCTTTATACTCTCTATTTTTACTTTCTGCTGTTCAAAAGTTATTTAATGGTCACAGCCACTTTGTCTAGGGCATTCCACTGTGTACATGTATTAACATTTTGTTAAAGTTCTGGTCTCAAAAGAAATGTCTGAAAACATGCAACATGCACGAACCAAGGCTCTGCATAATGAAATTGAAGAAATGTGTGTGTTTGTATGTAATATGTCTGCATGCATGTGCATGAGGCTCTGTGTGTGTGTGTGTGTGTGTGTGTGTGTGTGTGTGTGTGTGTGTGTGTGTGTGTGTGTGTGTGTGTGTGAGTATGTGTGTGTGTGTGCGCATGCATGCGTGCATGTGTGTGTTAGAAGGGGACAGAGTACATTAAAAATTACACCTAAAACCAATAAGTGTAACCAACAAATGATTCAAATATCAGAAACATTCTTATTGTGTAATCAATAAATAATTAACATTTCACAAACAAATTAAAACATTCTTGTTGCTGAAATCAAAGGCTCTTTGGAAACAATATCCAACTGCACTTGTATGTTTCATATCAAGCATTACCATTTCCATAACTTAAATAAAATGTAATGCACATAATTCTACATATTAGTATTTGTGTGTCCTTAATCACCCTGATATAACTGCACCGGTTGACTGGGCATAAAACACCAGCTTACTTGTGTGTCCTTACGTACACACAAAAACAAAAACAAAAAAAATAACAACTTTTAAACTGTACATTCCATGGACCAACCACCACTTGCCAATCAAAAATGAGGCCATAATATACATATATATATAGACATACTCTCTGTCATCAACATTGCAGTTGTAACGTTAAACAAAGTGCTCTGAAACACAGTTTAACCACAACTCTCATTCTACATTACACACTCCAGGGTGGAATGAAGTGGAAGAAACGGGGGCAAGTCAGAGAGAAAGAGATTGCAGGAGGGCATATTCAGTTCATCAGGACAAATGGATTTTCAAGGCAGTGATCTTTGGCTTTATCAGTATCCCAAATCCTGCTTTCCTCAGAGAGAAAAATCATTCTTTGGCCTATCTCCAATGCTGCACACACTTTGGTGGCCTACTTGCACCGGTACTTTACAAAATCATAAAGAAAAAGTTTGGAAATTCTGTCAATCACAGCATCACGGTCCTGTCTGCGCATAATTAATAGGATTTCAATGATGTGCATAAGCAAGGCAAAAAACGATTGCATTCAAACAATTTGCCACATCAGTTCAGCTACGTGACACACATAATATATTAACTGCCATTCCTATGCAAGTGTGCATGTTAGATTCTTCTGTTGGTGAGGGTCATGCCCCCAAAAATTTTACAATAAATTGTGGAGGCGACACATTCTGTTCATAGCAATTTGTTCATTTGCTCGGTTGCGGCATTCCCCAGCTGAACACTAGGGGTTACCCAGTAATATGCAACTGAACACTGACAGGTGGAGAAGATGCATACATGTGTGCACGCTATTACTATACCCCACCACATGGGCAGTCACCCGCCACCTTCAGAGGATTTATCTCCATTTGTGGAGGGTTGATGCTGTTAAACAAGGGAGCTTATCATGGCTGACAATAGTCCACACATGCATACATATAACTATGCAGCGCATAGCAACACTTAACCCTTCACTGCCATGACTCCACTTGAAAATGACCCGTGAAAGTGCAAAATGTGAAACCCTTTTTGTCTTCTTCTTCACACTGGCACGTGAAAGGATCTCCATCGAAATGTGTACCACTGAAAATAGATGTTATAGGACCAGAAAATATACCGTTTGCAGGCTCGTCTGTGCATCTTTCAGCCCAGAAGTTTTACAGGCCGGGGCAGTGATGGGGTTAAATGTAGCTTTGGTGTTCTTGCTGGTGTTGGTGTACTGCAACACAGCCCAAGCCAAGGAGGAGGGTAACTCAGTGTTGTGCCAGGCTGAACATGGCAGTAGAGGGTTCACTGTCTACTGCTAACCTAAACCGACAGAAGTGCATCATTCCATGACACATGATGGTCAGGTTTCACATAATTTCCAGTATTTTTCCGGTTGAGATCAGCGTAACTAGACTGGAGGAAAAACACAGCAGACATCCTGTTATTTTGCTTGACCAGTGCCCCCCCAAAAGGTTTAATTCTTTAAATGCAGCACAGTGAGAGAGTGCATGTGAGAGAGAGAGAGAGAGAGAGTGTGATTGTGCGTGTGTTCTACATGGGGAAGGGAGTTGGGTGTTCGTACATCTATAGTAGTAGTGTGGACGGCTGCATATCTGATCAGTTACAGTGATTATCTGACTGGTTTCCGTGGACCCCTTTCACCTCTTCACATATGTCACACCGGTTTGAAAACTGTCTCGCACAAACACTGACAGCGTTCTGATTTAACACCATGGTGACCATTTCCCAGCTAAGCCAGTGGTGTAGTACAAAATGAGCGTGGAGATTCAGAAATCATAATAAAAATGGAAGTATTGTAATGCGCAAAATCTCGTCCATAGAGACTATTCTAAGCACATATACATGCACAGGCACCCCCACACAAATTCTGACTATACAAAGCTTAATAAATTTACACAGCTTAAAACAGACAGCAAACAGATTTGAGATGGACGAAGACAGCAGAATGGAGCAGAAAACATGGCAGGTCTACAGTTTTGGGAAAAGAAATGTTTTCAGGTTACATTTGAATGAGTCCAGAAAAGGTTACTGTCGGAGAGGAAGGGGGAGGTAATTCCATGCAGCTGAATCACATTCAAGATTACAAGAACAATAGTCAGATTCTTGACTGGTGAAAAACTGCTTGTAGCGTTATGTTTGCATTAGACCAAACCAAATACAACATCAGACTAGAGCTAGCACATGTATGAAAATTGAAACTTCTGCATTGTCATATATATCTCTCTCTCTCACTTGTCTGGAAGCACAAAGGTCACAGGCACCAGGATATAATACAGCTGCTCACTTTCTTTGGCATTGGAGTTTTACATGCAAATGCTACTTGAATACACTTTTTCTCCTTTTAATCTTCACCACACTAAACCTACAATGGCAACATAAATACATATACACTTACACATGCAGTTTTATAACGTTATTTGTCGCCACAAGGCTGCATGCCATAAGCAGTCTGGAGTCCTGCTTTGTCCGCATGATGAAGAGATCCAGGTGGAAGGCACATTATGTGGTAGAGAAGCTTGCAGTTTCCTGAATCTGTACCTACATAGCTTAATTAGCTTCTATTAAAAGTTAAAATCACGAGCCTGGGATTCAATCTTTTCTTATTTTAGGGGGTTTGGGGTGGAGTAGGCAGAGGGGAGTCTTCAGGAAGTGGTCCAGGTGCGCATTTTCTCATGATGTGAAACAGATTCAAGATGCACATACATAGATATGTAGGACAGCAGCTGTAGGGGAGAGGCAGGGGGAGGTGGAAGGGGGGGGGGCAGAGGGGAGTCTCCAGTAAGTGGTCCAGGTGCGCATTTTCTCATGATGTGAAACAGATTCAAGATGCACATACATAGATATGCAGGACAGCAGCTGTAGGGGAGAGGTGGGGGGAGGTGGAGGAGGGACAGAGGGGAGTCTTCAGTAAGTGGTCCAGGTGTCCATTTTTTCATGATGTGAAACCGATTCAAGAGGCACGTACACAGGACAGTAGCCTGTCGTCTTCTGAATCGGTTTCTACTGTCCTAGCCACGGGTCAGGAGTCGGGGCTTGAATCATTCTCCGTGCCAGGCCTGGGCAGGTTGAGGTGCATGTTCAGACATGCATGATGTGACATGGCACGCGGCAGCGGAGGCATCATGCTCCAACCTTGCTGCCTTTCTGTCAAGTCCCACACGTGCACCATGTCCGTCATGCCGGACCGCCCATCCTCCAAACCACCCGTGCACACCAGCTGCCCCTGGTACACCGCCCACCCGGCAAACCAGTGGTGGCCGTGTGCTTGGATCAGGCTGGTTAGTGTCTGGGACACGGGGTTGTACAGCTGGTGAGCCTTTCCAACATCATCATCCAGAAGCAGCAGAAAGCCGTCAACAGCGATGATATTGCCGCGACTCACACGTACGTGTTTCTTGGTGATCTCCCTTTCCAAGCACAGCAACTCCTGCCACAGGTCTTCCTTCGGATTGTATACCTGCGCCCCGAGATGATTTTCATAGGGGACCTGGCTGCGTCGGCCGGGAGTGAAGCATGTGCCTCCACAAAGGTACAGCTTCCCTGAGAATGAAGACAGGGACAGGATTTCAAACAGTCGTCAAAGACTGGGGATTTTGTGAACGTTTTTCTGATTATACGATAATATACTATGCTTACACACACTAAATATATATATATATCTGACAATACAGTGCCATACCTCTCTCACTCCCTGATATAACCATGCTGGTTGACTGGGCATAAAAAAACAAGTTGTTTACTTATTCCATACCTCTCCACTCCATGCAAACAGCACAAAAAGAGGAAGATGCTGCATGTTAAAACAATTGGCAATGGGGAAAGGAGAGGAAATGTAACTGGGAGTGGACGCAAATCTAATTCTGAAACATAATGGTGTACACTATCAAAAATCAGTAAAATAATTTCAGCAGATAAAAAAGAAGGGAGGGGGGGAAATAAAAAAGTTATGAAACTGTCACATTTTAAACATCAAATTTACATTTAAAGTCAAACTATTTTCAGCCATCAAATTTACATTTAACCCCTTCACTGCCCCCCCGCCTGTAAAATTTCCAGGCTGAATGATGCACGGACATGCCTCCAAACAGCATATTTTCCTGTCCTAGAACATCTATTTTCAATGCTATGTTTTTCGATGGAAATCCTTTCACATGCCAGTGTGATAAAGAAGACAAAAAAGCTTAAGGGTTTCAAATTTCACACTTTTACAGATCAATTTCAAATGACATCATGGCAGTGAAGGGGTTAAAGTCAAATTACTTTTAGACTGCAAAGTTACACTCAAAACCTAAACCATTTACCATCCAGTGAAGCCAAAGCTGCATTCCCTATGCCATCAATACAGCGCAGTGGTGAAAGCATTGTCCACTGGTTTGTGCTGGGGTCGTACATCTCTCCGTCACTTCGGAGACTGTAACTGGATGAAGAAGCTCGTCCCCCAATGACATACAGCTTGTCCTGCATCGCTGCCGCACTGTGGTTATACCTGTAACACAAACCATGCAGGGACATCTGGCACAACAAATACAAACAAAATAACTTCAGTATTTGCAAATATCTTTCGCACTGCTTTTGTTAACAGTGAATAAAGCAGCGCTGATTCACAGCTGATTTTCAAAGCTTGAGGCTTTGAAAGTCAGCTGTGGATCAGCCTTGTGATGCACTGATTTTATTTCTAAAGAGGTAAACTGACCTAGATGCCTAGAATTAAACTACTTACACTTGTTTTTACGTTTACTTTCTCCCATGGAAAGGACTCTCCAATATGCACCAGGAGCATAAATGCCCAAGTGCTGTCAACATGCATCATCATCATTAACATCATCACCAGCATAAAACACAACAACAGCGTTAACAACCTGCAAAAAAAGCTTTGATGTATTAATAATCAGATATACATCTGTTGGCACCAGTGGTAAATTAAATCATTGCTATATAATATATAAACACCAAATACTGATGATTGCTGGACAGATTAAATGCAGATTATGACTAGCAGTACCTATACAGAAGCATCAATCATATACTCAAGACTGTTGTCTTACAGTGAAGTAGGAGGCTGGGTTACCTTGGCACCATCATAGACCGACGTTCCTCCCATTTGTCCAGGAGAGGATCATAGGCCCAGTTCTCATTGAAGACAATCTTGGTGCAGTATATATCATGTATATCCATGCTTTGCCCTCCAGTCAGGTACAAAATGTTGCCAACTGCCACAGCCGAGTAGTCCTGCCGATCCTCAAAGGGCAGAAGGGTTAGCGTCTCCCACCGCAAAGCTTCTGGGTCATAAAAGTACAGCGTTGACAAATCCTTTATCACACCCCGATGCTTCCGCTGCGTCTCTCGGCACACCACCACCAAGACTTCAGTCAGCCTATCCGGCAAAGGAGACACGGTCAACTTCTCCAAGGCAGACCCCAAACCAATGTCTACACCTATGCTGTGCACTTCCTCCCCAATGACCTTGGAGTTACAGAACAGTGGCATTTTCTCAAGCTGGTGAAAGTCAACAGAACGTAGCCGGGCATGTCTGAGCAGCTCCAGCAAGAGTGGACTTCGTTGTCTGTAGTTAGCCCTCACCCAAATCAAAACAGCTTCAACAACAGTCGCCTCTGTGTCTACACAGAGCTCATCATTGCCAATGATCTTCACCAGCATTTCCTGAGACAGCTGGGTGAACTCATACCGGGGCATCACATCTGTGAGGTTTGTTAGAATGAAGCCAAGAGCCTTCTGTGCCAGGTCATAGAGATCATGAGCCTGAGCAAGTACCAGCACCTACAACCCAGAAAGCACATGCTGACATGAAAATATTACACCAAACTGTGAGAAATGAAATAATATGTATGGTCTTTAGTTCAAGAGAGTATCTATGTGTACTACACCCATTCTCTCTGATTTTTATCTCCCTAAAGTTGCCTTTCAAAACAGTTCTGATTCAGCTTGTAATTTTAAGCAAAATAAATGTCTAATCAATCTACAGCTAAGATTAGTAAGAGCATCACAAAATGACCATTTTGTTTTCATTATTTATCTCTCTTTCTGTCTCTCTCTCTCCTGATTTTTACACAAAGACAATAGGTCATTATTTTAAGGTCGTTTAACAAAATCTCCTCTTACTTAGGACTCAAATAAGAACCCTCTTCTTCATCTTTTCATCACACACACACACTCACTCACACACACATGTGCGCATGCACACACGCGTGCACGCACATGCATGCACACAAACAAACAAACAAACAAACTCACTCACACACTCACACACACACACACTTATAAGGTATTACCTGTAAGCAGGTTTCTGCTGTAATGTGTTGCTGAAGGAAGGCACTACACAGGTGCACAACTTGGTGAAACTGCAGGAAGTCCGCACAGCGCAAAACATCAATCACGTCATCGGCTGTCACCTGTGCAGGGAAAGCACGAATCTGAATTCCCCATCATGGATCCTGATAGCATCAATTTTTATTAAACTGTTCATTTGTAACTGCTGATTATTTTACAATGTAAATCCTACAAAACACATACACACACATGTGCACACACACATGCATGCACACACACACACACACACACACACACACACACACACACACACACACACACACACACACACACACACAAACAGCATCGATGAATAAATTTTAACCTTACAGAAGTGATTGAGTCCACAAATAACTTGGACTTTAGTCAAGATAGTGGGAATCATTCCCTCATTCTTTTCATATATATTTCTAGTATTATATATAATGGCCACAGTATCATGTATAACTGATTTTTGTTTTTTAAAGGAAAACAAAACAAAACAATAATGTGAATAAGATGTGTTTTGGGTGCTCATGATCATTTAGCAAAAAAATTCAAAAAATCTTAAAGCACCACACTGATGCAGTAATCGGCAAATGTTCAAGATGTAATACTATAGTTATAAATGACTACTACAAATTAAGGTGAACAGGCTAATCATGCAACACATTTGTCAGTGAAGGCTCTTCAATGAATGGACTGTGGCTTGGTCTGATCAAGGCTGTGACCACATGACATAGCAATGTAATGAGCATACTTTGCAAACAAAACTTAATAAGTCACTTTTTATCAACCACACTTGAAAAATGCCTAATCATTTAAACTTACCTCAAGTTCAGCAGTGTACATGAACTCCAGAAGCTTTGCAAATCCATTCACAGTCACACCGTTATACTTCAGTGACACCCTCTCCACCCCCTTCTCCACCCCTCTACCACCATCTTCACCCTCTCCACCCCCACCCTTCCTCTGTTCATGGAAGGAAAAGTATGCGGCAAAGTATGGGCAGAAAGCATCCAGGAGAATCTGGTGGCATGGAAACAAGACTCCATCCACCTCCACCTCAAGGTCAATGAATCGGTTGCTGTGACGACATGTGTGGAACTGCTGCATGATCGCAGGCTGCAGGGAGGAGTCATAGTATGTAAACTCCATGCTGCGATACTCATCTAGGACTGACAGCTTCATTGTTTGGATGTGTCACTTCTGAAACAGAAAAGATTGTTATCATAATTAATACCATTCAAAGCTGAACTGATTTTTTTTAATTTTATATATATATATAGTTAACAACAGGAAAATGTATGTAGTAACAGAAGATGGGACATGGACACTACACCCATAAGAAACTGTCACTGGGAGAGCACTCACTCACAAGACATGAAAGTAAAAAATAAGGTGAAAAAGAAAGAAAAAGACTGACCTATGCATAGATCTTCAGATCTACCTCTAACACTGGTCTGTCTTTTTGCTTCTTTTTTCTCAGCTTAATACCCGATTCTTTAACAGTAACTGACAGTCTTAAACAGTCAACAAACTATCCGTGTAACGTCGCCGGTCGAAGTCAAAGCACATGACTTGTGCAGTCCCCCATGCTCAGTGACAATGGTCTTCAATCTTCAGCTCTAGGAAAGTCGAGCTTTCACTGCTGACAGTTATTCAACTTAGTGTGCCAATCGCTGCAGGCGGAGGTGGAGGAGGGGGGCGCGGGGAGGGAGACACAGACACGGACACGGAGAGAGAGAGAGCACTCCAGATCATTTTCAGGCATCCTCCGGCTGACGTAACGGTCCCCGTCGCTATACCGCCCCAGCCGGAGCTCTGTATCCAAAAACAAACAGCACAGGACAATACATAAATCATAACTGTTGCACAAGCAATGCACAGAGCTCCACATAAACACCGGTATCATTCTTACACTTGTGGCTAGCCTGGCCGCGATGACAGAGAGGGCACATGACCATAACAAACAAAAGTAATCGTCCTTGAATTGAGAAAAGAGTTGACTCCCTTCCGCCGTTTAGCCTATGCAACTGGACCTCATTCAATGTCTATGAACTGGACCAAAGATTATAAATACATTTATAATCTTTGACTGGACCACAGACAATTATTCAATGTCTGTAGATCTGGACCCGTCAACAATCTGTGAGCCCGTTTGGCCTAGCGGTAAGGCGTTAGGCTGGTAAGCGGGAGGACCTCGGCCTCGATACCGCGGGCGCCGCTTCGGCTCTCGGCTTTCTCTTCGAAACGCCGCTGAGGTTGTGGCTTGTGAACACTCAGTCAGTGTCTCAGTCACTTCATGTGACTGTGTCCATCACTTCCTACAGAAACATTAAAATGGCTCTCATCGCTGCCCACCTTAACTTGCAGCAATCATTCCGGTGGTGACAGTGTAGCAATATAACTTTCTCTGGCCCCCACTTCCATGGGGGTCGGTGGGATCATGCCTACCATGAACTGAAGTCATTTTGCCGGTAGTCATAGTTGCGAGAATTCATAATAATACGGGTCAAAGTTTTCAGTTCAAGAATGGCAACACTGACTGACTGTATTATTTTATGTCACCGGTGCAGAATAGATCAGTTGTTTCCACAACGGTATCATGAGAACCGTAAATTGTTTGTCAGTTTAGTTGCATCTGCACTGACTGACTCAGTAGTTGTTGTTGTTTTGTTTTCGGGGGGCGGGGGGGGGGGGGGGGGGGGACTCATTGGATGAGATGTGGGGCTGACTAACTGCATGCGTAGGCTAACTAAGAGCCACGCAATTATAAATAGCGGCCGCTACTTTTATACTGACACGGACTTGATCCGGCTTTAAGCCACGCCGTATTGCCAGCCTTCGCGGTTAGGCTAGCTAGTTACACTACTGAACGGGGTTTCCACTTCGGTGACTGATTCTCTATGTAATGAATGAAAATGTTTTAGAACTGAAGTTGCCCAGCTATCTCAGTCTGGGACACGTCAGTTCTGCACAGAGTCACATGCCGGCAGCTTGTTAGGCTATGTAAGAGGCATTCCCTTTTCGCCTACGCTTCTGTGCTTGCCGCCTGCCACTTGCTCGGTAAACTGCGCATAATTATTTATCCCGCGCCGCTGTTGCGTAATCGTTCTGATAAGGTGTCCCGTTCTGCCTTCTCAGTCTATTCAATCCTGTTTTGCCTGCGTCAGTCTTATCAGTAAGTAAGTAAACACGGTGCTTAACGTGCACAGAAACCGAAGGCTTATTAGGGACGGGGAGAAGGGGTACGGAGGTGGAGGGAGAGGAAGATTATCTACCCACCGCTACACTGTCACTACCAGAATGATTCCTGCATTAAGATCGGCAGCGATGAGAGCCATTTTAATGTTTCAGTCGGAAGTGACGGACAAAGTCACAGGACAGTGTCCACAAACCACAATCTTTTTGAAGAAAAAGGAGAGCCGAAGCGGTATCGAACCGATGTCCTTCCGCTTACCAACCTAACGCCTTACCGCTAGGCCAAACCGGCGGTGGGGGAACCCGGAAGAGGGAGATTATATACCTATCGCTACACTGTCACCACCAGAATGACTCCTGCATTAAGATGGGCAGCGATGAGAGCCATTTTAATGTTTCACTAACTTGATCGTGAGGGACAAAGTCACAAGACAGTATCCACAGACCACAACTTTTGACGAGAAAGGAGAGCCGAAGCGGATTCGAACCGAGGTCCCTCTCACTTTACCAGCCTCACGGTAACGCCTGTCCAAACGGGCTCATAGTAAACATGGTGCTTAACGTCCACAGAAACCATAAGGCTTATTAGGGACGGGGAGAATGGGGGGGAGGGGGTAGGGAGGTGGGGGAAGAGGGAGAGTATATACCTATCGCTACACTGTCATCATCAGAACGACCTGCATTAAGATGGGCAGTGATGAGAGCCATTTTAATGTTTCGTTAATTGTGAGGGAAAAAGTCACAAGACCGTGTCCACAAACCACAACCGGCTCATGATGAGTTGATGCTTAATGTCCTCAGATGTCAGTTGACATATTAGGGACAAGTTGTGACCAATGCCGAAACACGGTTCAATAAATCTTTACGTCCACGGAAACCAGAATGCTCGTTAGGACGGACAGCCCAGGACTCTCACACAGCTCGACTCTCACACAGCTCCTGAACTATGACAACCGGCTCATGATGAGTTGATGCTTAATGTCCTCAGATGTCATTTGACATATTAGGGACAAGTTGTGACCAATGCCGAAGCACGGTTCAATAAAAGCCACATACGTAAAGTGTATGCGTGTTTAGCTGTAACCTGCCACCTGCACTTTTGGCAGAATGACCGGGATTTTTTACGTGCTACTGTGGTAACGCGGGGGTGGAACGGATACCGAAATAAGAGTCAGCACAGAAAGTCGACCCTGGAGAAGAAAATTCTCCCGCCGTTCCAGCAGGGATTCGAACCCGCGACCTTTCAATCACGAGTCCGGCGCTCTAACCACTGAGCTATCCCCGCCCCCAACCGGATCATGATGATGATGATGAGTTGATGCTTAATGTCCTCAGATGTCATTTGACATATTAGGGACAAGTTGTGACCAATGCCGAAGCACGGTTCAATAAATCTTTACGTCCACGGAAACCAGAAGGCTCGTTAGGACGGACAGCCCAGGACGTCCACCTCGACTCTCACACAGCTCCTGAACTATGAACCGGATCATCAGTTACTGGTCGCTTTTATATGGCGCTATTCTCTGCTCTCGAGCAGACTCCCTGTGCTCATGTCGCATGTGGCCGTTCTGTCGCGTTTGACTGAATTTCCTATTCCGATGACATAGGAATAAAACAGTGCATTAGATACACCCATTGCCTAAAACAGCATCTGGTATTGCCGGCGTCAAAACATCATCTCAGTGAACCGTTCGTGATACAGCCTATCGAATTGAGTGGTGGATCAACAGCATATATATCTATACAGAGAGAGAGAGAGAGAGAGAGAGAGAGAGAGAGAGAGAGAGAGAGAGAGAGCGGAACGTAAGTAAGTTGGTGTTTTACGCCCAGTTTGAGAGAGATTGCATTGCGCGCGCGCGCTCGCGTGTGTGTGTGTGTGTGTGTGTGTGTGTGTGTGTGTGTGTGTGTGTGTGTGTGTGTGTGTGTGTGTGTGTGTGTGTGTAAAACCATTGTCGCGGGAATCAGTGATATTATATATATATAAACTCACGCAGTGGAACGGTGTTACCGCTGACTCTGTTATGTGATTTCTGATAAGGGGTCCCATTTTGCCTACTCAGTCTATTCAGTCCCATTTTGCCTACTCAATCTATTCAGTTCCGTTTTGTCTACATCGATCTTACCCCGTGAAGTTAGGCACGGGCGAGAGGAGCTGAACATTTTTAGCTCACAGTTTTCAGTTTAGGTCATATTTAGCATTAGACACGGTGCAGTCTGAATTTGAGACCTAGCGATAGGACTGCTGAACATTTTAGCTCACTATCACATTTCTCAATCTAGCTCATACATATTTAAAGTATACACACATTTTAGCTCACATTTCTCAGTTTAGTTCATATTTAAACTAACTCACATTTTAGTTCACATTTCTCAGTTTAGTTCACATTTAAGATAACTTTTTCAGAACTTGATTTAGGTTTAGACACGGCTCAGTCTAAATTCAGTTGAGACCTAGCGAGAGGCGCTGAACATTTTAGCTCACATTTCCCAGTCTAGTTCATATTTAAACTAACTCACATTTTAGTTCACATTTCTCAGTTTAGTTCCCATTTAAGATAACTTTTTTTCAGAACTTGATTTAGATTTAGACACGGCGCAATCTAAATTTGAGACCTAACGAGGGGAGCTGAACATTTTAGCTCACAGTTCTCAGTCTAGTTCATATTTAAACTAGGTCAAATTTTAGCTC
>OY757543.1:21406465-21423965 GCA_963584105.1 Alviniconcha strummeri | reverse complement strand
TAATAAGCCTCATGGTTTCTGTGGAAGTAAAGAAACATGGAATCAATCAGTGCTCATCTAATCTCCATCTCCCACACCTCCATACCCCCATGCCCCACTTCTCCCCGTCCCTAATAAGCCTCATGGTTTCTGCGGACGTTAAGCACCATGTTTACTTGACGTTAAGCACCATGTTCACTTATTTACTTAGAGCTTAGGGTGAGCCGGCTTGGCCTAGCGGTAAGGTGTTAGGCAGGTGAGCAGAAGGGCCTCGGCTCGATTCCGCTTCGGCTCTCTTTTCTCTTAAAAAAGAAAAAGAAAAAAGGTTGTGGTTTGTGGACACTGTCTTGTGACTTTGCCCCTCACAATTAATGAAACATTAAAACGCCTGTCATCATGTCGCTGTCCATCTTCATGCAGGAGTCTTTCTGGTGGTGACAGTGTAGCCGATAGGTATATCATCTCCGTCGTCTCCCACCTCTACACCCCCTTCCCCACCCCTTTCTCCCCGTCCCTAATAAGCTTTATTGTTTCTGTGGACGCTAAGCACAAAGTTAACTTACTTACCAGAGTTCAGGACGCAGAGCTAGGAGCTGTGTGAACAGTGAGGTGGGCCTGGGCTCTCATTCCCTATCCCATTCTTCCCTGGTCCCTAATAAGCCTTAATGTTTCTGCGGACGTAAAGTGCCATGAAAGAAGAAAACCTTGCGACAGAGCTCAGGAGCTGTTTGAAAGTCGAGGTGGCCGTTCTGGGCTCGCCGTCCCTAATAGTCCTTACGGTCTCTGTGGACGTAAAGCAACATTGAACTTGGACGACTCCTTTTCAAACCTTGCGATTTTTTGTCCCTAATACATCAGCCCGACATCTGAGGATGTTGAAGCCCCACATCATCATCAACCCTTACGGCTTTGTCCAGAAAGGACGGCGGCCTTTCCAGTGCACTGAACAGGTAGAAGAGGCCAAAATATATGAGAACTAAATAAATTTTTAAAAATCTAGGGTTTTGTTTTAATGCTCAGTTATCGGGACTTCTGGGAGTTGGCGGTGTAGTTCCTTTAAAGCGTGAGAACCTTCAGTAGCCAATAATCTTACTGGTTTCCTTTCGTAACATTTGTCTGACGGAGGAGTGTAATGCGAGAGGCGCTCTGACTGGCTGCAGTAGCCCTTGCGCGGGTTGAAATAGTGCACGACTTGATTCACTTCCTTTCAGTACTCACTGCGGGTTACCTCCATTCACGGGGTTAATCCAGTGGGTGGATCGGATCCGCTGGGAATCGTCACGTGACGATATGATATCATCACTAAGTCTTATACCAGCTTGGAAATCGGATATGAGTAGGCCGGCGCCATTGTAATTTTTCTAGGTGTTTCATCCTGGTATGTCTGTCGCTGCGAGAATTAGTGTGTGTGTGTGTGTGTGTGTGTGTGTGTGTGTGTGTGTGTGTGTGTGTGTGTGTGTGTGTGTATGTGCGTGCGTGTGTGTGCGCGCGCGCCTTTGTGTGTGTGTGTGTGTGTGTGTGCGCGTGTATGCGCGCGCGCACCTCTGTGTGTGTGTGTGTGTGAGAGTGTGTGTTAGTGAGAGAGAGAGAGAGAGAGAGAGAGAGAGAGAGAGAGAGAGAGAGAGAGAGAGAGAGAGAGAGAGAGAACGAAGTCATGTACTTACAGCGCTGACATGGCCCGGCTGGTGCCACATAAAACTACTGCCGTCTCGGCACGTTCTGTTTACACCATACATGCACTATGTCACTTCACGTAAAGCCACATACGTAAGGTGCTAAACGTGTTCAACTGTAACGTGCCACCTGCACGTGACTTTTGGCAGAATGACCGGGATCTTTTACGTGCTAATGCGGTAACACGTGGGTGGAACGGATACCGAAAGAAGAGTCAGCACCGAAAGCTGACCTTGCTGGAGAAGAAAATTCTCCCGCCGTGGCCTTCTACAACATTTTTTCCCTCGGTGAACAAAGTGTGTGATGCTTTTCAGTGATGCAAGGAATAGCTTGTGGGCCATAGCTGCCCACCTCTGATGTGCGTTGAGCAGTCACTGCATCAAGAGAGAGGGAGGCAGACAGACAGATAGAGACAGGGTGTGGGATGGGGGAGAGGGGAAGACGGAGACAACCAGAGATAGATAGATAAATAGATAATACTTTATTACACAGGGATAAAGATTTAAGCACGTGTCGGCTTTTTCTGCAAATCTGTCCCTGATGACAAACACAGCAACACTCAATACATCAAACAAAATTCACTTAAATACTCTAGAGAAAAAACGACTTAAAAAGAAAACAAACTAATTTCTGTCTAAAACATCACATCATACGAACAGAGCAATAATAAATCAAAGACCAATACAATCTATTTTTTTTAGGAGAGAGAGAGAGAGTTACAAAAAAACATTAACGAATAAAAGAAAACGACAGAATAATGACTATCTCACTATCTTCGTATAAGACAAGATCACATCTAACAGGATTGGAAGCTAAGCGATGATGCAAACGACAGAATAATAACTATCTCACTATCTTCGTATAAGACAAGATCACATCTAACAGGATTGGAAGCTAAGCGATGATGCATTATACACACCTAACCAAAATCAAAGCACATCACATACACCCACAATCATATATGCAAACATTAAATTTGAGGGGGAAAAAAATGACCTGGAGGAAAACAAAGGTAAATATTTCATGAAAATACCACACACACACACACACACACACACACACACACACACACACACACACACACACACACACACACAACACACACACACACACACACACACACACACACACACACACACACACACACACACACACACACACACACACACACAAATCTAAAACTTTACAAGAGCAAGGAAGGGAAAACAATAAAACATTCTATACATTTCGTGTCAAGCTGTCTGACGCGCGAGAAGAAAAAAAGAAAAGAAAAAAAAAAAAAAAAAAAAAAAAAAAAAAAAAAGAGAGAGTAAAACGAAGTATTCAAGGTGGCTTAGCAAGTGCCTGAAATGCTTTCCTTTTGAACGTTTTTAATTCCATGGGGTATCTGAGATGATGAGCTAAACTATTCCACGCTAAGGAGCCTGAAAAGGAGAAACTCGTTTTAAAGATATCAATCCTTGTTCTGGGCAAAAGCTGTTTATTCCCATGAACATGAAGACGTTCAGATGGAATCATGAGATCTTTCAGATACTGCGGGGCTTTGCCGTGAACAACCTTTTGCATTAGAACACATTTGTTGAGCAATAGTTGTTTGTCTAAAGGGAGTAGTTTGAGAGCACAGCACTTTTGTTTGTAGTCTAAATTAGGAATTGGCATCAAGAATTTTACGGCACTTTTGTGGAGAGAATACAGCTGCTTCATGTGCACACCGGCACATCCATCCCATGCATTTGAAACATAGTTCATATGTGACATAATGAGTGCGAAGAAGAATGCTAATTTGGATTTTTGGCTGACAGTTTGGCTCAGTTTCGAAAGAAGAAATATTTCTAGAAACGGTTTTGCACATGTTGTTAATATGTGCTTGCCACTTTAGCTGTTCGTCTACAGTCACTCCAAGTAGGCGATGTTTTGAAGCTTGCTCTATTGGCGTGGTCTCGAACTTTAGATTTAAAGGGAGCTGTTTTTTCTGGTGTTTTTGTCTCGTCGCCATAAACATGCATTTTGTTTTCGTCGGATTCAGTGCCATCCGATTTCTACAACACCATCCAGAGACATCATATAGACTTTGTTGTAAATCCCTACGTATATTATCTATGTTGTCATTAGCTGTATTAAGGGTACCATCATCAGCAAATAAATCACATTGGACTGACGCACGTGTAAGACACAGGGGCAAGTCATTAATAAAGATGCAAAACAGAAGTGGGCCACTTGTTATAGACGTTTCTTGGGAGTATGTGCCATTTACAAGCACGCATTGTATACGATCCTGTAAATAAGATCTTAAGAAAGCTATACGTGCGATGCTTAAGTTGTACGTGGATAGTTTTTTCAGTAAAATATTGTGATGAACCAGGTCAAAAGCCTTGCGAAAATCGAGAAATACAGCGCCTGACATTTGACGGTTGTTGAAAGCTGAGAGCCAAATATCACTTAAACGGGTAACTGCCGTTTGACAAGAATGTCCACATCGGAAGCCAGACTGAAAGGAATGGAAAAGCTGGTGTGTTTCTAAAAGGTTTGTCAAATGTTTATGAATGTGTCTTTCTAGTGGCTTTGTGAGAACAGACAGGATCGAGATAGGGCGGTAATCGTTCAGATCGGTGGAGATAGTTTTTGTTTTAGGGAGTGGAATTACTTTAGCTCTCTTGAATGCGGTTGGAAAAACATTCTTTTGTATGCATAAGTTATAAATATATGTGTCTCAGCTATGTAAGGAAGGGCAATTTTTAGAAGTTTGACACTAATACCATCACAACCTGTAGATTTCTTATTATCCAGCTTTAAGATAGATATTCCTACTTCGAATACAGATATAGGAGGAATTGAAAATGTGGCATTTTGAGAGATTTGATCTCTGCAAAAGTTTAGTAACCTATTAGGACAATTATACTGAGACCCATCGGTTTGATCATCTGGTAAAAACTTGGAGACTACAGATACGAAGTGGGCGTTAAAGACATCTGGAGTGAGTTCCGATGGAAGATTATTGTTTGCAGGGCTGTGGCCTTTAGTGAGTGTGTTGATAGCTCTCCACATGGATGATATATCTGCTTTATTTCCGGCAAGGTCATTAAAATATTTTTTCTTGGCTTCCCTCACAAGGTAATTTACACGGTTCCGTTGTTGCTTATATTCTACAAATTTCTTTTGCTTCCTACACTTGTCCCTCAGTAACATGGCTTGCTTTATATCAGTGTTCAGCCATGGTGGAAGGGTTTGCTGTTTCACCCGCTTTTTTTTGAGGGGGGCATGCTTATTAATAACATCAAGAAATAAGTCAATCCAGTGTGACAGTGCCACATTGGGGTCGCTAAAATTGTACACATTTTTAAAGGGGATTAGGTGCAAATCCATCAAAAAAGCTCTTTCATCAAACTGTTTGAAACATCGGTAAACAATTGAAGAGTGGACATTCAGAACAGGCTTCACAGTTTTGACAGACAAGCTACAGCACACTGGAAAATGATCGCTTATTCCTGTGGCAGGCACTAGAATATTTGACACAATGCTAGTATCACTTGTGTAAATATGATCAATTAGTGTTGAAGAATGGGGAGTGATTCTCGTAGGTGACGTAATCATTTGATTTAGGCCAAATAAGGATATTGTGGAATCCCATGCTGGGTTACTTTTTTGCATGTCAATATTAAAATCACCCAACAGGACAACATTCAAATTACAGCCCTGCACCCTGTCCATCATTGTAACAAATTGATCATACCAGTCAAACGTTGAAGCTGGGTTTCTATAAATATAACCAACTAAAATACTGGATTTGCGCGTTTGTATTTCTAACCACACGCTTTCTACTGCTTCAGACTCTAAGTCAGGACGGCGACGGACAATTTTGCTGACTGA
Source organism: Alviniconcha strummeri (assembly GCA_963584105.1). NCBI lineage: Eukaryota > Metazoa > Mollusca > Gastropoda > Provannidae > Alviniconcha > Alviniconcha strummeri. The sequence continues at coordinate 21,418,445 of OY757543.1, read as the reverse complement.
AGAATGTATGTAAACAACTAAACCTGTGTGCTGAGATCTGGCAGCATCCTTTCGGATTAGTGAATAGTGAGGAAGAGACAGACCTTCACTTGGAATGTGGCTTTTCAGCCTAGTCTCACTGAGACCGAACAGGTGGAAGAGCTGATGGGATTCAAAGAAGACATTAAGATCATGAATTTTTTTCTGAATGTGGTACACATTAAGGTGACCGACTCGGAGACAGTCGCTGGACATGCTAAACCCTGACTAACAATCCGTTCCTAGAACTGAAAAATGCAGAAATTCAAATCTCTGCGTGATTAAATGTTCCTTTAAATGTTACATATATATATCCCAGAGGACAATGGCGCATACAACTGAAAACAACAAGAACAACAACAAAACGAACTAGTAGTACAAATTTCGGAAAACAAAGCAGAGCCAGAGGGAACCCACACGAAACGCGATTAACAATCCAAAGGGAGCCGGCACAGCCGCTCGAGTTCTTGGACAGATGCAGACACAAACTATTCAGCTAATGAAATATATATATATATCCCAACGTTTCCACCGGTTAACTATTCAAAGGGAGCAGACACAGCCGCTCGGGTTCTTGAACAGTTTCTAACACGAAGTATAAATTAGGTAGTGGAATATACTAACGTGCCCACCAGTTAATGCAAACGGAGCAAGCACTACTGTTCGTGATCCTGAATAGATGCAAAACACAAAGTATTCAGCAAATGAAAAACACCAACGTGTCCACCAGGATCCTGGACGTATACTATAAACTATAATCGTCTCAAGGCCATGAGTATACAAGTCTGTCAGTGTCACAGACCGGGGCAGTGCAACACACAATAGCGCCGTGATGATTGACGCAGTAATACGGAGTCAGTCAGTCTCTGGTACTGGTTACAGAGTAAGAGTAACGCACTTATATCAGGAACTATAAGTTGTTCGCGTGCACGATCGAGCGCACGCGCGCACACACACACACGCATTCACGCCACAAGCACACACCAGTCAGGTGTGTACAGAAATAAACTACCGTTAAAACACACTGCTGGACACACACTGCAAGCTTGCGTTACACAAGTGTCTCCGCTGCACCCCCCCCCCCCCCCCCCCCCCCCCAGTAACTGGTGCGATGGGGGTGCAGGACGATGCTGGCTTGCTGTGTGTTGAAGGAAGGGTGGGCTGTGGGCCCGTATGTACACTGACGTCCACGTGGCGGGAGAGCTCCATAGCTGGACTGCGGCGGTGGCGCGGCCCACCTGCGGAGAGGGTGTCGATGTACTCCGTACCAGCCTCTGAAGGGTGGCGGAGCGGTGCCGACATCACGGTGTTGGGGTGTTCCTCTGCTGTAGCGGTGAGGCTGATGGTGTAGTGGGGCGTCACCAAGCCGTCGTTGTGGGACGGAGCTTTCCGTGTCCGCAGGCCGTTGTTGTAGCAGTGGAGGTGGTGGGAAAGGACCGCGAGTGGTTGAAACAGCTGGCCCATTTCTGTACTGCTGGCTCCTCCCACCGCCCTCTCTGAGGTGCTGGCTTGGCGGGCAGTCAAAACGTGGCTGAAACGAAGGGGTCTCCAGCAACGGCACTCGGCCACTAGCAGAGGGTGACGGATGGGAAGGGCGTTCTTGGGGTCGAAGGGGAGGTCGGGGTTGGCCCACATACATGTACTTGACATTGCACGCAAGTCGCACGGTGCCTTTGGGGCTTGGGTGCAGAGCGTCACGGTAGAGCGCTTTCCGGGGGGCGCCGCTGTTCGTGGTGAAGGTGTCGGTGTGGTCAGCGAGCATAACTTGCTCACTGTGACACGCCTTCACCAAGGCAGCGTTTGAAGCGGCCACCGTCTTCCTCAGGGGGTGCTCTCCTTGTGGCGGGATTAGAGAGGAGAGCTGGACGACGGCATTGGGGAACACTGACTTGAGTAGTTTGAGCAGTGCCCTCCACATGCTCTCCGTGACGGTGTTCACCCAGCACGTGTTCACCCCGACGTGGACGACTAGCAGCTGGACGTCTCTGCATTTTGGAACATTTTGCAGCCAGTGTAGAAGGTCGTCCACTGTGAGGCCGGAGATGCTAATCTTTTGCTGTGCTTTGTGAGGGTACATCAGCTCTGGTCTGATTTGTCCGAACACAGAGTCCCCAATCAGCACGTATGTTTTGCCAGGAGAGACTCTGCACTCCGCGATCCGTTCCCTTGGCGTCCTGGCGTCACGGTCGGTGTGATGAGGTGACGGCCTGGTACTTGTCCCTAGTTGTCCTGGCGTCACGATCCGTGTGATTTGGTGGTGGCGCGGTGATAGCGGAGGGAGGCGTTGAGTCGTGATTGTCGATGGTTGAGTCATGGCTGGGATCTGTGTTGTATGTAGTGGCCGCGTCGAGAGATGAGCTGGGGCAGTTATCTAGTGTTAGCTGGTCGTCTTCTCCCCCACTTAACACTGAGAACATGTTAGAGGTTTCTACGTTCGCTGAAATTTTGTTGTTGTTGACAGGAAATTCGGGTGCGGATGGTTCTTGTATTTCTGCTGCGGCAGGTGTTTGTTGCTTGGCTAGGCCGGTCTTAATAACACTGATGTACTTCCTAAGATCACCGATTTGAGATTTCATGTCTTTGTTCTGTTTTGTGACCTCCGTCAGCTTTTGGGTCAGTGACGTCACGGTGTCAGTCAGTTGGTCAAACTTCACCTTCACATGCAGCTTGAGCTCGGCCTTTATCTGTTGTTTTGCTGTCTCCAGCTCAGTGGGGGCGGGGATAGCTCAGTGGTTAGAGCACCGGACTCGTGATTGAAAGGTCGCGGGTTCGAATCCCTGCTGGAACGGCGGGAGAATTTTCTTCTCCAGGGTCGACTTTCTGTGCTGACTCTTATTTCGGTATCCGTTCCACCCCCGTGTTACCACAGTAGCACGTAAAAAATCCCGATCATTCTGCCAAAAAGTGCAGGTGGCAGGTTACAGCTAAACACGCATACTCCTTACGTATGTGGATTTTATTGAACCGTGCTTCGGCATTGGTCACAACTTGTCCCTAATATGTCAAATGACATCTGAGGACATTAAGCATCAACTCATCATCATCCAGCTCAGTGACTAGGGAGGCGTGGTGTGGTGAAGGTGTGACTGGGTAGGCTGGCTGGCGGGGTGTGGCGGGCTGGCGGGGTGTGGTAGGAGGTGTGGCACGGGTATGATCCAGGTGGCGGGTCGGCTTGATATGCTGGGAAACCGGGACTGGAGCTGCTGAAGGTGAGGCTGACTTGGGACTGAGGGCCTGAAGTCGACGCGAGCTCCTTCTCGTACTCCCGGTTGTCCTTGGCAACTGTGGACGCGGGCTGCACCTAGGTCTAACATCGTGTAGTCCGGGCTCCCCTGTCGGCGATGGTGAAACAGTCGGCAAGCGGAGGTTGCGCAGATTCGTTGTTACTGTTTCATGCAACTCCGGCTCCTTCACCCGGTCGACAAAGGCGTAGATGGCCCTAATGCATTTGATGAGGGAACTAAACTCCTCGTCTCTCCAACGGGGACACCTGTTTCCCTGGACTAGGACTGTACCTGTGCGGTAGAAGATCGTTATTGTCACTAGCTTAACAGTATCACAGTTGACTTAGATCTTAGTCCGGAAAAGGTCCTGGCTGGGAAGGTCAGTGGGTACTATACTGATGTCATTACTGTCTTCTACATAGATGGTCCTGGTTGGATTGGTGCCCTCATCCAGCCAGTCCACCTGATACCCCGCAGTTCCTGCAACATCACACACGTAACGCCTGTAGAAAATCTGTCTGGTGAGGGGCATTAAACAGTGAAGTATATCGAACGTCATTTGCTTGGGATCTTTCTTCATTTCAACATTGGGCACCCAGGCAAACAGAGACGAGCTCTGGAGCGCCATGGCGGCTGCAGTTTAAAGAGAAGTCAAGTGTTGGCTAAGTAGTCAATAACATGGTGGAGGGAGGGGCGAACTCATGGCCTAGGGAGACAAGGGGCGCATTACATGGCGAGATGTGAAGCAAAAAAAAAAAAAAAAAAAAAGTTAAACGGAACGCTTATTTTACTTAGACAATTCAAATCATGCGTAAATTTTCAGCAAAATTACCTTTCTCAAACAACAAACTGCAGACAGGCAGTACTAAACTAACAAATGATAATACAGAAAAAAATCTGATCAACTTAGCTTGCAGATGGTTGGAGCGTGACGGTGTGCAGCTAATACTGTCGAAGCTGTGTGGCGTGGAAAAGATAAGCCGACGCTGCTGGTTGAGTGATTTTATGACCTCTTGACGGCGTGTCAGTACTTTCTCCCCACCGCCAACGGTGGGTGTGACGTAACTGGCAACTGGTGAGAGCCAGCCGGGCTGGCCGGCGAAAAAAACACGGCAAGTTCGAATATGAATTCACGGCATCACATAAAGTAAACAGTTAAGAATGACAAGATAACGTGCTGCTATCCTTGGCACTAGTCTTCTTTCACCTCCTGATCCGCATCCTGGCGCCTGATCCACCAAAGGCTAACAATGAACAAGTCAACAGCGACCATCTGCCATCAGGCAGCAGACCACTGACGCTGGGTGATCCACTTGTCCGACACAAACCGGCAAAAACACACCAGCAAATGAAAAAATGTCCGTAACTACGTGAACTTTGCCTCAGCATTTCCATCCTTGGTTCTTCGGCCACTGCCAGTCTGTTACAATCACTTTGGTACAGAAAGAAAGAACTAACTCTCCAGCTAAACACCACTAGCACACAAAAGCTGATGAGCAGTTAACCACACTTCCGTAGGTCAGCCGCCATTTTGGAAGAGAGAGAGAGAGAGAGAGAGAGAGAGAGAGAGAGAGAGAGAGAGAGAGAGAGAGAGAGAGAGAGAGAGAGAGAGAGCACAAAAGACAGACAGACAAAAGAGATAGACTGCCGTGTCTGCATAGACACGCTGAAAGACACTGAAACACCTCCTTCCTGTTCCCCACACACACGCACACACACACACACACACACACACACACACACACACACACACACACACACACACACACACACACACACACACACGCACGCACATGCACGCACACACGCACGCACGCACGTACACACACACACACACACGCACGCACGCACGCACACACACACACACACACACACACACACACACACACACACACACACACCAATCAGATGGAGCTGTTTTTGTTCTCTGTTCCACCAATCAGATGTGTCTGTTGCTGATGGGCAAGGAGTGGCGGAGCGCGGTGTCACAGTTGATAGAACTGCTGGACAAGGAGGGACAGTACAACCTGACCTACTCACCTGCTGCGTCTCCCAGTGCCAAGATCGTCGTTCTTCTTGAGGCAGCCAAGCGAATCAGCTTCGCGGTGACGGTCCGAGCGACGTGCATGGCTGAAAAAGTGCAGAAATGTCTGCAGTAAGTCAAACAGAACCTTGTTTGGTTGTAGTTTTCAACAAAGGTTCATCAATAATAAACGAACGCCTTGGAAAGTGTAGTTTAAGAGTTCGTATAATAACTAGAAACTTGGTCTAAGTACTTGTAAAGTGCCTTATTCTGGATGAGCATAAGGGGCTTACAGACATCTGAAGGAAACAAAATTACAAAAGAGGACTTCAGGAGCAAATTACAAAAATTAAACGTGCCTTTTATGTTGACTATCTGTTCGTTTTTACTTTCCTGTTAACTCCACCCGGAACAATGTGTGTTCTCACTTGCAGACGGCTGACGCAACATGTAAAAGATGAGCTGGATTTTGCTCTGCAGCTGACATGCCTGCCAAGTGGTTTGACTGAAGGTAAGGACTGTCAGTGCGCGCGTTAAAGTTTAGTTTGGATAGCCTAGTTACAGCTGTTCTAAACTACGTTTACTGAGTCCATCCAGTCTGTATACGTACTCTAGTACTTTGGCAACCACTGACTCTATCAAAACACATTAGAGTAGTGTATTAAGTATGTATTCAGAGATTGCTTGTGTATGATATGTTAGTAAACATAAATGGTATATATTATGTACATGTTTGTTAACAAGAGCGTTGAGCTCGCTCAGCGGGGAATAGCGCTACAGAAAATGTATGTACTATTAATATTAAGACCCTAACAGAACGAGACCTATTTGGCTTTTGTAGAACCATTCACCTGAACTACCTCCCACAGTCATCAGAACGAGGAGTATTTGGCTTTTGTAGAACCATTCACCTGAACTACCTCCCACAGTCATCACCTGCATGCAGAAAATATGCGAAAGAAAAAAATCCACTGAGGTCTCAGCCTCTTAGACTTTATAGACTTAAAACAAAATGAAACGAAATAAAACAAGCAACAGCAACAACAACAAACAAACAAACAACAACAACAACAACAACAACAACAACAACAACAAACCAGAAACTAAAAACAGCGAAAAAACAAAACAACAAAACAAGCAAAGAGTAGTAGGGAAACGTTGTTGTGATTCGATTAAAGTAATTCTGTGTCGATCAATGCTTTGTCGTATAGTATTTTGCTTAGCTGACTTCGTGTTTAGTGTTTATTTTGGGTTGAAATTAACTTATTAAGGTTTCAAGGTTTTATTGGTTTCAAGGTTTTATTGAGCTTTTGGCCCCTGGGGGCTAGAAAGCGAAGTTACATTCGCACACGACATTCCCTATGAACAAGTACATGCGTTCTACTAATAAATAACTACCACACTTTATATATAAAAAATTATTAAATGCTCAAACACAAATCAAAGTTGTTATAAATATATAAGGCTAAGGCGTAAAAATTAACTTTTTCTTTTTTGATTTCGTTGCTCGTTATTGGCTTAATCAAAATAATTGAAGAATACAACTAATAAATTTAGCAAGCTTGATATTCTTAGATTTTGACGTCATATTCATGAGACTACAAAATTTGGGCACGTTGGGATGATGTGTATAATATTTATCAACATACTTAATACGGTTTCTCTTGACATTTTCGTTGGAACAGTTAAGCAGATAGTGAAATTCATCTCCTACCTCACCACTGTCACAAACAGTACATATTCTTTCATCCCTTGGAATACCTAACGTTCGTCTTTGCTGGATTGGCAGTCTGTGATTACTAAGTCTAAATTTCAATACTCTTTGTCTTAGGATAGATGGGAGATAGGTTAGATATTCCTCAAAGCAAAATTTCTTTTTAAATAAACAATAATTACTACAAACACTATTTTCTGCTACTCTGCTTTGCCATTCTTGTATAAATTGATCCATTAGTCTTTGCTTCACTATACGTTTAAAGCTTTCGATGGTATGGATTTGGTTAGACCAAATATAAGATAATCCTAAACTATCTAATAACGAATGCACTTTCATAAGCCATGGGAGCTTATAATCGCTTGCATAATACAACTTAGAACATAGCTGAAACATTAGGTTAGAAATCTTAGGCGATTCAGAGTGAGAGGTACTGCACAAACCATACCAAAATCCTAACATCCTGCATTTTGCTTCAATTTCTATCGGATATCTTCCCACTTCCCCAAGCACCATGCATGTTGGGGTTGTAACTTTGACACCTAAGGTCAGTTTTAAAAATCGAAGCTGTAGTTTTGAGATTACATCCATCTTCTCGCACGCCCATATTTCACAACCATACAGAAGGATTGGGTGCACACATTTTTCAAAAAGTTCTAATTGTATATCTAGTGGCAAATTTAGCTGCCGACATTTCCTTAATAGTGAAAACATAGCCCTGTTTGCAAGTAAAAACTGTAACTGTTGTGCCTTTTTAAACTTGTTATTATAGTTAAATTTTACTCCCAAATATTTATAATCCCAAACAACGTCAACAGTTTCCTCATTAAAATTGAATTTCGGCATTTTTCTGATCTTCCCCCTTGAAAATATCATGACTTTGGTTTTCCTAACATTAATATCGAGACCCCATAATTCACAATATATTTTGAGTATATCTAACGCTCTCTGCAAATCTTCAGGACATTCAGCTAGTACAATTGTGTCATCCGCGTACAACAATAAAAACAAATACAAAAAATTGTCGATATCTTGAAGACACACATCCTGGGCCAATGCAAATGGTAGTTTTAAGCCCTGAACATTGTTACTCGTTAAAAAACCTTTTAAGTCATTCAAAAACAGCGAAAACAAAACTGGTGACAAATTTTCCCCCTGACGCAGACCAACGTTTGAGACAAAAAACTGCGATAGACCATGCCTAGTTTTCACACATGATTTTGCTTTAGCATACATATCTCGTATCACATGTAGAACCTTCCCATTCACACCAGAATTTAACAGTTTTCCCCACAACAATCCGCGCTGCACACTGTCAAAGGCCTTTTTATAGTCAATAAACGCACAAAATAATTTTTTTTTCCGCTGCAAATATACATCAATGAGACAATGTAAAGCAAAAACGTGATCCATCGTCGAATGCCCTTTCCTAAAACCTGATTGTTCATTACCAAGAATATCATTGGTTTCTAAAAAAGAATGAATTCGATCGTTTATCACACTAGTAAAGAGTTTTCCAAAACAACTCAGCACAGTTATACCCCTATAGTTATCTGGGTCATTCTCTTCTCCTTTTCCTTTATAAATAGGACTAATATAGCCAATAGACCAAGCGTGTGGAATTTTACCTGTCTGCAGTACAATATTAAATAGCGTAGTAACTGCGATTAGCAATTTAGAAGAAGAGGTCTTTAGGAATTCATTAAGTATACCATCATACCCACAGGATTTATTATTTTTAAGCTTCTTGATGCATTTCAAAACTTCGTCCGCTGAGATATCATTTTCTAAATCATCGTGTACAAATATATCAGTTTCGTTATCAAATGTATAAAATTCTTCCTCGGGGATGTTGCCCAGCTTCTGAAAATGCTCAACAAAAAGATCATGGCTAATGGCATCTACAGTATGCTTCTTTTGACGGTTATTACTATTCAGGATTCTCCAATATGCACGTGGATCCGAAGAACGCAATGATCTTATCCTTTCGTGGAACACTTTCGTGTGCATTCGGCTTTTCCTGTTTAGAACTTTTTTATACTCTTTATGCGCACGTGCTCTCTCTCCTTTGGTATAATAATTATCATGACTTTTATGCATACCTTTAGCTTTTCGATACTCGGCCCTTTTCTTCTTGCATTCTGCGTCAAACCAAGGGTATTTATTCTTTTTTATCTCCTGTCTTCTTGGCTCATTTTGATTTTTTTTGCCTTTGTCCTCTCTCATACAGGTTTGGCTCTGGTACATATCCAGTCTAACAGCTGCATTTGTTAACAAGCTGCATATACCATCCGTTATGTCGTCGATATCAGATTGGTTAATACTGTCAGTACTTTCTAGCAACTTTTGCATACGATCATAAATTACCTCTACTCCTCCCTCGTCAATTTCAGCTAAATAATCACGCTCAACTCCTGGTCTCCAAACAGGTTTAGCAAACCCCATCATACCCTGACTAACATTTACGTTATGGATTGTTTTGTGGCTATCAGTACCAGTTTTCAGTTTTATAAATACAGGGCAGTGAATATCAGATAAACATTCATCAAAATCACCAACATAAAAGTCACAGATGCATGGAAAAACCCACGGCGACGCTATAACATAGTCAACAAGGCTAGCGTTTTTACAGGTCAATTTTCCCAAATCAGCGTCTCCGCCAACTCTGCCATTTACAATCAAAAGACGCTGAGTAATACAAAAATCAATGAGCGCATGGCCAAAGTTATTCTTACCTACGTCCTGCGACCTTCTGTCTTGTTGGATATTGTACATTTTCATGAGTTCAGTTGTACTAACATCATCCAGTACATTATCTAAAGCCGCAGTATCCCAAATATAGTCGCTGGAATCCCCAGTTCTTGCATTTAGATCACCCATGATAAGGACATTATCCAGGTTTATATGCAGAAGTGTTTCTTCCAACTCAGTAAAAGAGCTTCTGTTACTGTAGACAGACCCTTCTGGCGGTATATATAAAGCACAGACAAGTAATTTCTTACAATTAGTGTCGTTTTGGGTATCACACGGTAGTTCAAAAAATAGTCCATCATTAAAGACACAAAAGTCTACAAAACGATAAAACTTGCGTAAACGTTTCTCAATTCGTCTTTTAAAATCTACATGCTCCACTATCTTCACCATATTTAAGATCTGATTTCTCACTAGCAATGCTATCCCCCCCGATTTCCTTTTATAGATGCTTCTATTTTTCATAAAGCAGGTGAATCCATCAAAATCGAAGCTGTCAAGATCGTCCATTTTTGTTTCAGTTAAGCAAATGATATCATTCGACACCAACATTTCGCAAAATTCCGGGTATTTCATTTTCGACATCAATCCACACACATTTAGTGACACTATTTTTAAACAGCAGGTGGCACTTACTCCTGCCTTGTTTAGAACATCCCTGGTCCCGTCATTCTCACTATTAGCAGTAGCGCTCACTTCGTCTTCCACATTTACATCACTACGTACGTCCATCATCACATCTCTGGTTCTGTTCGTGTTATATTCCATATTAGCATAAGTACATGCACTCCTATCGGCATCATTTACAACGTTAGCATCACCACACACATCAAACGATACACCTTCATCAACAACATTAACATCACTGCGTGCATCAACCACTACACCTCCAAATCTGTTCACGCCATTTTCAATGTTAGCACCACTACACATGTCACCCAATACACCGCTCCTGCAGCTCACATCCTTTTCAAAGTCAACATCATTCCATACATCAACCACCACACAGCCACTCCTATTCACGTCATTTTTAGTGCTAACATCATTACATACATCACTACACATACCAGCCGGTACACCTTCACTCGTGCTACTGTCCTTTCCGATGTTAACATCACTACATACATCAACCAATACACCTCCACTCATGTTCATGCCATTTTCATCGTTCACATCACTGCATACATCAACCAATACACCTCCACTCATGTTCATGCCATTTTCATCGTTCACATCACTGCATACATCAACCAATACACCTCCGCTCATGTTCATGCCATTTTCATCGTTCACATCACTGCATACATCAACCAATACACCTCCACTCATGTTCATGCCATTTTCATCGTTCACATCACTGCATACATCAACCAATACACCTCCACTCATGTTCATGCCATTTTCATCGTTCACATCACTGCATACATCAACCAATACACCTCCACTCATGTTCATGCCATTTTCATCATTCACATCACTGCATACATCAACCAATACACCTCCGCTCATGTTCATGCCATTTTCAATGTTGACATTATTGCACACATCAACCGCTATACCTCCACTCCTATTCACGTCTTTTTTAGTGTTAGCTTCATTACACACATCAGTTGATACACCCACACTCCTTCTCACGTCCTTTTCAATGCTGACATCAGTACACACATCAACCACTATCCCTTCACTCTTGTTCATGTCCTTTTCAATGTTGACATCATCACACATATCAGACACTAAACCTCCACTCCTGTTCCTATCATTTTCAATATTGGCATCACTACATCCCTCGACCACTACCTTCCCGCTCCTGTTCACGTCAATTTCAATGTTGGCATTACACACATCAGCCACTACACTTCCACTCCTCTTCATGTCTTTTTCATTCATGTCATTAGTGTCATTTTCAACGTTAATATCACTACATACATCAACCACCTCACCTCCTTCCTTACTCTCGTCAGTTTCAAACTCTACATCACTGCGTACTACTTTATCCATCGTGCTTCCATCTCCGTTTCCGCACACCCCGTACTCAGCATCGTTACATACATCAGTCAGCACAGTCAGCACCTCACTATCACCACTGTCATCATTCGCAACGCGATCATCCTTGCCATCGTTAACATTAACATCAGTACGTACCTCAGTCATTATACCTCCCTGTGTGACATCATTCACTACACTTTCATCAACATTCGGTACATCGGTCATCCTGCCTCCATTTCCAGTGTTAGTATCACTAACCACAGT
>OY757543.1:21325225-21397725 GCA_963584105.1 Alviniconcha strummeri | reverse complement strand
AAACAGTCTATGAAAACCAAGATACTATTTCACCCAGACTGAACAAACAGCACACAACTGTAGTGAATCTAGGCACAGTAACAGTATGATATGACAGGTTAAACTTAAAGGAGCGACTTTCTGAACATGCAGATCACATTAAAACTTTAGGACAATTTATAAGACCCCCCCACCCCCCCCCCAAAAAAAAGAGAAAAAAAAAAAAAAAAAAGACATCCTCTCAAACTAAACCTGTCAATCACTGTCAGTGGAAAAACTGCTGCCTCACTTTGCACTCAGTGTCAGGGAAACTTTTTTTCTGTTTGCAATCAAGAAATCCCAATAAGATAAGTCCGGTGGTGAGAGCCTGAAGAACATGCTTCCTTTTTGTGTGTGAAGAACTGGATCCATACATGATTTTCTGCTTGGCACACTTCCAGAACCTGCCACAGTTATCAAAAGTAACATAATTTAATACAGACTTGAATACCAGGGACAGACAGATGTCATCTAATGTATGCTTACTAAAACTAAAAGAAAAACAACACATTAAAAATGTGATCAGGTCACAAAGTATGGCAGCTTTAAGTCAGATACCTGTATTAATTTTTTCAGTATGTAAAAAAGGAAAACAGAAAAATGATACATGTACTTTGGACTGTAACAATCCTAAAGTGCCCTTACATACCAAAGGTCTTTATTTATACAAGAGCAGTGACAATTTTTATAATAAATTGTAAGACAATCTTCACCCCCCCCCCCCCACCCCCCCACCACCGGCCCCCAAAGTCGGCCTTCATGCACAGTTAATCAATAAAAATAAAAATAAATTTACAGTGGCAAGTCAACTATTACATGTAACGCGGAAAGGAAACAAAATTAAGACTGCAAAACAAAGGAAAGGGGGACGGGGGGTAGCACTGTGCCCATGTCACGTTCACCTGCTACAAAGTTTACAGAGTACTTGTTTAATATGCACAAGCCTCCAGTCAGACGTAAAAGTTTGTAAACAACCACTTGAAGGGTAAGTAAGCTGTGAGCCATTTCAACTTTTAAATCGACCGCTTACCTAAATCAGCAATAATTACAGACATAGACGGACTGCAGACTAACGTAAGAAAAGACATCTGGACACACGTAACACAGACACAGTCACAAACTGTGTCCAAAATCTGAAATTGCCCCCTTCCCGCCATAATACGATGAAGTAAACAAAGCACACTACCAGTGCCATTTATATCACTTACTAGGGGCTAAGAAAGCTTTTGTTTGGGAAAATATATGATGAGGACAGAAATTCGACACTTATGTGGGTCGTTCGTAACATTTAGGACATACGTAACAAAACAAAATAACCGGACACAGTCAGAATACTCACCGCCACCCCTTCGACGAAACCATTGTCAGCGACAAGCGGCCATGTGATGTCAACAGGAAGGCCAGTGGTAGTTTTAGAAGCGGTCAGCAGTAATTAAATGTTTGCGATGCCGATAAAATTTGCAAAAGGTCGTTCGTAACAAATGGACAAAGTTTCAGATTTTTTACGTCTGGGTAAAAAAAATGAAACACGGAAATGCCCCCAGTAAAAACATCGACTGCTTTCGGTGCGCGATTGATATGCAAATAAGAGAAGCGAAGGTCCGCAGTGAATGCAATGGCGGACGGTAGCAGACGATCTTTAAACTTACGGGAAATTTGGACACAGTCCGTTACGAACGGCCAGTGTATTTTCAGTTTCGTTTTTTTGGTTATGAAACGTCACGCATGGCTTACAATTCGACTGGATACTAAATTTAGATTATTCAGTAGTCAAATGGTGTACAAGTTGTGAAGAATAGTTCAGCTGGTTAGTTGCGGTTTTGAGCTGAAGTCAAACAACCCACGTTGTCCCACTTTCCGGAAGCCGCTTTTCGTCGATTTTCGTCAAGTATTTTTGTTTTTAATCCTCTTCTTGGGGACCAAAGCTGCCAATTTTTACTTTAACTACTCATCAATGCATACTGAATAAAAGCAACCACAGTTTCATGTAACTCTAGTAAGACGAAAATAAATAGGAGCATACAAACATACCCGGGTTAAGTGGGAGCACCTTTTGTCACAGGCTCATATATATATACACATGAAAGATTTCATGTCCATCACTCCATCACCAGGTGTTAATAATGTTATTTCTGGTAATTCCTTCCAAATGAATTTGAACTTTAATGAGAAAGCATATTCATTGACCTGCACAGTTAGAAGCTGGCAGCAAATTTTCAGTTTCAATTTGTCAGCTGAGATTGTTGTAACTTACACTTTACAGTTTTTGTTGCCAATCCTGATTACCTTTGATGACTTATTGCAGATTTGTTTTTGACTGCAAAACAATCCTTCTCAGTTCAGGTCATTTGCTTGTAGTTGTATGTACACAGAGGTGTGAGATTGTGTTGTTGATGTTCCAAGCATCTCTGTGTCTGAGATGTTCATGACCACAGTGCAGATTTTGAAACTTGCTTTTTAAATAGTGGTTAATTAATCTTTCTCAAGGCACATTATTAACTTAGTTAAAAACAAGTGTTTATACTTCTGTTGATATTAATAGGCATTGCATTGCTGATGGTAAAGTTCAACAGAAACAGTTTGTGTTCACCTGCCTGATTTATTAGTACTGCATACAGTCTGTTGATTACGTCCACTTTCAGGAGTAGGTCATGCAGTAGGGAGCTGTGTTAGCAGTAGTTTGCTGTCAGTCACTCTTACTACAATTTTTTTTAAAACAACTAAAAAACTATTGTCTTAACACATGAAAAATGCCTGTTTCTAGGTTCTGTATAAAAATTAAAAATAAATAAAAAAATTTTTTAACTGCTTGCCTTGCAACACAAAGTTCAGTGAGGAGAGTATGGAGTGTCACATTTGAAGAATCACTGACTCAGTGAATGTGATTTGGTGAACATTTTGCAAAGTGTGGTTGACCAGTTGAGGCAAACATCATGACTGGGAACTTTGGTTGTGTTGTCATGGACCTAAGATCAAACATAAACTGTAAACAAGCCTTGAATTTTGAAATGTTAGGCTATCACTGTACCAAAAGAAGCTTTGAAATGTTAGGCTATCATTTGATTTATTGTACCATCTACTTAGTACTACTACTAGTACTACAACTACAATTTATTAGGAAGGGAACTGGCTGAAGCTTTTATCAGGCAGTGTTTTACATTCAGACTTCTTGGGCTTGGTCCTGGTGTGACCTGAGCTCAGTGAGCTCTATACTTTGCTGGTGCAGCAGGGATGTTGGACTGAACGTGTAGGGTTCTTGCGCTGCAGGTATCCCACGAGGTGGTTGGAAATCCAAGAGGAGCAGCAGAAGTTCCTCCAGCTGCCTGTTCATAGTTAAAACATCTTACTGTTCACTGCTGCTGCTGTTGTGTGGCTTAATGTCCTCAGATGTCGGTTGACATGTTAGGAACAAGCTGAGACCAGTGCATGAGCATGGTTCAGTATTGCTTTATGTTCACGAAAACCATAAGGCTTGTTAGGATGGAAAGCCCAGGATGGCCACCTTGACTTTCACACAGCTCCTGAGCACTGTTTGTATCGTGATCATAGAAGTTAGCCACTAAAACTAAGTAAATCATAACACACTGGTGACTTTGTAAGACTTGGTAATGCTGGTCTGGCAGCTGCTTCAGCCTTACCCATAGCTAAAGGCAACAGGAGTTTCCCTCAGGGCATTAGTGAAGTGTTACAGTGTTAGTAATATTAATAATTTAAAAAAAAATTAAGAAAAGACAAATATTTGTGAACATTTTACTTGCACTGCACTGCCACTTACAGTACAGTACTATTTCTGTCCATCTCAAAAAAAACAAAAACAAAAACAAAATTGAGGACTGGTGTATTTACTGTTACAGTATCAGTATCAATACATATGCTTTTTCATGTAGAGTCTGTGACATCAGTTTATGATCAGAATTAGATCATTTACAAGCAATTCTTATTTTGAATGTGTGGGCACAATTGAGACATGATTTCCCTCATTGACAGTAACAATTGATGTCCCAACTTGAACTTCAGTATTTTGAGACAGGAAATCCCACACTTGACCTACTTCTCCAACATGCTCTCCCCTTCTTAGTAATTTTACACATGCAGCAGTGGGCTGACTAGATTTTGCTTGTGGACAGCTATTTTTAGCACAGGGGGAGCTTGAAGTTAAAATCCTCAATGAGGGTTGGGTTAAACTTGGTGTGCCAATTGCTGCACTTGGGTAAGCGTGAATTTTAGTTGTTTGAGACCAGAGTAAACTGCAGCCTTGAATGGGTATGGTTCCTTTCTGTAATTAAACAAGGACTGGTTACCAGAGACAGTAGAATAAACTAGATTTTATCTCTGCCCTCTCCACTGGTATTATGTGGTACTGTCTGCCTAAGAAACCTTTTTTTTTTAGCTTGTTTCAGACATTTTATAAAAAATAAAAATAAAATAGATTTTAAAATGAATAACAATAAATTTTTGATTTTCTTGGAGTAATTTCTGCTTTCATTTTTCAGACTAAAGACAGTTATGTAGATTTTGTTAAAGTACATTTACTGAATGTCAGAATGATAATCATAATGAGAAAGAAGTGGTAGACCTTAGCCTAAGTATTATCTTCTCTGCTCTAGCCATCACCTTCATAGACCATTCTACTACAGTACTAGTACAGGACTTTAAAATCAGGGTTATGAAATCATTACTGAGTGCTCAGTAAACATTCTGAGCATCCTTATGAAACACAGAATTAGAAGTAATACTGTGGAACAGCATGTGCTGCTAAATGTTACTGTAACTTTGCTTGTTGGACAACTTTATTCATTTGATGGAACAGTGATGCTGGTAGATGGTAGCTAGTGTAATTACAGAGTGTGTGTTTGAAATTTGAACTTGGAAGTTTCCTAATGTTGTGTACTTTTTTCCCCTTCCAGACTTCGAGGGGTTGTCCCAGCTGACAACAACAGAGCTGGAACAGATGATTTCAGAACAGGCGCTGATAGGCGGGGATAACCGTTTGCTGAACTACTCACCTCAGGATGGTCAGTACCTTCCTTGTGTAAACTCGTGAATTCACTTACAGCTTGTTTGCTTGACATCAAGATCTGCTGATCTGAGCAATTATATTGATATGGTCCTAGACGAAGACAGAGGATCTGTTGAGCAGAACTTGTTCATTTTGATGTGGTACTGGTTTGTTTCTCTGGATCAGGAAACTTTTATAGTCTAGTTTTAGTCTGATGCTTGTCTTTATGTTTGTTTATGGTAAGTCAGGCACCCAGCATTATAGTTAATAATTTATATAATTTATAATGGTCTCTTTCCCTCTCTGCTGTTGTAACCTCAGTTCTCTCCCCTTTGATTCTGTGGTGTGTATCTCCTGTGTTATTTGTGATACCTGATGATGAAAATGTTCTGCGTCCTCATTCCTAAGCTTAGTTTGTCACCTTTTTCTCTCTCTTTTTTTTTTTTTTTCATTAGGTGAGACACATTTTGCTAGTTCCTGCATGCAGCCCAGTTCTGTAGTGTAAGTCTCGCCAGCTGTCATTCATTTATTTTTTGTAACACTGACAGGCCATAGGATTTGGTTTTACTTTTACAGATGCACTGTCTTCACTTTCAGTTGTGCCAAAGTTTCATGGTTTTTCCTACAGCTACTTAGGGTCTGCATTCGCTGCAAGCATCTTAATCCCTTCACTGCTGGAGCCTGTAAAATTTCCAGGCTGAAAGATGCACGAACACGCCTACAAACAGTGTATTTTCTGGTCCTATAACTCATCTACTTTTAATGCTACACGGTTTGATGAAAATCCTTTCAAATGCCAGTGTGAAAAAGAAAACAAAAGGGCTTAAGGGTTTCAGAATTTGCACTTTCATTGGTCGTTTTCAAGTGACATCATGGCATTGGCAGTAAAGGGGATAAGTACAAGTCCTGCAGGTAAAACCTGGCGTGAGCGAACCTGCCTGATGAGAGACACCTTTTGTTGCAGGAGCAGTGAGTTACAGCGTTCAGGAGTCTGCAGCGGCTCAGATGATGTTCAACCACCACGGCATGCAGAACATGCCCATAGACACAACCGTGCCCGCCCAGCGGCCAATGCAGGTCGCCAACACCACTCCAGCTCACGGTAACACAAGGGCACGCAAACACACTGACCCGTCGACTGACCCATGGGTGGAGCTGATAGAGCAGCCAAAGCAGAGGGGTCTGCGCTTCCGGTACCAATGTGAAGGTCGCTCTGCGGGCAGCATTCCTGGGGAGAACAGTTCCAATGAAAAGAAGACTTTTCCGACGATAAAAGTAAGAAGTCTAGTTTAAACTGCCAAGAAGTGTTGTTGTTTTTTGTTTTCTTTTTAACTTCTGTCCTTATTTACCTATTTTGATGCGTGTAGCTGTGAAAAGCCTTAGAGCAAGTCTTGTAATGGCAATGGCTTTCTTGCAGTGATTTTTGATGTTGATTGATATGCATCATGATGTCCATTCAGTGTACTGTTGAGTATTGAAATCAGCTGTTTTTATATTTTACTCAGTGATTTTTCTTGTTTATTACTGTTACTGTGTTAGTCATAGAATGAAGGATGTAGTAAAGTGGCAGAGAAATTTATGGAAGATAAGGGACCAAGACTGTAATGTTGTAAAAACACATACACAAAAAGATGTGGCAGAGTTACTTTTGCTGTACAGTTAAGCTCTGCATAATTTGCTAAAGGACAAGCGGTCATTCCAGCATGAGAAACCCAAAACCCAAACATGTGTGGCACAAGAACAACCCAGGTTTTTCTTTGCTCAGATTCACAACTACAAAGGCCAAGCGATCATTGTGGTGTCCTGCGTGACAAAAGACCCAGAGCCCAAGTGCAAGCCTCATCCCCATTCCTTGGTTGGTAGAGACTGCAAGAAGGGCGTGTGTACTGTCAGGGTGAAGGATGCATCGGTTGTTAGGTATGTTTTTTTGTTTTTTTAAAAATTGTACCCCCCCCCCCCCCCCTTTTTTTGGTTGTTGTTGTGGTTTGTCTTTGAATGGGAATAAAGGGAGAACAGAAGGAGTTAAAGAGGTTTGCATCCCACCTGTATCCACGGGGTGCAGAAAACTGGGCTGTTGTGTTGGAAATGGGGAACTTTCTTTATTTTTGTTAGTAATTAGTATTATGAATGAGTAAATGAAGCTTTACTTCTTTCATTAGTAAGTAAGCATGGTGCTTAATGTCCACAGAAACCATAAGGCTTATTAGGGACAGGGAGAAGGGGGTATGTATGTGGGGGAAGACATATTGTCTTGATTTTAAAGACTACTCTCTCCCAGGTATTTGTGGGGGAAAAAAAAAGAAGAAGGTTTTATGTGTCAGTTTGTTTTTGTTGGGGGGGGGGGGGGGGGGGGGTATTTTTTGAGGAAACTGTGAAATTTGCTGAAGGATTCCAGTGTGAGCAGCTGTCTTTTTCAGATCACTTGTTCCTGAAATTGTATAACTGCCTGTATAAAAGTTCTAAATTTCTATTTCACTGTTCTTGTTTTTAATGCGCAGAGAAGGTGGCACTGAAAGTTATGCATCATATTTGTGTGTGTGTGTTCATTTGATTGATTTTTATTCCTCCTTTCCTTCTAATGTGTTTATTTCTGTTTTCAGCTTTCCACAGCTTGGGATTCAGTGTGCGAAGAAAAAAGATGTGGAGGACGCACTGAAACTTCGAAGGGAAATCAATGTTGACCCCTATCAAAGTGAGAAATTTTGACAAGTACAGTTCTGTGCTGAATATGGTTAACTTAGGCTGTTTTATGCAGTATCAGAATTTGTTGCTGCATGTATTTTGTGTATAATTTGGCTTGCACTGACCATTGTGGAAGGGTTTGTTCTGTTTGTTTATGTAGCGTAATTATATTGTCAGCCCATTTGTGACAGGTTAAAGACTGGTACACATATTTTATAGCATTCAACACTTACGTTTGGGTGACTAATATCTTATGAATCTGTGTAAATCAGCACTAAATACGTTACATAAGCAGATGAACTGGTAAGAGTGAAGGTCTTCAAGCCTTTCCACATACAGTGCAATAATGAAATGAGTTTTTTTTCCCCTCACAACATGACTTGCTCCTGAATTGTCAAGTACCAGATAACATTGCACATGAAATCAGGCATAGTGTGGATATCATTGACACAAACTTTCACACTGACCATACTAATATTGCCAAGGTGTACCAACATGAAATGGCAACAACAACAACAAAAATCAATGTGAGCCTGTTTGACACCTCTGCGTAGCTGGTGTTTGAAAGTTTCATTGCCCATCTGTACCGGACATTATTTCTTGCAGCTGGTTTTGACCATGCTTCATCCAACATCGACCTGAATGTGGTGCGGCTCTGTTTCCAAGTCTTCCTGCCAGATGCCAACGGAAAGGTCACACGTGTCGTGCCACCCGTCTCCTCCTTGCCCATCCACGATAAAAGTAAGGGCTGGAATAATAATAATAACAATACCAGTACGTTTAAGCCCCAGATGATCTGAATGGAAAAAAGTTGAACATGAATTTCATTTTGAACATTTCCCTTATTAAAAATAATGTAAAAAAATTGCTCACAATGTTGTGTGTGAAATGTGGCATCAGGTTCTGGGGCCTTTTTGACTTAGATGAGGCATGTGTCACAGAGTTGGAGGGTTTAATTATGTTTTGTTTTTCCCTCCGCAGAGGCACTGAATGACTTGATAATCTGCCGAGTGGACAAAAGTTCTGGAAAAGCCAGAGGTGGAGATGAAGTGTTCTTGCTCTGTGAAAAGGTTGGAAAAGGTACGTGCCGCAGAGAAACATTTTTCAAGCTATCCCATAGTTCTCTGACTGTATGTTGATGTGAACTGCCGTCAGAATGTCCTTGTGATTGTGAAATATATGAGGGCTATCTTGAATTATGAAAGCATGAAGTGGTAGAAAACTTCCAAAATTGGCCTAGCACAACTGTGAACTGAGGAAAGCTTCATTCCAGTTACACAGGGTTTGCGTTTACTGGTAATTTCTAGTATTTTACTGGTTAAGATAAGCAAATGCCGGAAACAAAATCGGCAGTTGGTCAGACTGTTATTCTGCTTGACTGGTTTTCAAAAAAACCCATAAATAAATGCAGGAGAGAGAGATAGAGTGTTTACTCTACCAGCAAACACCCATTTCCTTTTCCTGTCTAGAACACACACACACACACACACACACCCATGACAGATGTGTGTGTGTGTGTGTGTGTGTGTGTGTGTGTGTGTGTGTGTGTGTGTGTGTGTGTGTGTTCTAGACAGATGTGTGTGTCTGTGCTCTAGACAGGGGAAAAAAAAAGGGTGTTTGCTAGTAGAGCTCTAGTAGTAGTATCTACAGATGGCAGTGTGTCTGGCCAGTTAGTGACTGTGAGACCAGTTTCAGTGAACCACATTTGCTCCCTTGTAGATGTCACACTGTTTTGAAATATGTCTAGCATGACCACTGTCACGCTCACCAGCATTTGTAGTTGGCAGAGCTGTGAAGCCAACAAGGACAAGACCCCTATTCATTGTGGATGGGAATTGCCTGCGGTGAGAGCCATGTGTCTATGTGTGGGTGTTTGTATTCTCCACAGATGACATCAAGGTCCGTTTCTTTGAGGAAGAAAACGGTGAAGTGACATGGGAAGGATTTGGAGATTTTGGGCAGGGGGACGTCCACAGACAGGTAACTCAATTGACAGGGTCATGGCTGTTAATGTGTAGTGTGTGCTAGAGTGTAATTTGATGCTTGGATGGTGTAGCAAACAGAAACGAAGTAAGTGGAAGTAAAAGTGGTTTATAAGAGGGACTTAAATTCATATCACTACGTCCATCGACATCCCAGCCAGTCATTAATTTTTGATTGTGACAGTGATGATAATGAATGTTGAAGGTGGTGAATAAAAGGGACAAAGTCATATCACTACGTCCATCAGGCATCCCAATCACAGTGATCATAATGAATGTTGAAGGTGGTGGATAAAAGGGACAAAGTCATATCACTACGTCCATCAGGCATCCCAATCACAGTGATCATAATGAATGTTGAAGGTGGTGGATAAAAGGGACAAAGTCATATCACTACATCCATCAGGCATCCCAATCAGTCATTAATATTTTACTGTGACATCGATGATGATGAATATTCTGAACGTCTTGGCTCAGGATGATAATGAATATGCTAAACATCTTACCTGTGGATGAACTGAAAGGGCCACAGGACCTACAGTGTTGAAGCATGCTGCCAGTGAACACTGTTCAGTACTGTTGTGTGTGCACGTTCCTAACCTTTTTTTCTTTTTTTTGTGCATTATGTTGTCAGTGTCATATGTCATTTCAGTCAGACTTGCTCTCTTTATGGATTTTTATACTCTTCTGTTGTCCGGTACATTTGGAGTGCTGCACTATTCTTGAATAAGTTTTAATGCTTCGTTGCCATTCTTTGTGCAGTATGCCATTGTGTTCAAAACGCCAAAGTATAAGGAAGAGTTCATCTCACGTCCAGTCATCGTAAGCATGCAGTTATATCGTCCCTCTGACAGTGAGGGCAGCGATCCCATCCAGTTTACCTACATGCCGGAAGACCCAGGTCTGTTAATAGCATATATGGAGGGATGAGTAGGGTTCATGTACATGCCTGAAGACCACCTGTGTGTGTGTGAGTGTGAATGTGTATGCTTAGTGTATTTTTGTGTGTGTGTGTGTGTATGCATGGTGTGTGTGTGTGTGTGTGTGTGTGTGTGAGTTATATCAGGCCAGTGGCCTTTGTGCAACTATAAAGCTTTTGGCCATGTACTGGTTTAGTTTAGAACAAAACAAATAACCATTGGTGGATGAGTGGGCTGTTTTAAAAGGTAGCTACTAACTACTCTTGACTGCTGTGTGCACCTTTTTTATTCATTATTTTTTATGTTGCTACGCTTTATATTTTGTCTTCATTCTTGGTTAGACAAAAATGCTTTTAAGATGCTGTTGCTGATTTCTCTCACGCAGTTGCATCGGATGACTGCTCTGTTCACCTTTGTATAACTACTCTACACTTTGTCCTCATTCTTCCTCAAAGTGCGGTCAAGGGGCAGTCACTAGCTACTCTAAGGCAGTTGCCATGACTGCTTGCTACATGTTTAAAACAAATTTTAATTGTATAACTATTAGCACTTTGTCTTCATTCTTCCTCAGACCAAAAGTTGTATGGACTGGTCCTGAGTGTGTCTGTTCATGCTTCGCCTTGTTCTCTTCTCCAGATCCAGACCGCATTGAAGAAAAACGGAAACGAAAGGGAGACTGGCTCAACAGAGTCATGCCCAGTTCAGGTACGGGCATTGTACTGAACTTGCACCGCATAATGAATGAGCATACACCTTTAGTGCGGGCAGGGGAGATTAAGGGTGGGTGGGTAGGGGGGAGATGGAAGGCTTGTGAGAGTGTGGTCAGATAGTGTTGTCGGGTGGGTTAAGGTTGGGGCCAGGTTACCTGTATACAAGTAATAGCTGAGTGCTCACTAGGGCTCAGTTATCTGCATATGATACAGTATTGCAGTGTGGTTTTGTGTCCGTAGGGTGAAGTGATGGTACCCGGTAGTGCAGTGTATATGTGTGTATGTAGGTTGAGTGAGGGTACCCAGTAGTGCAGCGTGTTTGTGTTTGTGTGTATGTAGGTTGAAGTGATGGAATCCAGTAGTGTTGTGTGTATGTAGGTTGAAAGGATGGCACCCAGCAGTGTAATGTGTTTGTGTATACATAGGTTGAAGTGATGGTACTCAGCAATGCAGTGTGTTTGTGTGTATGTAGATTCATGTGAAGGTACCCAGTAGTGCAGTGTGTTTGTGTTGTGTGTCCATAGGTTCAAGTGATGACACTCAGCAGCGCATTGTATTTGTGTGTATGTAGGTTGAAGTGATGGCACTTAGCAGTGCAGTGCGTTTGTGTGTATGTAGATTCATGTGAAGGTACCCAGTAGTGCAGTGTGTTTGTGTTGTGTGTCCATAGGTTCAAGTGATGACACTCAACAGCGCATTGTATTTGTGTGTACGTAGGTTGAAGTGATGGCACTTAGCAGTGCAGTGTGTTTGTGTGTATGTAGGTTGAAGTGATGGCACTTAGCAGTGCAGTGTGTTTGTGGGTATGTAGGTTGAAGTGATGGCACTCAGCAGTGCAGTGTGTTTGTGGGTCTGTAGGTTGAAGTGATGGCACTCAGCAGTGCAGTGTGTTTGTGGGTATGTAGGTTGAAGTGATGGTACTCAGCAGTGCAGTGTGATTGTGTGTATGTAAGTTGAAGTGATGGCACTCAGCAGTGCAGTGTGTTTGTGGGTCTGTATGTTGAAGTGATGGCACTCAGCAGTGCAGTGTGTTTGTGGGTCTGTATGTTGAAGTGATGGCACTCAGCAGTGCAGTGTGTTTGTGGGTCTGTATGTTGAAGTGATGGTACTCAGCAGTGCAGTGTGTTTGTGTGTATGTAGGTTGAAGTGATGGCACTCAGCAGTGCAGTGTGTTTGTGGGTCTGTATGTTGAAGTGATGGTACTCAGCAGTGCAGTGTGTTTGTGTGTATGTAGGTTGAAGTGATGGCACTCAGCAGTGCAGTGTGTTTGTGGGTCTGTAGGTTCAAGTGATGGTACTCAGCAGTGCAGTGTGTTTGTGTGTATGTAGGTTGAAGTGATGGCACTCAGCAGTGCAGTGTGTTTGTGGGTCTGTATGTTGAAGTGATGGTACTCAGCAGTGCAGTGTGTTTGTGTGTATGTAGGTTGAAGTGATGGTACTCAGCAGTGCAGTGTGTTTGTGTGTATGTAGGTTCAAGTGATGGGCCCAGCAGTGCTGGCAGCAGTGTAAAGGAAAGTCTTCGCCACAAGCTGAAAGCCAACCGCAGAATAAAACAGGAGCCTCAGATGGATACAGATGCTCCAGGAGGTGAGATAGTTGCCTGTTGTTCTCCTCCCATGGGAAGGGGGTGGGGGGGGGGGGAAGAGGTATTTGCCACTAACAGATTGTATTGTGATGGCCACTGACCTATACACAAAGTAGTGTGTGTAGCCCTGTGCATTTGGACCACAAATAGCTTGGCAGGAATGCACTAGAGTATGTACCTGCTGACTCAGGTGACTCACCAACAGTCAGGTGGCAGGCAAAAAAGCTGAAATGTTGTTGAATATTGTAGAACGCTGTTGAATATGTTACGCTCTCTATGAAGTGCCTTTTGACTCAGGCTAATGGTTATGCTGTATGCATCCGGTGAAAAGAAATTAGTGGATGAAAATAATAATAACAGGGAATTTATAGAGCGCTTTTGGAGACTCAAAGCACTTTACAGCTGAAAGAAAAACAGGCAACGCACAAATACCCATTATATGTGCAAATCAGTGGTATATAAACAAGCAAACCAAACATACAGAAATTAACAAACATTTTCATACAAAGCGTGATAAAACATGCATGCGCCGGTTTCTCCCCTCCCAGCCAAACCAATCAGACTGTGACAACTTTTGCATTTCAGCCACAACGATGCAGGGCATGTCACTGAGCTCCAGAGGGTCTGGGTCGTCCCTGGAGCCACTCTCCGGTACCTCCTCAGCCTCACACAGTCACAGCTTCCGCACGCCCGACAACATGGCCATGGGCAACATCACAGTCTCCAACGCCAGCCAGCCTCCCCTTGCTGCTGCCAGCAATGTTGACGCCAGCAGACTGGTGCAGCAGCTGCAACAACAACAGCAGCAGCAGCAGCAGCAGGTAGGGGCTGGGGGTCAGATGTCTGCAACTTCGGGGACGAGCGGCAACAGCCAGCCAGGCAGCCTGGACAGTTTGTTGAACTTCATGGGCACCATGCCTATCACCTCGCTGATGAATGCCATTGACACCAACACCATCCAGTCCTTCCTGGAGCAAGGGGTCTCCTTCTCTTCCGGGGACGGCGGCTCCAACAGCATGGCCGATGTGTCAGTCCCGCAGGAGCTGAACTCTGTGGCAGGGGTTCAGGTGCAGCCCGTGGACCCCTCACAACAGCCAGACTTTCTAGAGGTGCAGGCCGCTTTAGACGCCTTGAACAAAACGTCGTGAATAACGTTGTGGTGGTTTCCGGGTGAGATGCTCTCTTGTCTTGTCACAAAACTGCTGTTGGCTCTGCCGTTGAGACCTCATGTTTGGAGAAGAAGAGGAAAACTGGAGAACTGCATGCACACAAAATAAAAATAAAAAAGACAACAAAAAAGCAAAAATAACACAAAATAAGAAATAAAATTAAAAAAGGAAACCAAAAACAACTGTTTTTTTAAAGGTAGAACACAGAAAATACTACAGACTTTGTTTTTCAGTTCCCAAGGTAGGATTTTGATTTGTAAGCTACAGTTACTTATTATATTTTGTTCTTGCTTCATTCTTTCTTGATTTTTCAGTACTTTGAGTGTGTGGATGCTATTGTTTTGCTTTGAAAAACGGCCCTTTGAGGCTCAAACACTCTTGGAGACATTTGTTTTCTGACTTGTCTGATTTTGCTCTGCAGACAGACAAGACTCTGCAAGTTTTGTGGGTGATGATTGTGCTTTTGTTCATTGTTACACCCATAGAACATGCTTTAAAGAACTGTAGGATGCAAAGCATCTGCAATGTAAATCAACTTGATTGTTATATTTTGCATATTTCATTGCTACGGGGCAGAGAAGGTGGGTGGGGGTGGGGTGGGGGGTCTGCCCAGGAGATGAAAGAAGAACAGAACATGCACTTGGTCTCATTTTTTTGTTCTGTTTATTTTGTGACTTGGAAAGGGAACCAGAGATGCGGACAAAAGGTTCTATGCTGTGATGACGGTGGTCTGCCTATGACGGAGCCTGTGATGTGTGACCACCGCTTAGGGCATATGGAATGTGGTCCTCGGCAGCTGATAGTCTTTTCTTCGGAAGCAGTTATGCAAAGGGTGTACATCTGGCGTCCCGGAGAAGGTGGATTTGTTTTGCAGGTGCTTATCAAAGAGCAGACGTTGCTGACAGAAGGTGCCAGGAGTGTCATGCTTAACCCTTCCCCTGTCCTGTTTAACCCTTCCTCTGCCAGAGAATTTGTACTGTAGTGTTGGTGCCATTTCCTTCCCAAGACAGGCTGCGCTAACCAGGAAATGCTCATTTCAAGAGCTTTGCAACCGCATGTGAAGGCATGAAATGTTGCAATTGAAACTGGAGGTCATCATTATGGCATCCATCAGCATTTATGGTTTTGGTGTCACATAATGTGTTGTTTAGGCAGCACGAGACATTTTGTGTGTGTTTTGTTTGTAATTGTTGTGAAGATGAATTAATTGTAGCTTGTGTGTGTTTGATGGCAGCAGACTGTTTGAGTGAGTACTACTAAATCATGTATAGTATTAATTTGTTCCTTTCAGCATCTTGATGTTTGGCTAGGCTAGGTGGGCGAGTCTCTTCACAAAGTTAGTAGTTGGTGTTTCATCGAAAGAACATCAAAGTTTCTGTGTTCAACTGAAGGAAAATAACAGTAAGAGTGATTTAGAACTGATGAAAATGGCAGCTGCATAGTTACTACAGGGCTGATTGTGCAGCTGCTGCAGCCGGGGTTTTTTCTATGGGAAGTTAAAAATAAAAAAATTAAACCCACCAGAGAGCTTTGCAGCTGCTTGTTTTTCAGAGTTAAGTAGACTCCATTTTATGCGAAATAGGTTGAATGAAAGACAGGAACATCATGGAAACTTTTGAGACAGGATGGAGTGCTTATGCGTTTTCCTGAGCGTTTAGATGCCATCTTGTACTAATCTGAACTAAGGCCTGTTGGGGGCCAAGAGTAAGGTCTGTGTCACGTGACAGCCTTTTTTTTCACAGGTGCCACTTTTGTTAACCATAGTCCAGCTGAAGTGAGATATAAAGCATTCCTAGAATTGTAAACCATGGCTTTATTCCTTACCAGGGGCTGTTTGAAGTTACATACTGAAGTTCTGTGTGTATATATACATGTGTGTGTGTGTGTGTGTGTGTGTGTGTGTGTTTGTGTTTGTATTGTGTTTTCAGTTTCTGACAAAACAAAATTGATGTAATGCACACCCACACACACACACACACACACACACACACACAAAAAAAAAAGAGAGAAAAAACAACAACAACTTATTTTGTTTCTGTAACAGTTCTAGCAGGTTTTGGCCTGGACAAACAAGACACTGTTACAGACTGAAATGTTGGCTTTGTGGTGTTGTATAGGGAAACTTGTTGTTTAGAGAGAGAGAGAGAGAGAGAGAGAGAGAGAGAGAGAGAGAGAGAGAGAGAGAGAGAGAGAGAGAGAGAGTGATTATTGGACTAAAACTTGCTTATCATTGTTGTTGAAGAGAGAGGGTGGACATATTTTGGCTGATGCATATATATATATTGTTAAAAACTGGTTTTGTACATTGGTTTATGACATTCTGTCAAGTGAAGTTTCTCTGTAAAGCATTGATGTGAAAATATGACTGTTGATAACTCTTGAGTAAATGTTCTAAATGTAGACTGTTTGCTTTGTTTGTATTATTGGATAGTATTTAGTAATAATAAATTGATAACCTGAATAAATTACAAGGGAGGATGTGTGTTTTTGAGTAGCATGTGGAATCTGTAGGTATGGCTGCAATGGTGAGTGAAGTGATTGTGTGGAAATATATCGGGGAATGAGTTCCTGCAAGTACTCTGACACAGTACCTTTGTAGCATTTGTATGCCAATGACATGATTTTGTGATTAATTCTCTGTTGCACTGGCAGCCAGTGCAGTTATTTCAAGACAGGGTCAGTGTGTTCTCTCTTTTGTGTGCAAGTGACAATTTTTGCAGTTGTGTTTTGGATGAGCTTGAGATACCAAATTTAATCAATCACAAGATAGGATGTCATTAGCTATATGAAGACATTTTTGCATCCTCATGTTTTACATCTGAAGAATAAAGAAAATACTCAGATACTTTTTCCTTTAAACAATACAGTAAAATTTTAAAAATTAAAAAAGTCCAGTAAAAGCATGCTTTGTTAGTATTAGTGGATTGTTAAAAAATTTTTTTGCTGTATCAAGGGAAGAAGTCAAAGTCTGATTAAAAAAGATCTTTAATAACTTATGTTTAGGTTAAAATAGGCTTCACAGCATTGTTTACTAATACCCTTGCATTTTTTTCTTCTTCTGCTGGTGCAGTGTTTTGCTTGACGCAGTTTTTTTTTCTTTCATTCCATAAAGACTAGAAATATCTTCAAAAGAGTATTTATGATGATGCCCCAAACTCCATTCCTGTTGATGATTTCTATCTTACTGCATGTGACATTGACACACAAAGGCAGTGGGCATAAACCTAATAAGAAAAAAGGGAGAAAAAAAAAGAGAGAATTAGCAGCTTTTTTGTCCAGGGTAGTTGTAAGAGAGAACAGTTTCTTCCATGCTGACCCACTAGACAACTGATATATGTTTGCCTCCATGCTATTGGTTAAAGTCTGCTTTTGATGACGAGTCTGTTTTGTCAAGGTCCCATGAAGTGCTTTGGAAGTCATGACGTCACAGGAAAGGAAAATGCACACTGAAAACCTCCCTCCTCCTTGCATCATAGCATTTCTCAGTTTTTTTCACCTGTGTAGTTTACATAGGGATTTAAGTAAGAGTCAACACCAACTGTGTAGTCTGGGATTTTGTATGTGCAGAACTGAAGCCTTGGTATCTGTGAAAACGCATATCAGGTGTGATTAAGAATTGTTCTGCCACATATAAAGTTGTGAACGTAGGCATGCATCCTTGTGTGCTTGACGAAGATGGGAGAGCAAAGTTCAATCCCAGGTGAGGTTTTCAACAGGAATTCATCATCTCCAGGAATGTCAGTATAAATATGCTTGTACAAATATGCTTTTATCCCTGTGTACAGTCAGGTGTGGTTTTTGGACTCTGTTCAGTGACTGGCATCAGCAGTCAGTGAAGCGCTCGACCTCAAGCATGGACTCTGTTCAGTGACAGGCATCAGCAGTCAGTGAAGCGCTCGACCTCAAGCATGGACTCTGTTCAGTGACAGGCATCAGCAGTCAGTGAAGTGCTCAACCTCAAGCAGCACAAAGGGGGCAACATTGCTGCCAGCAGGGATGATTCTGGTGGTGACAGTGTGGTGCTAGACTTTCTTTATCCCCAGCCTCTGTGGAGAGATTGGTCTCTGCCTTTTCCGCTTTAAGGGCAACTTGGAGAAGCCAGCATTACCAGCCAGATTCCAGGGTGCGTTTAGTCAGTGTGCAGTACCCAAAGAGTTTGTAGGTCACACCCAGAGGCACCATTCTGTGTGTTTTGCTCCCCCCCCCCACCCCCCTTTTTTTTCCTTCTCCCCCTTATGTTGCTGTTGCCATTTAAAGACACCCTTCCATGTGCTTTTTCCATTCTTGGTAATGCCATCTTTTGGGAGTATAGGTCAAAGCGGCTTGGAACTGAATTTTTCAAATGTAAAATTAACCAGCTTACTGTTTACTCAAAGTTGTCAAACACTTTGAAACAACTCCATTTACTTTAAACTGGAATATATCTGTATATAACTTACAAGAAGTGATCCTTCATTTCCATTAGCCCTAATATAACCCTAGTGTGTTGTTGACCCGGCTCAAAGCACTAACTGTCATTTCCTCAGAAGATGGTGCTCTCCATTTTCAAAACACTCTCCCCCCCCCCCCCCCCCCCAAAAAAAAAAGAAAAAAAGAAAGAAAAAAAGGGGATATTCATGGGGGGAGAAAAACAACTGGAGTGAGCATCTGTAGTACTTTGCCTGTACTGTGCCTGGACAGCAGGCTTGACGCGTTTGGTCATGTGTTTTTACTTCTTACTTTACCTACTGAGCTTAGCTTCCGCAAGCAGTTTTGGTTTGAAGCTGTTTTTTTGTTTGAACAGTGCCTAGTTCTTGGGATGCAGCTTTGTGAGGGAAATCAAGCTTGAATAGGTGCAGGTCAGAACATGGAAGCTGTGTCAGAATCTCAGAATATTTCAGTCATTGTCGTCAGTATTCTGCCCTGTCATGGCAAAATTGTGACCTTTTCTGCTTTCCAGGATCTTGCACAAAATTTGATTCAATTTTTTTTTTTTTTTTTTTTTTTAAATTTGAAGGCATGTTTCATTTTTGTGTAAAATTTCTCAGAGTTGTTTTTATTTGTAGTTTCTGGTGTGTAAAACACAGCTTCTAAGTGTCAGAAGGTTAAATGTCAATCAGTGAAATGTAGTTTCCAAAACAAAAGTGAAAAGAAAAATTGCAACTTGCTGTGTTTTTCACTAAAGGACACGGATTGTTAAGTGCCATATATCACAGACACTGCTGTGTGAAACAGTGGCTGCATTTCTTACTTTTTGTTTTTGTTTGTCAGTCATAGGGACTTGAAAACATACGTATCACATCTGACAGCCAGTTCATTTGAATTCGCTAAGATGGGGATACAATTTCTTGGATAAATGGACTTTCTTATTGTGTTTAGCTACAGCACACATGCACTTTTGAAAATGGCTGCTGTTTGCCTGCCTGTACATGTTAAATGTCCTGTTTATTTGCATTTTTTTTGTTCTGGTATTTAGCTGATTGCTATCTTGAATATATATCTTGAATAACAAAGCCCATTGTCTTCAACAAAATGTTACTTTCACACAGAGATTGAGAGCAAGCACTTTCCTCAAAGAGACCCCAGGTTTCCCATGAAGTTTGTTTCCTTTAAATAAAATGGCTAAAGGATGTCGAATGCAAAGTTTGTTCACTTCCTGCTGAAATATTTATGTTAGCTGATGTGTTTGCATCCGCTTTTGTGGGCTAAATTAACAAAAGGCGCTGTATACTGAAGTTCACCAGTGCTTGTTGTGTGTCAGATAGTTCTCTGGCATTCTTTTCTGGTCTCAGTTCTTTGGTGTAAAACATGTTTTGCTTTTTTTTTTAGTCTTGTGCTCTTCAGATGTATATAATTACAGTTTACATGTACCGGGTCATCATTTTTTTCTATATATTTCTTTTTTAAAGATTGCTGTTTGTGGTGTACAGATATTCAATATAAAACATTAGGAAAAAGAAAGAAAGAAAAAAAGACCATCATCAAAGTCTGGCATTAACTGTTATCTGTTTTATGGTTTGTAAAAAAAAAAAGGACTGGTGTGTTGGAACATGACTGTGTGTTTGAAAGTGCAACTTACTCAGTCATGGTTTCAGAACATAAGTTTATTGAATAAATGCACACACTTAACTGAACACATTGGAAAAGAGTGGATGGGATATTATACACAGCATTCACAAATAAAACAGTCTGCAGTTTTTCATTCTTTCATTTTCCCCCCTTTTTTTCCCCCCTGTCAGTGTCAGCAAATCTCAGCAATTTTATGACACGTATTACACAAAAATATGTGAAACACTGGAAACGAGAAATCTTTTTTTAAAAGAAGGAAAAATTGCAGAGTACTGATTAAGATTTTAACGCAGATCTAAAAGCAAGCGCAGGAACACACATAAAAACACCTTCAAACATTCAGGAGCACACATAAAAATTCCTTCAGACATTCATGTTGCATGCACAGCTGCTACACATTTTCCGTTTAACGCAGGTTTATCATGAAAATAAACACACAGTGATGACAGGTATTTGGTAGTGCAGACGTCAGATTTTTCCATCAACAGATGGAAATCAGTCGAGGAGCAGCAGGGGTCATTGACAGTGCCCTGGTCTCCCCTGCTGGCTTTTGATGTGTGTTTGAATGGGGTGGGGTGGCAGTTGATCAGCAATGATAAAGCATGATGGCAGAGGAGTGCAGAGCCGAGCCTGTGCTATCTGTGGAGTTGAAGACGCAGGTGGAGGTACAGTGGCTTCACGGTCAGCAGGCTGATGCTCTTTCTCCGAAAATCTGTGGGCTTTTTGTACCTGAGGGCAGAAAGGTGAGGAAATTGACTCTCTTTTTTAAAATCTTTTTTTCTACACCCATGATGGTTAAATAATAATAAAGTATTTATAAAGTGCAAAATCTTGTCTGTAGAGACTATTCTAAGCATGTTCACACACACGCACACACACACACACAGAGGCACCTGCACACGCAAACACATGGACCATACAAAATATATACACAAAACGGGCAGCAAACAGAGACTTGGATAAAGACGGCAGCATGGAAATGGAAAATGTGGCAGGTCTATAGTTTTGGGATGAACCTGAGGATGGAGCATAGGTGCTTACATCATAGCCTCAAAATTTGATAGGTAACATCATATCAGTATTACAATATTTTTTTTTAATGGTGCCTCACTGAAGATGTCACACACATGTAATGCATTTCCCTATCAATCACCCCCCCCCCCCCCCCCCCCCCCCCCCCCCCGCTTCTCCACCAACTGTAAGCTAACTAGTTCAAATTTCATTACTATCATCATTTATTAGTGCTTGAAAATGGTGTTTTCATTTAAATCTGTGTATGTTTTGTGTTATCTAACTGAAGTAAGCCTTTTTTTTCTTTCTCTTTTTTTTTTTTTTTCTTTTTTAACCTTTTGTGTGTTTTGAGCAGAACTCACAGTTCTAAAGCAACA
Organism: Alviniconcha strummeri; assembly: GCA_963584105.1. NCBI lineage: Eukaryota > Metazoa > Mollusca > Gastropoda > Provannidae > Alviniconcha > Alviniconcha strummeri. The sequence goes on along the minus strand of OY757543.1, from coordinate 21,376,225 downwards.
GGGCCCTCCTTGATCTCATCTTTTTCCAGGCAGGCCCAGCACCGAATGCTGATCATCTGTTTCTTGGGCTTGTAGTGCTTCAGCTCAAAGAAGATGGCAAAACCTGTGTGTACAAACAGTCGAAGACGTGTATTCCTTTAGCCCCCTATGGAGGGTTAAAAACAGGAAATGTCAAAATCAACAATGGGGTAAAAATTATACCACAGGCATGAAATACAGCATGACAAGTATTATTAAACCATATACATTTTTATATATATCCATATATCTATATACATATATATAAGACAGATATACACTTAACTATTAAGAAATAAATGACCCAATGCAAATTATACACTTTAATCTTGAAAAGCATAAAATGTTGCTTAAAAAAATTCACCAACCAACCAACCATATAGAAGCAAAACACACACAAAATGGAGGGGTGGGAGTGGGGTGAGAAGGAAATGAGTAAATCAGAGTGGCCAACCTGGCGGAAGACTTTCAATGGCTTTCTGAACGTGGACATCAGTGTTGAAGACAATGCAGCTGTCGTGTTTCTCTTGAGCTCGGGGAGTGTCCTGGGACACTGTCATGTCTTGACCAGCGCTGTCTAAACACAGCGGGGAAGGAAAAAGGATGATGAAAAGCCTAGTAACGTTATTATTGGTAACTGCAAATTATTATTATGACTGTGAGGCTTATTGCTGCATGTGGTCAGTAATTCATTATCATCACCATCGCTGCCATGTCACAGTCAAAAATATATCACTATCATTTTGCTACATTTTCAGTCATCATCATCATGACCATCATCAAAATAAATCCATATCATTATCATCAACAACAGCCATCATCAAAATCGTAATTTATTGATGTCACTGCCAATCTTCATTGTCATTACCATCATTATCATTACAAAAATAATATTATTAACCACAGCAAATACCACCCTCACCACCATGAATCATCATAATAATAAAGAGGATTTCAATAGCGCCCATCTACCACACAAGGTGGGAATGCACAGCACTCATCATCAGAAACAAATGAAATGAAAAATATCACTAGACACAGTCACAGTTAAACTGTAATGCAAAAACGGCTCACAATCACCTTTGACAGACACCGTGAAGAATGGGTCAATGAACTGCGATGCATCCTTCAGCCCAATCTGCTCCACACGCACGGTCAGCAGGGTCATGCCAGCGACGGGCAATGGTCTGGGAAGTAAACTGCCTCTTCCTGTTTCAGAACAATGTCATGATAAGGAAGTAAACTGCCTCTTCCTATTTCATAACAATGTCATGGTAATGTATTCTTGTATACAGGGCATGCCAGCAACGTCTATGGTCTAACAATAACAATAATGATATATACTGTATTTATTCATGTAGGAAACCAAAGTTGTCATTTTAACCTCATACAATAAAGCACAAACAAAACATAAACTGTAAGTAAAAAATTGAATTGTCTGAGAAGTAAATGGAATTGTCTGGGAAGTAAACTGCCTCTTCCTGGTTCCAAACAATACTGTTTGGTATGGTAATGTTTGTATTCCTTCATACAGGGATGTGCTAGCAACAGGCAATGGTCAGAGAAGTACACTGCCTCTTCCTGATTTGAAACAATGATGTTCTTCATGGGGATGTAACTGCCTCTTCCTGATTTGAAACAACGATGTTCTTCATGGGGATGTAACTGCCTCTTCCTGATTTGAAACAACGATGTCCTTCATGGGGATGTAACTGTCTCTTCCTGATTTGAAACAATGATGTTCTTCATGGGGATGTAACTGCCTCTTCCTGATTTGAAACAACGATGTTCTTCATGGGGATGTAACTGCCTCTTCCTGATTTGAAACAACGATGTCCTTCATGGGGATGTAACTGTCTCTTCCTGATTTGAAACAATGATGTTCTTCATGGGGATGTAACTGCCTCTTCCTGATTTGAAACAACGATGTTCTTCATGGGGATGTAACTGCCTCTTCCTGATTTGAAACAACGATGTCCTTCATGGGGATGTAACTGTGAGTTCCTGATTCAAAACAATAGAGTTCTTCAAGGTGATGCATTCTTGTATACAGGTTCGTCCAGATTTTTTTTTCCTACCCTGAAAGAAATGTTCTCACGCGTGGTTTCTATTTTGGTATCTGCTCCACCCTGTGTTACTGCAGCAGCATATAAAAGGTCCCATTCACTCTGGCAAACACGCATGGACCTTACCTATGTGGCTTCACTTGAAGTAACAATGTAAACTTGTGCATGGTTGTATGGTGCACACAGAGTGTGCGCTGTGATAGCAGCAGTTTCATATGGTACCAGCCATGTAATAAGCCAACAGTTAGTAAGTACGCCACTTTGATGGGTATTAAAAAACATGCTATAAAAGGCTACAGTGGTCCATTCTGAATCACATGATGCTATATAAAAGCAATCAACAGCATTTCTAAATCTTTCATGCATGAACTATACCTTGACTTTCAGGTCTTTCCTCTTGACTTTTACGTTTGAGTCCATCTCTGCAAAAAATGACAAATTGATAACTCACATGTAAATCTAATATAGTAATAAACTCTCTTGAACCACACACACATATGTGTGCACACACTAACACACACACAGTATACAAACAACATCCACACACATGTGTGGAAAAAAGAGACAGAAAGAAAGTACACACACACACACACACACACACATGCGCGTGACATTCAACACATCAACAAACTGACATGTTACTTATCTTTGCTTCATTTGTTCTCTGATACACTGCATGTGTACTCATGATTACAATACAAGAGAGAGAGAGACTGAGAGAAGGAGTGTGTGTGTGTGTGTGTGGGGGGGGGGGGGCGATAGAGAGGGACAGAGACACAGAAACAGAGAGTCACAGAGTCAGACAACACACAGCTCAGAGACCCAGACACTTACTTTTGATTCATAAGTTGCTGGTACTGGGCCTGGGCCATTGAAAACATCCAGAGGGAAGTCATTTTTGCTGCTACCCAGGACGTTTTGCAAGGCTGCAGAACAAAGACACACCACTTGGCCGGTTCAGTACCCAGCAGATTGCACAGATGCTGAGAGGTACTGCCATTTGTCATAATCACAGTAACCCACACCTGATGCTACTTAAATACATGTCTGTCCCACTCGCACATCATTCCACTTTCAAACCAGTTACCAACTTCAGCAGCAGAAGCTCAAGAAACCTTTTCTAGCTTAATAATAATAACATTAATGGAAATTTGTAAAGCTCTTACCCCATGGAGCAAAGCACTGAATAAACATAACACACATAATGTACACTGAGATGGAAAATGTTATTTGCAATTTAACAAAAGAACACATAATGGATGCATCAACAAAATTCAAGCATAACTATGTGCAAGATGCACACACACACACACACACACACACACACACACACACACACACCCACACCCACACACACACACACATTATACAGGCTGACAGGGATGAAAGGACAATGATGCTTAACAGGAATATTCTGAGAAGTGAAATGTCTTGAGTTTACTTTTCAAAGAAGAAAAAGTAGCAGAGTGCCTAATCAACTTTTCTTGAAACCTGAAAAAAGTTTAGGAACTAAAGTAGGGTGGGTGACAGCCAGATGTATGCCAGTTAGAGTTTAACCCACAGACTAACTACAGTACCGGGTTGGGTTGCTTTCTCTCTCTTTTGGTTTGTTTCATACTTACTGCATACTGCACACTTAGCCCATGACATACATGTGGCATCGTCACTACTGATAGTCTGGCTTCAGGTCTGCAGCTTCACTGTTGCTGTCAGAATGTTTTTTTGCAATCTGATGGGCAGTATGTGGCAGGCAACAGACAGAGATCCACACACCTACTGTTGATTCATAAGTCCTTAAGGTGAGGCAGTCATAAAGAACAGTTGTCGTTTTTTTAAAGAAAAGTGAATTGACTCTGAGGTTTGAATCCACAGCTAGGAGATCTGTCAGCTTTGCTGCCCAGAACCATGCCGCCTTGCACCAGTTCACCACCATGCAAAGCATTTCCTGCTCATAGTATGACTATCGTGACACGATAATGAACTCTTAGTTTAGTTTCTTGTTTGGGGAAAAGTTATCTTAAAAAAAAGGGATGATCCTTGCTAAGGGGGTCATTTGTATGCAACTATGAAGGGCAAAGTTTCGGGGAAAAGTTGGCTTAGAAGAGGATCCTTGCTGTGGGGTCGTTAGTATGTAACGATGAAGGGCAAGGTTTTCAGAAAATTGTCTTAAAAGAATATTGGTCCTTGCTGAGGAGGTCATTTAAACTATGAGGGGCAATGTTTTGTGGAAAAGTTAGCGTAAGAGGGGTAATCATTGCTGAGGGGATCTTTATATAGAAGTCTGAAGGGCAAGATTTTCTGGAAAGGTTCTCAAGAGGGGTGGTCCTTGCTGAGGGGGTCATTTATACAGAACTATGAAGGGCACGCAAGGTTTTGGGGAAAAGCTGTATTAAGAGGGGTGGTCCTTGTGGGGGATTCAGTAATATGGAACTGTAAAAGTGGTCTTAAAAGAAGAGAGGCCTCTCAAGATTGTCTTTCACCAGGAGTTTCATGGTGCAACACACTGAATAATGCCCTCCTCTCTTTGAACCCCCCCCCCCCCACTTCTGTACATGACAAGCAACTGACCAATCAACTGACCTACCAATCAGCTAACCCAACTAACCAATCAACCAACCAAGTACATCTGAAATAAACAAATAAAAAATGTTTTAAAGCTGTCAACAGGTTATCAACTCACATAAATCCAAACATCGCTAACAAAACATTATTTAAAAAAGCTGTCAACAGGTTATCAACTCACTTAACTCCAAACATCTCTAACAAAACATTATTTTAAAAAAAGCTGTCAACAGGTTATCAACTCACTTAACTCCAAACGTTTCAAGTCATTCAGAGAGACTCCTGTAGATAGTGCTGGTTTCTGAAAATGACACAGACTCTATACACATTGTGATGAGGAAATGGCTGGCAAGGTCATAATCTCACACATGACTATGAAACAAAACTGAAAAGAAGAAGAAATGGATTACAAAAAAGTTTCAGTTTTATTTGTGAGTCCTGAGGAGACACACACAACTTTTGAAGTTCCATCATCACAGCCAAGTGACAGTTTAGCATATTATATTCACCCAATTCTCAAGGTCATTTTCGACACATTTTTGTTGTGGGCAAATACAGACTGAACATAATCTGTTAAAATCAGCAAGGGGTCAAGCTTAGCTATCTTACTGGTCAGCGTGTTTCACTTTCAGTGCGGGGTCTCCCCATGATTATCATATCATGGTGGGCTACTCACCTAGTATGACCACTCCTAGAACCTGACATATGCTCGGTTTGCACTTGCTCAGCTTAACTCCTTGCTAAGCTTTGCAGTCACTCAGTTTTGGGTCTTCTCACAGTGCACTCATTCAAATCAATGTCTACTTGCTATCCTAATCTGGGCACCCACACATCAGCTGACATGGCACCATTTGCATGGGTGTCTACATGACTCACTAACTCACAGAGCAGCATCTGGCAGCCCTTTCACAAAACTATGTTGCACATGCACCAGGTCATATCCGAAGGTCACATGTTAATCCAGTTACATGTTACCAACAGTTGGAGAAAAAAAGAAATAAAAATCATTTCCTAAATGTTACTGGCAGAACAGGTTACTCCAGGTGTATGTATTATAATCATCTGCTTGTTGATAGCCTGTACTTGGAAAAGACCAGATTCTATTTTTATCTCAGTTATTTTTAGCTTGACACACTTTTTTGTGAAGAAAAAGATATCAAAGATTAAAACAAAAACAAAAACAAAACAAACAAAAAAAAGCACACACATAAAATACCAGAAAAGAAACACTCTGCCAGCTTTCACCAAAAGTAATATGACCAAACCAAAAGATGTTGACACCAGCATCACATACTTGGGATTGGAGGGCCCGCTCCCTAGAGTCAAGACAGACAGCCACTTTTTCCAGGGTTTTCTGTTACACCAAACACAAAAGATGCCAGAGCATGGCAGCATCAGAACCAACAACCAGGACAGAAAAAAGAAATTAATGTTACCATGTGTGCCTGTGTGTGTGCATGTGTGAGTGTGTGTGCATGTGTGTTTGTATGTGTGTGTGCATGCATGTATGTGCATGCGTGCATGTGTGTGTGTGTGTGTGTGTGTGTGTGTGTGTGTGTATGCATATGTGTGTATGTTTGCACACTCATGCACACATGCATGCATGTGTGCACATGTGTGTGTGTGTGTGTGTGTGTGTGTGTGTGTGTGTGTGTGTGTGTGTGTGTGTGTGTGTGTGTGTGTGTGTGTGTGTGTGTTCTGTGGAGTTATTCATGTAAAGAAAGAACACAAGCTGATTGTACACACACACACACACACACACACACACACACACACACACACACACACACACACACACACTAAGAGTTGAAGTTTTCAGAAGAAAAAAGTTGGGATGTATATTGCTCATTATAGTTACACCGCAGTTGAAGATTTTACAAACATGTTAACACTACCAGACAGATAGAAGATTTGAAAGAGAACATATATGGGTCATTCTCCTGAAAACTGGACCAAAGAGGGTGCTGCTTTCCCGATGAAATAAAAATGAAACTAAAACATGAAACTTTTTAAACTACCGGTATATTTCTGATGTAATGTGTTTGGAGAAATAAGGGAAATGCCACAATGGGTAAATGCATTATTATTTCTTGCACTGTGAGCCTTTTTTGGTAAAAATCGTGACATTTTCATGGCTGCCATTTGTGACATGGCTTTGGGAAGGTTAGATGATCATGGAGATTTTCTTGGAATTGTTCATGATTGAATAAAAATGGGTTTCATGAGAAAGAAGGAGGCCAGTTCTTACATACAAATGGTATTTATTGTGTGTTGCTTGCTATTAACAGCTCCAAACAAGGGTCATTGGTTCAAGTGTGTTGTTCTTATATCCTTTTGTACTTGTGATGATGTCCACATAACAATTAACATGTGAGACAGATTACTAATTAAGTGCGATTGGTTATTAACTTTAGAAAGCAAGAAACAAATATCCCTCTGACATGTATATTTATATATATCTGGTTCAGACCAAGTTAGTGCAATGCACCCCCCCCCCCCACCCCCACCCCCCAAAAATTTTTTTTTTTGTGCATGTCTGTACTTTGAAGAAGACATTTTAAACCAAAATTGTTAAAGAGGAAGGACAATTTTTTTTTTTTTTAATGTCAGAAGTGATAGATATTCCTTTATTAATTAGGAAATATTGTATAATAAAAAAGGCAAGAGTCAAACTGGCCACTGAGCCGACTCTATTCATGCATTTCTGGTGTCTTCGGTAACACGCGAGACACTGACCTATGACGTAACATAATGCATAATTAACCAAGTTCCTGTCACCCTGTCAATTTATTTCTTATATTTATGTACACAAGAGATGTCAAGCTTTCATTTCCAAATAACAGCATTAAAAAATTCACACTTTGAATTTTTACTCTCTATATCACAATTTTGACCAGTTTTCAGGAGAATGACCCATATATTATATATATATCATACAGTGACTGAGAGAGGATGATTGGGAAATTAGACCTGTCCTACAATATACTTAGTGCTACAAATATATATAATGCAACACTGCGTGCTATTTATAAATTTGCAGAACACACATAGTTTATGACACCGAAAACAAGAAATACTTTGGAGAAAACATAATTATGACATTAACACAGTTGATAAATGAAACACTGAGGGAAAATGATGATAATAATACTGCTACTATCCTTAGGCATAACAATATTTAATAAAATATTCATGGCACCCCATCTCACAACAGTCTGGAACGGTTAAAAAAAGCATTCAGATGTGTGCATTTCGTCACACACACACACACACACACACACACACACACACACACACACACACACACAGAGCGGAGTGTGCGTGCACACACACACACACACACACACACACACACACACACACACACACACACACACACACAGGAGCACACACACACACACACACACACACACACACACACACACACACACACACACACACACACACACACACTATAAATGCATGCATTACTGGCAATGGGTTGATAGAAAAAGAGAAGAAAGAAAAGACAAATCAGTACGCAGAAGAGAAGAGGTGGGTTTTCAGTTTCAGTTGCGACTTAAAAGAAGAGTGTTAAGAGGAATGCCTCAACCAGGAAATAATGAATACAAAAATATAAATAAAAAATTAAAAACTCCAGATACATAATACATAAAGAAAAAGGAACCAAAACTGCACACAAAAAACTGCCAAACTTAAACAGCAATAAAACACTAAACAACTGCAACAACAATTACAATGACAAAAGTATCAGCAAAAAATATAACAGTACCACTACTAGCACTTTCTTTTATTTTTGTGTATCGAGTCTACATTGTAATCAAATTGTTTACATAAATCTCTGTGTGCAATTTGTGCGTGTGTGTGTGTGCGCGCACGTGCGTGTGTGCCTGCGTGTATGTTATATATGCAAGCAAGTGTATATATTTGTGCATAGCAAGTATCATAACTATGTCTATGAAAAAAGATAATGAGATATATATCCCTATGGGTATGACTCTGTGTATGTACAGCAAACTAAACAATTTAGCAACTATATATTATCTATCTATAACTGACCAAAAAGTTATATTGATCAGATATGACCAATATTAATTATCATATATTATATATATATATTGCTGAATAATGACAAGGTTTACCTTCTGAATGTGATCAGATACAACCATCCATATTATGTTCATGAATACTGAAAAACCTTTACCTTCTGAGTGTCTGAAAAAGTACTGTCTTCTGAATTGGAATACCGATGCAACTGCTTTGACAGCCTGCAACAGATGTAATAACACATTTGAGCACACACAACACTGTTTCTGTCTGTCAGTGTCACATTTGTCACAACTCACATGCTGCTAGATACTTTTTTCTTCTTCAAACACACAGTGTATAATATAATGATAACATTAATAATAATAACAATGGGTTCTTAGAGTACCTAACCTGCACAGGCCCTAAGTGCTTAAACATTCCTTAACTGTACATGTTTTCAAAGTCAATGCATGCAACATGCACACACACACATGCACACACACTTACGCACACTCATATCTCAGGGCAATGGGACTGAAGAAATAGGTTTTCAAAAGAGAAAGATTTGCATCATATATTTCAAGGAAGATTTGAAAGAACTGACAGTGGCAGAATGACAGACAGAAACTGGAAGTTGGTTCCACATAGTTGGAGTCTGGTATGAGAAAGAATGCTGACCACTGGACTATGTGCAGAAGGATGTCATTCTGAACACTTGGGTATCTGCAGATGAGCGGAGCTGCCAGGAAGGAGTGTAAAGGTGAAGAAGTTCTGAAAAGTGGATCTATACAACATGCAAAACACACGGACACTGGCTACATCATAATGTTTAAATTTATACTGTCAACATAAATTTCAACACACCTTTGGTAGACATCAATGGCTTCCACAGGCTGTCCCCACATATCAAAATCTGTTGCACGTTTGAATGCTGTCTGCCAACGTTTCACAAGCATGTACAGGTCTTCCTCCTCTGCCATTGTACTGTGGGAGAATAAACCTGTTTATTCACTCCTTGGGATAGTACTGATACAGTCACATGAATGATAGCAAAAAATATACGGACATGAAAAACCTGGAGCTTTTTTCATGCAACCAAAACTAGTTTTGTTGTAAAAGCAGTCTTCTGGTTTTAATTTGTTGTAAAAGCAAAGTCTTTTGGTTTTGACTTGTTTGCAATAAATCCCTGATAACAGTGATATGATACACTCTTTTTTTTTTTTCTTTCCCATTGAACATTTGAAGCAGATTTAGTAGGTATTTTGGTAAAAAATACTTTTGTGGAAAATCAGAACCAAAACACATTAAATATGTGACTGTTACTATTAATGGTGGCAGTGCTAATCACATTCCCCCTCCCCTTTGCAGTTATATTCCACACTAAGACCTGCAGGTAGTAACAAAAACTGACACCCCTTTCCCAAAAAACAACAACCAAAACAAAAACAACAAAAGGAAAAACAAACAAACAAACAAACCACCACCACAAAAAATATTACCCAGTCTATTTTGCAATTTCAACTGCTCTGATCAACTCCTTGGTTCTTGTTTTTGCTGGTAAATAAAACCAAAACAAATAACATTAACAGTACAGAAAATAATGGGCAAGTCAAGGAGGTGGTTGAAAATTACTCCGATACTTGAAATGCCACCTTGGGTCACAAATATCATCATAATCATTTAAACAGAAAATGAAGTAAAACAGTTCAACAAAATGTGAGTTTCATCATATACTTAGAAATACTTAAAAAAAAAGAAAAAAAGTCAATTTGTGTCTTTTAGTTTTACAGTTTTAATATGCACATGCCATACTTATTACACAACTCATAGTCTTGTCAACATTCACACGAAGAAGGGTACATGTCATTCTTTGAAAACTAGGTCAACTGTCAAAGAATCATTCATGTCCATAATCAAAGACACACATATGATTATATGTTAAAAGTCACTTTTTCAGTTTTTGTTGAAAAGTTTCACATTAATTACTAGAGCTAGATAAATGAACCTGTTTGAATGATTGTGATCCTATTTCATTTGTGACTCAAATGGCGTTTAGAATGTCCAAGCAATTTCCGACTGCCTCCTTGGATGTTATTATTAACAAATAATGACTAAAGTGACAAAAAGGCATTGTGCCCTAGATCTTGCTAAGGATCATGCGCCACAGAAATGACCATTATTATTATTATTATGACTACAACAGATCTTTTTTTCCCCCCTGGAACTGAGAAAGTTCCTTTTATTATATAAACCAAATTAAACGACACCCACTCTGGTCGGACGCTGAAACCAGGTCCCCAGCTTCCCTTGTGTGCAGCAAGAATCTCAGCAGGATGAAAATAACTACCGAGCACAAACAAAGGAAATCAACGGTCTAAGAAGTCGACTCTGGACGTAGTGAACGAGCTCGAACCTCACCAATCGGCGCCATTTGTAAACAAACGCCACAGAGTGTAACGCATCCTTTTTTTTTTTTACCTTAATCACAAAACAAAATATTTGATAATAGTAAGAACGTTAAGAACTGTTACAACTAATATTGAGTTCAAGCGAATATTCAGTTTTCGTATTTGTAGATACATTTTCTTGTCGTAAATGTAAATCGCTGAGAATCCTGCCCATGCGCAGTCAATCATTATTTGTACTTCCTCTATGGTGAATACGGAAATTTTTGGCGTGTTGAAATCGAGTAAACAATGCTGTGTTTTAGCACTTTGAACCAGAGACAGCATGTGATGTGACCTGAGTAGTGGTCTTATCTCTTGTCCTGACGATCGTCTAGCCGAAGAAGCCACTGGCACAATGACTTGATGTTGTTTAGATGTGACCCCGATAATTTTTACAAGGTTACGTCCCTTGTATGTTAAACATGGCAGGGACGAAAGTTGTAGACACAGACTTACTTTGCGAAGATAACAGTCCTTAGGGCTGTCGCATTTCAGCGATATGTTCCCCGCGTTATCTACTGGCGACAATCCTTCTCATGGTGTGCTCTCTGTTGAGAATGCTGCAAAATGGAAAGGCATCTTCGTTAATGCACTGAGAGGGGTAAGTACCCTGGTCTAGATCTACTATCGCAGTCGGTGCCTTTTTGTCACATGATCGTTGAAATAAAATGATACTTTTACGCGGCTCTTCGAAGGTAAATGTAAAATGTCATGCTTTTCTGTTTGTAGTAATTTGTTATATGCATACAAAAATCAACTCTTTGCAACAGAACCCTGGGAATGAAATAGGATTACCATGCTTACAAGACATGACCTGATTGACACCAAAACAACCATGTCCATTACATTAGCTGTCAATTATGCCATGGCATTGCAGCATACAGGATCTTGTTGACCAGTGCATTTAAGATGATGGTTCCTGGTTTGTTATATGTAATAAACCAACAGTTCAGATAACTACGGTATGGTTTATGCAGGGCATTTGTCATTTTTTTGCTCCAGTCCTTTATAATATAAATGGCCATGGGCATAGGGGCTTTCGAGATTTAGAAAGTATTATTGTAGAGTTCTGTGTGTTTGCATTGGGTGTGTTTGTGTGTGTATGACTATGACTTCAGACTGTTTTGCTTAAGTTCTTCTAACTTGCCGTTTAGTGCCCCCCTTTTTTTAACCGTTTGAAGATTTGGGTGTAAAACCTAGCCTGTAATACTAATAGGTCACCCATCTATGTGAATGTGAGGAAATTCAGGAATGTGCTCAACTGTGCTTAACTTGCAAGTAAGTTACTAACTGCTTTTACTCTGCTGAGCCTGCACTACCAACACTTCTGATTGATGGTGAGAACCCTGCGTGACCTATTACAGCATTAGTGTTAGTCTGTTACAACCTACATCAAAATTAGTCATTAGAATAATTTGTAATAAACAACACTTTGAAATACATTTACAGTTCAAGTGACATTCAAAAACCACTCAGTTCAATTAAGTAAAACTAAAGTAAATTATCTCAGATTCTTCGGTTTATTTTAGTATTGAACAGTTCAGTTTTCATACTGAAATTACAGCAACAGTGAAATGAATACATACGATATAAACCACCATTCTTGTTAACTGGTAATTTTTGGTATTTAACTGATTAAGATCAGCATATACTGAGAAACAATCAGCAGTCGGTCACATGTACTGACTGTTAGTGTTATTTTGTGCAACCAGTTCTTAAACGAACAGATTATATACTACAGTCTGTATAAATTAAATGCAGCACAGAGAGGGTGCATGTGGAACTTGCACGTGAATTTGTGTGGATGTGTATAAATATGTGTATGGGTTGTGTGTGCATGCATGTGTTCATGTTTGTGAGTGTGTGTGTTCTAGAGGGGGAAAGAGAGCTTGGTATTTGCTAGCCTACAGCTCCAGTAATAATATGGATGGCTGTTAGTGTTACAGTGATTATCTGACCAGTTTCCATGAACCACTTTTGCCACCTTATACTATAGATCTATTAGATGTCACATTGGTTTAAAAAATGCCTAGTGTTATTGCTCTAAACTATCTTTCTGTGATCAGTTATTTTCCTAACTCTAAGTTACCAGTGTTGTAATAACATAATACATACATGTATACATACATCACTGAACACATTTGTTATGATTTAATTATAAAGTTGATGTTGTCCATAGATACAAACAGTGATCCAGATTATGTACAAAACAAGCAGTTGTAAGAAACAGAGAGAGAGAGAGAGAGAGAGAGAGAGAGAGAGAGAGAGAGAGAGAGATCTGAAACCTGAAACAAGAATGACTACTACAGTACTAGCATTTTAGAACAAGACCCAAAACAGGTGAAAGATTAAAAAGAAAAGAAAAACACACTATTTATTAGGACAAAACATAACATGCAAATTTTCAGGATAATCCCCTTCATCCGACATCTCATTTTTCACTGTTTAACTGTTGTTTTGGTGTTGTTTTGTTGCTTGAAAGAGGGGATTACCCTCAAAATTAAGCATGTTCATTGTTTGTGTTTTGCCCTAATAAGCAGTGTTCTTTTTAACCTTTCATGTGTTTGGATCTTGTGGGAAATTGATAAAATACTTCAGACCATTTTAACTCATGCAGCTGATTGGTGTGATCTTCCTCATGAGCATTGTAGAATTTGTACCAGATACATAACCTTCCACTTTAGGCCACAGTACACCTAAGAATGAGCCCACTGTACTTGACAGACTGGTGGATGGAAATGCTAATAACATATGTTACATTTCTGCTGAAATGGTGGGTTTGTTTTTAGAGATTTTATTAGAGAGCTGTATAAATTTAACGGTCTGGTACATTTTTATGTCAGATTTGTTGACCTTCAAGTTCAACTTTAACTTCAAGTTCATGGTCACGTGACTCACATTATTATATATATTACTGATGACTGACATAAGTGTTGGGAAAGTAGAATTGCTCTTTTTTTTTTTTTTTTTTTAAATATATATATTCAGTTAAGGTTGTAGTTGAATACATTTAAACTTTATATGGTTGTTACATAATGTTTATTAACATAATGTTAAGCCTGTTCTTAACTGGGCAAATGTTTGTTCGTCCGAACTTACTTTGGACACTTTGACGAACTATGATTCATTTCTTAACTGAACTTTTAGTTCGCCGAATATGGTTCGGACAGTCAAAACTTTACTTCATTCTCAACTGGCTTGTAATGAGATGCAAGCTTTGGCCCGAACTTGCGGCAGACACGCAGCAGACAACATGATCGAAAATGTAGGCTAAAGTCAAGTCAGTATACTTTAATCATCCCTCACGGGGTAATTCAGCTAACTACTATCTCATTCTGGGTCTCCGAGACAAGGCTGCGCCATTCACAAGTTAACAAATAAACAAATTCCTTCCGAAGCGAGTGAAGAACCTAGCGACACCGCCATCCATTTTTATTTTTGTGTTTTCTTCATTCACAGGAGAGCTCTACTCTCAGCCAATCAGAGGCAATGATCGTCCAATAGGGCGAATGTTCCCAGAACATGTTGAGCGAAGGTTTTTGGACCTCGAATATAGCTTCGACGAATACTTCCAACTAGGTTCGTGAAGAAAAGTTGGCCCAATTAAGAACCAACTAGCTTCACCGAATACTTCCAACTAGGTTTGCGAAGAAACATTAGCCCAATTAAGAATGGGCTTTATGTTTCTTGTAATCAGGAACTTAAGAAGAAACTGACCTGGCATGCACATTTTGTTTAACTTTAACTAAAGGAAGATCAGATAATACTGTTATTACTACTAAGTAATATAGTAATAATTATTAGGTCAATTTTGACAAAAAGTGTACTGTATTTTTTCTGTTGGGCAGAAGACATTTGCATGATGATAACATCTGTAAGCTTTATTTAGTCATTTGACTACTGAGGTTGATATTTTTATTATCAGTTTTGGTGATTCCCATGTACTTCATCAGATTTCGTTTCCAAGATCATACAAAAGGACTGAAAAGTTGAAAAAGAAATTTCCTAAATCTGTAGACACAATCTGTGCACAAAATTCCAACATTCAACATTTCAAGTAAATTAATCAGATTTAAGGGAGATAACTGTTTTTCTTGTTTTTGCCAAAAATTAAAATTAATGTTACTGGTTTTATTTTTAGGTGAGATTGTGCCCTTCTCACACCTCTCTTGAGATATTCATGACAGTTAAGCAGTTTTGCTTTTAATGATCTGACCCATTGACATGACCCACTGTCAGCATCATGCTCACAGGAAAGTTTGAAAAGAAAAAGGAGATAGTAACTGTTTTTCATGGTAGTAACTGTTTTCTGTGGTAGCTGTGAATTGACTGTGTGTTCACTCACATCTTTCCATTCAGAGCAAATCTGTTTTTTGTTTTTTTTCAGTTTTAGAAGAAAAAGGAGATAGTTTTTCATAGTATTCATAGCTGTTAATTGACTGGATGTTTATTCATCTTCTTTCCATTCAGAACAAATCCAGTTATTATTAAAAAAAAAAAAAAAAATCACATTAAAAAAGAGAGGAGTTTTTCAGCTACTGTTGATAGTTTTTCATCGTAGCTGTTGATTGACTGGATGTTCAGAAAAGGGAGATTTTTTTTATACTTTAGTAGCTGTAAATTGACTGGATGTTTACTCGTCTTCTTTCCATTGAGAACAGAACTTACTGGGTGCTCCATTTGGAACAAATCCAGTTAAGTTCTGTTGTTTTTCTGTTTGAAAAGAAAAAGTTTGATTCTCTGAAAAGAAAAAAAAGAGATAGTTTTTTTCATAGTAGTTGTGAATTGACTAGATGTTTACTCATCTTCTTTCCGTTCGGAACAAATCTGGTTAAGTTCTGTTTCTTTTCTTTTTAGGGCTGTGTCCATTACAAGAGTTCACTGTGCACATCACTTCTTAGTTCAGTGAGAATAAAGTAAAAAATAAAACTATAAGATCAGAGCACAAAGGGCAAGCTCTTTTGCAGTTGTGTGAAAACATCTGTTCTCTGCGCAGGTGCAGCGGCAGGTGCACCCCTCCCTGACAGCCAAGGAAGATGCGATGGACTACATCGAGGGGTTGATGCTGCAGCTGCTGCAGCTGCTGTGCTCCTCACAGCCCCACACTGTTCAGGATGTGGAGGAGCGGGTGCACAAGACGTTTCCAGACCCCATTGACAAGTGGGCCATCAGAGATGCACAGAATGCTCTGGAGAAGGGCAGGAAGAACTCCAACCTTCTGCTGCCCGTGGAGAAGGTGCAGCCGCTGCTCAAGGTGGGTCAGAGAAGTTTTTTATTTGTTAAGAACTGAAATAGCTGAGTATTAACTGTGTTTTCTAGGATACCAGTTTTATGTTTTTCAGCTTCACAGTTTCATGTGCATTGTAATTCACTAATTGTCTTTACAGTGAGTACAGTCTGTAAAATTGAAGATTTTGACTCCTATGACTGTATGAGGAAACAGCTTTTTACATACATTAATGTTTGGCTGGTGTCGGTGGCAGAAGCTAGTACAGTGCAAATGTTCTCTGGGACTGTTAGTGTATGGGGCTAGGACTTTAAACTTTGTGTGTTAATAACAATTAATATGCATTAACTGATTAAGCTTTACACTTTGGTTTTATATTAGTTGCTGACCTTGACCTTATTGTAGGGGTCACAGGGTGACATCAAGGTAGTAAAACTACTAGTTGTACTTATGAGTGAGTTCAAACCTTATGCAGATTTTATGTAGATCAACATGACCACATGCAAAATACTCTTCTGACTTTATGGCTTGGTCAGTTGTTGTGCGAAAGAGATAATGAATATGTTTCATGGTGATGATGAAAACAAGAGAGACGATGAATATTTTTTTCTATTTGGCAATAGGAGTTAATCAGGTGCACAAAATTTATTTTTGTAAAATTCTTGTTTCACCAGAGATTTTGGATTTGATCCAATTGTCTTTTTTTCCCAGGAGGTGCTTGGGTATCGGGTAGACTACAATGTGGCAGTGTACATTGTTGCTGTGATAGAATACACTGCTGCAGATATTCTGAAGGTGAGGCTATGTCATACATCACTACATGGCCATACACATGCACACACACACACACACACACACACACACACACACACACACACACACACACACACACACACACACATGACATTTAACACATCAGCAAACGTGTAAAGACATGTTTCTTATCTTTTTTGTTTCATTTGTGCTCTGATGTTCTGCACATGTACACATGATTACAATATTTTTCTTGGTACAAGATTGATTGCTGTGTTAAACATTGCTTGCCAGTTCTTTTCCTTGTCTACCTTTTTCCTCAAGGCTAGAAAGTGATAACAGTTAAGTTTTTCTTTTCCTCATTCAGTTCACTGGGATCTATGTGAAAAATATCCGCCACACAGAAATCACTTCGCAAGACATCAAAGTGGCAATATGTGCGGACCAGGTAATTTGTGTGTGTATGTGTATGCATGCATGCATGCATGCATGTTTGTGTATGTGTCAGTGTGTGTGTGGTTATTTGTTGGTTTTAGTGACCACAACCAAAGTTAGGAAGTTGGTAATGGTGCACATTCTGCCCATTATTTTTTAATTTAACGCGTCTGTTATAAATTTGAAAGTATATATGAAATCATGATACTTATGGAACATAGGGTGTGTGATTGTCTCCATTGCTGTCAGTGTTGATTACTTTGAGAATTGTTTTTAGTTGTTCTTTATAATTACATGTCTCTGAAAGACTCTGAAGCATGGAAATTATTTGTTTGTGGGGGTTTCTTCTGTTTTCCCCTCTTTTTGTTGTTGTTTGTTTTTGTTAACTGTTTGGCCAGCTACTATTGTACTAAGCTCATAAATAAACAGATTTTGCAACTTCACTTTTTTAAAGTTGGCCATTTTGCCTTTGTTTGAGATATTCAAAAAGACATCAGGTTCTCTCTGTCAGCCCCTTCCTTTAGCTCAGCACTCAAAACTCTTCTTTTTTCCCCAACATGACACTGACTGGTGTATGTGGGTCAGTGTGTGAGTGTGTCTTTGAATGTGTGTGATGAAGAGGTTATGTATGCTCGACTCTATGCGTAAATGGCACTTGCGTAGTTTGTGTCAGTTGCAAATACTGTTAATAATGGTAAAATGCTATGAGCTTCTGTGGGAAAGGGCACTTTTTAACTGTAAGTTATTATTATTATTCTACTGTGGTTTGACTGGAGTTGAATCACCTTGACAGACTGCATCTGGCGGCTGAAATGTCTTCTGACTTTATAAACATAAGCTGTTGTTATTCCACTGCTGTTTGGCTGGAGTTGAATCACTCTGACAGGCTGCATCCGGCAGCTGAAACGTCTTCTGACTTTATAAATGTAAGCTACTGTTATCATTCCACTGTGGTTTGACTGGAGTTGAATGATCTTGAATGAATGGCGGCTGAAACGTCTTCTGACTTTATAAATGTAAGCTACTGTTATTATTCCACTGTGGTTTGACTGGAGTTGAATGACCTTGAATGACCTGCGGCTGAAACGTCTTCTGACTTTATAAATGTAAGCTACTGTTATTATTCCACTGCGGTTTGAATGACCTTGAGTGACCGGCGGCTGAAACGTCTTCTGACTTTATAAATGTAAGCTACTGTTATTATTCCACTGCGGTTTGACTGGAGTTGAATGACCTTGAATGACCGGCAGCTGAAACGTCTTCTGCTTTCTCTGCCCCCTAGGTGCTGGTAGACATGTTCACGCAGGAAGAGGATGTGACGGCGATGATGATCGAGGATGAGCCCGTCAGGCGAGAGTCCATGACCTATGAGGAGATTGTGAAGGACTTCATCATGGAGGAAACACAGTACTTGCGGGATCTGAACATGATCATCAAAGTGTTTCGGGCTCCCTTCGCCGACCTGTTTCCGCGCTCCAAGGTAAAGTGCTGGACAGGGAAGTGTGTGTGTGTGTGATCTGTGCATGCAGTGTGTATGTGTGCACATGTATGTGTGTGTATTTTTTACTGCCTGCCTGTCTGACCCTCTTACTGTCTCTCTCTGTGTTAGGCTCTGTCTCTCTGGAACAGTTGCACCTAGTGATGTAGTGATATTTTTGTTCTCTAGTAGTAATAGTACAACAAAGATCAACATAATCATAGCACTGGTATTTAATGGGCAATTTTATTCTGTGTAAAGTCAAATTGACACATACCTGGGTACATGAGAACTCTTATGTTCTGTTGCTCCATGGTGTTTATCATGTCTGGTGCTGTTTTGCTTTGTGTCATTGTAGGATATCTATTTCATAGTGTTACATTCAAAATGGCATCACAAATAGATCTGTCTCCGTTTTTTATTTATTGTCGTGCTTTTATGCCAATTTTATGCTCATTGTGTCCATTCTTCCCAGGACCTTGATGTGATCTTCAGCAACATTCTGGACATCTATGAGTTCACTGCCAAGCTGCTGAGCTCTGTGGAGGAGCAGGTTGAGGTTGCTCAGGATAACGAGGTTCCCCTCGTAGGCACATGCTTTGAGGATCTTGCTGAGGTGAGTAATATCAACACAAAATACTGCCAGCTGCCTGTGGGCACCTTCACATGTCCTTTGATGCAACTAGTAACAGTGCCGGTGTTGTTGGATTGTTTGTTGCTTGGTAGTGTGTGGAAATGCAGGTCTGAGGGGTACTGACTGTCACCATTTTGGAGATTGGGATTTACAAACACAAGCCAAAAGCATTTATAACTGAAGAACTGCTGTGCTTATAATGCATTTGAGAAACAGTTTGAGGAAGTGGTTTCAAACTTGAAACACACCTCTCACAGCAGATAGGAGCATGTTGTCCAGGACTGATCCTGGTTTGTGTGGAAAAAAGTCTCCCTCTCAAACAATACACAAATCAGTCAGTAGTAAGGTAGGACTTTTCTACGTTGACCATTGTGCCACTGCTGTCTGTCAGCAGACCTCAGTAAAAATACAAATGAGCCTGGACTTCTGCATGGCATGAATAGTTTGGATGCATGAGGGTTTTCTCTGGATGGTCTGGTTTTTCTCTCCCCTGACTCCCTCTCCACTCAGGTGTTTGTGTTAATTAGTACAAGAGGTACTAGCCATACTTTATAAACACTTAGGACCCTCACGTTCCAAGGAATCATCACACCAAGTTTCATTGTAATAGGTTTGGTGGGTTGAGTGCCAAATTGTGCACCATGTTGACACAGACAGATAGATGGATAATAATAATAATGGAAATTTGTAAAGCATCTACCCTGCGGCTCAAAGTGCTGAACAAGCATTCACACGTAATGTACATCGAGATGGAAAATGTTATTCCCCCCCCTCCCCCCCAAATGTATATATCGATAAGTGTTCAAGCATAATTATGCAAAAGATGCACACACACACACCCACGCATGCACGCACGCACGCATGCATGCTCACACCCCCACACACACTGTACAGACTGATAGGAGTGAAGGACAATGTGGTTTAACTGAAATATTCTGAGAAGAAAAATGTCTTGAGTTGGCTTTTGAAGGAAGAGAGAGTAGCAGAGTGCCTGATGTCTTAGGGGAGATTGTTCCAGATGTGGGGGCCAAAGTATGAGAAAGTGCGAAAGCCATGGGTTTTGCATTTGAAGCGTTGGATTTTGAGCGTGCGTGTGTCTGACGAGAGAGTGGGGAGGACTGTAAAGGTGTAGCAGCTCAGAAAGATCAGAGGGAGCGGAACCTGTGATTGCGATAGAGATTTTTCTATATTTATAAGATAAACATGAACAGTAAGCTGAATTACAGCTACATTTGTGGGCTGCATTTTATGCGGGACTGCATAGGGACAAGTTACACTTTGTCTGCATTTTTTCGACACTTTAGGGAGAAGAATTCAATGTTTATGAGCGCTACGTGGACGACATGCTGTCACCGAGAGGAAAGGAGCGCCTCAACACACTGCTACAGAGGGAGGACGTCTGTGAATTATTAAAGGTACTGCCACAGAGTTCTTCACTTCAGAGGCTTGTGGTTGTTACATTTTTTAACTAATTAAAGGCTGTGCTTTCGTATTGTGACACTCTGACACACTGCTGAATAAATGTTTGAGAAAAAGATGATGCTGCCCAGCTGTTTTTATTCAGCAACAAATGATTTACGGTGCCATTTCCAGGATGATGGTCACTTGTAAGCGTAACTGATGGCTGTCAGAAGTGTTCCATTTAGAGCTGGTGTGTGTCTAATGATCTGCAATAGAAAAATGAAGCAGCTGCATTTTATCATTGTATATGAACAGGGTGAATGCAGTGATGCGAGAATTGTTCCATTTTCTCTTGTTTGTGAAAGAGTGAACATGTATGAACAGGGTGAATGTAATGATGCGAGGGTGATTCCGTTTTCTCTTGTTTGTGAACTGAGTCAACAGTGATGCAAGAGTGATTCAGTGAACAATGATGTGAGAGTGAGTTTTCTCTTTAGATCATGGTGCCGTCAGTGTTTGACCCCAGACTCTGGCAAAGCAACCATTACCACTGAGGTCATGACCAACAGTGTCTTGAGTGGATTTTGCATTGATGTGTGCAGAAATCTGGAGGACATGGTTTCAGGAATGCGATGAAGTACGTTCTTCCAAAACTGCTGATGGGACCGGTGTACCATTGTCTGCATTACTTTGAAGTCATCAAGGTAGGCTTTGCTTTTCACCTTGGATGTGGGTCTACCTTGTCGAAGGAAAAAGAACGGAACAGAATATCTTTGGGTTAAGGTCCTCTGGGGGTGTTTGGGATGGGATGAGTGTGTGTGCGTGTCTCACTATGTCAGTACTTGTATACATTACAATTGCATGCATGCATATATATATATTACATGTGATTGAGTATGTGTTGTATGCAAGCAAGCTTCTGATTAATACTGCTTTTATGCACTGTAACTGTGTAAGTGTAATGTATATACCTGTGTATATGTGTGTCTTTAGTGTGTTTGTTCAGTGTGGTGTGTGTGCGTTTCGGTGTCTGGTGTGTTTGTTCATGTGTGTTGTGTGTGTGTGCATGTGTGTCTTTGGTGTGTTTGTTCTTGTGATGCGTGTGTGTGTGTGTTGGTGTGTTTGTTCATGTGCGCTCTGTGTGTGTGCAGGCTTTGATAGACACCAGTTCCAGTGAAGAAGACCAGGAGGTGTTGGAACAGGCCTATGGGTTGCTACAGTCTCTCAAAGTGGCACTGGAGCGGCGTTTCAGTGGGAACATACCAAAAAGGAAACCCTGGTCAGTGCCTGAATACATGTCGTGAAACCAGAAGCAGAGAAAACAGCAGTATTGACAGAAATCAGCAAAGGAATAGTCATTGCTGAATAAAAGATATATAAACTACATCCATGTTGAGACATCTCAAGCAGAAAATGACAATAATTACAACAAGCAATTGAAATCAGAAGCAAGTAAACAGGCAAGACCTACATACAGACACACATGCTTGCGCACACAAATACACACACACACACACACACACACACACACACATATAAATGCACACTTACACAGCACATATGTCAACTGAACCGGGGTGGGGGGGGGGGGGGGGGAGGGTAGAGAATTTGCTAGCAGTAGTAGGTCTTAAACAGATACACCCTAAGTCTTGTCAAATGTCTTGGTGAGAATTTTGATTACATTTACATTGTCTTACCCCCCCCCCCCCCCCCCCCCCTCCACACCCGCTCAAACTGTTGCTTTTACCACAGTACTTCTACCATGAAGAAGAATACTGTTCAAGACATTTTTACAAAGTCCTTTACATATTCCAGGGAAATCTCTCTCAGGTTACATGGGCGGTCCAATCGCCAAGCCCAGGTGCAGAAAATGGCAGAACTTCAGCGCAATATTGACGGCTGGGAGGGCAAGGACATCTGGCAGAGCTGCAGCGAATTCATTCTCGGTGAGAGTCTGTGATGGACGGAGGCTTTGTTGGACTCCTGTGTAGAGACATGGGAGCTGGGTGGATGCATGGGGGACTGGCTGGAGTGTGAGTGATGTGCATGTAAGTGGTGTTCAAGAGCGGGAACGGGAACCACAGGGATGTTGTTCCATCAGATGGTTGCTGGTAATGGGTTTCAAGGTGTTGGCTTCAGTCTGTGTGTGTGTGTATGAATGATGGAGTGTGTGTATGTATGTGTCGGAGATTGATGGAATATTTTCATATATCATGGTACCAGAATGCAGAGAGAGAAAATGTGTGTGTGTGTGTGTGTGTGTGTGTGTGTGTGTGTGTGTGTGTGTGGGTTTGTGATGGAGTGGGTGTATGTATGTGATTGTGGGTGATGGAATGTTTTTGTGTCTTGTGGTGCCAGTACACATAGAGAGATAGAGACTGTGTGTGTGTGCATAAGTGCATGTGTGCATAGACTGTGTGTGTGTGTGAGAAAGAGAGAGAGTAGGTGCTAAGTCTGATCCAACTGGTTGAACTGTTCCAGATGGTGTGCTGGCCAAACAGGTGGGAGCCAAAAAGTGGTCTGAGCGTCACGTGTTTTTGTTTGATGGCCTCATCATCCTGTGCAAGCAGAATGCCAACTCCAAGCGAACATCTGGTGCTGGTCCCTTCGCCGAGTACAAGCTGAAAGAGAAGCACCTCATTCGCAAAGTGGATGTCGTTGATAGGGAGGATACAGAAGGTACATTCATTTGTTTGTATGCAAGAGTTGTTTGTGAAGAAGAAAAAATATTGAAGTAACATATTGTACATTCATTTATTAATAACAAGTAACATATTGTACATGTTATTAATAAATGAATGCACAGCTCTTTACACCTGGCATTCAGTTCTTCATCTTCCTTAGGGTATAGTGAAGATCATCAGTTGAAATAATTCTGCTACTGTTATCCAGAATTTTTATTTGGTTCCATATCACTATTAGTCCATATTTTTTTCAAAGGTGTGAATGTTTTTTTGTTTTTTTTTTGCATGCATTACACACAAAGGTGAGATAAGCACAAATGAGTATTCACAGGTGTTGACCTGAATGAACTGGACTACGTCTGCTTTTAGTGGATTATCATCACAGCATACTGACCATCAGGCTATGGCTCCTGCCTAGTTCCCTGGTCCTAATCAGTCTCATTTGGTCTGCATGGTTGTCAATGTGAAGTGCTTTGTCTGTGAAGGTATATATATATGTAGACAGATTATTTGTTGAAGATTGATGTTTACTTGTTATGTGAATAGAAGAGTATAACTATATTAGAAATTAATTGCAATTTTTTGGTATGGCTTTTGATGTGTTGTGTTTTAGGCTTGAAACTTCCTAGCTTTTAAAACCCGTTTGCATTTTTAAACAGTTTGATGAACTGAATGTTAGTATGTGTGTAAGAATTTCAAAGCAATGGAGGATAATACAATAGGAACATTTTTCAAAATGTAAGCTTGGCTCATTATACATATAACAACATAAAAAAGCATTTACCCTTTAATTTGCTGATATTCTTGATGCAAATGGGGAAAAGAAGAAGAAGAGAAAAAGAAGAAGATTAATATAAAGCAGAATATGTATTTATAAAAATTAAAACAAAAATCATGCAGAATAGGTATTTATAAGAAAAATTATATAAAAAGGAGAAGAGGCAAACTAGCATTAGTAAAATGATATGAGAGCCAGGGTATTAACTCTGCCTTTTTTTCTGGGTATGGTTTATCATCTTCATGTGTGTAGTGAAAGATTGCAATGGTGTGATTATTTTTTCCAGACCAGAAAAATGCATTTGAAATCGTACCCCGTGACCACATAGGCATTGGGCTGAGTACAAAATCATCAGCTGAAGAAAAGTGCAACTGGATGGCAGCCCTTATCACTCTTCAGACAAGGAGGTAGACTTAATTGCTTTTGTGTGTTGTCATGTTCTAAATCTTTGGGTTTTAAAGCACACACTTTATATTTACTTTTTGTGTTATTAGAAGAAAGGAAAAAAAGAGAAGAGAAACACACACAAACACACACACACACACACACACACACACACACACACACACACACACACACCCTGGATTAAACTGGGGTTTGTATTGACTTGTGCATGTGGAACAGACAGAGTGAAAATGATTTATTTCTGGGGTTGTTTGGTTGTATGGAAGGAGACATTTCTAGTGACGGAAAGTTCAAGACTTTGCCCTCAGAGTGAATCTGTGCCTGCAGCAAAAAAATGGAACACACTACAGCTTGGTGCAGCATGGTGCAACATAACATGGTCCAGCAAGTGCAATATGCACAGCATATCATATCACAACATGTATCATGGACAGAGGATAGTTAAAACTAATCATCCGTGTCTGTGTTTATTTACGTCCTTTAGCATGTTCAGTGCAACACAGTGCAACATTACACAGTGCCACAAGTGCAATATGCATAGCATGTTGGCCATAACATGTGACATGGACAGAGGATAATTAAAACTAATCGGCCATGTCTGTGCTGATTTCTTTCCTTCAGCATGTTCAGTGCAACATTAGCAACACAGTGAAACATTATGCAGCACAGCAAGCGCAGTATGCACAGTAACGTGACATGGACAGAGGATGAAGAAAATGAATAAACCGTGTCTGTATTGATTTTGTCTTTCCCTTTAGCTTGTTCAGTGCAACACACTGCAACATTACACAGTGATTGCAAGTGCAATATGCTCAGCATATCGGTCATATAACACTGAGAGAGGATAAATAAAACTGTATCTGTGCTGATTTTTTCCCTTCAGCATGTTCAGTGCAACACAGTTAAACAGTACACAATGCAGAAAGACAATATGTGCAGCATATCTGTCAAGACGTGACAAGGACAGAGGGTGAAGAAAACTAACTGACCATGTCTGCGCTGATGTTTTTCCCTTCAGTATGTTGGAGCGCATCTTAGATGGGAAACTACGCGAGGAAGAGAAGTGCCACCCACTCATCATGCCGCCAGCAGAGAAGTATCGCTTTGCTGTAAAAGACTCAGATGAGAACATCATGTTTGAGGAGCAGCAGGAGTCGTCGATCGAGAGCCCGCTGATCAAGGGGGGGACGCTGATCAAGCTGGTGGAGCGGTTGACGTACCACATGTATGCCGACCCCAAGTTTGTGCGCACCTTCCTGCTGACCTACAGGTCTTTCTGCACCCCGCAGGATCTGGTGGACCTGCTGATTGAGAGGTGGGTTCTGATTTGTAATGTAGGTGTCTGCTGACTGAGAGGTGGGTTCTGATTTGTAATGTAGGTGTCTGCTGATTGAGAGGTGGGTTCTGATTTGTAATGTAGGTGTCTGCTGATTGAGAGGTGGGTTCTGATTTGTAATGTAGGTGTCTGCTGATTGAGAGGTGGGTTCTGATTTGTAATGTAGGTGTCTGCTGATTGAGAGGTGGGTTCTGATTTGTAATGTAGGTGTCTGCTGATTGAGAGGTGGATTCTGATTTGTAATGTAGGTGTCTGCTGATTGAGAGGTGGGTTCTGATTTGTAATGTAGGTGTCTGCTGATTGAGAGGTGGGTTCTGATTTGTAATGTAGGTGTCTGCTGATTGAGAGGTGGGTTCTGATTTGTAATGTAGGTGTCTGCGGACTGAGAGGTGAGTTTTGAGGGTTCTCATTTGTAGTGTAGGTTTCTTCAGACGAGTGTGTTCTGTGCTCTACAGGACCTTCTGGTTGAGAGGTGAGTTTGAGGGTTCTAGTTTGTAATGGAGGTTTCTGCTGACTGAGATGTTTGAGGGCTCTGGTGTGTGCTGTCTAAGAGGTGAGTTTGAGGGTTCTATTTTGTAGTGTAGGTTCCTTCTGACGAGTGTGTTCTGAGCTCTACATGACATTCTGGTTGGGCTGAGAGATGAGTTTGAGGGTTTAGTTTGTATCGTAGGTTTATGCTGAAGAGTACGTTCTGTGCTCCATGTGACATTCTGGTTGAGAGGTGACTTTGAGGGTTTAGCTTGTAGTGTAGGTTTCTGCTGACGAGTACGTTCTGTGCTCTACATGACATTCTGGTTGAAAACTGAGTGTAGAGTTTAGTTTGTAGTGTAAGTTTCTGCTGAAAAGTGTGTTCTGTGCTCTACATGACCTGGTTGAGAGGTGAGTTCAGGGTTTAACTTGTAGTGTAGGTTTCTGCTGATGAGTGTGTTCTGTGCTCTACAGGACCACCTGTTTGAGAGGTGAGTGTAGGGTTCTGTTCTGCATGTACTTTTCTGCTGACCCATGTGTTCTTCGTGCCCATTAGAGGTGTTAGTGGATAGGCTGTTTGGGGAGTTTTGATTGTTTGTACCCTTCTTGATGTTCTTGTGTTTAAAGTAAGGCTGCTGGCTGAAAGGTGAGCATAGGGGCCTCCTTGTACACTTCCACTGACCTACATGCTCTTTGGTACCCAGTAGAGGTGTTAGTTTTTTAAACGTCTGAGAGAACTTTGTTTGAATTTAAGAGATGAAAACAACAAGGAAAAAAAGAAAGTTCTGTCTTGCCTACTGACTCTGTGTTTTTTGCCTTATGTTAATAAAATTCTATTTTCATTTTCATTTTATAAGGCATCTGAAAAAGTGCATAGGTTTCATCAATTTTAGTGTGGAAGAGTGAAGCGCAACATTCATGTTAGGGTGACTGAGCCCTCAAACCGTCATCCCTGTTTCAGGTTTGACATCGTGGAGCCCCATGTGGAGGAGCCGGAGGATGATGACAACTTTGAGCTCAGCATGCGCATCAGGGAGGACCTCAAGCGTTTCCGCAAAGAGTACGTCAAGCCGGTGCAGTTCAGGTGTGTATTGCTGCCTCAGCTTTCGGAATCTGCATAAACTGTAGTTGATTAGCTTACACGCAACGCGTATGGCAGCTGCTGGAGAGAGCTGTACTTTTCCTCCCCATCACTTTAAAGGCTTTGCGTTTGGTCTTTTTATCATAAACTGTAGTTGATTAGCTTACACACAACGCATATGGCAGCTGCTGGAGAGAGCTGTACTTTTCCTCCCCATCACTTTAAAGGCTGATGATGAGTTGATGTTTAATGTCCTCAGATGTCATTTGACATATTAGGGACAAGTTGTGACCAATGCCGAAGCACGGTTCAATAAAATCCACATACGTAAGGTGTATGCGTGTTTAGCTGTAACCTGCCACCTGCACTTTTTGGCAGAATGACCGGGATTTTTTACGTGCTACTGTGGTAACACGGGGGTGGAATGGATACCGAAATAAGAGTCAGCACAGAAAGTCGACCCTGGAGAAGAAAATTCTCCCGCCGTTCCAGCAGGGATTCGAACCCGCGACCTTTCAATCACGAGTCCGGTGCTCTAACCACTGAGCTATCCCCGCCCCCACTTTAAAGGCTTTGCGTTTGGTCTTTTTATCTGCCAGTGGAGACCGACTTTAAGAAACAGTGCCTGCGTGTACTTTCTGCTTGTCTACATAAAGGCCAAACAAAGGACAACAATAAAGAAAGGACAAAACTTGATTGAAGATGAAACTGGAAATATTTTTTAAATGAACTTCAGTAAATATCTGATATTTAAACTTTGTTTATTAGGTGATATTTGAATGCCATTTAACTGGAAATCACATGTTTGCTGCAGGGTGGTCAATGTGCTTCGCCATTGGGTTGACCATCACTTTTACGACTTTGAGCGTGACAAGTCCTTGCTGGATAAGTTACGTGACTTCCTGCTCAACATCAAGGGCAAGGCCATGCGCAAAATGGCTGACTCCATCATCAAGGTCATCCAGAGGAGGGTATGTACTTGGAGTGTTTGGGGAATCATTTTCCTGTTGATTTGGTGAAACAGATTCTAAGGGCATGTCTGTGTGATTTTGCGTTTGTTTTGTATTGCAGTATTATAATATTGTAGCAGTGCATAATGTGAGGCGCTTGGAACAAATATGGATTTGCGACATTACAGATACAGTTGCATTGATTAATTGAAGGTACAGGAGAGTGCCACGCAGAGGTTAGACCCACATTTTATATTAAGCAGTTTTGGGGTACCTTTCGGAAACGGTCCTCTTGACAAGATTGCAGCTTTAGGTTGGCCATTCCAGATGGTTTCTCGCTCTCATTTTTAGTCCTCTTGTTCTTTCTGTCTTGTCATTTTTCCGCTGACAGTCCTGACTTTTCTCCGAAAAAATTCTCTCCATGTTTTTTTGTTAAGGGATAAAAAAGAAAAAAAAACTGGTATGGCTTTTGAGCAGCTAGGAAATGGTAGTTTGTAGCGGTATGTGCAGTGTGTCGCCAGATGGCACAGGTACTTACCATTATGCGTTTTATATATTTCTTTGTCTTTTCTGTCTTCTGTCTTATATTTTTCTTCAATCTTGTATCAATAAATTAGATGCAGTGGTTGATGATACCAGCATTTCCAAGTGTTGAATGCTTTTTTGAAGGGAACGTTGAAGGGACTATATCTTCGAAAATTTGTGTTTGATGTTTGTGTGTGTATGTTTTGTTTTATGTTTGTGTAGGGATGTTTCTGTGGATTTGGCTTGAGAAAAGGTGTACTTACATAAGAAGTGTTTTGAAATATGCATTTGCTTGGGACAGAGTGATCGCCCTGTGCAGCTGATGGTGTTAAAATCCAGTTACTAATTAGCTAAACATTTTGTTGTTGTCTGACCTGTATTTTTTGCCTTTGTTCAGTTGGAGAGTGTCAACACGGAGAGGGAGTTCACATACCAAGGCAAGCCGCCCAACTGTGAGTGGCACTTGGCGCGCAAGCTGGAAGACTTTGAACTCATGGCGGTAAGTGTTACCATTTGGGGACTGGGAACTAGATGGTGGTGTTTGTACTTTAAAATAAGACTATTTTGAGAGTGAGAAAGACCTGCTCATCATGGTTTTAAAGCCTCATCACTGTTGTTTGGTGTTTGTTTTGTTTTACTATGGTATGTCAGTTGAAGAGGAGTTTAGGGTATTTCAGACTGTTATGGTATGTCAGTAGAACAGGAGTTTAGGGTATTTCAGACTGTTGTGTTATGGTATGTCAGTAGAACAGGAGTTTAGGGTATTTCAGACTGTTGTGTTATGGTATGTCAGTAGAACAGGAGTTTAGGGTATTTCAGACTATTGTGTTATGGTATGTCAGTAGAACAGGAGTTAGGGTATTTCAGACTATTATGGTATGTTAGTAGTACAGGAGTTCAGGGTATTTCAGACTATTATGGTATGTTAGTAGTACAGGAGTTCAGGATATTTCAGACTATTATGGTATGTCAGTAGAACAGGGGTTTAGGGTACTTAAGACTGTTATGGTATGTCAGTAGAATAGGTGTTTAGGGTACTTAAGACTGTTATGGTCTATTTAATGTCACTGCAGTCTCATGACAACCAGTAGTTCTTCTTAAAGGAAACATTAACATTTTATTAATACATTGTTTGGCTGTTTGCTTTTGTGGACATTGCTTAACCTGTGAGCACTTCAGAGTTGTTCTGTTGTGCAAGATCAAGCACCTTACTAGTACCATTATTTTTACTCATCATCATCATCATCGATTACCATCATTGTCATCTTCATGTAACATATGCCTGTGCATGCACACACGCTTGATGGCACCACTTGATTTGATTGGCAACTTTTCTCCCTCCAGTTACACCCAGTGGAGATAGCGCGACAGGTGACGCTGCTGGAGTTTGACTTGTTCCGAGCGATCCGGCCCTCCGAGTTGGTGGGCAGTCCCTGGATGAAGGAGAACAAGCACCAGACCTCCCCAAACTTGCTCAAGATGATCAACTTCTCTACTGTGGTGGGTACCCTTTGTTTTTCTCCATCTGTCAAACTGGCGGTTTGTGTTTGTAACATCCTGTTTGATCATCATGATGATCAACTTCTCTGCTGTGGTGAGTACCCTTTGTTTTTCACTTGTCTGTCTGACTGGTGGTTTCAGTGTTTGTAACATCCTGGCATGCTGTATAACACCTTGTATTCGGTGAAGCATCCCCAGTCTTTGTCTTACTAGCTGCCTTACTAACATCCTGCACAATCATCAGGATGACAAACTTTTGTGCTGTGAAGCGCCCCAGATCTTGGTCTGACCAGCTGTATATGTTCTTGTAACATCCTGTTCGATCACCATGATGATCCAGCTACTGTATTGTAAAGCATCTCAGATCTTTGCTTGACCAGCATTTTATGTTCTTGTAGCATCCTCTGTGTATAGCCATCATGATTCTCAGCTTCTCCACTGCAGCCACAGCTGCCTTTGAATAGACCCCCCCCTCCAAAAGTGGAGGGGGGGGGGGTACTGGGTGGTACATGACAAATGGCTGATTGACTTCTTATCAGGGCTTGGAATGTTTTCTGTTTGAACTGGGTTTAAGTGAAATGAAAATGGCTTTGTTTCAGTTCACTTTCTGGCTGGAGAAGTGCATCCTGGAGACGGAGAACATTGAGGAGCGTGTGGCAGTGCTGTCGCGCATCATCGAGATCATGCTGGTCTTCCAGGAGCTGAACAATTTCAACGGAGTGCTGGAGGTGGTCAGCGCCCTCAACTCGGCCCCAGTCTACCGGCTGGATCACACCTTCAAGGTAGGGAAAACAAAACAAAAACTGTGTGAACTTCACTACAACTGGGACTTGGTTCAGGCTTCTCCTCCGCCCCCCCCCATCCCTTCCCCTCGTCCCCAACCCCTCCAGCTGAAGGCCAGAAATAGAACGTGGCCTCATGCCTCTCCTGTGTTTATGTCAAGTTGAGAAGTTGGTGTAGTGATGGAGTACTCGCGTTTTTGGCAGGGCATATGCCCCAACCTCTTCACCCTTTTTGTGATGAACTTCTTGTGTATATACTTTATTTTGGAGGAACGACTTATTTAAAGTAGGTGTGGTTTGGTGTTCTGTTCATTCTCCTCTCTTCTTGCAGCGTTTCATACTGCACGTGTCATTTGTTCTGGCAGTCCTTGCCTTTTTCACGGTACAACGCTATTGCAACTCAGTTTACTGAGCCCTTTCAGCTCCTAACCAGCCAGCTTTTTTGCTGTTTGACAGGAGGTGCCTCACAAGTACACGGTGCAATGCAATTGTGTCTGATCTTAGTGAGCGCCTTTCACTAGTTAAAGCACCTTCTAACCAGCCGGCTTCTTTGCTGTTTGACAGGAGGTGCCTCACAAGTACGTCAGAGCCTTGGAAGAAGCCCATGAGCTCAACGCTGACCATTTCAAGAAATACAACGAGAAGCTCCGCTCTGTCAACCCCCCGTGTGTTCCATTTCTGGGTCAGTTTTGAATCCAGTATTGCGTACTGTGAAGATGCTGGCTGCTTGCTCACTTCAGAAAGTGTTAGAGCATTTTCTATGTTAATAGGGATGTCCTGAGGAATGTGGCAGCAGCTTCCTTGTTGGTTTTGTTTGTTTGTTGCTGCTGCTGCTCTCCAACGTTTCCAGTTGCTGCTTGAAAACAATCACCCTGCCCCCTGCCCCTTGCCACCTCCCAAGAAAAGGAGTGAGGAATAAATTGAAACCAACTTGGCCTAATGCCCGTGAAGGCAACAAGGTGACTGGAAACAAACAGAACATCTTATTTGGAATGGTAAGATCCTCTGAAGATGTCATGTGGCTACCTGTGTGGCAGGCTGATCTAAAAAAAAGAAAGAAAAAGGTCATACAGGCAATCCTCTCATCAAGTGGAATGCATTTGTCAGTGTACAACTGCGTATACCAGGTGACCCCCATAGTGTTCAGCTGGAGAGCGCCACAACAACTAGTAATAATAATTCAGGTATTTATAAAGTGCTAAATCTTGTCCATATAGACTGTTCTAAGTACATGCACAAGTGCACACACATACATTCTCACACACACACACACACACACACACACACACACACACACACACACACACACACACACACACACACACACACAGACTCTCTCTCTCCCTTACACACACACACACACACACACACACACACACACACACACACACACACACACACACACACACACAAAACAACACCCTGGGGGGCCAGAGTAAACTTCTGCTGACAAAGAAGTTGTAGTCATTTCTGCTTCTGTACACCAAACCTTTTTCCCATGGCATGTCCCTTGTCCCGTGAACAGGTATGTACCTGACCAACATCCTGCTGACGGAGGAAGGGAACCGCGACTTCATTGTCACCCGGCCCGAGGACACCAGCCAGCGGGCCGAGGGCTTCATCAACTTTAGCAAGCGCCGCAAGGTGGCTGAGATCACGGGCGAGATCCAGCAGTTCCAGAACCAGCCGTACTGCCTGCAGTCGGAACCCACCCACAGGGTAAGTAAGCCTGGCGGTAAAAACCTGTTCTTCAGTGTCAGCACTGATGGAATGCAAAGTACAAAATTTTCGTTTGTTGTATTACAGTCTGGTGTGTACTTTTCCCTGCTGTAGATGCAGATGGTAAGATAATTTGGGCCCAATTTTGGGCCGGCTTCAAAATATCCTGAAGACCTGTTCTTTGGCACTGTCGCAAGTTCAAAATTCTCATTCATTACAGTGTGTTGTGTACTTCTCCACCCTGCAAATGTAGGTGATAAATTAATTGGTGTGCACTAATTGGTGCCTGTTTGGAGCAGGCTTCAAAATATCCTGCAGTATGGTGCTTAGGGATCCTACTGTGAGCTCTGAGATAATTTATGATTGTGACAACTCAGGTGCTGAGCTGTAAACTCAGGTGCTGAGCTGTAAACTCAGGTGCTGAGCTGTAAACACAGGTGTTGATCTGTAAACTCAGGTGCTGAGCTGTAAACTCAGGTGCTGAGCTGTAAACTCTGGTGCTGAGCCGTAGAGGGTCCTGGGCTGAGTGCTAAGCCATGCCTCCCGTAGCTACAGTCCCACAAGCTTTCAGTCTGATCAACATATTGTACTGTGTTGACTGGTCGAAGGCATGGTAACTTGAGTTGGATTTCAGCATTTGGGTGACTGCAGTTTGCCTCATTTGATGGTGGCAGCTGATGTTTCTTGTGATCAGTGATTGTGTGGCATTATTTATTTTGAAGGTTTTGTTTGGAGTCTGCCAGTGTTTTGCTGTGTTGCTCTGCATTAGCTTATTTGCCTAACATGGCGGTCACTCTTAGACTGACTCACACCAGATATCTGTAATTTGAGTGCCTTAAGCTGCTCAGATGATAGGCAGCCCAGATCCCTCTATTGGTCTTCCCCCCCCCCCCCACCCCACACACACATACATCCCACACACACATACATCCCCTCCCCCATAGTTTTGTTTCTTTGTTTGGTGTAATTTTGTGGGTTGTATTGTGTTTGGTCTAAATTAAGCAGATGGTGTCACTGCTTCAGAACCAGGATCGAGTACCTTGAGTTTTGGGTCACAGCTTGTGGATACAGTTGTGATTGTCATGTGCCAAATTCCCCCCCCCCCCCCTTTTCTTTTTTAATGGGTGCTAAGTTCATCAGTCAAGGAGCCAGCTGTGTTGGTGGTGCTCCAGATAAGCCCCAGAATTATGTCATGATCAAGTCATGTTAGAGTTATATAATTATATAGATCAAGTCGTTTTATGGGTTTACAATATATATTTAGCACTGATTCCAGGTATTTCAAGGATAACATCACTTTGAAACAATGAAGCGTTTTTACTGTGTCGATTTTTGCTGCCAGGCATTTCTGAAAGGGTTGAACCCCTTGGGGGACATGACGGAAAAGATGTTCAACGATTACCTGTACGGCAAGTCGCTGGAGCTGGAGCCCCGCAATGCCAAACAATTGCCAAAATGTGTAAGTACGCTTTGATTCTCTTTGCTGAGAATTTTGGATAGGGAGAAGGAGGGACAAAACTGACTGAACTGTTCTAATGGAAAAATGAGGAAAATAAATCTGGAGAAGACGAAGGAGGCTGGCTTTTCAAATAAAGGTGATGGGCAAGGATGTCAAACTAACGAACTAAGCTTGAAAGGAAAAGGTGATGAGGCAAGGCTGTCAAACTAACAAACTAAGCGTGAAAGAAAAAGGTGATGGGGCAAGGCTGTCAAACTAACAAACTAAGCGTGAAAGAAAAAGGTGATGATGGAAGGCTGTCAAACTAACAAACTAAGCGAGAAAGAAAAAGGTGATGGCACAAGGCTGTCAAACGAACAAACTAAGCGAGAAAGAAAAAGGCAGGCTGACGAGGAGCTGTGCTCACCCACCTTTCATTGTCCTCTCTTTTTTTCTCTTCCAGCCCAAAAAGTACCTGGAGTTCTCCCTCAAGTCGCCAGGCATCAAGCCCTCCAGCCACCGGCACGCCTCATCCAGCAAGAGCCACGGCATCCCGCCCAACGTCAGCATGCCAAAGACTTCCGAGGAGGAGGACAGCCTGCCATCCCCCATGTGCGTCACTCCGCCCACCCCCAGCACTCCGCAGACCCCGCCCCCACACGGAGCCAGCATGAGCAACGTCTTTCCAGGTAAATGGGACGTTGAGACGGCGTGTTACTGTTCCCGCCCTTGTGAAGTCTTTCTGGACCCCCTGGTGAAAGGCAGTCCCCCACGTGAGGCTTGTTATTTTGAGTCTTCGTGTTTCCGAGGAAATGAACCTGTTAACCCAGTTTAAAAGGGGAACTGAATGAAGACAGCAAATTGGTCTGAAAACGTTGAAATAGATATTTTCCTCCAAGAGTACTGATTATTTATTATTTTTTGTATCTGAGTGGACGAGTGGAGATTGATGTGTGCACATTGCTGTGTGTGTGTGCATGTGCGTGTGTGTGCGTGCGCGTGCCTCTGTGTAACGTGATAGGTGATAATGGTGTACGTGCGTGCGTGTGTGTGTGTGTGTAATGTGATAGGTGATAATGGTAGACTACAATATTTAAGATTTTGTTTGTTTGAAATGTATGGTAGTGTGGTTTTTGTCATAAGACGTTTGTACAGTGCAGTGAGTTTAACTCTGGTTAGAGAACAGCCCTTTATAAAAACCATTTATTATTAATTGTTAGGAGGTGCTATAGTGTATGTGATAATTTACTTTGGGCTTCACTGCAGAGGGCTGGTGACAACTGGGATCCCAGAATACTTACATATCCTGTGTGTATATATGGTGTTTTTTCTTCTGCCCCCCCCCCCCCACCTCCCTGTACAGTATGCATTCCTGTGTTCACAAGTGGGTCTGACACAGTGCTGCAATATATTTCTGTGTTACAAAGCTGTGCCTATTGGTCTGACAGTGGTGCAGTATGACTTTGGTGTAACTGTGTGATTGCTGTCACAGAGTTGTGCAGTGTGTAAGTCCTGTATTGTTGCTTGTAGAACTGTGAGTGTTGGTCCGATAGATGGATGCAGTGTGTTACAGGCCGGTGTGATTGTTGGTCTGACATTGGTGCAGTATGTGGTTCTTGTGTTACAGGCTGGTGTGATTGTTGGTCTGACATTGGTGCAGCATGTGGTTCTTGTGTTATAGGCCAGCGTGATTTTTGGTCTGACATTGGTGCAGCATGTGGTTCTTGTGTTATAGGCCAGTGTGATTGTTGGTCTGACAGTGTGGTGCAGTATGTGCTTCTTGTGTTAGAGGCTGGTGTGATTGTTGGTCTGACAGCATGGTGCGTGATGTGGTTCCTGTATTGTGGAACTGTGTGATTGTTGGTCTGACAGTGTGTGGTTCCTGTACTGGAAAACTGTGTGATTGTTGGTCTGACAATGTGGTTCCTGTGTTGTAGATCAGTGTGATTGTTGGTCTGACAGCATGTGGTGCATTGTGTGGTTCCTGTGTTGTAGACCTGTATGATTGTTGGTCTGACAGTGTGTGGTTCCTGTGTTGTAGACCTGTGTGGTTGTTGGTCTGACAGCATGTGATTCCTGTGTTGTAGACCTGTGTGGTTGTTGGTCTGACAGCATGTGGTTCCTGTGTTGTAGACCTGTATGGTTGTTGGTCTGACAGAGCCTTGCAGTGTGTCTCATTCTGTGCAGAGCTGTGTGGCGCAGGACACAACAACTCGACGCCCAGCATTCCCGAGGAGCCCGAAGAGCCACGCCCTAAGCCGCCCCCCTTGCCGCCCCGCCGTCGCCATAAGGAATCCCTGTCCAGTGAACTGGGTGTGGTGATGAGGTCCAGTGAACCCCCGCCCCCTCCCCCACGCCAGGACAGCACGGTGCCGCCTCCTGTGCCTCCTCGAAGAGACTCCATGCCTGTGATGTCTGTCGGTCTGTCCATGTCGCTGCCCAGGTCGCAGAGCGTGTCCACCGCCCGGCCCGTGTCGCACTCCCACATCAACGTCATACACGGCAACACGCTGCCACGGCACAACTCTGAGCGCCACAACTCGCTGGCGGAGCCAGGAAGCGGGTTGTCGTATTCTTCCTCGTCCTCGTCCTCGGTGTTTGACATCAACGGGGAGGAGGCCATTGAGAGGCCTGTGCTGCCCCCAAGGACGTACAAATCTCATTCGCGCAAGCAGAGCAGCTAGGACTGGCCCTCCCGGTTTGTACTTACACCCCTTCCCCCCCGCCCCCACTTCCAGTTCCCCCCCCCCCCACCCCCCACCCCATTCTCCCATCACCTGACTACTTGGCTAGCATTATGTAGCTGCATGTGAGAGGCTGGCGACGATTGTGATAAAGTGTGTTGTTGATTCGTGGCTGGGCGCGGAAAGAGACCCACACACAGAGAGCTACCCCAGGCAAAGTGGTCGTTAAGAAAGAAAAGGGGGGGGGGGGGGGAGGGAAAAAAAGCTCACGAAACGCCTTGTGATTTTTGGCCTCTTACTTCTTCCAGTAACTGGGTATCTGTTCCGCAAGTTGATTATGTTTACCCTGAGCTGGTACAGTCAAGTGCGTGCTTCTGCTGATTGTTGCCCGAGAAAGCATTTCTCCTCTTTGATTGGTCTCTGCTGAACGGCTGACTGTTGGAACTGCTTAAGAACGAGAAAAGTTTTTTTTTTTTTTTTTGTGCTTGGAGGTGGAAAACGGAATATTGTCTGTTTCATCCTGCTTGAGGATATATATATACGATATGAGTTGGTGTTGATCACGGACGGCTGTTAACTGTTTTCAAGTCTTTCTCCCGGAGATGATACAGGATTGATGACAGGTAACAAGGCAGGGGATCATGGGAAGAAGTGTTTCTGTGCAGCTCTATTGAAAGGGGGGGGGGGGGGGGGGAAGGGAGAGAGCCGTGCTCAGAAAGTGTTGAAAGAAGCAATGTGATGAAAGGAACTGTGGATATTGTGTGGCAGTGAAAAGCCCTTTCGAGTTGACCTGCTGCTGGGTGGGTAGCGTGACCCCCAAAAATTTGGGGGTGGGGTGGGGGGTGGGGGGGTTGAAAATGTATAGG
Organism: Alviniconcha strummeri; assembly: GCA_963584105.1. Lineage (NCBI taxonomy): Eukaryota > Metazoa > Mollusca > Gastropoda > Provannidae > Alviniconcha > Alviniconcha strummeri. The sequence continues at coordinate 21,337,960 of OY757543.1, read as the reverse complement.
GAGACACCAAACAGGGACACAGATCGAGTTCCACAAGGTGCCAAAGGTTTGCTGAACAGTTTTGAGCACCAGCCTCCTGAGTGATGCTACCTAGCCAGTGGCTGAACCCCTTTTGTTTTCTCTTTCGACAAAGAACATCTTCCGAGTCACACGGTGCCAAGTTGTTTGCTGCTAAAGCTCTCGCTGAACTCTTCCCATTTTTATGGCTGTTAAGTTGTGGGCAAGGGGTGGGGTGGGGTTGGGGGTGAATTGGGCGATCAAAGCTTTGCACCGCAGGACGGTTTTGACATGACGTGATCAAACGAAGGTGTTATTTCTGCGATGCGATTGTGTGTGCTACGAGATTTGTGGATCAAGGCACAGTCATTTGTGTGTATTCTGGGAAGAGTGGCTTGATGAGAAAAATGCATGCGCCAAGTCGGATGAGGATGAAATGAAAACAGACGTGCTGTGCTCTTGTTTTTCAGTTTTGTTCCCCCACCCCCCCTTCTGTATGTGAAGCTGAAACAGTATGAACATGGAGAAGTCAGCCATTTGCTGGGAAGGAATCAGTGTGAAGGTGTTGGACTTGTTTACCCATCAGGACATGAAAGTTCTTTCATCATCTCATTTAATTTGGAGTTTCCCCTTTGAGAGAAAAAAGGGGGTTCTTGGTTGGGGGGGGGGGGGGGGGGGAAGAAAACAAACAAAGATTTTGCAATGTGTGTTCAGTTGAAATTGATTCTGGGGTACTCTGTGGCATCGCTTGTTAAGTCAAATGTTTTTGTTTTTCAGTGCATTATGTTTTGGGTTGTTCATTTCAGTATGTAGAACAGATGATGTGCCGCGATGATGATGCATGTAATTTTATCCCACTGTTAATGGTGCTCTTATTTGAAGTGTGCGTGCTTATGTGTGTGCATTTGTTCGTGTGTGCGCATGTATGTGTATGTGTGGTGATCCTGTAAAAAAAGAGGAGAGAAAGCTATGGATATGGACCGAGGGTACTGCTTTTTGTTACCTGATGAAATACACTCATTGACTCTCGGCTTGTACACAGAAGGGACAAAAAGGATGTGGCGCCGAAGAATGTACCAGCACAGTTGTGTGAATGAAAGCGTTGTCATTTCAGTTTAGAACTTTTTCCATTTTAGTGAGTACATGCCAGTACTTGCATTAAAAAGTCTCAGCAAAATGTCTGCATTTTAAACAAAATGAAATTATCTACCAACAAGAAAACAAAAACAAAAAAACAACAAAAAAGTATCTTTTAAAACCTGCCTTATGAGAGTTTAAAAAACTAACAATGAATAATAACCAACTTTAACAGTATGTATCTTGACTGTTGTGTGATGCAATTGCATCTGCAAATACTTTACTTCCAGTGTTTGTCTAGGGTTAAGTTGTGTAATGCACTTCCACTTCCACAGGGGTTGCAAACACTGGAACTTGAGTACAGCAAACACAGTGTTGTAAAAACGTGGGTAACTAAACATGATGCTGCACACGCTGACAGTAATTTTTTAAAGAACAATCCTGCACTTACCTAGGTCTAGTTGAAATTCTGCCTCTCACACCTGCTGCAGAATCCTGTGCAAGCCTGGCAGATAACATTAACAGCACTACTTTTGGTATCCTTGAGGTTAGGGGCCCTTTGTGGCAATCCGAACATTTTTCACAGGTGTCTGGTTACATACAGGCCTTTTGCTGGTACTGGCGAATTCCAGGTGATGATAGCTCACTAGCATGTTCTCAGTAAACATGCTGGATCTGATTCGCATCCAGTCCAGATTGGCTGGGAAGCGTTGACCAGAAGTGGGCTGGATGATTCTTGCACACAGGCTTGCTTCCGGACCGGATCTGTTTGGCCAAAACCTTACACAATCAGCCAGAACTAAATCGGATCAGGGCTGGTTTTGCACAGGATTATCTGGGACGTTTGTGGAAGAATGGAATCAAGTCTGGTAGCAGGCTGGTTGCATCCTGCCAGAAAATGGCCTGATCATTCCTGCACACCAGCTTGCTTCCAGACCAGATGTGTTTGGCCAAACCCTGACCAGGCCATCCAGATTGGATCTGGGTTGATTTTGCACACTGTGATCTATGCCTTCTTTGGAAAAATGGAGTTGAAATGGATGCAGGAAGTTGGATCCAGCATATAGTATCTGGCCTGATTCTGACTGCATGCTGGCCATACTTGGCCATAACCAAAACGCTTCCAGATCAGATCAGGCATGTTTACTGGGTCACCTGCTGACAGACTTCCCAAAAAAGGGAATTTTGAATCTGGGTGTATTCAGTGCAAGTATTTGTTTGGTAGAGCTAGCCCGGTCCATTCACACCACCCCCCTGCCCTCCCACCCCACCCCCAACTACTGTAGCTTGGGTTCATTTTGTTCAGTGCCCTGCTGCTTTGTTTTGTCCTTATGCCTAACCATCCGTAAAGAGAAATGTTTATTAGCTTTTGGCTACCATGCTTTACAATCTGGTTGCCTGACCACCACCAACAACAACACTAATAAAAAATAAAAAAATAAAAAAATCTTTCTACATAAAAAAGAAGAAAATGGTATCCAAACCCTAATATTTGTCAGCCATACTTGAAACTTGGTAACACAAACACAGCAGCAGACACACTGAGACAGGCATTATCATCCTCTCTCCTCATGACCTTGCTAAGCCCACCACAACGGCAAAATGTTGCCATTGAGCAAGAGGGGTTAAAACCAAGTCGGCAACTTGCATGGTGTCAGAACTTGTGGCTTATGCTGAGGGGCTTGTGGGTGTGTTCCATGGGACGTCGCCACAGGGTTTTGGCTGCTCCATGGCGGCTTAGCACAGTGCTGAAAGCTTAACTTGAAGGGGCAACTGTAGGTTAACAGCAGCTTGACTCAAATGCCCAGAGCTGCAAAATGTTGCTGGGACGTGTGGTTTCAAGTTAACAGGGGCTTGATTTAAATGTCAGAAACTTAGCGTGAAGGTGTAGCTGCAAGTTGACAGTGGCTTCACTACATACCAAAAATGTAGCTTGAAGGTGCAGCTGCAAGTTGACAAAGGCTTCACTACATGCCAAAAAACTTAGCATAAAGGTGTAGCTGCAAGTTGACAAAGGCTTCACTACATGCCAAAAAACTTAGCATAAAGGTGTAGCTGCAAGTTGACAAAGGCTTCACTACATGCCCAAAACTGCTTGAAGGTATGGCTGCGAGCAAATGGTAGCATAACCTAATGTCAAAATCTAAGCCTGGTGGTGTAGACACATTGGTAATGGAGCTTAACGTTATGTCAAAAACTTGGCATGAAGATGCTGGCCAGTTTGCCTCACAGCACTGTGACTTGATACCCAGAACTCAGCATGAAACCCCTTAAACACGGAGCCAAACGCTGTACAAAAGAATGAGCTGTTAAACGCCGAGCCAAACACTGTACAAAAGAATGAGCTGTTAAACGCTGAGCCAAACACTGTACAGACTGAGCCTTTTTCATCTCGTCTTTTACTTTTTTACTTCTTTTTTTTTAATACTTTTTTTCTCTCCATTTCTTGAAAGGGGGTGTGGGGTGGGAGGCTTTGATTGGCGCATTAGCCTGGCATTTTTTTCAGAGCAGCTATTTGTACAAAATCAATGACAAAATTGGTAACAAAGTGGCCTGTCCAAAAATCACGTTTAAAACTCAGGCTGACCCCAAACCTTGCACAGTTTGGACATTGTCCTTTCACAAAATAAGTATATAAAGTGTGTGGAGTAAGCTAAGAGACTGAGTGTTGAAGCTGAGAGAAGAAGAAAATCCTTGGGCATCAGTATAAATCAAATTGTTAGTGTTTTCCTTGGACTACTACAACTAGTGTAGGAGTAACCCTGTGCTCCTAGGAACTACTGGCATATTTGCAACAAAGCTGCTCAGATGGCCACAAGTTAATGCAAAGCCATGTGCACTTTTAACACTACCCCTTTCAGGAAACAATGATGTCATACCTGTTACTGATAGATGGGCAGAGTTCCAAGTAATTTGTACATTTTGCAGCCATCAGTTTAGTTCAGAATGGTATCTGTGCACCTAGAAAAGCCCATATATGCTCAGCTCCACCTCTCAGAAGTTTCCTCAAAGTTGCTGCAAGCTAAAACTCAAACTCAAGTGATGATTACAGTTAAGAAAAACTGCATTGAATTGTTTTTGTGCTTTGCTACTGGTAACTGTGTAGACAGATGTAAATGTGATAATGTCTTATATTTAGTACCTGCATCAATTTAAGGTTTGACCGTTGTCAATGCCATGTTGTCAGTTTAACACAAGAGTATAATAATAATAACCTGCAGAGTTAGTTTCTTCTCTGAATATTCCCTGTTTTGTTTCTAGATCATGAGGTCGAGATTTCTTTTCAAGACATTTTGTCAAACAGCCATTGACTTCCAATGTTTTAAGATATTTGTTGCTTTTTTTGTGCTTTTTTTTCTCTCCATTTTCCGTCTTTCATTTGCACGTTGACTCACTGAGCAGTTGCTGTAGTTTTCTTATTGCTGTTGTTTTCGTTTTCATCTGGAACTATGTGTCACTGAGTGGTCAAAGCATCGGGTTTGTTTTTGAACAGTTGCAGGTATGTGACAGGAGTGTGCATGTATGATTGAATGGAACTCGAGATAAGCTGATGACGATGTTGGTTAACACTTGCATGCTATTATGTTGAGTCCTTGGTACTCAGCCATGTGGGGCTTGTTCACGGGAATTGTTGCAAATAATTATAATGGTATATGAACATGTGTGGTTTAATTATTTCAAGTTGTGCTCATGAGACAAAACCGCTGTGGGATAAAAAAACAAAACAAAAGAATGATGATCAGTTTAGCAAATAATGCTGGTGAATATATATATTTATTTATTTTCCTTTTTCTTTTTTAACTGTCTTTGTTGAGCAGAAATTATCTTCACTGGCATTGTAACAATATTGACTTTACGCTTTTGAAACAAAGCAAAACTGAGCCTTCTTTATAAGGTTTTTGAAAATTAGCAAAGGCAGGTAGCAATGTGTAGGTTCTGAAAATGGGAGAACAGCATTTGGTATGTGACATGCCCTCACAAAATGGGTCACAAGTCACATGGACCGACTGGAACTGCTGGCACAGTTTAAGCAATTCAGTGATTGTACCCCCCCCCCCCCCCCCCACACCCCACCCTTATTTTTTTGTGGAAAAACAAACAGTGCACTTTTTTTCAAGGTTTGACTTGAGGATAACATTTTTAACAGGGGTGAGGGATTGGGGGGGGGGGGGGGGGGCTGGTCTCAAAGTCGAATAAAGTAATATCTCAAAATAAATGTGATACAAATCAAAGACTTGTTTTGTGAAAATGGGGGACATGGATACATGTGCAGACCATTGTTTTGCTTGATTTGTTACATGCAGATGATATTGATAAAACTTTCAACAGTTTTAATTAATGGTACCAAACAGTTTAAAATATTATGTGATTTCAGAGCTTTTAAGGCTATGAGGTATTGTGGTCACTTGTTTGTAAGGAACTCAGAAAAAGAAGGTACAGTCAAATTTCAAAAGAAAATTTGAAATTATATAAGTCTTTGAGAGCTACACCTATTGCTTGTGTTATAAATTAGTAAATATTATACTGATGTTTGTATATTTTTTATTAAGTGACTTAAAGAAAGGAAAAAAGAATTACATGTATGCCATGTTGATGTTTACCTTTTCATGACTGAGACGATCAGTGCAAATCTGTTGAAACCATCACAAATGCAAAGCTTTTTGAAGATTTTAAACTTAACCAGTGCTGCATCTCTTCGCCTTCCTCCTGTCAGACGTGTATAGAATATACATCATTGAATGCCAGTTAATAGAGAGATGAACCTCATTTGCCTCTTGAAGCAAGTTCAGCTTCTCGCCATTCCTTGAGATGAAGCTGGTGCTCATGCTGCCCAAAGAGACTATTTCTTTCTTCGGCTTTTCACTTTGCTCATCAGGCTGTAGGTGGGGGCAAGAGTAGGTGCTGATGCTAGGCCCTGTACCCCTTGAGGAAAATCAGTTTTGTAGTGATGCTATTTATTGTACCCCTTGAGGAAAAACAGTTTCACAGTGATGCTGGTTACCATAACCCTTGAGGAAAATCAGTTTCACAGCGATGCTGGTTACTGTAACCCTTGAGGAAAATCTGTTTCACAGTGATGCTGGTTACCGTAACCCTTGAGGAAAATCAGTTCCACATTGATGCTGGTTACCGTAACCCTTGAGGAAAATCAGTTCCACAGTGATGCTGGTTACCGTAACCCTTGAGGAAAATCAGTTTCACAGCGATGCTGGTTACTGTAACCCTTGAGGAAAATCTGTTTCACAGTGATGCTGGTTACCGTAACCCTTGAGGAAAATCAGTTCCACAGTGATGCTGGTTACCGTAACCCTTGAGGAAAATCAGTTCCACAGTGATGCTGGTTACCGTAACCCTTGAGGAAAATCAGTTCCACAGTGATGCTGGTTACCGTAACCCTTGAGGAAAATCAGTTTCACAGTGATGCTGGTTACCGTAACCCTTGAGGAAAATCAGTTTCACAGCAATGCTAATTACTGTACTCCCAGAGGAACATCAGTTTCGCAGTGATGCTAGTCACTGTGCCCCTTGAGGAAAATCAGTTTTGCAGTGTCCCATAGAGTCCCTTGTAACAGCAACTAGTAACTCTGCTGGAGTGATGTCTGTGGAATGAATCTCCGCTGTCTTGCAACAAACACCATTGGTTTAATTTGAAGGAGTCCCATGTAGCCAGACTTAGGTGAGGAGGTGCGGAGTGCTTACGAAAATTGGTTTTCAGTGTTCCAATAGGGCTCGATACCATTGGCTCTGCTTGAATGACATCTAAAGAATTGTACTGTCTTGTGGCACCATTTAAAAAAAATCTGAAACAAGAATGACTGCTAGCGTTCTAGAACAAGATCTCAACGCATAAAAGATAACCCCGAAAATTCGCAGATTGTGTCACTGCAGTCTGTCTCCACAATGGTACGTTAATAGAACTGGTAGGTTAGCTCCCATTAATTAAGTCTGTTAAGCACAGGGGATATGGAAATACAACCAGGGATACAAAAACCAGCACTCAACAACTCTGCAAAGAATGCCTAGTTTTACCCTGAAAATGTGCAGACTGTGCGTCTATGCCATAATAAATAAGCGTTCTTTTGAATAATAATAATAATGGAAATTTGTAAAACATCTACCCTGCGGCTCAAAGTGCTGAACAAGCATATTATAACACACATAATGTGCATCAAGATGGAAAATGTTATCAGCAAAAAGAAAAGAAAGAAAAAAGGTAAATTAAAATATTGACAAGGGTTCAAGCGTAACTATGCAAAATATGCACGCATGCATCACACACGCACGCACACACGCACGCACACTATACAGACTGATAGGGGTGAAGGACAATGTTGCTTAACTGAAATATTCTGAGAAGAGAAATGTCTTGAGTTTGCTGTTGAAGGAAGAGAGAGTGCCTGACGTCTTGGGGGAGATTGTTCCAGATGTGGAAGCCAAAGTGTGAGAAAGTGCAAAAGCCATGGGTTTTGCGGTTGAATCTTTTATATGTTTGGTTCTTGCAGCACCATTGGTTTAAATTTAAGGATTCCCATTTGGCCAAAACTAGGTGTTTGCAGAGTTGTTAAGTGCTGATTTTTGTATCCCTGGTTGTATTTTTGTACCCCCTGTGCTTAACAGACTTAATGGGAACTAACCCACCAGTCCTATTAATGTACCATTGTGGAGACAGACTGCAGCAACACAGCCCAAGTTCATGCAATTTTCAAGCATTTAATATTTCTGCTTGGGTGTGATGCAAACCCATTTGTTTCAGTGCAGGATTAATTGGTAAACAAAACTGCAGTGTTGACAGGGTTCAACACAAAAAGGGGACAAGGAAAAGGAAATTTAAACAGGTACGGAAATCTACAGGGGTACTGTAACTACCACATGTACTGTAAAGGTTGGGGCAAATGTTAGTTCTGAGAAACCTGGCCACGGAGACCATGCCCCCCCCCACCCCCCCAATTGACAATTATGAACAGGAATGGAATAAAAACTACACTTACAGCAGCTTTTGAGTCAGTCTATGGTTTATTCTTGTTAATAAGAGAAGGAAAGACATACTGGGGGAAAAGGAAAGCTTTGGGGAGGTAGAAGGGAGAAGGAACATTGTAATCCGTAGGAAAGCTTCAGGGAGGTAGAAGGGAGAAGCAACATTGTAAATGTTGGGGGTTGGGGAGGAGGAGGAAAGGAGGCTGTAAACCAAGCATGGAGACACAAAACTGCCCATCCCTGTCACATAAGCAACATTGTGACAACAGCTGATCATCGGATGCAGCCAGGACCCCCCTCCCCCCCCCCCACCACAGCTGCAGTTGCTAAGTAAGTAAACTGGTGTTTTACGCCCAGTCAACCAGTGCGGGTATATCAGGGTGATGCAGTTGCTGTGGACTGGAAAGTTTTCCAAATACGATCAGCTTGCAAGGCATCTGCGCGCAGCTGTCGGTGGAATCTCCAACCTGCTGGTGGATGGTGAAGCAGTGTCCGGCTTGTTTCTCCTGCTTGCTGATCAGCCTGTGCCAAACTGCTAATGCAAGCAGGCCAGCCGTCTTTGCCCCTTCGAGCGATTTTCAGCGGATGTTACTCTTAGCAAGGCCTTGATAGTGCTGCTTTGTTTCAAGATCAAGACAAGTGTTGAAGTATATATATATATACATAACATGTGGTCATTGTAGTGTTATAGTGGTGTGGTAGCACACAATGAACTTGTCTATCGCAATAATAACTTTGTCTGTTGCAACTCACTGTTTGAACTGTTAAGCGTACAGAACTTTCTGCGAGTCAGTCACCGTCAATTTTGTTTTTCTTCTTCTGAATCTGACTCTTGAGCGCGAAATGTATGTTTGTTTCTGTATCAAACTGTTTTGTATTCCCGGCTGTTGTCGACTGCCTCAGACCACCTGAGGTCTGTAAATGAACCTGTCTAGCATCAAGTTTTAACCCAACTCAGAAAAAAAGATCAATTAAAAGTATTAAAACCCATACAGCATTCTTTTTGTTTGCCCCCGTGAGTATGGTGGATGGTACAGCGTTTGTGTGTGCATTTACCTGCTTTGTTTACTACTGAACAGAGATGATGTAACTGTATATAACTAAGATTATCCAAGTGTTTACAGACTGCATGCAAACATATAAATATGGAACAGTGATAATAAGCTAAGGGAGATCTCTACAGCGCCCATCTACCACATAAAGTGCAAGTGCAGAGTGCTTTACAGTAACACTAGCAACACACAGACACACACATCAGGAGATAAACACGGCTTTGACAACAGAGTATGGACATATTTATTGAATGGGTGAGTGTTGAGGGAGGTTCTGAAAGAAGAAGAAGAATCAGTGTGGCAGAGTGTCTGTTTGAGGCAAACTGCTCCAAACATGAGCCAGCGCAAGAAAGCAGTCTCACCAAAATGTTTTCGTGTTTATATGAGAAGTAACAAAAGTGAAATCAAACGCACACGCAATTTGTCCGTAACCTACTCCTTTGCCAGCTCTGCTGACCATAGGTCATACAGTTTGATTCCCAGCTTTCCAAGTCCAGGCTGCAACTAGCACAGTGCAAAAACAGCCTACCTGTCACTGACACAAACTAAAAATAACATTTAGCAGAAAACACTGGCCCCATCTTGGAGAAAAAACGACACATTTCACTTCCCTTCTTGTCAAAACAATTTCTATACATACAACCAACTTACACATTGGCAGCAGTAAAGACACTGCTGCTAAATATTAAAATTTATACACAATCCATCATGTGACTATGCATGCAAAAAGATCATATGCGCATGTTGGAAGATCCTTTAGTCCATGTTAAAGTTTGGTGGATTATGGAACCACTAGAATAACCCAGCATGCACTAAAATCCTGTGAAGTGCAAGGACTGCACGAGAGCAAAGAATTAACACTACAGAAAAGCGATCAATAATAATAATTATACATGAACACCTCATGATGGGCATGCATTCATTTGGTAACGACAAAACAAGGAACAGCCATAATCAGATTCTTCCGTCAACAGCACCCCAGTCAGTGAGTGACACTAGTCATTGTGAAGAATATTGTGGGTAGCTGTGAGAAGGACTGGTTCCAATGGCCATCTTCATCCATTATTTGTTGAAATACTGTGGAATCTTGTGACCAGGCAGAAATGCAAACAAAAGTGGTCCATTATTTCTTGAAATACTGGGGAATCTTATGACCAGGCCAAAATGCAAACAAAACTGGTCTTAAATGGTGAGTTAATAATAATAATAATAATAATGAATACCTAGAGCACCTAACCCGCACAGGCCCTAAGTGCTTACGCTTAGTAAAAAGTCATAAGATTTGTACATCCTGTCAACCACACAGGGTCGCTCTGGGATGATCAAACCCCTGCCATGAAGAGTCAATACATATTTCAAAACTCTTTTCACAGAAGTAAACGTTTTCTCGTCAAGTCTACAAAATCAACACTGACGCAAATATGATAACAAAAGATCCATGCGCAATTACCAAACAAATTTTTTTGAAGAGTAAGTCACTTGAATATTGTCCTTGTTAAAAAACATAAAAAGGCATAGAAGGCTAGGACATGCAGGTATCATTCATTACACACACTATTACACACACACACACACACACTACACCCCCCCCCACACACTACCCCTCTCCCCCCCCCCCCCCCACACACACACTACAAACTGCATTTTCACAAGCATCCAGCAGCATATGACATCATCTCTAACCAGCAAAGATGCAGCAATATGACACGATAGTAAAAACTATATATTTTGTTATTCACAAAATGCACACGCTAACGTCACAACTTTGGGGATGGATGGGAAAAGGGGATGAGGGGCTCATTTGGGGGTCTTCAGCCTCCGCAAGAGAGTTAATTTTAAAGATATATATATATATAATTATGTTAAACAGGCTTAACAAGTGTCCTTGAAGAAACAACAACAGCGGCCTTTCAAGAGGGTGGCTTTTGGTAGAAGTTCTATTTGGGTCACCAGAACACTGACCACTAGTGTGTTCAAACACATTTTTCTTCTTCTTCTTCCTTTTAAATTAAAAAAAAGAAGAGTCTTTTCATGTAAGTGATACTAGACTGATCTTACAATTATCACACTAACAACATGTATCAGCAAGTCTTAATTAAATAGATCACAGTGGGCTGTGAGAGTGAAAGCAAGGTTAGAATGTGCAGAAATGACAACCCAACCTTGCCTTCAATCTCATGACCCACCGTGATCAAACTTACTAAGAATGACTCCAGGATAACACAGTGCTTTCAATTTTGTGACCCCCTGTGACCCACCTCACTAAAGAGAGCCCATTACATGGGACAAAACTCACTTTGGGATATGCTAAAAAGGAAAAGCTTTTTAATTCAAATTTTTCATAATACATAATCAGGTTTGCCAACCCCAACACCTTTAAACTTTTTTTAAAAAGAGCCTCTTCTCCCTCCTGTTTATAACACAGTCCACTCTCTTTCCACACAACACTTGGGGAGCAGGGATAGCTCAGTGGTTGAGCACCAGACTTGTGATAAAAGGTCATGGGTTTGAATCCTGGCAGAGCAGCAGGAGAATTTTCTTCTCCAGGGTCAACTTTCTGTGCTGACTCTTATTTCGGTATCCTTCCACCCCTGTGTTACCCCCAAAACATATAAAAGATCCCAGTCATTCTGCCGTAAGTGCAGGTGGCAGGATACAGCTAAAAACACATGCACCCTTTGTAGTGACGCTGTAAACTGGTGCATGGTTGTATGGTGTACACAGAATGTGCACTGAGATGGCAGCAGTTTCACATGGCACCAGCCATTTAACAACCAAGTAGTGTGGTACTGAAGTACACCACCTTGATGGAAATTCAAATAAATGCACTATAAAAAAGGCTGCAGTCACTCATGTAGAATCACGTGCGACAAGAGCGCAGTGAGGCTGCTCAAGAGCGCAGAATAGCACTATATAAAAGCACTCAACTACAGCATCTGCATAACCGGCATCTATATAATCTCCCTCTCCCCCCCCCCTCCATACTCCCTCCCCCCCCTTCTCCCCATCCCTAATAAGCCGTAGGGTTTCTGTGGACATTAAGCACCATGTTTAGTTACTTACATCTGCATAACAGTGTGAACTAGCAGGTTTTAAATGCTTTTAGTCTCTGGGCTTTGATGCTATTTTCAAGAAAAAAATGTCACTCCACACAAAGCACTTGGTTATCATGATCTGTCATTTGGTCAGAAACAAAGGATCACAGTTCCTACTCCCTGAAACGCACAGATGACCAAGCCAGCCCCCCCCTGACAGAAGTAAGCAGATCCACAATGTCAAGAACTTGACAAAAGCGGCAGCATTTTTTTCTCTCTCAAAGATCACTTCTTGCCGCCTGGCAGATCAGGGTCCTCGTACTTGCTCACGATGTCCTGCAGGTCCTTGGCTAACTTGTCAGAGTCGACTTGTTTGGCATCCTTCCCGTCGCCTCGAATGTCCTCAATCTGCTTGGCAAGTTGGTTGATCTTGTCCAGATCCTTGAGGGAGATCTCCCCTGACCCTCGCTCTGCTGCCTGAGGCTACCAAAGGAGAAGGTGTATGTTTTTTTGTAATTGTATTTTTCTGTTACGGTTGACTGGGCGTTATAATCAATTATCTATCTTTCTGTGTCAGTGCATAGCTGAGTAATAACAAG
>OY757543.1:21317725-21320225 GCA_963584105.1 Alviniconcha strummeri | reverse complement strand
GCATGCTAACCAACCAATCCATAGTTTGGTCAGCTGTGTTCAGACTGAGGGGTCTGCTAGCTGAGCACACCAAGGCATGCCAAAGAGCTGAAAAGAAAAATCTGAAACAAAAGTTTGACTGTTGACACCTGTTGACTACAGTGTTCACAATTACTTGCCTTTTGAACTCTCTGTGAATACAATTTGGCAAATTTTATTTACAGAGAAGGCAAGCAGGCGTGAACACCAGCAGTCAACAGGTGTCAACAGTCAAACTTTTATTGTCTTTAGCTGGCAGACCCCTCAGTCAACTGAGTCAACACAACTGACCAAACTGTGGATGGGTTGGTTAACATGCTGACAAGTAACACACAGCACCAGTTTCAGGAGCACATAGAATGCATTTGATTTGTTGTCTGATCTGACAAATTTTATTCACAGAGAGGGGCATTACCAATTTTTCAACAACAACAAATAAAATTTGCTGAAAAAGGTATTGCCTTACACCATAATTATAAAAATGATGGTACCCATGAACACCACTGCTGTTGACACTCACCTGCCTGAAGCAACTGGGGAGGTCGTTGACCCAGTGTAGGCTCAAGTTGCTGAACACCAAGTCCAGTGAGTTGTCTCTAAAGGGAAAGAACTCCTCATCGGCAATCACTTTCTGTGTTGGCACCTCTGGGGACGGCTGGGACAGCGCCTGTGGATGCATGTCGAAGGAGTCGGAACCAAAACTCTCAGGCACTAAACTTCACCATGTAGACTAACACAACAGCAACTGCGCAGACCCCCCCCCCCCCACCCTCCCCCCACCTCCATATACACATGTGGGGTGTCCAGACTGAAATAAGAACAGAACTTTGTAAAAATGGACAGCGTGGCACATTTGAAAAATATATATCTATATATGAGATGAAACTCAACCACATGACCAAGAACAATATATTCTTGTTTTGCAGTGCTCATCAAAACACATATAAACTGAACTAGATGATCAAAAACAATATGGGTTTGTTTGCAGAGCTCATCAAAACACATGTCAACACACACATATTATACATAGCATTTGATACTACTTTAGGTAATGTAATCATTATTAATTTTAGTGGTAGCAGTAGTATATAAAACTATGACCTACAGAACTGACAAACAAACACCACAATGTCTATTCTTCTTCAGACAGACAGCTGGAGGGATAGACAGCCAGACAGACCAACAAACAGCTACAGACAGACAGACAGACTGGCTGACTGACTGACAGGAAATTACCAGGGTCTTTGTAGAGAGTTCACACTGATAGAGTGTCTCAACCATGTCACTGTACACATTCCTGGATGCAAACCCTTTACCACAGCCCAACTCAACTGCAACTCCAAACTTTCTGCTTGGCAAAAGAGAGAGAGAGAGAGAGAGAGAGAGAGAGAGAGAGAGAGAGAGAGAGAGAGAGAGAGAGAGAATATTAATCAATCAATCAGCAGCACTGTAAGGTCAAGCATATAATTCATCTTATTTAAGAAGACTCGAAAGAGGTAGAATAATTAAAATGTTGGTTGTGTAACACAACAACAGAACAATAAACTGAATTTTTAATACAGCTTCTGAGACAGTTTCTGAGACTACACCATAGCACATGGAAGAGACTTTATATTTAATTCTATGAGCTACTGTAAGCCAGTGCAGCTCAGTCAAGAGTGGTGAAGATGAGTGCATTTAGAGGTCTTGAAAATGAGTCTGGCAGAACAATTTTGAACCATCTGAATTTCTGGGACTCAGTCAGTGGACAATTGCCAATCTGAGAGTGAGACTCAGTCAGTGGACAGTTGCCAGTCTGAGAGTGAGACTCAGTCAGTGGACAGTTGCCAGTCTGAGAATGAGACTCAGTCAGTGGACAGTCTGAGACAGCCACTCCATTCTAACATCTGTCTCTGATTACAATATCAATGTTCAAGACAAATAAAGTTACAATAATCAAACTGTGCACAAAACCTGTACTAAAAGGACATATAATATATATTCTGTAACAGTCAGCACCCATTTCTCTTTCGAAAAGAACTTCTTTATACTTTATGTTCAAGATTTCAACACCTGTCTTTCTGAAGAACCATTATCTGTTGCATTTAAGCTTCAACATCTTTTCTCATAAAATTAAATATTACACTTACAAGAACACCATTTACATTCAAACCACATTTCTCTATTTCAAAACATGATAGTAAGTAAGTAACTTGGTGTTTTACGCCCAGTCAATCATTACAGTTATATCAAAATATGATAATTATTCTCTCACATTCCGAAGTCTATTCTCTCACGCTGGAGGACTGGGTGTCATTGTCACTGTCTCTCTCTCTCTCTAGATATATATAAAATATATAACTGTGAGTGTTAACCCTGAGTGTGGAATAAATATATGTCACCCAGTGTTGTTGTTTTCATTACCTTTTGATATCACACATTCTGTCTGACAACCTGTATCCAAACTGAAACAATAAAATCAAAATGACTAAATGTTATTTGC
>OY757543.1:21302893-21312525 GCA_963584105.1 Alviniconcha strummeri | reverse complement strand
ACACTGACTCAAGGGAAGCAACTGTCGTATCGAAAAACGACCAGCACAGTCTGCTTTCGTAGCGGTTCTTGCTTCCCTTTACACAGGCCCCTAAGCCCCACAGACTGTGCTCGCCCCTATTTTAACCCATTCCCTCCATGGCCCCCTTGTGGTGCGCATAGTAGTTTTAACCCATTCCCTCCCTGGCCCCCTTGTGCTCGCCCCTAGCAATTTTAACCCATTTCCTTCCTCCCTAGCCCTGAGACGTTACAGTTACGATGTTGGGGGCGGGGATAGCTCAGTGGTTAGAGCGCCGGACTCGTGATTGAAAGGTCGCGGGTTCGAATCCCTGCTGGGACGGCGGGAGAATTTTCTTCTCCAGGGTCAACTTTCTGTGCTGACTCTTATTTCGGTATCCGTTCCACCCCCGTGTAACCACAGTAGCACGTAAAAAATCCCGGTCATTCTGCCAAAAGTGCAGGTGTCAGGTTACAGCTAAACACGCATACACCTTACGTTTGTGGCTTTTATTGAACCGTGCTTCGGCATTGGTCACAACTTGTCCCTAATATGTCAAATGACATCTGAGGACATTAAGCATCAGCTCATCATCATTAGTTACGATGTCCTTCGCAAAGCGCTTCTCCTTTAATCTGTGATCGTCTTAAAGAGTTCCTGCTTGAACAATGAATGAAATGAACCTTCCATACAACCATCCATGCACTCTGGCATGGATCAGAGTTATCAAAACGAACAGTTCTAGTCAGCACAGTCTCTCTTTCTCTCCCCTCCTTCCCCCCTCTCTCTCTCTCTCAAACACACACACACACACCACACACACACACACACACACGTTCTCTCTCTCTCTCTCTCTCTCTCTCTCTCTCTCTCTCTCTCTCTCAAACCCACACACCCACACACACACACGCTCTCTCTCCCCCCTCCCTCCCTCCCCCACAAACCCCCACCCACCTGTGTCATGAGAGAGGCCAGTTCCAGAGCCAGGTCACGGTTGAGTGGAAACCGGCCGTGCACGATCTCCTCGTTGACCTGGTAGGCCAGCAGAAGTTTTTCTTTCTCTGTCTCCTGGCGACTGCTGTTCTTGAAGTACAACCTGGAGAAGGCAGTGACATTGACATAACAGCGCTAAAAAAAAAAAAAAAAAAAAGAGAGACAGAGAGTACAATATTTCGGTATCCGTCCCACCCCCGTGTTACCGCAGAAGCACGTAAAAGATCCCGGTCATTCTGTTAAAAAAAAGTGCAGTTGGCAGGTTACAGCTAAATACGCATAGCACCTTACGTATGTGGCTTTGCATGAAGTGACATGGTGCATGGTTGTACGGTGTACACAAACTTGCGTCGAGACGGCAGCAGTTTCATGTGGCACCGGCCATGCCAGCGCTGTAAGTACGCCACTTCGGCGGATATTCAAAAACGCGCTATAGAAAGCTAGTCACTCATGTAGAATCACATGTGAGCGCAGTGAGTCTGCTGGAAAGCGGAAAATAGCGCTATACAAAAGCGATCAACAAAAGGAGAGTCGCTAGCACTGAGCAAGTTTCAGAGAGCTCAGAGCTCAGGAGCTGTGTGAACGTCGAGGTGGCCGTCCTCCGTCCCTAATAAACCTGCTGGTTTCTGTGGCCGTAAAGCAACAGTGAAGAAGAAGACGCTACACTCACAGCTCAGGAGCTGTCTGAAAGTCGGGGTGGCCGTCCTGGGCTCCCCGTCCCTAATAAGCCTAAGGTTTCTGTGGATGTGAATAAAGCACCATGACAGAAGAAGACAGCAAGAGCGTTTGCACTTCTCTCATGATTTTTTCCCCCTAACGTCCATAGAAACCTCTTACAGTTTATTAGGGACGGGTGCATTTGTTCTCAAAAGCCTGACGTTTCTAAGCATGCATTGGATCGAGCGTGTTCACCACATGGATGGGTGAGCACTAATTACATGCTAGGCTTGGCGCCCACCTCTGAGGCTTTCTCAAAGGCACGCGTGAATAGTCGGAATTTGAGCAGGACGTCTTATGACATCTTTCTGGCAGAATGGAAATGCTTCGCAGAGGACGTCATAATTATGATGTCATAAGAGTAGAGAGAGAAAGAAAGAGTGAATCATCCCTCACGGGGCAATTCAACTAACTACTTGAGGCTCATTAATTTTAAAACATCTAATAAAAATAAAAATAAAATAAACGGTTGCAAGAGCGTTATAATTTTCCACGCTCATGATAAATGACAAGTATGCAGAAATACTGCAAAAGCAAACAACAAAACAGACATCCCATTAGACTCAGGACACTCCCTTCATCACTCCTCTCCAACCCCACCATCTCCACCCATTCACCCACCCACCAACACCACTACCCTATACCCAGCCTACATATATATACATCCCTGCTGTCAACTCATGCACCAGCCACGCTCATCGCTGCCACGCTAGATCCAATACGCATCTGCCGGAACTCACCTGTTCTTGTAGACGAGGCGGATGGTGCGACTGCTGTCCTCAGGACTGTCAGCGGACAGGTGTTCGCTCAGCGCCTGCTCCCACTTGGAGATCACGTCGCACACCTTGAACACACCACACACAGCAAAACACACGGTGAGAACCCCAAGGTATCCTGCTACTAGCTTCTGGTCAATGACAAAAAGTGGACACTCACTGTTCACTCATTAATGTTCAGCGCCTGCTCCCACTTGGAGATCACGTCACACCTTGAAAACATCACACACAGCGAGACACACGGCGAGAACTAAAAGGTACCATTCTGCTTCCAGCTTCTGATCGTCAACAAAAAGTGGGCACTAACCGCGATTCTAAATGAGTGACTAGCTTTTTATAGCGCTTTTTGAATATCCACCAAAATGGCGTACTTACAGCGCTGTTTGGCTTTTACATGGCTGGTGCCACATGAAATTGCTGCTGTCTCAGTGCGTTCTGTGTACACCATGGAACCAAGCACCATATGTCACGTCACTTCACGCAAAGCCTCATACGTAGGGTGCATGTGTGTTTAGCTGTAACCCGACACATGCGCTTTTCGCATACCGAAACAAGAGTCAGCACAGTAAGACGACCCTGGGGCTAGGTGTAACAGGCTAGTGGCGTCTACCGGCGAGCTACACTGGGCCCACTCCCATGTCAGCTGAGTCCAAGCGAGGTGACTTCTGGGGCGTAGGATCTTGGAGGGTCAGGGTCATGATGGGAGCAAAACAGGGTGATAAAGTGGGCAGCGGAGTAAGCCGGCACGGTTAATTAATTTGTTGTCGATAAAAATTATAATTCTTTTTATTAGAACAGTATTTTTTATGAGGGGGACCTCGTGAAGAGGCGATTTTTTACGTGATATGCACAGCTTACGTCTGTGGGATTTTTCATGTATTGATCTATGAATGACTTTTTGCCTGGATTTGCTGTTGTTGTAATTTAACGATGTTTTATAAGTGGAGTGAATGTGTGGTGAGTGTACACAAAACATGAGGTCACCACACAACATTCCTCGTGCAATTGTATTGACACTTGGCAATAAAGTTATATTGTATTGTACTGTATTTAACACGGTACCTTGAGGTGCCCCTCTAGGCAATGCTCTACTCCCGTGCCCGTGGGGTCGTCAGCAAAGAGGGCAAAGCCGGACTGCGCCGGGTCCCTCACGCCGATCATCTTGTTCAGCGACTGGATGAACTCCATCACCGTGGTGGACCCGTCAAAGCTCACCACCTGCGGAACGTCACGCACAAAATGTTAGCGGTGTTTCAATGCCGGTCACAAAAGGCCAGTTCTGAGGCAACCACCTGTGGAATATCACGCACAAAATGTTAGCGGCATGTCACTGTCAGTCACAAAAGCCAGTTCTGAGGAAACTACCCGTGGAATATCACGCACAAAATGTTAGCGGTGTTTCACTGCCGGTCACAAAAGGCCAGTTCTGAGGAAACCACCTGTGGAATATCACACACAAAATGTTAGCGGTGTTTCACTGCCGGTCACAAAAGGCCAGTTCTGAGGAAACCACCTGTGGAATATCACAGCTCTCTCTGAAAGGCAAAATGAAACCGATTCTGTGGAAATATCCTGAAAAGCAAAACATAATCTCTCTCTCTCTCTCTCTCTCTCTCTCTCTCTCTCTCTCTCTCTCTCTCTCTCTCTCAGGGGGTGGGGGATAACACTGCGATCTACAAAACAGATCAAATGAGCAATGTCATATTGCTGTTAATATATATATGTGTGTGTGTGTGTGTGTGTGTGTGTGTGTGTGTGTGTGTGTGTGTGTGTGTGTGTGTGTGTGTGTGTGTGTGTGTTGATGTGCTGACTTGTTTAAATTACGAAAAAACATTTAAGAAGATGCATGTCAACTTGCTCCTCAAACTTGTGTTAGTACACAAACAGTCCAAAATTCGACCTACGTGTAACTGTGACACTGACAACACTCTATTCAAACAGTCCAAAATTCGACCTACGTGTAACTGTGACACTGACAGCATTCTATTTAAACACATTTCATCAGCATATCCACACAAAATTAATAACTGCAACCAATAAGACAGTTCCCCAGACCTGGTAGGAGTCGTTGAGGAAGTGAACAGAGAAAAAGGTAGTCGGCTAGACAGCATTCTATTCAAACACATTTCATCAGCATATCCACGCAAAATTAATAACTGCAACCAATAAGACAGTTCCGCACACCTGGTAGGAGTCGTTGAGGAAGTGAACAGAGAAAAAGGTATTCAACTAATATCAACAAATAACACGATTTCCGCACACCTGGTAGGAGTCGTTGAGGAAGTGAACGGGGATGCTGATTGGCTGCGAGTGGTGGTAGGGATGACGAAGCAGCATGGACATCACCTCCATCCGGGACGGGGGGGCCTCCCTCGCCCCCTTCATCATCGTCCTCTCCAACGCCCGCTGACAGTATATGGCGTACTTGCCTACCTCAGACCTGGGAGTAACAAGGGCACGCTGCAGTCCTCGCTTTTTCTGCTGTTTACATGTTATTATATTTTGCTGTTATTGTATATTGACAACTTTCCAACGGAGGGTGGGGATGTGTGTACGTACTGATTTTATTTATTTGAGAGGTTTTATGTTTTGGTTTGTCAGAGAAAACGTTATTCTAGGTAATTTTGGGTTTGCTAGTTATTAGCATTAGATCAGTCCTTTAGCGCATGCAGATTGAGAGACAGGAGTTGTATGCCTGAGAGTGTGTACGTGTACGTGTGTGTGTGTGTGTGTGTGTGTGTGTGTGTGTGTGTGTGTGTGTGTGTGTGTGTGTGTGTGTGTGTGTGTGTGTGTGTGTGTGTTTCATGACTTTGAATTATTGAGATATGTGCAATTCAATTCTTCGTTGTGTGTTAATGATTGAACGACACCTTTAATTCCCCGCTGGGATGAATTAAGTATACTGTTATTGTTATTTGTCTGTTGGAAGTTTTGCCGTGTGTTTCTGTGACTGTTCTTGGGTGTTTGTGTTTGATTTCTGCTTGACCTTAAGAACTGAAGTCAGACTGAGAGTTTCAAAAACGCTCAACTCGATCAACAAGGTGACATGCAGGCCTGACCTACCACCTGTCAGTACAGGTATCTCTGTGACTGTTCTTGGGTGTTTGTGTTTGATTTCTGCTTGACCTCAAGAACTGAAATCAAACTGAGATTTTAAAAACGCTCAACTAAATCAACAAAGTGACATGCAGGCTTGACCCACCTGGTGTCAGCCGGTCAGCGCAGGTGTACCTTAACCTCTGCACCTTAATAAACCAAGTGATAAAGCAGCTTAACCATCATCGGGTCGGGTCAGCTTGGCAGTGCAGGTGCATGCACCTTGATCAGCAAGTGGCCTACAGGCCTGACCTACCTGGGGTCAGCGTGATCACCAAGGTGACCTACAGGCCTGACCTACCTGGGGTCAGCGTGATCAACAAGGTGACCTACAGGCCTGACCTACCTGGGGTCAGCGTGATCAACAAGGTGACCTACAGGCCTGACCTACCTGGGGTCAGCGTGATCACCAAGGTGACCTACAGGCCTGACCTACCTGGGGTCCGCGTGCCGGTGCAGGTGCACCTTGATCAACAGTGAGCCCTACAGGCCTGACCTACCCGGGGTCCGCGAGTGGGTGCACGTGCACCTTGATCTACAAGCTGATCTCCTGGCCTGACCTACCTGGGGTCTGCGTGCCGGTGCAGGTGCACCTTGATCAACAGTGAGCCCTACAGGCCTGACCTACCCGGGGTCCGCGAGTGGGTGCACGTGCACCTTGATCTACAAGCTGATCTCCTGGCCTGACCTACCTGGGGTCCGCGTGCCGGTGCAGGTGCACCTTGATCAGCCACATGACGGTCTGCTTGGGCATGAAGAGCGACACGGCCAGCGACAGCAGCTGCCAGCCCTGGGTGAGCACGTGCGGCGCGGGGTTCAGCTTGCAGTCCGTCAGGTCCACCACGGAGGAGGTCGGGGAGGTCGGGGACCCGTCGCACAGGAACCAGGAATGTTTGCCGCACAGCAGGAGGTTCTGGGGACGGCAAGGGCAGGTCAGCAATCCACAGGTGCAGCAAACCTTGCTGTGAAGGACTGCTGCTACGTGGACACCCACTAACCCAACCCCCTCCAAAAAAAATGGTCTTTGAAAGACAGGTGGTCTCCCGTAACTGGGTTTTCTAAGGCGGCAAACCTTGCTGTGAATGACAGCTGCGTGGATACGCACGCACTCACGCCCACACGCACGCCTGCATGCACGCTTGCGCACGCACGCACGCACGCAGCATGCACACACACACACACACACACACACACACACACACACACACACACACACATACACACACTGTGACACACACTCACACACACACACTATCACACACACACACACACACACACACACACACACACACACACACACACACACACACACTATATGACACATACTCTCACACACACACACTATGACACATACTCTCTCTCTCTCTCTCTCTCACACACACACACACACACACACACACACACACACACACTATGACACACACACACTATGACACACACTCACACACACACACGCACACACACACAGACACACACACACACACACACACACACACACACACACACACACACACACACACACACACACACACTCACACTCACACACACAAAGAGCGCTCTTTCAAAAAAACAGGTGCTCTCCCATCACCAGGGCCCGTCATCTCTGACGACGTGAACTGCGCTGCCTTACCTGGACGGCGGTTTTGGGCTGGGTGGGGTGTCGCGAGGTCTGCTTGATCAGCTGGCAGTACAGCTCGTTCTGCAGCTCCGGGTGCTCCAGGCACTGCCTCAGGAGGCTCTGCGCCAGGCGCACGTGGAACTCCACCGACGGCGACTCGATGGCGGTGTTCATGAACTGGTACAGCATCTGCAACCGTGGGGGAAGGTGCCGTCACTGGGAACTGCCGTGTAAACGATTCATAAAACGCTAAAAGAATTTGTTTTAAAGCATGCATGTACGCTGTGGGTAGGGAGCTGTTTGGACTTTATCTGTATGAATGTCTTTGGTAGTTTTCGCTTGTGAAAGCCTACAGCTTAAGTGCGAAGAAAATACTTCTTGACACGCCAAGCAATGTATAATCATCGACATCACCGTTTAATCTGCAAAGGGTTCTTTCTCAGGTAAGCAAGCCGCTGTACAAAGGCCGGGGGATTTGTTTCTTTCTTTTAACTGCCAAGAAGAGAGGTTCACCTTGAAGAGCTCTGCTGCCTTGCGCTGCAAGTCGATAGAGGGCAGGGTGGTGAGAGGCTCTCTCAGCGCCTCCTTTGTGTACAGCATCAGCGGGTGTTTCCACAGCCCCGAGTCTGCAACATTATCCAGAGAACAATGAGGATGAAGATGATGAAGAGGAGCAGGAGGAGGACCTCTGTAGGGAATATTTCTCTCAGTGCCTCTCTCGTGGACAGCATCAGAGGGTGTTTCCACGGCCCCGAGTCTGCAACATTACCCAGAAAACAATGAGGATGAAGACGATGAAGAGGAGCAGGAGGAGGACCTCTACAGAGAATATTTCTCTCAGTGCCTCTTTCGTGGACAACATGAGCGGGCGTTTTCACAGCCACGAGTCTGCAGCGTTACCCAGAGAACAATGAGGCTGAAGATGATGATGACCTCTACAGAGCATGGGTATACATCTCTCAGTGCCTCTTTTGTGTACAGCATTAGTGGGTGTTTCCACAGCCCCGCGTCTGCAACATTACCCAGAGAACAATGAGGATGAAGATGATGACAACGATGATGATGACTTCTACAGAGATAACAAGGATGAAGATGATGAGGAGGAGGACCTCTACACAGCATGAGTATATTTCTCTCAGCGCCTCTTTTGTGTGCAGCATCAGCGGGTGTTTCCACAGTCCCGAGTCTGCAACATTACCCAGAGAACAACGAAGATGAAGATGAGGATGACTTCTACAGAGCATGGGTATACATCTCTCAGTGCCTCGTTTGCACACAGCATTAGCGGGTGTTTCCACAGCCCCGCGTCTGCAACATTACCCAGAGAACAATGAGGACGAAGATGAGGAGGAGGAGAAATAGGACTTTGACAGAGCATGGGGATATTTCTCTTAGTGCTTCCTTTGTTCTGCAACAGCATCAACAAGACAATGAGAAGGATGTCATTGATGAGGCTGATGATAATCCTGATGAACATGACTTCTACAGAGCATGGGTAAGATCCCTGATGCTACTGCATGTTCAAAAGTACTTGCAGAAACAAAACAAACAACAATAACAATAATAATAAAAAGCTGATGAGTTTGAGATAAAAGACTCATACACAATGGCATTTTTTTATTTTTTTTATTTTTTTAATTTAAGGTCAAATGGTGGATCTATTTTGCAGAGTTAGCACCAGGTAAAAAAAAGAAAAGAAAAAAAGAAGAAGAAAGACTTGAACCAGAAACTGTACACAGTCAGCATACAGCTGCCTCAGTCATTACAAATAACCCAAACTTTTCAGAACAGATAGCAGACCCGATCTGACACAGCAAGTGGTGTTCACTGAACTTGAAGGGGGACTAATTCTGTGCTGTGTATTTGTTTTCAGTGCATGCAGACTGGCAGTTACGACCCTTGTCTAAAATTTACAGTTTTGTTGTTGTTTGTTTTTCTTCTTTTCTCAGGCCCTCTAAATAAAGTTTCATGTACCACACATACATTTTTCAACGATTCACAGATTCATTACGTCCCACAGGCTAACAATGGGTTACAACGGTCTATAATTTATGAAGTGCTCTTTTCCTCAGGCCGCTGAATAAAGTTTCATGCTGACATGTAAACTTTCAAGATTTTCAAAAAGACTACGACTATGTCACACGTAAACTTTCAAGATTCTCAGAAAGACTATGTCACACGTAAACTTTCAAGATTCTCAAAAAGACTATGTCACACGTAAACTTTCAAGATTCTCAAAAAGACTATGTCACACGTAAACTTTCAAGATTCTCAAAAAGACTGTCACACGTAAACTTTCAAGGATTCTCAGAAAGACTATGACACACGTAAACTTTCAAGATTCTCAAAAAGACTATGTCACACGTAAACTTTCAAGGATTCTCAAAAAGACTATGTCCTGCAGACCAACAAGTGGGTTACAACTGTCTAAAGTT
>OY757543.1:21287893-21297893 GCA_963584105.1 Alviniconcha strummeri | reverse complement strand
AAGAGCCAGTTCAGTTCACAACCCACATTTGTCAAGAGCCAGTTCAGTTCACAACCCACATTTGTAAAGAGACAGTTCAATTCACAACCCACATTTGTCAAGAGCCAGTTCAGTTCACAACCCACATTTGTCAAGAGACGGTTCAATTCACAACCCACATTTGTCAAGAGCCAGTTCAGTTCAAGATGGTATCTGCATGTGCTCCACTCAGCTTCTCAGACCTTTCCCCAGAACTGCCTTTTGCAACAGTTTCAATGTTTGTCTGATTGACAATGACCCCTTCTCAGACCTTTCCCCAGAGCTGCCTTTTGCAACAGTTTCAATGTTTGTCTGATTGACAATGACCCCTTCTCAGACCTTTCCCCAGAGCTGCCTTTTGCAACAGTTTCAATGTTTGTCTGATTGACAATGACCCCTTCTCAGACCTTTCCCCAGAGCTGCCTTGTGCAACAGTTTCAATGTTTGTCTGATTGACAATGACCCCTTCTCATCCTTTCATTATAAAGGACTTGGGTACAGTTTCTTTGTCTTCACAATTTGGTTAAGACAAACTTCTGTTAAGAGGCACATTTGGCAATCTTCATAGCCCCACCCTGCTTGTCTTAAGGGGTAAATCCTCTGTGTTTGCAGTGTCACACCACACACGGGCTGCTGTGATTGGAACTGGTTTTAGATGCTACATGACCTGGTCCAAACTTGGCCTAACAGTCCAAACAATCACCTACCTCTTATCCACCTCTCCAGCTCTGCTGGAGAATCAGCTGTCAGATAATATGTCTTCTTGCAGTTGATGATCTGTAGACATGAAAATACGCTTAAACATAATGCAAAAGGTAACATGTCTTCTTGCAGTTGATGATCTGTAGACATGAAAATACGCTTAAACGTAATGCAAAAGGTAACATGTCTTCTTGCAGTTGATGATCTGTAGACATGAAAATACGCTTAAACGTAATGCAAAAGGTAACATGTCTTCTTGCAGTTGATCTGTAGACATGAAAATACGCTTAAAAGTAATGCAAAAGGTAACATATCTTCTTGCAGTTGACGATCTGGTGACGTGAAAATACACTTAAAAGTAACGCAAAAGGTAACATATCTTCTTGCAGTTGACGATCTGGTGACGTGAAAATACACTTAAAAGTAACGCAAAAGGTAACATATCTTCTTGCAGTTGACGATCTGGTGACATGAAAATACACTTAAAAGTAATGCAAAAGGTAACATATCTTCTTGCGGTTGATGATCTGCAGACATGAAAATACGCTTAGAAGTAATGCAAAAGGTAACAGATCTTCTTGCAGTTGATGATCTGCTGACATGAAAATACGCTTAAAAGTAATGCAAAAGGTTCCTGCATATCTATATACAGAACATATCTTCCTGCGGTTGATGATCTGCAGACATGAAAATATGCTTAAAAGTAATGGAAATGGTAATGTCTTTGGTAGTTGATCATTTGTACACATAAAAATGTGCCTAAAAGTAATATGCAAAGGTAATCCATCTTCTTGCAGTTGATGTCAACATGAACATATGCTTAAAAGCAATACAAAAGGTGATACATCTTCCTGCAGTTAATCATCAGAAGAGATGAAAATACACTTAAAAGTAATGCATATGGTAGAAAGAACCCATGATTAATGAAAGGGACAAAAAGAACAAGAATGAAAAGAAACAAATAAAATAAAAAAAGCACAAAGAAACGGTTACCTCAAAAGACAGCTCTGTAGCAGACTTGGTGATTTTGGTTTGACCATCCAGCACAATGGAACCCTGAGGTTTCTTGAACACATCATGCTGCACACATATGGCATGGAGTCATTTGTATAAGAGCTTTCTACATACCTGCACGTATGTTTACATGTCTGACCAAATTCTCCATGAATTCCTCACCATGTCCTATTCTAGTACACCAGGTTTGAGCTTTACATGCATAATACATCCCTAAAAGTAGAACGCATCTTTCAATTTCAGAAGACTATGGAATCCACATTCTGTAAATCCATATTCTGGACATTTGTTCAGGTTGTACAGCAGTATCTTCTTAAAAAAACAACTTTTTTAGTCGGAAACAAGAATGACTGCTAGCGTTCTAAAACAAGATCCAAACACGTAAAAGGTTCAAAAGAACACTTATTTAGTACGACACAGATACATAACCTGCGACATGTTTAGGGGGGAAAGAAAAAGGTAAATGTCTATTCTCATTTTTCATTGTTTTTAACCATTTAACTGTCATTTTGTAGCTTGACACAGGGAATGTTCCCCGAAATTTGCAGACTGTGTGCCTGGGGCATAATAAATAAGTGTTCTTTTGAACCTTTTATGTTTGGCTCTAGCAGTATCTTCTGTCTGCTGTAGCTAAGAAGGCCAACATGGGAGTGGCAGTCTAACATATAGTATTGTCTAACAAACAAGCCAATCACTGAACAAGCTGACAAACTGAACAGCCCAGCCCACAAATCAGTGAACGAAATAAACAAAAGTGGATCAACCTGTGATTTATAGAAGAAGAGTTCCCCATTTCTCAGGACGAAGAAGCGGCGTCTCCATGTCTTTACTTTGCCGCTCAGCTGCGATAAATAGCCACATTTCTCCAGGGTGTCCTGCAACAAAATCAATGTTTCCCAAGTGAGAAACTATGCTGCGCATTTCTTATTCTGAGTGTGAGCATGGTTCTGTCTCCACTCTCGAGCAGAATCACTGCGCTTCACACGTTTTTAGTGCATGCCTGGTTATTTTAACGTTTCTGTGATTCACCAAACTCTCACAGACTTTACATGTCTCTGGTGCAAGCCCAGTTATTTTAACTTTTGTATAATCCACCAAACTCTGACATGGACTACAGGATCTTTAGTGAGTGTATGTGACAGTCTTTCGCATGTGTATACACTCCGGGGACCTCTGTTTGCGGTCTCATCTGAAGGATTTTGTACAGTCTGCACACAGAATTTGAGCACAGAAAAAAACTTCAGGGTGGGTGCAAGACCTAGCACATAATGGTCACCCATTCATGGTGGCCACCCTCGACTGTGCTTAACTTGGATTTTGAGATTTAACTTGCACTACTGTGTCTGTGCATGCATACCCAGATCCCACTAATCCCTACCCTACCTCACCCCGACCCTGCATTTCCCCATACACTTGCACCATGCAGCTGCGGTACACTAAAAGAGGTATGGGTTGGCTGAAAGTCATCATAACCGTACGTACGTGTTTCTGACTGTCAGCAGCAAATTTGAGAAGTTTCTGTTCAGGCTCCGATGTGTCCGAGTCACTCTTGCTGGACACGTCCTCTGGTGGTAATGCATAGTCACATGAACCATCAGACACTGCCACGAAAATAACACACCAAAAAGATATGAGTCCCCAAGTAAGCCTTTGATTGCTCAGTGCTCAGAATAGACACACTGACTTGTTTATGTAGGGGCCCTGGGTGGAAACTGGAACAGCTCATTCCATGTAATGCACACATCATTTTCACACACCTGCAAACACAGATATATGCCTGCACACAGGCAAACACACACACACACACACACACACACACACACACACACACACACACACACACACACACACACACACACACACACGCACACACACACACACAAATTCATGCCTGCAAACATGCGTGTACACACACACACACACACACACACACACACACACACACACACACACACACACACACACACACACACACACACCTGCAAATAATTATGCACATCCACACACACAAATACAAAATATACACATACTGGGAAGGGGAGAGACAGCAGGAGAGAAAGAGAAAGAGTGAGGAGGGGGATAGAGAGAGAATGGAAGAGAGAGAGGGAGAGAAGGCACAGAGAGAGCGACAGTGAGAGAGAGAAAGAGTGCCAGGGAGAGAGAGCATGTGAGACAGCACAAGAAATAGAGGCCCAGAGAGAAAAGGTGTGTGTGTGCCTGGCTGGGGGTGGAGGGGGGTGGAGAAAGGGAGGGAGAGAGAGAGATGGGGAGAGAGAGAGACTCAAACAGAGACAGAAAGACAGAGAGAGTGCGTTTGTGTGTGTGTGTGTGTGTGTGTGTGTGTGTGTGTGTGTGTGTGTGTGAGAGAGAGAGAGAGAGAGAGAGAGAGAGAGAGAGAGAGAGAGAGAGAGAGAGAGAGAGAGAGAGAAAGCTATCCCTGACCAGGTCTGTGTGCAGCAGAATCTGTTGGTCTCTTGCTGTCTCCAGCAGTCAGAGAGTCAGTGACCACCACCTCCTCCTCATCGCCGGATGAGTCAGAGGAACTCTCATCCATGAAAGGAGTGTTTCGGATCTGAGCTGCTTTCTGAAAATGTCAAACATGTTTTGAGCACTCACATTGCATGCACAAGTCTCCATACAACATAGATAAAACACTCCACAGTTTGCCAATTCAAAAGCAGAAAGAAAATGGCAATGATCACTGTGAAACCCCTTCTCAAAGCTGAGCGTAGCTCATCTCACCCCTTCAAGTGTGGCATAGACAGGTACCCTGACTTCCTGTATATGATCAAGAGTGTAGCATATCTTACCCATTTAAGCATATGCTGACTTCCTGTATACAAAGTGACCATGAATGTAACTTTAAGCATGGCATAGACGTGTATGCTACTTCCTGTACATAGAGTGATCAAGAATGTAGCATATCCCTTCAAGTGTGGCATAGACAAGTTCACTGACTTCCTGTACAGGAAGTGATCAAGAGTATAGCATGTGTCACCCCATTAAGCATGGATTAGATGGGTACATGGCATAGTTGGGTACACTGACTTCCTGTACAGGAAGTAATCAAGAGTGTAGCATATCTCACCCCTTTAACAAGTTTAAGTGTAGCATAGATAGGTATGTGGCATAGACGGGTACACTGACTTCCTATACAGAGAGTGATCAAGTGTGTAGCATGTCTCATACCTTTAAGTGTTGCATAGATGGGTACATGGCACAGATGGGTATGCTGACTTCCTGTACAGGAAGTGATCAAGAGTGTAGCATATCTCACCCCTTTAAAGGTGGTATAGACAGGTACACTGACTTCCTGTACAGAGAGTGATCAAGAGTGTACCATAGCCCTCTGAGCATGGCATAGATGGGTACACTGACATCATGTACAGGAACTGATCAAGAGTGTAGCATATCTCACCCCTTTAAGTGTGGCATAGACAGGTACGCTGACTTCCTGGAAGAGGTGGCTGATTCCAGGCTGCTGCACCATCACAGGCGCTGTGCTGGACGTTGAATGGTGGTGCTCTGCGGTCAAACCAACATCAAGATCAAATAACATACGCTCAAAAAGAGATAGCCAAAGCGCATGTCCAAATCACAAAGTATTACATGTAAGACGATCATCATTTACAGCAACAAAAAATGTCTATAGCTCTTGCATGCTTATTAATGTACTTTTTGTTTACTCTGTGTGCGTGTGTGTGTGCGTGCGTGCGTGCGTGCGTGCGTGTGCGTGTGTGTGCGTGTGTGTGTGTGTGAGAGAGAGACACACACACACACATGCATGCGTGCATGGGTGGGTGTGTGTGTGTGTGTGTGTGTGTGTGTGTGTGTGTGTGTGTGTGTGTGTGTGTGTGTGTGTGTGTGTTCTAGATGGGGAAGGGAATGGGGCGGTTGCTAGTAGAGCTCTAGTAGTAGCATAGAAGGCAGTGTATCTGACCAGTTACAGTCACTGTCTGACAGGTTTCCGTGAAACATTTTCTCCACCTCATAAATGTCACACTGGTTTAAAAAAATATCTAGCGCATTTGCTGTCTGTGCAACTGCAGATTACCTGAGTTCACTGACAGGCAAACGTAAAACCTTGTGGAACCACACACACAAAAAAACACTATTCCATCTATAACACAGAATGGGATCAACTCACCTCTTGTTTTCTTCCACCCTTTGGATCGTTTGTGGGCCACTGCGTAAGCCCGCTTCTCCTGAACAAACAGCAGACATTTCTGTGTAATCATCTCAAGAAATTCACTGGTGATGTTTTGTGAACACCAGAATTAAAGGTTTTAATGTTCTGCATGTTGAACTGTGGCTCGTTAGCAGCTCTGAATCAATGCTGGAAGGTCAGAACCTCATGAGCAGCTTTGAATCAGTGCTGAAAGGTCAGAACCTCATGAGCAGCTCTGAGTCAGTGCTTAAAGGTCAAAACCTCATGAGCAGTTTTGAGTCAGTGCTCAAAGGTCAGAACCTCATGAGCAGCTTTGAGTCAGTGCTGAAAGGTCAGAACCAATCTTACTACAGCATTCATGTAAGCATATATATCAAAATTCCTGAAATGACCATTGGCAAGGGGTGAGATATCTCAGTTGGCAGAGCATCAGACCAAAACGCCTGGCTCAATACTGATGCGGATTTGAGTGCAGCAACGGATTTTCTCCCAGTGTCAACTTTCAGTGCAGACTCTCTTATTCTTAAGGTGTCTGCACAGCCCTTGTGTGCAATCGTACACATCAACATCTGTAAGCACATTAACAATCCCAAACACTGGCAGCCATACCAGCTATACCATTGTGTGAACACATGCAACTATTTGCATACACTGGCAGGAATGGGTAGCACTGCTCTTGCAGCTGCTGTAGCCTTATCCAGATTAGGTGACACGAATTTCCTGCAAGGGATTAATGAGGTATTTACAAAAACTGCCATAATATTAGGTGGGTAATCCTGTGACTCCATGCAGTCAACAAATGGGGATTGAGTTCTCCATCTGACTGAACAGGATCCAATCATGGGTAGATGTATGTCATAAACATGTCAAACTTTAATGGATGATTCAGTGCACGTGCAGTTTTGTTGTTGTTGTTGTTAAAGAAGCATGAATCGGAGTGTGAACATGTTATTGTATTGGATGCATGTTATACAGTTAAATGCCACAAAATGGTGTGTTTGGCCAAAAACCACCAAAAAACCCAGTTCATTCAGTAGACCATCTTGCAAATGTCCACATCAGTCAAAACCATGCACGCAAAATTTTATCAGGCCCGTGTGTGCCAGGCGAGCCCTACTCACTGATGCGGGTGATTTGGTGTCGCTGCCGCTGCCTGTCGCTGCTGCATCTGCAGCTGCGGAGACACCGCCCCCCTCACCGTCGGCTGCTTCACCCGCCCCCTCCTTCTCCTTCTCCCCTTCCCGCTCCACAGACAGTGTGCGGTCTTCAGAGCAAAACCGGACCCCTACTTTCTCTGGTGTGCCGATGTCGTGGGGTTCCGATCCAAACTGGTGTACCTGCAGATGAGGGAATGTACGGTGGTGCATTTGTACAGGCAAGTTCCGGACAGGCCAGGTTGCTTTGACTGAGGCTCAGTTATTTCAGTTCAAGTCAGTTCAGGTCAGTCCAAGGCATGTCAATCAATTCAGTTTAGGTCAAGTCAGGTCAGACTGCTGGAGCTCTGGTCAGATTGGGTTGGGTTAGGTAATGTCAGTTCATTTCAGGTTCCAAAAAAATGAAATAGCAGGAGTAATGAGGGCACAAATACTCACCAGTTAAACACAAACAAACAAGCAAAAACAAACACACACAAAAAAAACCACGTGCGCACACACACAAAATAATAATTCAAAAACGTCAAAACACAAGCAAGTCCAGGCCACAAAGCTGCAACACAATTACAAGAACTGTATGTGAGCCAGATCTCTCTCTCTCTCTCTCTCTCTCTCTCTCTCGCTCTCTCTCTCTCTCTCTCTCACACACACACACACACACACACACACACACACACACACACACACACACACACACACACACACACACACACACACACACGTACCTGAATTTCCACCCCAGAGACCAGCAGCCGACGCGGCAGCACAGCGGCATCAATATTGTCCGACTTCACCAGCTTCACGGGAGCCGGCTTCCCTTTGTCCTTGACCCGGGGCAGCGTGGCCGCGCTCACTGTTTTGGGGTCGAAGTTCATGTCAATGATGTTCGTGGGGGTGCTGGGGGGCGCGGCACTTTGAAACGAGAACGAGGTCGTGGCCGACTTGGGCGTCAGATTGATGGGCGTGATGTCCTCCGCAATGATGAACTCCCCGTCCTCGGTGCCTTCGAAGCTCCCGTTCTCCGGCGCCCCTTGGGACGCAGACAGTCTCACCCTGTCCAGCATCTCCTCGCTCCCGTTGCTGGAACTGATCAGCGAGTCCAGCAAGCGACCCTGGAACAGCTTCCTATCGATGCGGATCTGGGGCGGCCCCGAGGCCGTCTTGAGCTCGTAGATGCTCTCGTGGTTGGCGTCGATCTCCTGGTACAGATCCTGATCCATCTCGCCGATGCTTTCCTCGCTCTCGACGTCTGACACGGTGTCGATGAGGTTGTCGGTGTTGTCCGGGCTGAGACTGCTGTCCTTCTGCTCGTTGCTCATGTCTTCGTGGACGGACTCCATGAAGGAGTTGCAGCGCTCCGGCAGCTCAGGAGGGTCCGAGCACTGGGAGAGAGGGCGCGACTTGCTCCCTTCCTGCAAGCAACATGACGGAGCATACTAAGTAGAGGTATCTCACAGTTATAACCTTTACAGACTTGTTGGTATGTCAACAAGCACACAATTATAAATCGCCCTGATATAACCGCACTGGCTGACTGGGCGTAAAACACCAATTTACTTACATACTTACACAATTATAACCTTCACAAACCTGTTGGTATTTCAACAAGCATGGTCATCATACACACTGCTCACACAACATCCTGCAAAGACTGACCTCAGGGGACATCATATACACACGCTGTTTACAACATCCAGCAAAGACCAACCTCAATGGACATCATATACACACACTGTTTACAACATCCTGCAAAGACCGACCTCAATCGACATCCCACACACACACTGCTCGCACAACATCCAGCAAAGACAGACATGAATGGTCATCATACACACTGTTTACATCATCCAGCGAAGACCGACCTCAATGGACATCCTATACTCCCACTGTTCCCAACATCCTGCAGACCGACCTGAATAGACATCACAAATTATACACACTGTTCACAACATCCAGCAGAGACCGACCTGAATGGAGAGTCTGTAGATCTCCTTGGCAGCGTTGGCTGGAAGGGACAGGAGGCGCTGGCGTAAGGTCAGGACCTGGGCCTGCAGCTCAGCATTTTCCCTAACCAGCAGGCTGTTCTGACCTTCCAGCTGAAACACACAGGTTACCGCCACCCACTGAGACACTGACTCGAGGTACTGCGAAACACTCAAGTCTCCCACCCACTGAGACATTGCCTGAAGGTATCGCTGAAACACACAAGTTAGTCCCACCCGCTGTGGCACTGGTGCAAGGTACTGCTGAAACACTGAAGCCTCCCACCCACTGAGACACTGTCTCATGGTATCGCTGAAACACACAAGTCTCCCACCCACTGAGCCTCTGTCTCATGGTATCGCTGAAACACTGAAGCCTCCCACCCACTGAGACACTGTCTCATGGTATCGCTGAAACACACAAGTCTCCCACCCACTGAGACACTGTCTCATGGTATCGCTGAAACACACAAGTCTCCCACCCACTGAGACACTGTCTCAAGGTACTGCTGAAGTATACACGTCTCCCACCCACTGAGACACTGTCTCAAGGTACTGCTGAAGTATACACGTCTCCCACCCACTGAGACACTGTCTCAACACAAGTCACCTCCCTACTGAGGCACTGTGTCGAAGTATTGCTGAAACACACACACACACACACACACACACACACACACACACACACACACACACACACACACACACACACACACACACACACACTGAAACACTGATGCAAGGTATTGCTGAGACACACGCACACCCACTGAGACACGGCTGAAACAACACACAAGTCGCCCATCCACTGACACACTGGTTCATGGTATTGCTGAGACACACAGGCTGGTGAGCAGCTGGCACATGCAGTTGCAGTCCTGGGTTCGCCACACACCTGTACTGTGTGCCTGATCAGCAGAAAAATAATGGTCCAAACAACTCCGTTCTCGTGGTCTCAGTAT
>OY757543.1:21285578-21287693 GCA_963584105.1 Alviniconcha strummeri | reverse complement strand
AACGCTCCGCTTTCCGGTTTGTGTTTGCGAGACGAAACCTTAGCCCTTCGTTAGGCGGGTGCTCCCTGTGGACACCTGGGGGCACGCATGGGGCGTTGAAGACCCGCTACCGGCATCTGCAGAAACTGGAGACCGCGCCCACCGAAGACTCTCCCTGTTTATTGCCGTGGGGAAAGCCTGGACCAGCTTGCAAAACAGTCACCGTAGACGCAAGGCTGGGCAAACACGTTTTGCTGCCAGGCTGGGCAACAACAGGAAAACAATCCCTTGAGGGAGGGTGGTCCGTTTTCAGTTTACCTGCCGCGACGATGCTTCAGTCAGCGGAGGAGACGGACGCTGTGTGTGGAGAGATTCGCTCACAACGTGCAGGACCTCTGGCGCGGCGTCTTCGCTGACCTATATTAATGCTGATGCTTCTTCAGCGTTGCACGTGACAGCTAGAAAACTGAAATAGAAAGTCTCAGACGTTGCGGAGAGATTTGATCAAAACGTGCTGGACTTCTGGCGCGGCGTCTTTGCTGACATATATTAATGCTGATGCTTCAGCGGTTTACACGACAGGAGGCTGAGATAAAGTCTCAGACTAGACGCTGTGTGGAGAGGTGTGAGCCGGTTTGGCCCAGCGGTAAGGTATTTGATTGGTAAGCAGAAGGACCTCGGTTCCAATCTGCTTCAATATTTGTGGTCTGTGAATACTGTCTTGTAACTTTGTCCCTCACAATTATGAAACATTAAAATGGCTCTCATCGCTGCCCATCTTAATGCAGAAGTCATTCTGGTGGTGACAATGTAGCGACTGGTATATAATCTCCCCCCCCCACTCCGTACCCCCTCCGCCCCCCCCCCCCCCCTTGTCCCCGTCCCTAATAAGCCTTATGGTTTCTGTGGACATTAAGCACCGTGTTTACGTACTTACTTACTGTGTGGAGAGATTCTCTCAAAACGTGTTGGATTTTTGGCGCGTCTTCGTCTAGTATTATTAATGCTGATGCTTCAGCGGTTTACACGACAGCAGACTGAAATATGAAGTCTCAGACTAGACGCTGTGTTGAGAGATTCGCTCACAACGTGCTGGACGTTTGGCGCGGCGTCTTCGCTGACCTATATTAATGCTGATCGATGCTTCAGCGGTTTACAGGACAGCAATCTGAAATTAAAGTTTCAGCAGTATCAGCTGTATTAATGCCGATGCCTCAGCGGTTTACATGGCAGTAGGCAGAAACGTATAAAGTCTCTCACGCAGTGTGGAGAGATGCAAAGCTCAGGAGCTGTGTGTAAGTCGAGGTGGTCGTCCTTGGCTCCCTTTGCCTAATACTCCCCGTCCCTAATAATCCGTACGGTGTCTGCGGACGCCAAGCAACATTGAACTCGAACTGGAGAGATTCACCCAAAACATGCTGGACCTATTCATATTACCGCATGTTCATTATCAATGCTGATGCTTCAGTTATGAATCTCAGACAGTTAAAGTATGAATCTCAGAATCGGTGACCCTTGCAATCGGGGTTTGTTTTAAAAGCCAATGCTGTACACTGCCGAAAGAAAGACAGGTTATTCACCAATGAAAAACGGTCACAATACGTCAATACATTACCGGGGAGATCTAAATCTGTGCTCTTGTTGACCAAATTCCGTGAACGAAAGCTCGAGATGTTAGCTGCACTGTCCAGTTTTACCAGATTTAGCTGCGTACTCTTTAGGGAGACGAAATCGGCCTGTCTATGCCAGTTTTGGCTCTCGTCTGCTGAAGTATCATTATAGAAGAGTGGATGGAAAGGAGAGTCTCTGGAAATATGCTGGACTCTAGGGACATTCGTCCGACTGGAGTCAATGCCTTGGGTGGTCATTTCACCTGCCATAATGCGAAAGAGAGTGCTGCTGAGAAACGAGTCGCTCCGAAAATATGCTGTCATCGGGGCCATTTCGATGATGATCACCTTTGTATAGCGCTATTCTCCGCTCTCGAGCAGACTCACCGCGCTTTTGTTGCATGTGATTGTGAATGAGTGACTCGCATTTTTATTTTTATTTTCTTTCCATCTCTCCTTTTTTTCTTCTTCTTCTGTTTGTCTGTCAAAAAATATTTTTCTTCGTTTTTGTTTGTTTTGTTTTTCC
>OY757543.1:21278078-21280578 GCA_963584105.1 Alviniconcha strummeri | reverse complement strand
GACGCTCCCGGTGCTGTGACGAGCGAGGTCACCTCTTCAGCCGGTCCTTAAAGCGGGGAAGATCTGAAGACACGGGGGCAGATACCATGCAGCGCTGAGGAGACTGAAAGAGTTGGCGTGCGGATCCTGCGTGTCTAGCGTGGGCTACATAAACGAACGCGCCGTTTGATGATGATGAGGAGGAGGAGGAGGATGGGGTGTACTGAAGGACCTGATTCGTTTGATGGGGTGCTTGAGTGAATTGGTGGTCATGCAGGGTGCAGGCGTGCAGCGAAACTTGCTTTAACTTTGCTGAGGCTGACCGGTAGATGCTCGTGCCACTGTCAAGACTGAGGCTGACCGGTAGATGCTCGTGCAATTGACTGACAAGACTGAGGCTGACATGTAGATGCTCGTGCCGATGATTGACAAGACTGAGGCTGACCGGTGGATGCTCGTGCCGTTGATTGACAAGACTGAGGCTGACCGGTAGATGCTCGTGCCGTTGGTTGACAAGACTGAGGCTGACCGGTAGATGCTCGTGCCGTTGGTTGACAAGACTGAGGCTGACCGGTAGATGCTCGTGCCATTGACTGACAGGACTGAGACTGTAGTAGATTCTCGTGCCACTGACAAGACTGAGGCTGACCGGTAGATGCTCGTGCCACTGACTGACAAGACTAATCAGACCGGAACCTCCATTAAAATAACTGACCGACCGACGCGTGATGTGATTTTCAAGACCGTAGACTACGACCGAGAACGACATCCATCGACTCGATTTGCCGAGTCGGACCAACGTCTGCAAAGGCCATAAACATACCAAATCCTGTACTCGAAGAACGCCCGTCCCTAATAAGCCTTACGGTTTCTGTGGACGTTAAGCACCATGTTTACTACCCGAAGAACTCTGCCCTCATACCGTGGGCATTTTGGGAGTCGTCCATTGACTGTTGTCCATCACCAGCGGGTGCTCACACCACAGACATGCAGATCAGCCCCCATTGAATCTGCCGTGATCAACGGATCGTCAGCCCGGAGACAGACAGAGGAGTCCAAGTTGACTCTGCTCAGATCAGAAGCTGCTCAGACCACGAACATGCACATAAACCCCTAATGCATCTGCTGAGATCAGTGGATCGTTAGACCACAGACATGCAGAGAAACCCCTAATGCATCTGCTGAGATCAGTGGAACGTTAGACCACAGACATGCAGAGGAACCCCATGTGCATCTGCTGAGACCAGTGGATCGTTAGACCACGAACGTACAGAGAAACCCGTATTGCGTCTGCTGAGATCAGTGGATCGTTAGACCACAGACATGCAGTGAAACCCCTATTGCGTCTGCTGAGACCAGTGGATCTTTAGACCACAGACATGCAGAGAAACCCCTAATGCATCTGCTGAAATCAGTGGATCGTTAGACCACAGACATGCAGTGAAACCCCCTAATGCATCTGCTGAGACCAGTGGATCGTTAGACCACAGACATGCAGTGAAACCCCGAATGCAGCTGCTGAAATCAGTGGATCTTTAGACCACAGACATACAAAGAAACCTCCACTGAATCTACCGAGACCAGTGGATCGTCAAACCATACACATACAGAGGAACCCACACTGACAGCTGAGACCACAAGATGCTCAGACACCCCCTCCCCCCTTTCCCCCCACCCCAGCCATTGACTCCTCTGAGACCAGGGGGTGATGAGACCAAGAAAAGAGAAACTGCCATTGACTAAGCTCAGAACAATGGATGCTTAGACCACAGACATGAATACAAACCTCCATTCATTCGACTCGGCGGTCATCAGTGAATGCCAAGACCATAGTAGAGATACGGAGGAACATCGCCCTCTGCTCTGCTCTGCCAGATTTATTGATGACAACAGTATGTTGATGGCTCCGTGGATATATGTATAATGATGGGCGATGGTTGGACAGATGAATCGCCGCAGAGATATAGCACAGATTATTGATTGGGTGGCACACAGGTGGTCATCGGATATTCCGAACGCATACATACATTATCCGTGATAGGGAAGGATAACTTGGACAGGCAGTAAACCGTCGTTGTTCAGAGCTTAGGAACTGTGTGAAAGTGGAGGCGGCCATCCTAGGCTCCTTGTCCCTAATAAATCTGATGGTTTCTGTGGACGTAAAGCAACACTGAACTCGAACACCCACCGTTCTTGGGATACGATCGGTAAAGTCGGTTCTGTCCTCGGGATTGAGTTGATGCGATCCACGACGAGGACTGTTGACAAGCAGCCAAACAACAATATCTATGATATATACATTTATGATAAATAAAGAAGAGTGTCTGGCTGGCTGTCAACGGGAGGTAACAATACATACATTTATCAACACACAAGGGAGCTAATTAGCGCTCGAAATACGTAACACAAGTACAACAACAAACACCTGAGTCGCCTACGGTAACTCACCTGGCATGCGTGTAAATACAAGGTACATAAACTCCACCAGAGGTTCATCCTCATAGAGGTTGTTGTGTTACGT
>OY757543.1:21270578-21273078 GCA_963584105.1 Alviniconcha strummeri | reverse complement strand
AGTTTAGAGAGAGAGAGAGAGAGAGGGGGGGGGGGGGTTGCAGTCGTCTTCTTCACTGTTGCTTTACGTCCACACTAGATGAAGATGATGATGAGTTGATGCTTAATGTCCTCAGATGTCAGTTGACATATTAAGGACAAGTTGTGACCATTGCCGAAGCACGGTTTCAGTAATTCTTTACGTCCACGGAAACCAGAAGGCTCGTTAGGACGGACAGCCCAGGACGTCCACCTCGACTCTCACACAGCTCCTGAACTTACCGTACGGACTTCTTATTAAGGACTGGGGGGGGGGGGGGGGGGGGGGGGCGCCTACTAGGACGTCCAACTCGTCTTCCACAGCTCCTGTGCCACACTCCGAGCATCGCTTTCCGGCACCTTCCTCCTAAGGTAAACCAGTGCTTGAAGTTTGCTCCTGAGCTCTGAGGCAGGCAGTCATCTGAGTAGTATTGGGTTGTGTATCGTATCAAAGACCCGGGCCAGGCTGTGCGATCAAGGCCGGTAAGCGATGAAACGCGGCAAGTCACCCGGAGAGTGACGGCCCCCCTTCTCCCGCCTCAGTCTGGCCTTGCACGTGCGTGCGCGAGCCAAAAAATAAAAAATAAAAAATGTGCATGCGGCACGGGATGCACGCGCCAAACACTCGGAAACAGGTTGACGGGTGCGCGCAGGCGTCACTGACGCCGCGGAATCGGGGGGTGTTTGCACAACTGGGAGCAATGGTGAGGAAAAGTCGCGTACTTTGGGGCCATCTTTTGTGTCTCGGCACGCATTGTTTGCCACTGAGATTCTCCGCCCCCCCCCCCCCCCCCTCGCCCCCTCATCCCTCCTCCTCCCTCTCCCGCCCCACTTCCACCCCATCCTGTAATACGCCGGTATTCCAAGGATGTTTGTTTGGCTATAAAGACCCCGTAGTTTCTCCGGCAGCGTCTTCTCCGTGTTGATGCTTTGCTTTCCGGAACACTGCAGGTCACGGCTCGTCAGATGAGGGATCAGCAGGTGTGTGTGTATGTGTTCTATAGGCTCAGGCCCTCTTGGCGGAGGAAGTGAACACGGAGGCCGAATCAGTGCGGTGCACTCTCTTTGGAAACAGTCCAGAACGGGATGTGGAATGGGCCACGATAAACAATGGGGTCTGGGACAGATAGAATCACTCGCGATGCAGAAATGCACAGCAGAGGAAGACGGAAAACAAAAAGCGTGCTGTGTCCGTGTCAGTAAAAGCCGCCGGGAAACGCGGGTATGCAGCAGCGCGATATGAAAATGAAATTCGGCTGTGTTTTTCACGCCAAGTTCCTGTAATGAGAGATTGCACCCCTCACCCCCCCCCCCCCCAACCCCCCGTCCCGCTCTCCCCCCCCACCCCCTCCCACCCCCGCCCCAAGTATTTCCACACAAAAATAAATACGGATGTTGCAGCACACAACACACAGTCTGTCCGTCTTCCCATCTGTGCATCGGTGCGGTGCAACGAGACCGTAAGACCCAAGATATCTCTCCCTTTCTCTCTCTCTCTCTCACAGAGAGAGAGAGAGAGAAGAGAGAGAGAGAGAGAGGAGAGAGAGAGAGAGAGAGAGAGAGAGAGAGAGAGAGAACTCGAACTCGAAAACTTTATTTTACAAGGATTGTAGTTTAGGTTCAGTCAAAAACCCGTCTAACAGTAGTCCATGCCAAGCTACTGATTAGTGAATATAAAATTACAGGCATCATTTATATACATCTAGGCATAAATGAGTGAGTGGAGTTTTATACATGAGACTGAATTTTCACACAAAACGTAGCATGTTCACGGCGCCAGACGCACGCTTGCATACATCACTCAGTTATCCATTATGAGCATACAACCAGCAAATAAGGCAGTAAAACATCTGATCAATTCATTGACGAGTATTGGAAAAGAAAACAGCAGTCAATGCTTATAAAGAACAGTAAGGGAGGTCAAAAAAGAAAGAAAATGAAGTCAAGAACGGGACCGGCCGGAATTCTATGTGTATAAAGTAGGTCTCAAATGGAGAGAGAGAGAGAGAGAGAGAGAGAGAGAGATAGAGAGAGAGAGAGAGAGAGAGAGAGAGAGAGAGAGAGCACACGAACCTAGCCGTCAAAACAATGGCCAGTAATGACCCCCGAAGCATTTTTTCTCACTTCGGAGTCCCCCAGGGCTCCGCGTGTTGTCGCGTGGTATTCCTGGCACCCTCCATCTTTGTTTCTCCGCCTAATGTGAGAGATGGTTCCTTGCCTTGCCGTAGTCTCTGATACGCACGTACCTTCTTCCCCCCCCCCTCCCCCGGCCCACCCACTCTCCACACCCTCCATCCGCCCGTACCCTAACCCCCCCCCCCTCACCTCCCACCCCACCCCGCCCCTCAATCTCCCGGTCATGTTTTCCCACCATTTTGGATGTGCTGACTTTGCGCGCCCTTCACTCTACGCTTGCTTTTAGAGCAAACTTCATTATCGTCCGTGGCGTGGTCAGTGTCTGGGATTGTGTTCGCGCGCTGGCT
>OY757543.1:21208227-21270378 GCA_963584105.1 Alviniconcha strummeri | reverse complement strand
TCCTACTCCTAGTAATGTCAAAAGAACAAATCATGTCCGCATACAGATTTGCAGCAAGTCAACTGGTGTGTGTGTGTGTGTGTGTGTGTGTGTGTGTGTGTGTGTGTGTGTGTGTGTGTGTGTTGTGTTTGTGTGTGTGTGTGTGTGTGTGTGTGTCAGGTGTGTGTGTGTGCGCGTGTATGTGTGTGTGTGCATGTGTGTGTGTGTGTGTGTGTTTGTGTGTGTGTGTGTGATGTGTGAGACTGTGAGGGGGGGTGAGGGGCGAGGGGGGTGGGGGCGGTGGGGGGGGGGGAGAGAAAGAGAGAGAGAGAGACTGACTGACCCAGTGACTGATACAGAGAGTGAGGCAGGGACTGTAGAGACACAAAAGGCAAGTAGCTTTCTGTGTGGGTGTCTCGGGTCGGGTTCTTTCCATTCTGTTCCCTCTCTGCCCATCACAGCAGATGGTGGTGGCGGTTTGGGGGGGGGGGGGGACGGTGGGGGGAGGGGGGCAAAATAATAGGCTAACAGAACATACACAAATAAATATACAATTGAGGGAGGCAGGGAGGGAGGGAGGGAGGGAGGGAGGGAGGGAGAGAGAGAGAGAGAGAGAGAGAGAGAGAGAGAGAGAGAGAGAGAGAGAGAGAGAGACAGACAGACAGACAGACAGACAGACAGACAGACAGACAGACAGACAGACAGACAGACAGACAGATTAGTCTCACTGTATCCTGGCATCTTTGTCCACAGTCCATTGCTGTTTTCTAGCTGATACAAATAAATGTACCACACTGGTAATAGTGGTATAGTGGCAGTCCGTCTACTAGAACTGAAACTAAAAGCAAATCGTTCGTTCAATATTGCTCTACGTCCGTGACTCAGTGAGACCCGGCGTACAGACTATTAGGGACGGGGGCTCAGGACGTCCACTTCGACTTTCACACAGCTCCTGAGCTCTGTAAAAGCAAAACTAACGAACTAGCTGTTATACTGATGCAGTTGCAATGCCACGGTCGTTTCCACTGCTGTTATGCTTGGAGGCCGACCGAAACCGGCCGACAGTCAAACACTACTGAAGTACATGAAAACGAAGCAAAAAATATAATAAAATTATACGGTATTATAAGACTTGATCAACAAGTGATTACCTTGATCATTCCGCAGTTGTCTGCTGCAAACAGGAAAAACAATTCAAGTTCCAGCGTGCATTCACAAACGACCAGAACGAAGCGCTGTATCAATGTATACGCGGTAGTGCGAAGCAGGCATAATTTTTGTCGTCTGCTACAACCACTGTTTTCGGCCTGACTGGGCGACTCTACAGGTGCGGGCTATGGGAGCCGGGTTTGCACGGTTTGCGGACGCAATCGATCGTCGACTCACACTGCTGCAGGGGCGCAACCCCCGAAAGAAAACCCAAACCCTGTGTTATATCGATTCACACTTTGGCACATTTGCCGAATTCATGCACATTTTCAACTTACTGAGTTGGGAGGGGTGGCACGCGCGCTCGCTGTGCGGCCATCAACGCTGACAGTCCAGTGGCTGTCGGCTTCGCCGTCCGGCCACTTTCACCAAACTTCACAAACTTTTATCGCTTCCACATCAACAGCGACACCAAATTTTCTTGTTGAAAATCTTGTAAAGCAATATCAGCAATAACTTGTGACATTTCCCGCAGTCTTGCCGCAAACATATAAAATAGCTGTCAATCACCTCGTCACAGAACTCACTTTGTTTTTGTGTACACTACCCGGAAGAGAAAGCCTGCAAATATTTCGGAGAGAAAGTAGGTCAAAGGTGAATTTTTTAAATATGTTAACGGTTTGATTTTAATAAAACCATAGCACTTTTTATGATCTTCCGTAATAATCAGATAATAACGAAACAGTTTCAGGCACGGTAAAAAATAAAAATAAAGTGACCTTTTCCGAGTAAACAATTTAGACTGCGGTCTTTCTATCATGGCGGCGCCCATGCGGCCACGGAGCCTCACGACGCTGGAAAAATAACTACGCTTATTTGCAGTGCACAGATCCTTATCTGTTTCACCGAATACTGGCAGAAGCAATGGCATATTTTGGCGATCCTCTGTTCAGTGCCTGTAAAGGTATGCTCTTGAAATGGCTTGTGATATGTTTTTTTACAGCGGGCGGTG
This sequence comes from Alviniconcha strummeri, assembly GCA_963584105.1. Lineage (NCBI taxonomy): Eukaryota > Metazoa > Mollusca > Gastropoda > Provannidae > Alviniconcha > Alviniconcha strummeri. Next base: position 21,268,238 of record OY757543.1, on the reverse strand, counting down.
CAAGCTAATCGCCATGCGCTCTTCGCGATGCCAATCTTGATGCTCCACCAAAAGAAAGCGTCTAGAAGTAGGAAAAGGAGACCTTGTGTCCCAACAGTGTTCAGTTTTGTAGCTCCGGCGCTGTGTAATTTATTCCCTGTTGCCCTTCCTTCAAGCACCACCACTCACTGAAACGATTTACCGGCGAGTCCAGTGGCAACCAGTACTCCTGAGTCGGAGTCTTCTTCAGTTCTTATGACTTTTTAAGACTTGTAGTTGTACACAACTCACTCCAGTGTCCATGAATATACAGCATGCATAGTAAAGTATACATTGTGGGTTAGTGTGTTTAAATGTGTGGGTGTGGGTGTATGCGTGGCCAAAATGTAGTGGCAAGATAATCAGTTTGTTGATTATAGGGTTAATCCTAGGTGCTATCACTAGTATCAGTATCACAGTGGTGTAAAATCCAGAATTAATTTGCATGCTGATTATTGCATTTGTGCACCACAACCAGTCTCATTTAGCCCAAAACATGTAGTCAAACCTGCTCAGTTGCCTGTATAAGTTTTCTTTCTTTTTCATGCAGCAAACAGAAACATTTAAGCCAGTTGTCAAATTTCTGCCATTGTTGAAATTGAATGAAACAGACTAACACATGGCAGAGCAACTTCTTTGACTAGTTAGTAGTTAGGTGTGAATGCATGGTCATGCTGATTTTTCACCACTGTCCTACGGGACTCATTGGATACCAGTTATTGCTCTTCAGCATTTGTCAGCCATTTAATAAATTTATTGATCTTCTTGCCCCTTTAATTGTATTTATTTTTCACATAATTTGCCCTGACTCCACCATATGAAAGTTTCATTGAAACCCATTTACAGTATCATACAAACAATAACATAGTCTTCAACACATTGAAGTTTGAACTATTTGATTTTGAAGGAGGCCACATCTACTGGAAGAACAGTGAAGGCCATTAAAAATGGAAGGATAAAAATTAAAAGTGGGATGGGGATTGTTACTTATAATAATATTACTTATTAGTACAGTTCACAGTTGTTATAAAGCATATGTATTATATATATCAAGGACTACATGAAATTTTTATTGCTTTAATTTCTACAAAAATAGTAAAACGCATAATTAAGATAATGTGGAAAGCAAAGATTTTTGTTGTTGGTATGGTTGTCATTTTTGTGACAGTATACAAATTTGATGATTATTGTTCATTTGCTGTTTCAGATTTTGTTGCAAAGTATTCAGAAAATGCAGATCTGTGTGCGAAGATTCATACTTTGGCAGGTTATACAAGGAAGACCACTGAAACCAAACGCTTTCTGGCTGATGTAAAACAGGTATGATCCACTTGGCTTATTATTTTATTATGCTTTTCAACAACAACAACACACACACACACACACACACACACACACACACACACACACACACACACACTTCTTTTTTTAAGATAAAGGGAAGCTTTGTTGTAACTCAATACAGTTTCTCTCTCTCTCTCCCCCCCCCCCTCCTTCCCCCCTTACTTCCCGGTATGGTGTATTATTTTGCCATTTGTGAGCAGCGTCAGCTGCAACTGAAAAATTGCTGTGTTTTTTGTTGTGTAGGTTTTGCAGACAAAATGCCTGCCTGATGTGGACCTCCTCCTCCAGCTTCTTGTGCCTTTGTATCTGAGCATCGGCAACAAAAATGCTGCCAAAAAAGTGCTGTCTAGGTACCAGTTCATCCAACCTTTCTGTTGTTTTGCGTGCCAGACGTCATTCATTTTCCACATGGGAATACAGTGCCAGTGGGATTGTTTGTTACAGTGTTACTGTTAGTGATAATGATAATAATGGATAACTCTTACTCTTAGTCTTATGGTAAGTTATATGGTGCAAATCATTTTGCAAAACAAAAGGTCAAAGGACTCTCTTTTTTAATACAAAACTTTATTAATCCATTACAGAAATTACATGGTCTGCCATGAAACATACTATAAATATTGTGTGTGTGTGTGTGTGTGTGTGTGTGTGTTCTCTGGGGGGGGGGGGGGGGGGGGGGTTTGTATGTGGGGGTGTGTGTTGTATACTTGTAACTTGTATGCGTGTGTCTGGCCTGTGTGAATAATTAATCTTTCAGTCATGTCATTCTTGCAGCTATTTCCAAGGGCTGGCACCAGATGAAAAAGAGATTGTGCAGCAGTTGCTGTGTGAAAGGGTGCAAGAATCATGCAAAACAATGACAGCCACTGTTGGGGACGCGTCCTGTCAGGAGTCAGTGCGGCACGTGGTGGACATGCTGGCGGCTCTTATGGACAACTTTGCTGTGGGTGTGTAGTCTGCATGCTTCTTGACTTCCTCTGAGCAGTTATTGTGCTGATTACTATTTGCTTTAGGCAAGGTTTATTCACATATTGTAAACATAAATTTAACAAATGACAAGTATCTAGGGAAGATGAAAGCACTGTGCTTATAATGTAAGTGTAACCTATGAATGCGAGACGGTATGTTCAAATTTGCAATAACATGCATGTTTGCAATAGTGAAATGAGATAGCAGATTATCACATGGACAAAGACAGTTGAAGTCAGTGAAAGATGGAGTTCTAATCAAACAAACAAAACAAAATGACAGGTCTGTGTTGTCATATATGTGGGCGTAAGTAAGAGAGTGGGATACGGTTTAAAGTGTATAATTTAGGGGTTGTCAGCTAAACAGATTTAAAGCAAGATTTATATATTAACCATTACCATAACAGTAAAAAACTAAAAGTGGCCAGACTGACACAGAAAATGATGGACTATTGCCAAAAAATATTTATATCAGTTGGCTTATTAATGCTGCTGGATGCTTCAAAAAAGAGTTAATTGCTATTAAGTGTTTAGTTTAATAAATACTGTTTTTCACATCAGTGAGTAAGACCAGATCCAATGAGCTTAGAACATTACGTAAGATAAAATTATTAAAAGGGTAATAGATAAGCATGTAATGATGTATGGCCCAAACAAGGGACTATACGAGATCTAACTGTACATGGACAAATTTTCTAAGCTACGACACACCAGTACACGCATGGAATTAATGAAGTTTAGACATCAAACATGATATGAGACGTAGGGAATGGGAGTGGATATATTTATGGGCTTTGATTGAACTCATCAGTATGTGGCAGTAGTATACATAAATTATAATATGTGTGCTGATTTAGATTGTTGTGTGCTTTATCAAAGGCTCTTCGCCATCACTAAGGCGAAAAGTTTGCTTTTACTGTTTGAGGTAGGTGTTTATCTTACTTGTTCATTCACTTCTTTATTTCTGCATTCATCTGTCCAGTCTTCATCCATGTGTATGTTTTGTTCTTTCTGCATTCATCTGTCCAGTCTTCATCCATGTGTATGTTTTGTTCTTTCTGCATTCATCTGTCCAGTCTTCATCCATGTGTATGTTTTGTTCTTTCTGCATTCATCTGTCCAGTCTTCATCCATGTGTATGTTTTGTTCTTTCTGCATTCATCTGTCCAGTCTTCATCCATGTGTATGTTTTGTTCTTTCTGCATTCATCTGTCCAGTCTTCATCCATGTGTATGTTTTGTTCTTTCTGCATTCATCTGTCCAGTCCTCATCCATGTGTATGTTTTGTTCTTTCAGGAGAGGCTTGTGTCACGGCGGTATCATCATCAGGTATTGTACTGCTTGTACTTGTTCTGCAGTTTAGCATGTTCTGGAGAATGGAAAACTTGGGTATTAGCGAGGGTTAGTGGACGGGTGGTAGTGGTAGTGGTTAGGGAACTATTTTTCTTGTGACGTCAGCGATTTGTGTGCAGGTCAGAGGTTACGAAGATTGTTTACCACATGACTCAAGTTTTTCGTCTACTGCTGTGTTCTCACCACAGTAAATTCGTAGGGACCATTTGACTTTATTTTGCTATGTAAACATTAAACTTTTACTTTTCTTTGTAGATCAGCATTGTATGCTTTATGAGATTGTAATGTGGGTTGCTTTTGTTGATTTTATTGCTGTTTTAGCTTTACGATGCAACCCTATCAAGTTCATCCGAAATCAAAATGTTGGACCGTAGCGGTGCAACTGACTGAAGTAACCAGCTGCCGCCGAGTGTGTCTTTGCCTTTTCTGTCAGTTTTACGAGCATAGCACCTACTTGACCAGTGATGCCGCTAAAGACTGAATTGTAAAGTTTGTCGCTGGATGAACCTTCTCAAGTGACTCTTCCGTGTGTGAAGGGGCAGGTGTTTAGGTAGTGAGCTGTGCGACTTCGGCTCCGTTATGCTTGAGACATGCGCACAAGTGTAGGTAGACAGTCGAGTTGCACCACTACCACCACCACTACCACCCGGGTACTAACCCTCTCTATTACTGTAATAAAAGAGCGGTTCATTATTCAGAGCAATTTTTGACTGAGTGCATGATTATTGAAATTCATTGACCAAAATATGTGTTGATGGGCCTGGTGCGTTGAGGGTTTGGGGATCGGGGAAATAGTTGGAATGGGATAGGATGACTTGAGAAGGATATTGTAAACACTCCCCCTTTCTGTCGCTTTCTCTGTCTCTTTCTCTCTCTCTCTTACATACACGCATACATACACATGTGCATATCAATAGACGCAACACACATGCACATATATATACACACACACAAACATAACGTGCATGCCCACACTTATTCACATGCACACACACACATGCATGCACGCACGCACACACACACTCGCACACACACACACACGCACACACACACACACACACACACACACACAGTTGGGGAGGTTCATCCTAAATATTTACTTTCTAGAAATAATGTTGCTTTTCTGTGGTTTGTTCTTGACTTGTGTTTTTTACTCAACAGCTCTGCTGTTTCTGGCCAGATCCCAGACCTATTTCTTCCATCTCTTCAGGTAAATACTGAGCAACTCGGGTTCTAAATTGACATTGATGGCAACACTTGCATGTCCTTTCTCCATCATTCATTCATTGTTACTGCGAACAGGCGCAATTTGATGAGCAGGTGTTGAAATGTATTACTGTGTGCCATTGGTGAATAACCCACTTTCCTCTTTGTTTGGTGTAGTCTTAGCATACAGAAATATATATAGCAGCTTTGCTTCCATCTTTACAAATGGTAATTCCTCTGAGTTACTGAATAAGGTAAAGTTGCTTAGAATAGTTTTCCCTTGAAATGTGTTGAGCACAACACAGAGTGAGCAAACTATCTGCACTGCACTGTTTTTTTTTTTATTGTAGTTCTTTTAAGAATTGTTTTGACCGTTACAAGGACATCATTTATCTGTATGGTCTCACAAGTGCTTGGTTTTGCAGCTCAGTATATAGCCTTATGTGTTTCGTGTGTTGACAGAAAACGTGGGGGTCCCACTTTCTGCATTCTCTGTTCATTCTACCGTTTATTCTCTCCATTTTCGTCGAATGTGAAAAGTGGTGCATGTGAAAAGCAGTTCAGCCTTTTGCTGGCAGTGTGATGAATATATAGTAGATATATTCTAATGTGGCTGGCCAGGCTTCACATATTAAGCAGCTTAGCGACTAACCACGCCACAGAGCTCAGGGGCTGCGTGAAAGTCCTGGTGGCCATCCTAGGTTTCCCGTCCCTAATGCTGTAACAGTCTGTTTAGTCTCTGTGGACGTAAAGCAGCACTGAACTGAACTAACCGTGCCGTGTCTTCTCTGACGTGGATATCTTTTACGGACATTTACGCTGTCCTGCCTGATTTGATTCGCAGACGAGGCGGGCAGTCAGCTGTGCAGGTAAACAGCCTGATGCACGACTGCCACGTCACCATGCAGGTGCTGAACCGCCTGACCCAGCGGCACCTGCTCTGGGAGCCGCAGCACCTGTCCCGGTCAGCGCTCGCGAGCATCATGCAGACGGACCTTCAGATTATGAGAGAGGGTAGGTATGATGGAAGGGTGGAATACTTACGGGTTTTGGGACACCTTTCTGAATGGCCATTGTTGGTGACTATTCCTTTTTTGTATTTTTCCTTAATCTGGTATCAAGAATAGTCACAGATACCAGCATGTCCTGGTCTAATGTGCTGTTTTTACAGGGGTAATATTGAAGGGACTAACTTTGAAAATTTGTGTTTGATCGTGTTTGTATTTTTTATATAATATATTTTTTAATATGTTTGTGTAAGGATTGGTTTTGTAGACTGACTTTAGAAAGGGTTTATACACATACGAGAAGAGTTTTGAAACGTGCCTTTGCTTATGACGGAGTTTGGTTGTCTTGAGATTATCCTTTCTGATTGACAGGACATTAAAATCCAGTTACTAAAAAAGTACCAATGCAGCTGTTGGATGATTCACAGCCCAGACGCTTCTGGGCTCATCCTGGGATAAGGTACTTAAAATATCATAATTATTTAATATCTAAATATTGTTATTATTATTGTTGTTATTGTGTATTACAGAGCAGATGATGATGGACTGCCGCTGCTGCTGTGCTATCCACCTCATGCTGCTGCTGCAGATTGCTGCACCTGTCGCTGTCCCACAGGTAAGTAAGGGAACCTCACTTTGTGCCGCTGCTGCAGATTGCTGCACCTGTCACTGTCCCACAGGTAAGTAAGGGAACCTCACTTTGTGCCGCTGCTGCAGATTGCTGCACCTGTCACTGTCCCACAGGCAAGTAAGGGAACCTCACTTTGCTCTACTGATGTGTGTGTAAGCTTAGATAAGCACACACCTTCTAGGCTTTGTGCCTGCTCTGATGTTTCTACTCAGTCAAAATTGCATGCAGAGTTAACAGAAGTTCTTTGGATGAGACTGTAAACTGATGGTCCCCCAGGTGCATTCACATGCAAGAAGATCACATAATTTCATGTACGTTAAGGATCCTGTAGTTCCTGTCAGAGTTTGGTGAATTATGAATGCAGCTGAGTAACCCCAGCCTGCACCAAAAGACCAGATGAACGTATAATGTGGCTTCCAGTAGCACTGTAAAGTGGTACAGGGTTGTATGGTAAGTGCAGAACATACACCTAGATGAAAGCATTTTGATGTGGCACCAGCCATGCTGCAACCAATGCCTTTTCCCTTCACTCCGGCTTGTCCTAGGGAGAACATCCACGTGAGTTTCTGAAGGTGGATGCTGAACATCGACAGATTATTTTGTTTTGTTTTAAAGAATGGCATTTCGGGTTGGTTGGCTTGCATTCAGATAGCCACGAACGCTCTGGCGCTTGGAGGCCAACCCCTGGCTGTTCCGCCATGGCTGCGGGAAGTCGGCTTGGATCAGCTTCTCCTGTCCTCACTCTCTCCGATGACTGCGCTGGCCCTCCTGTGGGGCATGCTGTCAATGCTGGACACAGGCACCGTCACCATGGAAACGGTGACCAAGGAGGCTGGTGGCGTTCCTGAGGAGGTTGCGGCCACGGAGGTGGGTGACTCCCCCAACAGGGGTGTCGCCGCCACCGTGGCAGCAGATGGAAAGGAGCGTGGTTTGGTGTGTGAGGCTTTGCTTGGGAAGCTGCTGTATCTGGACGAGAGGTGCCAGACCACCGCCAGCAGGGTGCAGTGTGTCAAGACTGTTACGCTGTGGACCACAAGAATGATGTAAGAGACAGTTTGTGTGCAGGTATAGGTGGCTCTACTTAATGTGTGTGTGCAGGCATGTGTGTTTGTTAGTGTGTGTGTATGGGGGGGAGGGGGGGGTTCTATGCTTGATATGTGCGTGTGTATGTGTGTGTGTGTGTGGGGGGGGGGGCATGTTCTATGCTTAATATATGTTTGTGTGTGTGTGTGTGGAGGGGGGTAGGGGGCATGCATGTGTGTGTGTGTGTGTGTGTGTGTGTGTGTGTGTGTGTGTGAAGGTGGATTTGGGTAGGCAAGTGTATGCATGTGTGTTAAGGTGGAGTTTTTTTTTTTTTGGGGGGGGGGGTTGGGGTGGTGGTGGTCTGTCTGTGCATAGGCTTGTCGGTGGATGTGGGTGTATCTGTGCATCAACATCTGTATGTGTTTGCACCCTCAGATGCACACGTGTGTGTGCTGTATATGTGTTTGCAAAATGTTTGAGGTGGGGGTGGGGGGGGGGGGTGTTCCCCTGTCAGTATGTGTGTGCATAGCCTGATGTATGTGTGGCTGGGTGTCTGCGCATAAGCATGCGTGTATGTTTGTTTGTGGTGTGTTCATCAGCCTATGTGTACAAAGGTTCGAGGCAGCGTGTGATTTTTACCATCTGTGCCTGTGCCTGTCTTCTCTCCTGTCTGAGCGTGAGTGGAAGCTGGGCATGCTGTTTGCTCATTTCTCTGTCTCGGTCTGTCCTGAGCTGATCCTCCTGATCCTGCTGCTTGTCACCAGGAGCTGTCTGAAGGAGGTGAGTTGTACTGTCTGCCTGTGCCCGTCTTCTCCTGTCTGTGCGTGAGTGGAAGCTGGGCGTGCTGTGTGTTCATTTCTCGGTCTCGGTCTATCCTGAGCTGATCCTCCTAATCCTGCTGCTTGTCACCAGGAGCTGTCTGAAGGAGGCGGCAGCATCGCCGGGGTTGCGGCGCAGACTTAGGGGAGATGGGGAGACCATCCAGCACCTCTTGAACTTTGTCTGGACACACTGGCAAGACCAGCTGGATGTGCGTACACTCCCATTTACAGCGTGATGCATTTACGTATGATGCATTGCAATACACAGTAGGACCCAAAATGAAAGCCTACCCTGGCAAGAGACTGCATCCCTATTTTAAGACCATTTTTTTGTTCAAACCTTGCTCTCTTCATATTGCTGAGTAAATGGAAACCCTTGTGACCAAGGACCTAAGCCTTCTTTTGAGGCCTTTTTATTTTCTTCAAACCTTTTTCTCTTCATGTCGCTGAGTAAATGAAAACCCTTGTGACCAGGGACTTCTTTTGAGGCAATTTTTTCTTCAAACCTTTTTCCCTTTCGTGAAAACACAGGCATTTGTGTTGTTTTTTTCTTCTCAGTTTTGATTCTCTTGTGTTTTGCCAGGTGATGCGACAGAACTCCAGGATTATCTTTGACAACTGCCTCAAGCTGCATGTCCTTGCTTCTCAGTGTGGTGAGTGGAAAAGTGTAGTGAGTTTGCAGTGAGTGCATGTTCAGCAGTTCTGGTCCAGTGGAACCTCCTTAAAGGAGAACACAGTTAGTGTATGCATGGCTGTTCTGGTCCACTGAAACCTTAAAGTAAAAGTCTCTCGGGCAAAGTATCAGTTTCGTCTTCGGAACTCGAGTGGGCTATTTTGCAGCGACTCCCCAGAGTGACGTCGTAGGCATATGGTCATGTGATTTGGGCATCATGGCGACGCTTTCGGTACGACAGAAAAAGCCTTTTTTCGTGCATTTATAACCCTCAGATCACAGTTTCACCTACATCATCGTTCTCAGCGAGCTTTAACGGAAATCGTGTCAAAAATCACCCCTAACCTTGGACTTGTCCTTTAAAGGAGAACACAGTGCGTGCATGGCTGTTCTGGTCCATTGAAACCACCTTAAAAGAGAACACAGTTAATGCATGCTTGGCTGTTCTAGTTCATTAATCATAGAAACCTTAAAGGAGAACACAGTTAATGCATGCATGGCTGTTCTGGTCCAGTGAAATCCCTTAGGAGGGGAACTCAGTGAATATTCAGCTGTTATGGTCCGGCGAAACCCCCTGAAAGGAAAACACAATTCATGTCTGTTTTGGTCCAGTGAATACGGCTGTTCTGGTCCAGTAAGGTCCCCTTAAAGGAGAACACAGTGCATGTACAGCTGTTCTGGTCCAGTGAAATAGGGACCCAGAAATGAAGGCATAATGCAGGCCTGTCACTCAGACTGCCACAGGTAAATAGCCTAACAGCAGTTTTTGAGTCAAGTTATGGTCTAGTTTGTTTGTGTAGGTGTGTATATGTGTGTGTATGCAGGCGTGTGTGTGTGCACGTGCATGTGTGTGTGTGTTGGGGCTGCATGTAGCATGCAGTGTTACACACGCGCTGCACGATTCCTGCTCAAACAAAGTATGACTGACTCACTGCAGACGATGCTGGCTCGGACCCCTTCCTGCTCTCGGTGCTGCAGCACGTGCTGAGGATGGACTGGAGCAACCACAGCAAGTTCTCCGCCCTCACCAGCCTGGTGCGCTGCCTGGGGGCCCAGCCCATCCTCCTCCGCCACCCCTGCTTCCCCGCCACCCTCCTGGCTCAGATGGCCGACCAGGGCGTGGCGTGTCACGTGAGTGAAGGGAGGGGTAGGGGTGGGTGGGGTCTTCCTCTGCATGGTGGCGGCAAATGTGCTTATAAATGCAAAGTTGCATGTGTGACTTGATGAATTCAGTTTTCTTTGTAAGCTTGACAGACAGTCGTCTGCTGAAAGTAAGTAAGTAAACCTGGTGCTTAACGTCCACAGAAACCATAAGGCTTATTAGGAATGGGGGGAAGGGGGTATGGAGGTGGGGGAAGAGGGAGAGTATATACCTGTCGCTACTCTGTCACCACCAGAATGACCTGCATTAAGATGGGCAGCGACGAGAGCTGTTTTAGTGTTTTATTAATTGTGAGGGACAAAGTCACAAGACCGTGTCCACAAACCACAACCTTTTTGAAGAGAAAGGAGAGCCGAAGCGGTATCGAACCGAGGTCCTTCCACTGACCAGACTACCGCCTTACCGCTAGGCCAAACCGGCTCTCATGCTGAAAGGTGGTGAAGTGTTGCTTAATGTCCTCAGATGTCAGTTGACATATTAGGGAATATTAGGGACAAGTTGTGACCAATGCCAAAGCACGGTTCAGTAAATCTTTACGTCCACGGAAACCAGAAGGCTCGTTAGGACGGACAGCCCAGGACGGCCACCTCGACTCTCACACAGCTCCTGAGCTATGATGTGCTGAAAGTTTGCTTACTCTCTGTATAAAATGCTGATGCATAAAGAGAAGGGCAGGTGGGTGGAGGGACTTGTATGCAGGACAGTGTATGTGACTGGGGGGGGGGGGGGTGCGTAGTACAACCTGGTGAGGAGAACAGTATTTTTTTATGCCCCTTTGTCCACTTGTTCTCAAGCCAGTGAGCTGTATGGTGTGCTGAGTCAAGAGATGGGGGGCGGGGGTGGGTGGAGGGGGCGCAGAGGGGAGGAAACACAGCACAGCCTGATGAAAACTGTATATTTGTGTCCCTTTGCCCCCTCCCTGTGTTCAGGCCAGCGAGTTGTACGAGGTGCTGATGGGGCAGGAGAAGGAGAGAGGAGGAGACAAGGAGGAGAGCGAGAGAGGCTGGCTGTCTGTGTGGGTGGATCCTGTCATCATGCAGCTCTGCTCCTCTGACAAGAAACTCAAGCAGCACATCATTGAGGTAAGATGAGGTGTACGTGTGTGTGTGTGTGCATGCATGTGTGAGTGCATGTGTGTGCATGCATGCAGTGTGTGTGTGTGTGTGTGTGTGTGTGTGCTTATATGTATTTGTGTATGCTCATATGTTTTTAATGTGTGTCTATGCATATGTGTAGATGTTTGCATGCTCATGTATATCATGTGTTTTTCTTAAATAAAAAACACACCCCACCAGTTTAAAAATGGGACTGACTGTTTGAAAGCTGAAAAATTGAAAACGTCCAAAATGATATTTCCCTCTGTTTCAGTACATCTTGCCTAAGATCATGAAGAAAGACAAGACTGTGCTGGAACACATGCTGAACAGACTCTCCTCTTTCAAAGAAACAGGCAAGTTTGGCTTTTCCTTTCTGCATGGGACGAACAGCTCAGCGCCATGATCGTGAGCCTGAGACATACATAATGTAAGTCCTGGCTTTTCCTTTCTGCAGGGGGCAGACAGCTTGGCGCCATGATCATGTGCCTGAGACATGCGTATTGTAAGCCCTGGCTTTTCCTTTCTGCAGGGGACGAACAGCTCAGCGCCATGATCGTGTGCCTGAGACATACATAATGTAAGTCCTGGCTTTTCCTTTCTGCAGGGGACGAACAGCTTGGTGCCATGACTGTGTGCCTGAGACATACATAATGTAAGTCCTGGCTTTTCCTTTCTGCAGGGGACGAACAGCTCGGCGCCATGATCGTGTGCCTGAGACGTACATAATGTAAGTCCTGGCTTTTCCTTTCTGCAGGGGACGAACAGCTCGGTGCCATGATTGTGTGCCTAAGACGAGCGCGGGCCTGGGGACTGATGTCAGAGACATTGCACATGCAGGACAGCTCGGCGCCCATCTGGACGAAGATCCTCAGCGCTCTCAGTAGCCCCGAGCAACAGGTCTGTGTCTGTAACTGTATCGGTCTGCCTCCAGTTTGCTTGTCTGTCGGTCCATCCACCCGTATGTTTGTCTTTCTGTCAGTCCATCCGTCTGGCCTGCAGCTTGTCTGTGTCTGTCTTTTCACTCGTCTGTCTGCCTCTGGGTGCCCTTCTGTCTGTCCATGCCCTGTCTGTCCACCCATGTGTTTGTCTGTCAGTCCATCTGTCTGCCTGCAGACTTGTCTGTCTCTTCAGTCATCTGCCTCTGTGTGCCTGTCTGTATGCTGTCTGTCTGTCTGTCTGTCCACCCATGTCCTTGTCTGTCAGTCTGCCTGCTCTGTGTGCTCTTCTGTCTGTCTGTCCACCCATGGGTTTGTCTGTCCATCAATCCGCCTGCAGACTTGTCTCTTCATTATCTATGTCTGTCCTTGCCTGCCTCTGTCTGTGTCTGTCTGTCCATCTGTCTCTACGTAGTGGCTCCAGATCTGTCTGATGACTGAAGTACAGTGTGAGCGTTATTAGGAGAGCCTCTGACAGGCGTCAGTCCATCTGTCTCTCTGTGTAGTGGCTCTGATGACTGAAGTGCAGTGTGAGCATTGGTAGGAGGGCGTCTGTCCACCTGTCTCTCTGTGTAGTGGTTTCAGGTATGTCTGTTGACTGAAGTGCAGTGTGAGCGTTGGTAGGAGGGCGCCTGTCCACCTGTCTCTCTGTGTAGTGGTTCCAGGCATGTCTGTTGACTGAAGTGCAGTGTGAGTGTTGTTAGGAGATGCCTGCCATGATGACAGAACCATTTCTGTTTTCACAGTGATGAGTGTTTTTCATCCTCTAAGAAGTCCTGAGCAGGCACTGTGAGCTGAAGGGTCTGGTAAGTGGTAAAAATCCACCCCATTCGTTGCTGCGTGTGGTCGACTGTCATGCTTGCAGTCCGTGCCTGTTGCTGAGCTGATTGCTGTGGCATCGCAGGTTCGTCTGGACGCCTTTGCCTTGCTGTGCGAGAACAAGCGCACTGCAGAGGCGATCAGTGACGTGGAGTTCCGTCACCTGCGACACTTCATCACCTACAATCTCAACAACCAGTCGCCTGCCTTCCGACAAGCCATGCTTTCCTTTGTCAAGAAAGTAAGTCCAAGCTGCCCCCGTGCTAAAGCTAGCGTTCCGTAAGTGGAGATGTGGATGCAGTCTTTGGTGTGTGTGTGTGGAATAATAATAAAAACTCTTGAATAGTGCTATACCCTGTGAAGAAATCAAGAGCTTACAGCGTTCTACAATATCACAAATACAGAGAAACAAACATAAAAATCACTCAATTATAAAACTCCACCGAAACATTAAATCAAGCCAACCATTAAATCAAATAGAGCTCATTCAGTTGTCATTCATTCAGTGTCTACAACATACAATTTCCACTGCTCAGGGTCTACAGATATACAGTTTACCCTGCTCGAGGTGTACAGAGATATATGTAGGTGTATGCAGTAAGAATGGCCACGCAGCATGGTCAAAACTGGATCCATTTCCTCGTTTGTAAACGCCCTAAGCACACAACCATAACGGTTGACTGGGCGTTAAACACCAAATCACTTCCTTACTCCTTGTTTGTATCTGGATCCATACTTAAAGAATCAGACACGTAGTTCAGTGAATATGGAATCCACTGTATCCACAGCTGCACCAGCACTGACAACATCCTGGCTGAACAGTTGTTCTGGCATTCTGTTGCTGTTTCAGGTTAAGCACAGAATTGGTCTTGTCTGGTTGAATGTTTGTTGCAATTTTGAAACGTTGGCAGATATATTTGAACCTTTCAGTTTCATTGTCAAGGTTGCAATGCTGTCAGATAGTGTCCACTTTCTTAGGCTGGTAGATGAAATCTGAAGCTGCGTCAGTGCGTGTGAGACAGTCTTGGGTGTGACGGACGTTTTTCGTTTTTATTCACAGCTGTTGTTCAGAATCAACGAAAGCCAGCTAGCGTTACTGAGGCTGAAAAAACGGAGGCAGAGAGAGAAGGAAACAACGTCAGCTCTTCAGAGTTATGAGGTGAGTTGGCACATGGTCAGCAATCCGTTTTGTCAGCAGTCTGTTGTGACTAGCCAGGTCTAGTTGCTCCAACTTACAGTGTGAGTGCCGAGTATCGTGTCTTGTCAGTGATCTGTTAGGACTTTGAAGACCCCTCTGTGAGGACCCGTTCCTCTTTGTGATAACCCATTCATTACATGTGATTCTCTGCATTGCTTGCCGGAATGAAATGTAGCTCAGTGACATCATAGCACCACTTGGGGGTTATTAGTCAGTTAGGGTGCTGTGATTTACTAATTCATAATAACCCTAACTTGACACAGTTTGGGATTTTAACGCCCTTTCAACTGCATATGAAACCCTCAGGCTGATCTTGACAGAGTAATGGTGTGATTTCAAGCGGTGTAAACGAGGAACAGAAAAAATACAGCTGCACTGCTCAGCAGCAGTAACAATCCCTCCACGGATTGGTCACACAGTTCTGCACCACTTTCTCATGCAGTGCCCAGCACATGAGGAATCATTATTTTTTTAATCTCCGACCTTGTAATAAAAGGAATACTGCTTTGTCTTGTGGAATGTTTAGTGTTTAAAAAAAAAAAGAAGGGAAGGAGGCTATATTCCCTTAGGTACACGATATTTATCTAAGCTGACGTCAAGTCACTGCAGTTTCTGAAGTGTGTTCTCGGTTGCTGTTTTCTCAGAGTTTCCTGTCATGGCTGGAAGGTTTCCTGTTCATGCAGCTGTATCCTTCTGCAGCCTTTGCCCGCCGCACAATGAGTCTGGCCATCCTGTCTCTCCTGGTGCAGGACGTTCACACAGGTAGACACATCAGCATGTGCAGTACTAATAATTGCAGCATTTTGTGGTTTATTACGAGCACGGATCAAACGGTACTTGTCTTCAGATTGAGCATGAAACCTGTTTGAATCTGAAAGCGTGGAAAACAGCAGGAGGTATTCTTTAGCCTTTATTTTCCCTGTATACAGTACAGTTACTGTTCTCAGCGTTTTGAACGTGCTTGCATGAACACGGCTGCACCTAGGCATGGATTTGTTTGCATTTTATCAATCTTAATTTTACCTGTACATCAGTACTGTGAATATACAGCATGGATGTATCTGCATTTTACAGATCTCTATTGCTCCCATAAATCAGTGTCGTTAACATGTTTGCATACAGTATAGATGCCTCTACACTTGATAATTCTTTATTTCCCCTATACACCAGTGTTGTGAATGTACTTGCATACAGCATCGATGTGTCTGCTCTTTATAAATCTTCACCATCACCATCTTTGTTGCCAGTAAGTATTATTCACTGCAAGATGTGTGTGTGTGTGTGTGTGTGTGTGTGTGTGTGTGTGTGTGTGTGAGAGAGAGAGAGAGAGAGAGAGATTCTCTGATCTGGACAACTGCTTTCATTGCAGATAAAGATGGCAATGGCTACAAGCCACTAGGGGGCGCCACTGTCAACCACGTGCACACTCTGCTGGAATGTCTGACCGACACGTTTGAAGAGAACAAGCAGGAAGCCTTGAAGCTGCTGTTGGCCTGCACTTCAAATAACACCTGTCTCTTGGTACGACTTCTTTTGTTGGCCTGCACTTCAAATAACACCTGTCTCTTGGTACAACTTCTTTTGTTGGCCTGCACTTCAAATAACACCTGTCTCTTGGTACGACTTCTTTTGTTGGCCTGCACTTCAAATAACACCTGTCTCTTGGTACGACTTCTTTTGTTGGCCTGCACTTCAAATAACACCTGTCTCTTGTACGACTTCTTTTGTTGGCCTGCACTTCAAATAACACCTGTCTCTTGGTACGACTTCTTTTGTTGGCCTGCACTTCAAATAACACCTGTCTCTTGGTACGACTTCTTTTGTTGGCCTGCACTTCAAATCACACCTGTCTCTTGGTACGACTTCTTTTGTTGGCCTGCACTTCAAATCACACCTGTCTCTTGGTACGACTTCTTTTGTTGGCCTGCACTTCAAATCACACCTGTCTCTTGGTACGACTTCTTTTGTTGGCCTGCACTTCAAATCACACCTGTCTCTTGGTACGACTTCTTTTGTTGGCCTGCACTTCAAATCACACCTGTCTCTTGGTACGACTTCTTTTGTTGGCCTGCACTTCAAATAACACCTGTCTCTTGGTACGACTTCTTTTGTTGGCCTGCACTTCAAATCACACCTGTCTCTTGGTACGACTTCTTTTGTTGGCCTGCACTTCAAATCACACCTGTCTCTTGGTACGACTTCTTTTGTTGGCCTGCGCTTCAAATAACACCTGTCTCTTGGTACGACTTCTTTTGTTGGCCTGCACTTCAAGTAACACCTGTCTCTTGGTACGACTTCTTTTGTTGGCCTGCACTTCAAATAACACCTGTCTCTTGGTACGACTTCTTTTGTTGGCCTGCACTTCAAGTAACACCTGTCTCTTGGTACGACTTCTTTTGTTGGCCTGCACTTCAAATAACACCTGTCTCTTGGTACGACTTCTTTTGTTGGCCTGCACTTCAAGTAACACCTGTCTCTTGGTACGACTTCTTTTGTTGGCCTGCACTTCAAATAACACCTGTCTCTTGGTACGACTTCTTTTGTTGGTATGGAGTGATTGTTTGTGTTTTCCCTATGGTTTAGAACACTTTGGACTTCTTCTTCCAAGATGTTTCAAAGTTGTGTTAAAACACGGTCAAAGTTTGATCCTAATGTCCAGCAAATCTCTCGTGGTCTGTTGTTTGCTTTGCTGTGTCTTTCAAACGCATTCTTTTGTCATGCTCTGTCGGCTTTCTTTAAGTGTCTTTCAAGCGCATGCTTTTGTCATGCTCTGTCTGCTTTCTTTAAGTGTCTTTCAAACGAATTCTTTTGTCATACTCTGTCTGCTTTCTTTAAGTGTCTTTCAAGCGCATTCTTTTGTCATGCTCTGTCTGCTTTCTTTAAGTGTCTTTCAAACGAATTCTTTTGTCATACTCTGTCTGCTTTCTTTAAGTGTCTTTCAAACGAATTCTTTTGTCATACTCTGTCTGCTTTCTTTAAGTGTCTTTCAAACGAATTCTTTTGTCATGCTCTGTCTGCTTTCTTTAAGTGTCTTTCAAACACATTCTTTTGTCATGCTCTGTCTGCTTTCTTTTTAAGTGTCTTTCAAACACATTCTTTTGTCATGCTCTGTCTGCTTTCTTTTTGAGTGTCTTTCAAACACATTCTTTTGTCAGGTCAGCACGAGGTCA
This sequence comes from Alviniconcha strummeri, assembly GCA_963584105.1. Taxonomy (NCBI): domain Eukaryota; kingdom Metazoa; phylum Mollusca; class Gastropoda; family Provannidae; genus Alviniconcha; species Alviniconcha strummeri. The sequence continues at coordinate 21,250,813 of OY757543.1, read as the reverse complement.
TGGTTGTGCAACACAGTGTTTGTTTGCTAGACTTGTGTAATGCCATGTCATCTCTGGTGGGGGGTGGGGGGTGGCGGAGGGGTGCTGGTGAGGACCAGCATCCCAGGAGGTGGGGCAAGAGGGAGACTATGCCTAATGCTACACTGTCACCACCAGAATGATTTCCACATTAAGATGGGCAGCGATGAGAGCCATTTTAATGTATCGTTAACTATTAAGTGCAGATTAAGTCGCAAGACACGTGTCCATAAATCACCATTTCTGAAGAGAGAGGAGAGCCAAAAATGGGGATTCAGACCTACATTGCCTCCTTACCATGGGGATTCAGACCTACATCTTCTCCTTACCATGGGGATTCAGACCTACATTGCCTCCTTACCATGGGGATTCAGACCTACATTGCCTCCTTACCATGGGGATTCAGACCTACATCGTCTCCTTACCATGGGGATTCAGACCTACATCATCTCCTTACCACCCTAACACCTTACCGCTAGGCCAAAGCAACTCACAGCATGCAGCACAGTAACGAGTACAGAGCTGGTTTCTAAGGACTGCCAGGGTGAAAATGTTTCCAGTGTGCTGTGCAGTTTCCCACCTCTGTGTTGTTTGCTTTCTCCAACAGACGGAAGAGAAGTGCAGGGTGCTGTACTCGGCAGGGATGCAGCTAGCGGCCAGCACCCGCCCCCAGGACTGCGGCACCGCTGCCTACATCTTCAGACTGCTGCTGCAGCAGCCGTGCGCAGAGGGCATCATGCAGTCCCATGGACCTGTCCCGCAGCTGGACCTGCGTTGTTCCTCAGAGGAAGGAGGGGCTGCTGGAGGTAGGGAAAAGCTAGCAGACATCGATAGCAGTATGCTGAGTGGGGTGGTAGGGTGTGTGCAGACATCGATAGCAGTATGCTGAGTGGGGTGGTAGGGTGTGTGCAGACATCAATAGCAGTATGCTGAGTGGGGTGGTAGGGTGTATGCAGACATTGATAGCAGTATGCTGAGTGGGAAGTGGGATGGTAGGGTGAGTGCACGGGGTAAGTTGGGGCAGTTGTTTGTGTGGGGGGACAGGGTGCGCCAGTGTGTATGTTTGTCCGTGTATGCTGCACCGGCAACACACCACCAGCTGTTAGAATAGTCTCTTCAGACACGATTTTGCTCTGTACGCATACATTAATTATGACTGATGTTATAAATACTTTAATTGTTATTATTATTCAGTACCATGCCTTATTCTGACAGGTTCTCCTGGCGAGAAAGGTGCAAGGCAGGAGGGGGGACAAGAGACCGGCCTGGAGAAGGCGGTGCGGGAGATGGGGGTGGAGGACGGGGGAACGATGTCGGCCACCTTGCAGCTGCTGCAGGCCCTGCTGCGGCTGCTGGTGGAGCAGGTGGCTGTGGCCCAGACCAGCCTCATCCTGGCCGCCGCCAACCGACCCATCTATCCCACGCTGCACTGCATCCGATACATCCTAGAGGGCGTTGACTTCAGGTGATTGTTTTGCTTTTTGGTGGAGGAGAGGGAGTTGGGGGGGGGGGGGGGGGCAAAGAGGGGGTATGGGAAGGGATTTTATTTTATTTTTTTAGAGGCAGGGAGTAAGGATAGCTGCAGAATCAACCTCAAACAAATATTGGAGAAAAATAACCTCAGCTTTGTGGCAGCAGATATAAATATTTGATTCCTTTTAAGAGGGGGGTCAAGGGGAGGGGAAGGGGTATTTTTTAAAATTTTATTTCTCCGAGGCAGGAGAGAGTGAGGATGCAGTCCACGGAATCTTCCTTGGACAGAGTGGAGAAAAGAAAAAGCAGGGACTCTGTGACACTGGATGATAGAAAAAGATTTTATCCCTTTTTATTTGGAATGGGGGGAGGAGAGGGGTTTGGGATGACCCTGGTCATATTCGTTGAAGAGTGCAACTTCCTCCTTGCGCTTAGAATAGTCTCTCCGAACAAGATTTTGTGCTTGATAAATGCTGTAATTAATTGATGAATTAATTACAGGTGTTTGGAAGAGTGCCACAAGCCGGTGTGGAGCAGGTACGTTGGCCGTCTGCTGGAGGTGTGTCTGCAGGTGGCCGCCATCGTCTCCCCTGTGGTGCAGAACTCCTCACCAGAGGGCAACGTTCCTGAAGAAGCGGTGCTGGGTACGGCAGTATTGTGTGTGGATGTGGCTGGGCATGCTTGTGGCTGCTCCTGTGTGCATGTGTGTGTGTGTTCCTGTGTGCATGTGTGTGTGTGTGTCTGTGTGTCTGTGTTGTAATGCATGTATGTGGCTGTTCCTGTGTGTGTGTGTGTCTCTGTTGTAATGCATGTGTGTGGCCGTTCCTGTGTGTGTGTGTGTGTGTGTGTGTGTGTCTGTTTTTATGCATGCATGTGGCTGTTCCTGTGTGCATGTGTGTGCCTGTGTGGCATACATGTGGCTGTGTGCATATGTATGGCTGCATGTGCAAGTGTGTGGCTGTGTGCATGGGTGTGGCTGTGTGCATGGGTGTGGCTGTGGACATGGGTGTGGCAGTGTGCATAGTCTGTTTGCATGGGTGTGTCTGTGGGCATAAATGGGATGGTGTGCACGGGTGTGGCAGTGTGCATAGTCTGTTTGCATGGGTGTGTCTGTGGGCATAAATGGGACGGTGTGCATGGGTGTGGCAGTGTGCATAGTCTGTTTGCATGGGTGTGTCTGTGGGCATAAATGTGGCGCCACTGTGCAGGCATGGGCTGTTCCTGTGTGCTCATGTGACATGTGTGGGTCTCTTTGCATATGTGTGTGACTGTGTGCTCATGTGACATGTGTGGGTCTCTTTGCATATGTGTGTGGCTATGTGCTCATGTGACATGTGTGGGTCTCTTTGCATATGTGTGTGGCTGTGTGCTCATGTGACGTGTAGGTCTCTTTGCATATGTGTGTGGCTGTGTGCATGTGTGTGGCTGTGTGCGTGTGTGGGTCTCTTTGCATATGTGTGTGGCTCTGTGCATGTGTGTCAGACTGCATGCATGTGTGGTTGTGGGCATATGTGTGGTTGTGTTAGTGGGGATGTCTTGCTGTGCCAGTGTGGGGCTGTTCCTGTGTACATATGAGTGGCTGTGTGCATGAGTGGGGCTGTGTCACTGTGCGTGTGTATGGCTGTTCCTGTGTGCATGTGTGGGGCAGTATCACTGTGCACGCATGGGGCTGTTCATGTGTGCATATGTGTGGCTGTGTGCACGCATGTAGCTGTGTCCGTGTTTACATATCTGTGTCTATGCACATGTGTGCGTAGCTGTGTGAACGTGCGTAGCTGTGTCTGCGTTTACCTGTGCGTGCTAAACCGTCTCCACGTGGATTCCAGGCCCAGGACTGAAGTTTGACCTTGGGCTGATGGCGGAGGTGGAGGAGAGTCGCCAGACGGTGTCGCTGATGCCGGAATACCTGGTGGTGTGTTGCTGGCGCAGCATCAAAGAGGTGTCGCTGTTGTTGGGGGAGCTGTCACAGCGTGTGCCCATCACGCAGCCTGGCGCCGTGTCTCAAGGTCTCTTCTCTCTGCAGCAGGTAAGGCAGTTGTGTTTTAGGGGCGGGGAGAAGGGGGAGACAGCTGTTACAGTTTGTTCCAGTCATGCTGCCTGCCATCTCTCAGGGCCTCTTCTCTCTGCAGCAGGTAAAGCAGCTGTGCATTTAGAACAGAATTTATCGTTATCTCCCCACTGCCCCCCCCCCCTTTTTTTTTTCTTTCTCCATCTGTTTGTGCTTTACTGGGATGAATACTTTGGCATTTTCAGCTTCAGTTCTTTAGGTCGCAGTTCATTGAGGGAGGTTTCAAAAAAGCTGAACATTTTGAACACAGCGTTATGTGGTGTTACTGCTGTTTTTGTTTAGTCTAGATGGTAGTGTTAGCTTGTGAGAGCCTACATATATATATGCACTGTGTGTATCTGGGGCCGTGAACATGCAAGGTGTTGCGTGGGAGTTTTCATGCACCATATGTGAACTTTCATTCGCTGATCCAGTCATTCATTCATATAATTATATTTAAAAAAATGCATTCATATATATTTTAAAAAAATGGCAGGAACAGGAAGTATTTTCAGAGTTTTCTGCGAACAGGTGGAGCAGATGGGGCAATACTTTAAGCAGCAGCTGATGGAGTCGCTGCACCGGGGGGCCTTTGAGCTGGCCTACGCCGGCTTTGTCATGATGTGCCAGATGTTGTGGAAGTGAGTGCTGTTATGTTTGTGGTTTGTTTGTTTTGGAGCCTTTGTAAACCCCCAGGGGTGAGAGAGAGAGAGAGAGAGAGAGGCCCACAGAGAGAGACGGGGGGGGAGCCCAGAGAGAGAGAGGCCCAGAGTGGGTGAGGGGGGTACAGAGAGAGAGAGATAGAGCTATCCCTGACCAGGCCTGTACGCAGCAGAATCTGTTGGTCTCTTGCTGTCTCCAGCAGTCAGAGAGTCAGTGACACCACTGCCTCCTCATCGCCTGAGAGAGATGGAGGGAGAGAGAGAAGAAGAAGGGAGGAGGAGTGGGGGGGAGGGAGGGAGAGAGAGGTACAAGGTGGGAGAGAGGAGACTGGAGGAGAGAGAGAAAAAGGGGGAGAGAGAAGAGGGCATGAGAGTTTGAAACTATTTACAGTCATTTCTCTTTAGAGAACTTACTCATCTCAACTATGTGGTAACATCATATACAGCTTTCGTACTGAAAATGGTGTGAAAAACTGGTGCTTTGCGTTGTTTTGCTGGTGACTAAAGGAGCCCATGGAGTGAGCTCCAGACGTTGCCACGGCGATGGCTGGAGGAAATGATGTCAGCCATCACATCCCCTGGGGAGTCCGTTGGCCTGTGCGCTACCCGCCGTAGTGCCGGTGTGCCCTTCTTCATCCAGGTGAGTGCATCTTCAGCCGAGAGCACTGTGCCGTTCCCTGGCTCACAGGCCTCATGGGGGTAGGGAAGGAGGGGACGGAACTGTGAGGAGAGGGCTGCAGGAGGGACTGTGGGAAAAGAGATCCGGTGAAGGAACTGTGAGGAGAGGGCTGCAGGAGGGACTGTGGGAAAAGAGATCCGGTGAAGGAACTGTGAGGAGAGGGCTGCAGGAGGGACTGTGGGAAAAGAGATCCGGTGAAGGAACTGTGAGGAGAGGGCTGCAGGAGGGACTGTGGGAAAAGAGATCCGGTGAAGGAACTGTGAGGAGAGGGCTGCAGGAGGGACTGTGGGAAAAGAGATCTGGTGAAGGAACTGTGAGGAGAGGGCTGCAGGAGGGACTGTGGGAAAAGAGATCCGGTGAAGGAACTGTGAGGAGAGGGCTGCAGGAGGGACTGTGGGAAAAGAGATCTGGTGAAGGAACTGTGAGGAGAGGGCTGCAGGAGGGACTGTGGGAAAAGAGATCCGGTGAAGGAACTGTGAGGAGAGGGCTGCAGGAGGGACTGTGGGAAAAGAGATCCGGTGAAGGGGATGAGAGGGAGATTCATTCATGGAATACCTTTTTGTTGGTCACACACTGTTGCATGAAAAATCTGCCCTCCAGCCCCCTTCCCCAAATCCTCAGCCCCACCCTCACCTCCCAAAAGAGTGAGACTACATGCATGTGTGTGTGTGTGTGCGTGTGTGTGTGTGTGCGTGCGTGTGTGTGTATGTTCTTTATTGTCATTGTGTATGTGTATACATGCAGTTTTATGAGTGCGTGCGTGCATGCGTGTGTGTGCGTGCGTGCATGCGTGTGTGTGCGTGTGTGTGTGTGTGTGTGTGTGTGTGTGTGTGTGTGTGCGTGCGGGTGTGTGTATGTTCTTTATTGTCATTGTGTATGTGTATACATGCAGTTTTATGAGTGTGGGTGTGTGTGGGTGTGCGTGTGCGTGTGTATGTATGTGTGTGTGTGTGTGTGTGTGTGTGTACTTTATTGTCATTGTGTATGTGTATACATGCAGTTTTATGAGTGTGGGTGTGGGTATGTGTGTGGGTGTGTTCGCGCGTGTGTGTGTGTGTGTGTGTGTGTGTGTGTGTGTACTTTATTGTCATTGTGTATGTGTATACATGCAGTTTTATGTGTGTGTGTGTGTGTGTGTGTGTGTGTGTGTGTGTGTGTGTGTGTGTGTTCTTTATTGTCATTGTGTATGTGTATACATGCAGTTTTATGAGTGTGTGTGTGTGTGTGCGTGCGTGTGTGTGTGTGTGTGCATGCGTGTGTGTGTGTGTGTGTGCGTGCGTGTGTGTGTGTGTGCGTGCGTGCTTGCGTGCGTGCGTGCGTGTGTGTGTGTGTGTGTGTGTATATGTTCTTTATTGTCATTGTGTATGTGTATACATGCAGTTTTATGAGTGTGTGTGTGTGCGTGCATGTGTGTGCGTGCGTGCATGTGTGCGTGTGTGTGCGTGCGTGTGTGAGTGTGTGTGTGTGTATGTTCTTTATTGTCATTGTGTATGTGTATACATGCAGTTTTATGAGTGTGTGTGTGTGTGTGTGTGTGTGTGTGTGTGTGTGTGTGTGCGTGCGTGCATGTGTGTGTGTGTGTGTGTATATTCTTTATTGACATTGTGTATGTGTATACATGCAGTTTTATGAGTGTGTGTGTGTGTGTGTGTGTGTGTGTGTGTGTGTGTGCGTGTGTGTGTGTGTGTGTTCTTTATTGTCATTGTGTATGTGTATACATGCAGTTTTATGAGTGTGTGTGTGTGTGGGGGGGGGTGTACATAAGCAGTCATGCGTGTGTCTGTTTCAGTATGCTTTGTATGATTATGTTTATTGTTTTTTGTTTGTTTATGTACTGTTGATTTGTATGTGGGTATTTGTGCATTGTATGCTTTTCTTTGACGAAGTTCTAAAGTGCTTTGAGTCTCTAAAAGTGCTCTATAAATTCCCTCTTATTATTATTATTATTAATATTATGGTTATTTGGTCTGACACTTCTGAATGCACTGCCGACAAGAGGGTTAATGTTTTATCTCCTGTTGTATTATGTTTGTTTGTTATGAACAGGCTATAGTGGCCACTGAGACAGCAGCTAGTGGTCGGCCGAGCTTCCACCAGGCTATTGGTCAGCTGCTGGACATCGCATTGTCCAGTCCCACTTCAGCACAGCCTGCCAACACAGATGGACAGGTATGGAGGGGGGAGGGGGTGGTGTCTTTGGAATATTTTCTGTAATTGTTTTATAACACCTTTTTTTTCCGGTGTTTTTTTTCACACTTCATGTTTTAGGGGGAGGGGCAATATTAGAATTGTCTTTGAAATATTTTCTGTCATCATTTTTTATCATAACAGATTTTTAAAGATTTGTTTTTATATGTTTAAAAATTATTATTTTTACATGCTTCCTCTTTGGTTTGATTGCCTTCTGACATTGGCGGGTGTTGCTATTTTTTAATCTTTGTTGAACCTTTGTGTGCAGGTGCATGCGCTGAACATCCTGCGAGCATTGTACAAGGACACCAGGCTGGGCGAGGATGTGGCGCCCTACATCTGCCAGGGTCTGAAGGCAGCCATCTTGGGATTCAAGTCGCAGTTCTGGGAGGTCCTGACCATTATTTTATTTTATTTTTAAATCCCTTGCACTGTCTAGGCGCCAGTCTGAAACAGAATGAAGCCCACAGTGCTTGTCTAGAATCAACATGCAAGGGAGCTCATTAGCACTCTAAGACATCACACAAACACAACAACAAAGACCTGAATCGTGTATGGTAGCTCTCGCCTGGCATGCAAGTAAGCACAAAGTACATGAACTCGCGTACATTTGGTCAAGTTTGTGTGCTTTATATTTACTCGCATGCCAGATGAGAGTTACAGTGGGCGACTCAGGTCTTTGTTGTGCTTGTGTGACATCTTTCAAGTGTGTTGTGCTTGTGTGACATCTTTCAAATGCTGTGTTTGTGTGACATCTTTCAAATGCTGTGTTTGTGTGACATCTTTCAAATGCTGGTTAACTCCCTTGTTTGTCAGTTCTGTCTGTGCGCCATGTATCATTTTATTTGTAAGTCATTGTGTCCTGGTTAACTCCCTTTTTTGTTAATTCTGTCCATGCACTATGTACGATTTTATTTGTAAGTCTTTGCGTATGTCTCGCCTTGATTTAACCGTACTGGTTGACTGGACGTAAAACACCAAGTTACTTACTTACTTTGTGTACATGGAGGTGTCTGCAGACATGGTTTATCTGTGATTGCACTGACTACTCAGTGTCAACATTCAGATGTAGATTGTTCAGTTCACTGTTGTTTTACGTCCCCAGAGACTGTAAGGACCATTAGGGATGAGGAGCCGAGGATGTCCACCTGGACTTTCACGCAGCCCCTGACCTCTGATGTTGTAGAAACTGACCTCTGATGTTGTAGAAACTGACCTCTGATGTTGTAGAAACTGACATTATCATGATTGTTTCATGGAGGCAGTTGGATGTTGGGTAAACAAGATTACATGCAGCTATGCAAAATGGTCGTTGGCAGATTGTCTTACTTTTTGCACCTGTGATCTTTTGTGGGCATGTCTAGTAACGTCTGCCCATGTTTTCCCTGTCATTTTTCTGCACACAGCCTGTAGTGACCAGTGGTGTGGTGACGGGTGATGCGGAGAGTGCCTGCGGCACTTGCTGGGGGTCACATGTAACACGGTTACCTGTTTAGTGTTTGACAGATCCCTAACTCACGCTACCCTTCACTCATTACTGGTTTATCATTTAACAGATCCCTAACTCCCTTCACTCATTACCAGTTTATCATTTAACAGATCCCTAACTCCCGCTACCCTTCACTCATTCCTGGTTTATCATTTGACAGATACCTAATTCCCGCTACCCTCCACTCATTACCGGTTTATCATTTGACAGATCCCTAACTCCCGCTACCCATCACTCATTACCAGTTTATCATTTGACAGATCCATAACTCCCGCTACCCTTCACTCATGACCGGTTTGTCATTGGACAGATCCGTAACTCTGCTACCCTTCACTCATTACCGGTTTATCATTTGACAGATCCGTAACTCCACTACCCTTCACTCATTACCGGCTTATCATTTGACAGATCCGTAACTCCGCTACCCTTCTGCTGAGTGCACTGATGACTCGCATCTTTGGCGTCAAGAGGAGCAAGGACGAAAGCATGCTGTCCAAACGCAACAGGTGGGCTGGCCCTCTGGCAAGGTGTTATCATGCCCGTCTGAAAGTATTGAAGAGGTTCTTGGTCCTGTTTCTTGATATTGTAGGTCACCGGACCTAACTTTAGGGATAAATGCGACAAGAGGGGAGTGTGCTCATGTGAATGAGATGGTACTTTGCTTACATTGTTACTTTTACTTTTTCACTGGTATTTTTGAGAAAATGTTGTGTTTTGTGTGGGTTAAAGATTGCTGTGTGTGTATTTGTTGGTGTGTAAGTGGGTGTGGGCACATGTGTGTGCTCGTGCGTGCACGTGTGTGGGTGTGGATGTGTATATGTGAATGCATGGGTTCTCGTTTACCAAGTCAAAGATTCTTTTGCTAAAAACTTCATGGAAATATTACATTGTACCTATTTCTCAGGAAAGTGTGATTTAGAATGATATCATGAACAGACATTGTTACAAAGTTAGTGTCTTTTTATGCAAAATGATGTCATGAACAGACATGGTTTAGGTACTGTGAAAAAAAGTATTAAAGAAATACATCAAACCCAGAAAATAAAAAGGTATGTGTTCTTGCTTTCATCAATAATGTGTTGGAATTTTGCGGTTTGCTTTTGCAGCCAAACAGGGCGAGCTTTTTTTCACAAGTACCCTGAGCTCTACCAGTTTCTGCTCACAGAATTGGAAATGGCAACTCAAGATTTAGGGTCAGTATACCGCTTTTTGTCCTAACATTTGCTCTATGCTGAAATCCCCAGTGTTCAAGTTCAAGCATTAATCTATAATGTATTGTACTGATCAGTGAAGTACTGAATAGGTCAGGTGTATCATAAACAATTTTACTTTATTATTAATGTTGCTGAAATTGGACTTGATCACCATTAAAAAGACGTTTGTCTGAAAGAAGAGGTTTTTAGTTTTTTTTTAGTACATCCAGTAAAAGCAGGGAAGCGAAATTGGAAATTAATCTAAACGCTGGAGGAAAGGGAGTAGGGGTTTGTGTGTATTAGTTTAAAAAATCTCCAACGGGCAATTTTGTCACTGTGAATCTTTCATACATGCAGCGTTTCTTCGTTATTCATGCGTGGTACCCATGTTTTCCTTTGAATGGAGTAAAGAAGCTGTTGATTTGACTTGAAGTTCAATAAGACCAGTTTTGACTGTTACAGCAACAACAGCCCCATTTAAAATCAAAACAAAAACCACACACACACACACAAAATCCACACACACACGCAAAGAACAACAACAACAGCACAAAAGCCACACACACACCAAAAAACACACAACAACAACAAAGCATCCCCCCCAAACCAAAAAAAACACCACAACAACAACAGCTCCCCCCCCCCCCCCCCCCCCCCACACACACACATCCAGTAAAATCCAGCCTAACACCACTGTGAATTATGATGCAAGCATGACTGTGATGCAAGCATGATTGTGAACAGGTCCAGCGGACATCTGCACCTGCACCCATCTCTTTACCCGGTGCTGATGGTGCTGGGGCGCCTTTTTCCCTCCCTAATGCCACTGTGAATTGTGACACAAGCATATTGAACAGGTCCAGCCACAGTGAATTATGAAGCAAGCATGATTGTGAACAGGTCCAGCGGACATCTACACCTGCACCCATCTCTGTACCCGGTGCTGATGGTGCTGGGGCGCCTTTTTCCCTCCACCATGGAGGGCACCACCACTCGTCTGAACCTGGCCGCCTTCATCCCTTACGTCATCAAGTGAGTGTTGCGTTTTGTGGCATGCGTACTTCTCTCTTTATCCTTGTGTGTGTGTGTGTGTGTGTGTTCTTTACTTCCTCGGCTTGCTGTACAAGGAAGCCTGGCTGCCTTCATCCCTTAGGTCACCAAGTGAGTGTAGCATTTTGTGATGCACCTACTTCTCTCTTTGTTCTTGCGTGTGTCCTTTACTTCCTCTTGGTACAAGGATGCCTGGCTGCCTTCATCCCTGACATCATCAAGTGAGTGTAGCATTTTGTGACGCACCTACTTCCCTCTTTGTCCTTGTGTGTGTTCTTTATTTCTTCTGCTCATGATACGGGGTGCTTCTGGCTGCCTTCAGTCCTTATGTCATCAAGTGAGAGTGGCACTTTGTGACATGCCTACTTCTCTCTTTGTCCTTGTGTGTGTGTTCTTTTTTTTCCCCTGTTCATGATACAGTTTCTGTTTCTTTTGCACCACTTGCCTGAATCTGGCTGCCTTTATTCTTTCTCACCAGCTCTTAAAAATTGTGCTTGCTGCGCTGTGTATGTAGGATGGGTTTGTGGATTGGTGTGTGTCTGTGTTTGCATGTATGCATACTCATGTGGATATGGGCTTGTGTGTGTGTGTGTGTGTGTGTGTGTGTGCGTGCGTGCTTGCATACACCTCTGTGTGTGTATCACATGTGTCTGCGTGTCACATGTGTCTGTAGCATGTACCAGTGCATTTGTGCATCACATGCATGTGTTTGTGTCTTTGTGTGTGTGTGTCTCATGTCTGCGTGTCACATGCGTCTGCATGTTTTAGGTGCTGCAGCAGTCCAGTGTACAAGACACGTATGATGGCGGCCCGAGCCTTGCAACCTCTGGCTGGCAAAGAACAGCTGACCATTGTGCTGACCACTCTGCTGGACACTCTCCCCAAGCAGCCGCTGACTGCAGACTCCAGGATGCCGCAGAGTCACATCCACGGCATTTTGCTGCAGGTACAAACACTGGGGTTTCTGTCATTCAGACTTTTGGGGTATTTGTTTTTTTTTGGTGTGCATTGTTGTATCATGTTTGCTTCACATGAAAAATATGAGTGTGGGGTAATTAATGATGAGTGTTATGTCTTATACTGGTATGAGTCTGGCGATTGATTTTGAGGAAGAAAGTAATGTTGGCAGTTTTTGGCCACTGCTTGAGTGGATTTTTTTTTATATGGTTTGATTCTGTCTCCTCTGCCTTGCTAGGTTGTTGCAGTTCCTCTGTACATTGTGGTTATTGGTTGTGTGTGTTGAATCAACGTGTGTGTGTGTGTGTGTGTGTGTGTGTGTGTGTGTGTGTGTGTGTGTGTGTGTGTGTGTGTGGTGTACATATATGTGTGTGTGTGTGTGTGTGTGTGTGTGTGTGTGTGTGGTGTACATGTATGTGGGTATGTGTGTGTGTGTGTGTGTGTGTGTGTGTGTGTGTGTGTGTGTGTGTGTGTGTGTGTGTGTGTGTGTGTGTGTGTGTGTGTTTGCCTGCATGAGGGTGTGCATGTGCGTTTCTCTGATAGTCGATGTGCTGTGCAAGTCTCCTGTATTATTAAGATGGTTTAATTCAAATCAGGTGTACCATCTTCTCTTGCTGACTGCCGATGTGAGCGGCCCACTGCTGTGGAGGCTGGGCTCCGTGTGCGCCTCTGGCTGGCTGCCCGTCATCTGGCTCATCTCAAGGTCAGCCTCCGAAAGTGCCGTTCTCAAATAGGGTGGTGTAGCAAGTTTCCTGCGGTCTTTGAAAGCTTGGGGAAAATGATCGGCCATTCTCAAGGCCTTGAATGCCTGTGAAAACTGAACAGATCGACTGAGATCTTTGAAGGTTTGTGAATTTTAGCTTCTCCTGCCAAAGTGGCTGGCAAATGGTTTGCCTGACTTTGAGAATAAGTAGCTGGATTGCTTGAGATCTTTGAAGGTTTGTGAATTTTAGCTTCTCCTGCCAAAGTGGCTGGCAAATGGTTTGCCTGACTTTGAGAATAAGTAGCTGGATTGCTTGAGATCTTTGAAGGTTTGTGAATTTTAGCTTCTCCTGCCAAAGTGGCTGGCAAATGGTTTGCCTGACTTTGAGAATAAGTAGCTGGATTGCTTGAGATCTTTGAAGGTTTGTGAATTTTAGCTTCTCCTGCCAAAGTGGCTGGCAAATGGTTTGCCTGACTTTGAGAATAGCTAGCTGGATAGCTTGAGATCTTTGAAGGTTTGTGAATTTTAGCTTCTCCTGCCAAAGTGGCTGGCAAATGGTTTGCCTGACTTTGAGAATAGCTAGCTGGATAGCTTGAGATCTTTGAAGGTTTGTGAATTTTAGCTTCTCCTGCCAAAGTGGCTGGCAAATGGTTTGCCTGACTTTGAGAATAGCTAGCTGGATAGCTTGAGATCTTTGAAGGTTTGTGAATTTTAGCTTCTCCTGCCAAAGTGGCTGGCAAATGGTTTGCCTGACTTTGAGAATAAGTAGCTGGATTGCTTGAGATCTTTGAAGGTTTGTGAATTTTAGCTTCTCCTGCCAAAGTGGCTGGCAAATGGTTTGCCTGACTTTGAGAATAAGTAGCTGGATTGCTTGAGATCTTTGAAGGTTTGTGAATTTTAGCTTCTCCTGCCAAAGTGGCTGGCAAATGGTTTGCCTGACTTTGAGAATAGCTAGCTGGATAGCTTGAGATCTTTGAAGGTTTGTGAATTTTAGCTTCTCCTGCCAAAGTGGCTGGCAAATGGTTTGCCTGACTTTGAGAATAGCTAGCTGGATAGCTTGAGATCTTTGAAGGTTTGTGAATTTTAGCTTCTCCTGCCAAAGTGGCTGGCAAATGGTTTGCCTGACTTTGAGAATAGCTAGCTGGATAGCTTGAGATCTTTGAAGGTTTGTGAATTTTAGCTTCTCCTGCCAAAGTAGCTGGCAAATGGTTTGCCTGACTTTGAGAATAGCTAGCTGGATAGCTTGAGATCTTTGAAGGTTTGTGAATTTTAGCTTCTCCTGCCAAAGTGGCTGGCAAATGGTTTGCCTGACTATGAGAATAGCTAGCTGGATAGCTTCCTTCAAGCTTTGGGTGGTTATTATGTTTCAGATATAATCCAGATTTGTGACTGATCTGTTTGTTTGTTTGTTTAAAGGTCATGAATAATCCCTGGGAGGTGCATGAGCTCTGTGCCTTTAAAAAAACGTAATTTAATTCCAGGCAGAACCCATGCTTGTGCACAAGGAAGGTGGCCCTGGACGTGACAGACCTCATCCTTTCCAGCACCACGCCTGTGGCGACCTCTCTGCCTGACGGTGACCAGCACAACCTTCACGCCATCACCCAACACCTCATGGATGTCCTGAGCTTGGAAACGTTGCAACCCACTCCCCCTTACAGCCCCCACATGCCCTTCCTGTCCCAGTTCCTGGGCTGCGTGGCAACGCTGGCCATGAAGTATTTGTGCTTTCGCCAAAGGGAAGGGGTGACGGTGGAGGAGACGATCCTGAGGCTGCTGGGCTTCGAGGCGTACGAGGTGCACCTGGCCGTGCTGGAGTCTCTGATGACCTGCTGGGCGGAGGCTGGGGAAAGGAGACGCAGAGGTATTGCTTTGTGTCTGTGTTGAATGATGTCTGCCGCCCCTTGGGTAGAACCCTGCCTGTGGGTGGTAAGAGTTGTGTGGTTCAGGCATGGGTTAATTGTCAGTTAAGATGCACTTTTGACTGTGTGTCAATCAGTTCATGACCACTTTTTTTCTTCAATTTTTGCATTGTCGTTTGTGTCAAGGCAAAGGTGGAAAAGTCATCATGGTGGAAGTACTTAACACTGAAACGATGCAAACTTTATGATCAGCTAGACTTGTGAACACTTTTTGAAATTGTTTTTATGTGTGATGTTTCCAAAATATGCATGAAATCATATAATTTCCAACGTGTTCCTTGATTACAATTTGGATAATCTCAGATTTTTTTTCGTCAAAATTTTGCTCTGGTCCATTGCTTTGATTGAAGACAGTGCCATGGTTATCTGTTTGTGTCCAAACCTGTCCTGCTGAAGACACTGCCATGGTCATCTGTTTGTGTCCAAACCTGTCCTGCTGAAGACACTGCCATGGTCATCTGTTTGTGTCCAAACCTGTCCTGCTGAAGACACTGCCATGGTCATCTGTTTGTGTCCAAACCTGTCCTGCTGAAGACACTGCCATGGTCATCTCTTTGTGTCCAAACCTGTCCTGCTGAAGACACTGCCATGGTCATCTCTTTGTGTCCAGACCTGTCCTGCTGAAGACACGGCTGTGTCCAGACCACATCAGCAGTTGTATTCGCAAAGATCTCAACGTTTCTGAATCAATAGGTGGTGACTCGTTCCAATCATGCCAACACGTAGCAAGAGGATGAATTCTCTTTTATACTCTGCCACTCTTCTTCCAGGGCACAGATCAGCGGGAGACTGTGACCAGGCAGATCCAGACAGGGAGGATGCAACAACCACAGCACTGGTGGAGCAGGAAGCTGACGGTGATGGTTATGGTAGTGGAGATGGTTGTAGCAGTGGCAGCGCTGACACTGTGGTTATTGGAGCTGCCATGACGACTGCTGTGGTGGACCACTTGCTTCGCATGGGGTTGCAGGAAGATGCGCTTGCCGAAACCGTCATCAAGGTACATGCACTCACTGCACGTGCATTGCTTGTCTGTGAAGAAGATGTGGAGAGCAGGTTTTGACCATGTATATTGCTACAGGCAAAAGTGCAGTCCATTTTGAGCATGCATTCTGGCACAAAGTCATGACAACCCAGTTTAGAGCAACATTCTGGGGAATCCTGATCACACGATCAGTGACGTGGTTCGTGGCGTAGAAGCATGGTTGCAGTTGGTGCCATTTTTGAGTTCTAAAAGTTGATCTGTTTAATGATGGATGGAACTGGATGGAATGGCAAGTGAACTTTGAAAAATGGGCAGAAAGATGTCTGCAACAAGGTGGAAATAGGTCTCTGGTTCATCAGATGTGTGCTAGAATAATATTTCAGTTTATTATAATATTCTAGAATATTCTCTTCCTAAACCGTGAGATATTTTGTGTGTGCAGCCGGTTTCCTGCACACACATTAGTACATGCACATGGAGGGGCCCCAAATATTCAGGCAGCTGCAGGCTTGCTTCTGGCGTATTAAATGAATTTTGTGTGATTTTGAATTTTACATTCCTACATATCTGCACACTCGTCCACGTTTTTTAAATTTATTTTTTATGTTTTATTTTATTATTTTATAGATTTTATATCCTGCCTTTTAAATATTTCTTCTCCATACAGGTTTTCCATTTGCTGTCCCTGCCTCCTCTTGCCAGCATCATCAACCAGAAACGCAACAGTAATAACGTGAGTATTTTGTTGAAGAAATAAGAAAACCGCTCCCCCTGGTGTGACCGGGAGGGAAACTGACTGCTTTCTCTCTCGTCCAGGTCACAGCGAGGGTTCGCTGTCTGCTTGTTAACATGCCTGAGCTGAAATCCTGAGGTTCACCCATTGTTGGATGATGGTGGTGTATGCAGCCATTTCCCTTCAGGCAATTTTGTGTTTTGTTTTTTCATTCCAGCCATTTCCCTTCAGGCAATTTTGTGTTTTGTTTTTTCATTCCAGCCATTTCCCTTCAGGCAATTTTGTGTTTTGTTTTTTCATTCCAGCCATTTCCCTTCAGGCAATTTTGTGTTTTGTTTTTTCATTCCAGCCATTTCCCTTCAGGCAATTTGTTTGTTTGTTTTTTCGTTCCAAGATCAGCTTTACCCACCATGCTGGCAGCTGCATTTTGACTTTGTGGACTGCATCAGTTCCAATCTTGAAGTCGTTCAAATTCTAAGGTATACGAATTTTGGGGAAATCACCTTTTACAAGGATGACTGGTTGTTGTGTAGCAGGTAGAATGCTGGCGTTTCAGCAGCTGGACAGTTGTTCAGCCAACAGATTCCAAAAGATAAGGCATTTTAGTTCCAGCCACATCTGTCAGTCTGTGCATTTAGAAATAGTGGTAACGTTGACAACCATGATTTTGCTGAAAATATTTTGAATGGTAGATTGTATGTGTGATCTAGATTTGTTGATTTGTTTTTTCTTCAGGTGTTTGAGCAGTTGCTGTTGAAGTTACAAATGGAAAGAAGGTGAGTAAGATGGAGAGGGGAGGGGGTGGGTTTTATTTTTCCATTTCATTTATAAGGTAAACAAAAAGGAAAACATGAACTGACACTCTGGAAGAAAGCATGCAAATGATAATAATGGTTAATTGTTTGATTTGTTTATGGCTTATTGTCTACTTTTTATTTTTTTATGTGTGAGTTATTTATGGATGATTGTTTTTAGGTATGAGTTCTAAAGTTATTTATGGATGATTGTTTTTAGGTATGAGTTCTGAAGTTATTTATGGATGATTGTTTTTAGGTATGAGTTCTGAAGTTATTTATGGATGATAGTTTTCAGATGTGAGTTTATGACATTATTTTTGGATGAGTGTTTTCACATGTGAGTTTATGAAGTTATTTATAGATGATTGTTTTTTCAGGTGTGAGTTTATGAAGTTATTTATGGATGATTGCTTTCAGGTGTGAGTTAATGAAGTTATGTATGGATGAGTGTTTTCACATGTGAGTTTATGAAGTTATTTATAGATGATTGTTTTTCAGATGTGAGTTTATGAAGTTATTTATGGATGATTGTTGTCAGGTGTGAGTTTATGAAGTTATTTATGGATGATTGTTGTCAGGTGTGAGTTTATGAAGTTATTTATGGATGATTGTTTTCAGGTGTGAGTTTATGAAGTTATTTATGGATGATTGTTTTCAGTGCAGATGTGAAAGCAGCCCTGATCCAGTTTTCAGGGTGTCTGTTCCCTGCACTCTACAGTCACCTGAAGGTAGCGAGTCCTTGATTTGCCATCTTCCTCTTATGTATGTGTTGTTCTTCCTCTTATGTATATGTTGTTTGCCGCTTATGTATGTTTTTTCTTTTCTTTTTTCTCTTACATATTTATTGTTTTTTTCTCCTTGTTGTTTTTCCTCTTGCTGTTTGCTGTTCCTCCTCTTACGTATTTGTTGTTTTTCCTCTTATGTCTGTGTTGTTTTTCCTCTTGTTTTAATTATTTTCCCTCTTATGTATTTGTTCTTTTTCCTCTTATGTATTTTTTGCCTTTTTTCTTTCTTTTCTGTAATGTATTTGTTCTTTTTCCCACTTACATAATTGTTGTTTTCACTTCCTATCTTGTGTTTATGTGACATCTTTCAAGTGTTGAATAATGAAAATGTTTACATACATTCAGACTCATGCTTGCAGTCTCCCCCAAAATTTCTCCACCATAGCTCTTGAAGGCTACGTAGATCCAAGTTTATTCCTGTCATCATTTGCTAGCGTCATTATCTGTCTGCTTGCTGCTTGAAAAAGGTCTTTTCACTTAATATTTGCACTTTTATTTTTAAATTGTTGAATTAAAATACAGATTCTTTTTCAACCTTTTGTGTGTTTTTATCCTATTTGTGCTTGTGTCTTGTGTTTTTATCCTATTTGTGCTTGTGTCTTGTGTTTTTATCCTATTTGTGCTTGTGTCTTGTGTTTTTATCCTATTTGTGCTTGTGTCTTGTGTTTTTATCCTATTTGTGCTTGTGTAAAACCCAAAACCCAAGCACAAATAGGATGAAAACACACGAAAGGTTGTCACTGATCATTCAGTGGATGAGGGCATGCTGCATAAATGAACATCCTTATCCTCATCATATCACAGTATGATTACATGATTGACTGACGGTTGCAGATGAAAGCAGATTCTGACAACCAGGTGCTACAGTTGTTGAGGGAATGGAGCAGCATCTTAGCTGCCAGCTGTGAGGTCGAGCAGCCAGATGACCTTCACCTCAGCTGCGCTCATGTCCTTGAGGACAATGCCATCCAGATGTTGGTGGACACAGATCGGTGTCTTGGTTGGTGGATGCTTTATGTTTCAAACTGTTTGAACTGAAGCGAGACATTTCATGGAGAAATTGGGGGACACGTTTGGGCATAAAATCAAAGTTTTCTGGTACAGTTGAATAAACATAAGCACCAACTGTGCAAAAAAGTGGATGTGGGAAGGATGGGGTAAAGTGATACTTGGAATTTGGAGCACAGCATCAGCAAAAAGTGTATCTTGTTCAGTGGTTGGTTTTTCAGGGTTGCTGTTGAAGAGTAATTATGCTTTGCTACAAAGTTGTTGACTACCCCATTGATTGAACTGCTGTACATACAAAGGGTAAAACTGCAGGGACTTTTTTGTCCAGACATATATATATATATAACAGTCTTCTGTTTGTTACAAGACATGAAGAATGGATATGAAGCAGGATAAATATGTTGCCAGGTTGATCACAGAATGTAATTTCAGACTGACAATCTTTCTTCTTTTTTTCCCCTTTTTTTTAAAACCAGGACGACTGGTGTTTGATTTTTGGACTTTGCTGGTGACCTTGCTACAAGCTGATGACCTGGAGGTCAAGGATGTTGTTGCCTCTATTTCGGGCAAGCTGTGTTCGTCTGGGACGGGTGAGTCTGTGGCCACACAAAGATCTGTGGCAGACTGCACATAATGAAGAGCACATTTCAAATCTGAATTTATCACAAGCAGCCATTGGTCATAGCCTGACTGTGAATTGCTGGTAGACACTTTGTTTGTTATTTGTCAAAAAAGAACCATGTGCATTAAAATCATCATTTGATACATTACAGAATCATCATTTGATACACATGCATGCACACACACACGCACACACACACACACACACACACACACACACACACACACACACACACACACACACACACACACACACACACACACACACACACACACACCACAACACAATACAAAACACACCACAACACAAAACACACCACCACCACCCAACCCCCCTCCACACACACACACACAACACGCACGCACGCACGCACGCACACACACACGCACAGGTGCATAGTACTGGGATGTCTAAGCGCTTGTTCATGGAGATCTTGGAATGTCAGCTGAGCGTCTGCCTTTATTTCAGGTGGCAGCCACCCAGAGCAGGCACTGTTCCAGCTGACTGGCACCATGTTTTCCCTCCATGCTGGCACCAGTGCCATCCACTGCCTGACCACTGCTCTCTCCTGGATGACACCCCAAAGTCCCAGTGTAGAGGTCAGTATCATTTCTCCATGCTAGCACCAGAGTCCGTAAGCCTGGCTTTCCTTTCACGTACATGTGGGAGTGGTCAAGAGCATTAGAAAATAGCTTTCGGCTTGTGGTCATTTGTGGCTATTTTGATTTCATTGTCAGCTGGATGATTACGGTTATGGTAGAGTCCTGTGTTTAAGGGTCCGTTTGTTGAAACATATTTAAATGTGTGTTTCGTCAATTTGCTTGTACAGCGCAGTGTGTTTAACTGGTGCTTTAGAAGAACTGTCTGTTATTATTAGTGTTGTTTTTAGATAGCAATTGTGATTACTTGGAACACGACACATTCAGAACTGCCCCACTGAGCTATAAACTGAATTGTTTGTTAGATGATGCAGTCATGTCTGTATATACCTCAGCCTTGAATGGCAAGAGGGTGAAAGTTTTCTGATGCTTTTCCTTTGTCTTTCTCCTCAAGAATGGGATGGAGAGGCTGTTTGACAAAGGGGAGCTGAACACCTTCCAGGACAGCGTTGCCTTGGCAAGAGTCCTGTCTGAAAGTCTGGAAGGGATCTTGAACACCCAGAGCAGACACAGTTCGCAAAACAGTGCCACTGGGGAAGCCCGCTTCCCCTCTCAAGTCCAGTTCCTTCCTCAGGGTGACCCCAGCGTCCTCACCCACCATTTCCAAGCAGCCAAAGCAGACGATGAAGAGCTGATCCACGTTGTTCAGACCATTTTGAGTTTGGCAGAGATGGAAGCAGGCCTTCCTGGAACTGAGACCAATTCTCTGGAGCATTTGTTTTTGAAGAGTTCCGTTTACTGTGATCGTGCTGTGCTGCTGATCAAGTTTGCCCTGGTGGCACGCGGCTTGCAGACTCTTTCACGCTTGTTGCCAGTCTCGGGTACAAGTCTAAAGGCAGCACACCAGAAGATGACGAGCTATGTCAAGTTCCAGGTGAACAGACATCCCAGCTGTAATCTTCTGCTTGGCTTTCTAGTCGACAGCTTGTGACTGACTGTATGTTTTAGCATTATGAAAAGCCGGTACACGTGTCTTGCATTATGAAAAAGATAGGTGCGAGGAAGCATGCATGTGTTTACATTTGTGCAAGTGCATGTGAACCTGCACATATTCAGTTGGGGGGGGGGGGGGGGGGGGGGAAGAACTGCTTTTTATACCTCAACCAAAAACTTTCATGTTGTGGGTGTTTGCTCAGATGCCACTTATTTTAAGGCGGGTCTTTAAAAGACTGTTTTAGATTTTTAAAGAAAACTTGTTCTTTCTTCTAGTTTATATTTAACGTCAGTCTTGTTTTACCTGACATACATAATCATGTGTGATAGATACAACTTGAAGGTGGTCTGCATTTGCTTTGGACAGGCAGTTGTATGGGGATTCCAGGGAATCTTTTGGTTTTGTCTTTTTAAAGATTTACTTTTATGGTAAAGGTCTGGTTAGCAAAATGTCAGTGTACATTTCTCTTCGAACCCCAATTTAGTTTGACCCACTTACCGTATGTTTGTAATATGCAAAGCTTGCAGAGAATGAACATTGAGAAATAATATTGTCTGAACCTGTTCAGATCATGAAACACTGTTGACAAATTTGTGTTCATTCTGTTAGGAAATGCACTGTATGTGCGTGCTGGAGTGTCTGTGTGTGCTTGAGTGGTTGTGGTTACTATATGCTTGTAATTTTTTTTTATTTTATAGATGGTTCTTACATTCTTTTTTTGTTTGTCTCTGTCTGTCTCTCACCCACACCCACCCAGAAATACTTGCACACACGTATGCATTCATACACATGCATGCACGCACACATGCATTCATATGCACACGTGCATTTATACACACACACGTATGCATGCACACATGAATTCATACACACATGCTTGCATGCAAACATGCATTTGTATGCACATGCATGCATGCACACATGCATATATTTGGTGTAACTTTGGATGCAGTTTAACTGAAACATTTTAGATCCAAACACCCAAAAGGTTAAAAAAAGACCACTGACTTTATTAGGGCAACACAAAATATTTGCGCATTTTAGGGGCAAACTGATGGGTTGACAGGTAAACAATAAAAATTGTCTATGTATTCTGCTTCGATTTGGTCCTGGAAACTGTGGGCCATGCTTTATGCTGAAAGCAAGATGCACTAGATGTGGCATTGGATGAAATGATATAAAGTACTAACTGAATAACCTACAGAATAAGTGATAATCTTTTATGTCCAGCCACTAACACACAAGTGCAACACTCAAGTTTAATGTTCCACTGCGTTGGATAGTGCAAACTGGACATACAGAACTTTTTTCTTTTTTTTCTTCTTGAGGTTTTATATCTTGAGTGCATTGCAGTCTTTCAAAAAATTGCTTTTCAGTTCAACAGATGAGTGTCGATCGAGTAAGTGACGCATTTGAAAATGGTCTCGCTTTTGCTTCCTCTGTGACGTTTTCATCAAATTTGCTAAGTGAACAAATTGATTTTCAAGGAAGTGTGTTGTCTTGACTCAGGTAAAATGTTGATTCCAACAAGTGTTATTCAACGAAGTTTAGTGGAGTTCACAATGTTATCATGAAATGCGCTAGCTGCAAACACCGAAGGTGATGGGACATAACTTCTTCTTTCACTGCATACCTCGGGAAGACCTATTACCTCCCCTTTTATTTACCATTTTAGTTCTGTCTGCGACTGCCAGATGACGCTTCTAGAGCATTGACCAATCAGCTGTGGAATTATCGATTTGGCGCTAATCGTATTCAACATGGAGGTCACTGCGAACGATTTGTCATATGTCAAATTAGCATTGCTAGTGTTTCTTGGCCCCTCGCAACGTTGTGATCGTGTTCGATTTCTAATTTACAAGTTGGCAGGGTATTCAACATGAACGCACTGCTGCGGAGGTGAAAATGAGGCTTTAAATATATCCATCCAGAAAAAAGTTCGGCTTTCACTTTGCTGACCCCATGTGGTCTGCTGCAGGCACCCAAGATGAGAAACGGTTGCTCAGCTGAGAATCCTGCGGAAGCAGCATTCACTAATTATGGACTCGCCTGATAGTTTCGAATGGCGGCGTGCATAGTTGCTTTTCTACAGTGGGAAGGCGTGATTCCGATGCATCGGCGGCTATATTTCGCCTTGATGGGCGATCGGCCCAGATTTCGTCTGAATGGCCCCTAGGCGGCCGAGGAGTAGCAGACGGTTCCTCGCCGATCAGTCTGTGTAGGGAAGATAGTGCCGAAGCGCTGTCTCGACAGCATCATTCGGCAGCGGGTTCTGGTAGTGTGTGCGTTGTGATGAAAACTACACTGTTTTTGTGGCTGGAAATATGTACAGATTTATCTTTCTACGGCTGACAATGTGAAACTTGAGATTCGGAGACTGGTGCCTGCACAGGTTTTACCCGATTTCAACCAGTTCGTCGTCGTATTCTTGAAGACAACCAAAATGTGAGATTTTCTTCTTCTTTTTTTTTTATTAGAGGCGATGTCTTAGTGAGGCAGCATCAAATATTCATGTAGGTGCTTTGCATGACACTATTAATGGGCATTAAGTAGCACTTTGTATTAAATATTTAACTGACGCTTGGTGCTGAGTCTGGCACCGTCTCCTGACATTCGCGTGCTGAATGGCAATGAATCCTTCCCAGGCGGCAGGCCGGACAGTCATGCCAGCCGGCCATCGGGGCTAGTGGTAATCGATTGGAAAGGAGCAATTTTCCTTCGCACATGTGCTGGCATCAGACAACGTGCGTTTTGCAGCTAGCTATCTGTGGTGGTGTCAAGGTGGCAGGCGTTGTGGTTTTGTTGATTACTTGATGTGAGTACAAAGCAGCTTACTGCGGCCCTAGAGGGGAAGAGCATGGCCCACCGGCACAGCAAGAGGTCGGAATCATTGCCCACCACACTTCCTGCTAATGGCCAGCACAGCCACGAGGAGAATCCCAACTACATTGTTTACAAAAAGGTAGGTTGACCACTGTGGATATATACGTCATACATAAGGTGCCCCCCCCCCCCCTCCCCATATTTTTGATTAATTTTGTTTTTGTTTTGCGAAGCACATCACACCCAACCACATTATTAATCATTAATGGATTACATCACTCACCTCTTCTGTAGTTGCAGCTGGTAATCAGAGTGCATGCAGCAGTTGACTTTTCTTCTTCTCTAAACTTCTTCAGTCTGATTTGAGTGATTAGAATTAATTTAATCCATAATTTTTTTGAAGCAGATTCGGACAATGATATATACTGGTACATGTTGCTGAGCAAATAAGTATTATTGGCAACTATAAATTTTTGAAATTAGTAAAATGTGATTCCCCAATTTTGATGTTAGACAAAGTGAAGGTTAATCATTGAACCTGGTCTGGTGTAAACATGTGCATGCAGGCATACCCACGCACATGCAGGCGCATACAGTGACTCATAGTCTCTCTCTCTCTCTCACACACACACACACACACACACACACACACACACACACACACACACACACACACACACACTCTCCCCCCCCCCCACCCCACCCAACATTTTGTGACCATTTCTGTCTGGTATATTGATGTCATCAAAACAAATTTCAAACATTGTTACCATCTTGGGATTAGGCTGAGAACCTTTTGCTGTGCCTTTTGTCTCAGACTAAGTCAAACTACACACTGTGCAAGTATTGAACAAGGGCAGTTCCATGCTGTTTAACTCTGTTAATATTTACCAGTATTACCCAAATCCAAAAACAAGGAAAACCAACAGCTCCCCCCCCCCCCCCTTTTTTTTTTTTTTTTTTTTTTAGTTGCTAGGACAAGAGAATACTGAGCACTGCAACCCCAAATGTAACTAGAAGAAGAAAAGACCTTTTTCAATTTCACAGCAAAATATCTTCAGACTAGAGTTTGTGAAACTGTGTTTTTCTCTGTGTGGAAAAAAGAAAGAAAAAAAAGAAATTCAGATTTTCTTCTCTTTAGACTGACTGTCAGAGTAGGTTGAGAATTTGCAGTATCTGTGTGACTACCGGAATATAATTTCTAGTACTACTTGCTAGACCTGTGCATGTAATCAGTTAAAAGTGAAGTTCAGATCTGACTTCACTAGCACATATTGATGAGCTGGTTGAAAACTGAGGCTGAAAGTGAGAGGAAGAAGATCAAAAGAGATGCAAGAGAAAGACTCTGAGACTGAGAGAAAAGATTCAGGTAGAGAATGAGAGGGATGGAGATCAAAGAAGGATAGGACAGTGAAAGCAGGAGAGACAGACTGTGAGAGAGGGGAGATGTACAAAAGAAGATGTACAACTACAACTGTGCAAGTTACAAAAAGAAAAGAAAAAGGCCTGCCCTTCCCTGCCCTTCCCCGCCCTCCCCCTTCCTCCCTCTCCCCCCCCCCCCCCCCACCCCGGAAAAGAATATCACAAAAATAATATATACTGGCAATAGCATTATATTTATCGTAGCATCCAGTCCAGTCTGGCCCTTCCTGTCCAGCGTGTTCATCAGGCCTAATCTGATTTGTCTGATCCAATTGGTCAGCGCCCAGTCAAATCCTTTCAGTACGGTCCACTCAGTTCACCCAATCCTATTGTTCCTATTTCCAGTTGACTTGTTCTTGGTTTCTGAAAGTTCCAGTCCACTTAGTCCAGTCTAGTCCAAACCATCCATCCATCCTTTCAACCGGTCAGTTCAGTCTGGTCCAACCCTTTTCAGTATGCATTCTCCATACTCATCCTGCCCAACCCAGTCCGGTTGGCCTGTCCAACCCAATTTTGTTGAATTGGTTGTTGTTGATCACTTTTATATATATTTTATATATAGCACTATTCTCCGTTCTCAGACTCACTGCACTCATCTCACATGCGATTCTGAATGAATGACTAGCTTTTTTTAGCATGTTTTTTTAAAATATCCACTGAACAGTCTGAAGTGGTGTACTTACAAGTTACACAAGTTACAGTGCTGTTTTGTTGTTATGTGGCACCTGCCACATTAAACTGCTGCTGTTGGCACATTCTGTGTACATCATACAACCATGCATCTTGTCACCTCACCTCATGCAAAGCCAAATATGTAGGGTGCATACATCTACATGTTAAGCTGTAACCTGCCACCTGCATTTTGGTAGAATGACTGGGATCTTTTAGTTTTATGCGCTACTGCGAGAACACCGTAGTGGAACAGATACCGTTTGAAGTAAACATCAGTACAGAAAGTTGACCCTGGAGAAGAAAATTCTCCCACCGCTCCTGCCAGGATTCAAACCTGAGACCTTATGATCCCTGCTCCCCAGTTCAGCTGGTCCTGGCCAGTTTAGTTCTTGTGAACTGTTCTCGGAATATCCTGTCCACAGTCTGGTCAGCCAATGAGATCACCAGGTATAGTGTTATTCCTAGTGATGTAGTCCATCTGCTTTCTGGCACCTTCCTCCAAACTGCCAGATTTGGTTACGCCACTGAAGGGGCACTCTTTATCTCTGCGCAGCTTTCCACCGAAGCTGTCAACACCCTCTGAAAGGTTTGGGTACTAATATGACTGTAGAAGCAACCTAGTTCCCAAGCACGCATGTAAACAAACATGAGGTGCATCCACCCCGGGTAAAAAGAAAAAAGAATTCTGTCTCGATTCAAACGATCTTGGTTTTATTTGAGCTGGCGTAAGCAACATAGCTATAAAACAAACGTCTGATATGAGTTGTTTGTAACAAACTTACTACTGTTTGAGCTTCAACAGCTGACAGTTTTCTGGACCCAACGGTGTAACTAAATACGGCAGTGGCTGAAGGAAGGATGTTGTAAACTAGTGCTTGGAGTTTGCTTCATCCCATAAACTAATGATCAGCTGATCAAATCTACTCTAGTCTGTAGTCATCTAATTCATTTGGTCTTCCCTGGCCAACTGGACTGTTACTGTTACATTTAAAAGTGTTTTAGTCTATCTAATTTGGTCCATTATACTTATAGAAAACTGTTCAGCTCTTACTGGTCACATTTGGTTCATCCACTGATCCAGTCTAATCATCCATTCTAATTATGTTGACTAACACAGGTCCTTGTCCTGCAAGCCCAGTCTTGTCTGTTTGGTCCAGTATGTTAGTCTCTGCATCCACTGATCCAGTCTAATCATCCATTCTAATGTTGACTAACACAGGTCCATGTCCTGCAAGCCCAGTCTTGTCTGTTTGGTCCAGTATGTTAGTCTCTGCATCCACTGATCCAGTCTAATCATCCATTCTAATGTTGACTAACACAGGTCCATGTCCTGCAAGCCCAGTCTTGTCTGTTTGGTCCAGTATGTTAGTCTCTGCATCCACTGATCCAGTCTAATCATCCATTCTAATGTTGACTAACACAGGTCCATGTCCTGCAAGCCCAGTCTTGTCTGTTTGGTCCAGTATGTTAGTCTCTGCATCCACTGATCCAGTCTAATCATCCATTCTAATTATGTTGACTAACACAGGTCCATGTCCTGCAAGCCCAGTCTTGTCTGTTTGGTCCAGTATGTTTGTCTCTGGAGGCCAATTCAATCCACTTGATCCAGTCAGACCATCCTGTCCAGTCTGGTCAGCCTGGTCCAGTCCATTTAGATGGTCTAGTCCAGTGTGCCAGATCCAATAAGATGGGTCTGATATGGTGCATCTGGTTCTGTTAAGACTAGCCAGTCTGATTCTATCCAGTTAATAGATCTGTGATAGAACTTGCCCCCTTAAGTTACAGCATTGGTCTAGTTCAGTAGCTGATTTGGTCTCCATTTTGTTTATTCCATCTGATACATGTTCAAATGCAAATACAACGAGCCTGTCTTGTCCATTCAGTCTGTTCGTTCCATTTCCAGTCTGTGTATCTGTCAGATCCAGTAGCCGAGTAGGTCTGGACAGTCCAGTTCAGTCCAGTTAGCTCATCCAGTTTGATGTTTACTTGATTAGCCTGGCACAGTCTGGGCTGTCTTATAACTCATAAAAATTCAGTCTGTCTATCTAGTCCCACTGGTTTATCCACTCCAGTTGTGGACCAGATTGCACTGACTGCTGTCCAGTTGGCCTATCTGGTCTAATCAGTGTATGGTCAAGTTGATTTGGTCAAGTTATTCAAATATGTCAGCATGACTGGTCACTCAGTTTCGTCCAGTCGGTCCATTTGCTCAGTCAAGTTGGGCCATTCCATGCTGTCAGTGATGCCGTGTCACTGCACGTCCAGTCCTTTAGTCAGTGACTGATTAATTCTGTTTAGCAATCAATACCGGATCATTGTGGACATTGACAGAACACTGAGTAATGATACATCAGACCAGTGACAAGCTCTCATACATGTACTGATATAGTCCTGACCAAGGTCATTTCAGACTAGGCACATTAAACAAAATTAATAGCACATTGGAACAGTGCAAGTTTAACTAGTGAATGAGTATCAGACTATTAGTATTACTATTAGTGATACACTGCACACACTGTTGTGATTCAGAACAATGCACAATCAGATTGATATAGTGATAATATGCCAGAGTCCTGGCATTTATTAATCATTTAATGAGGTCATCCCCCCAGGGTTGAGGAAGGGGGAGGTAGTCTATTTGATTACTGCAGTAATGGTGTTATGATCATGTTACTGTCATATGTGTGTGCTTCACTGTTTTGTTAGTTTTCTTTTGTCTGATTAGTAAATGCGTGGTGTTTTGGAGAGGGGAAAAATTAACACAATTGAGACAGAAATCAGCCTAGTTACTAGTACTAATACTAGGCAAGCTACTATGTGATGTAGCATCTCAGTAAACAAGCCAGATCTGATTTACATCCATTCTGGATTGGCTAAGAAGCATTAGCCAGAAGTGGGCCAGATTATTCTTGCATACTGGCTTACTTCTAATCTGGACTGGATCATTTGGCCAAAACCTGACACAGTCAGCCAGAACCAAATCAGATCCCGGTTGGGTTTGCACAATATGACCCAGGCTGTCTAGATGGAAGAATGCTTCTGAGTCTGAAAGAGGGAAGGCGGTAGTGGGCTGGTTGTGTTCTGCCAGAGCGAGGCCTGATTGCACACTGGTTTGCTTCCAGACCAGGTGCATTTGGCCAAAACCTGACCAGGCCATCCAGATTGGATCCAGGTTGGTTTGGCACAATATGATCAAAGCCTTCTTTGGAAGAACGGAACCACACTGAATGTGAGAAGTTGGATCTGTTATATATATATATGTATGTATATATATATATATATATACATCCATCCCAATCCTGGCTGCATGCTGGCCATAATGGTAATAACTGGCTGTAACCAAAATGCTTCTAAATCGGATCTGGTATATTTACTGGGATACTGGTAAAAGTGGTAGAGTGTATTAAAAGTATGACTACCTTAGTACCTGTCCTTTGACTGACTGATTGTTTTTGACATGCAGTTTACTGTAAAACGTTTAAAAGTATAACGTGAAGACCATTTGTGGACTGTGTCCAACTGCAAATAGTCAAGTGTCACTAAATTGTGTGTAATACTAATATAAAAACAAATCCCCCCAAAAAAACAACAACAACACACACACACACACACACACACACACACACACACACACACACACACACACACACACACACACACACACACGCACACACACACACAAACAAAACCAACAACAAACAAACAAAAACTGCAACAGGAACAACAACAAAAACCCTCCCCCACCTGGACAAGGAAATGGAAAAGCAGTAAAGACCACCAGAGAGGGTATGTTGTGGCTCATTTTATCACCACAGCATGTTTTGTTACCAAACTACAGCATTGCCATCACCAACGAGATGGTGACAAATCATGCAGTTATTCTACCTTTTTAGCTTACTTTTCTTAGGTATCAGTTCCTGTAATTTACAGAGTGTAATATTGTGTGTGTATGTATGTGTGTGAAGGAGAGAGGCAGAGACACAGAGATAATCAGAGAGAGAGAGAGAGAGAGAGAGTGTATAAAAGCAATAAAGACCAATGAAACAAAATGGTGTGCAGTGATTACCCCTTTCACTGCCACACTGTACCATCACTGAAACCCAATCAACAAAGTCTGCAAATTTAAATCCTTAAAATCCATTTTTCTCCTTTGCATTAGCATTTAAGAGGATTTTCATCCCCCCTGATGATTGCACAGTAATGAAAGATTTCTTATAGGATAGGACCAGACGAATATTCTGTTTGTAAGCACATGTACATAGGCATGGAGATTGTACAGGCTGGGGCAGTGAAAGGGCTAAAATGTATAGCATTAGTTCTGTGCAAGTACTTCAGAAGCAGTTAATCAGACTTTTTTTCTTTAGACTGCTTACATTACAGTTCTTTTGAAAATGTGATGAATCCATTGAATAATAAATGATCTTCCTTTGATCTTTTTGCTTCATGACTGTCACTGATGTTGTGTGACTGATGTTAAGATAATAGTACTGAAAACGTGTTAGGCGCATATTATGTAGTAAACTTCACCTGGAGTACAGTAAAACATTCTAATAATCAAACAAGTTAATAATGATAAATAAAAAAGTAAAATAAAAACTTGTCACACCCAGAGTCAGTCCTTGTTTACCTTCAGCCTCATTAAAATTTCAGTTAACACTGATTGACTTGAAGATAATAACACACACACACACACACACACACACACACACACACACACACACACACACATCTTGAGGGAAGAGGAAAGACATAGTGTTGCTGGCGAAGGGGTGACAAAACATGCAGCAAATGTACCTTTTGGCATGATTTGTCACCATGTCATGTGGGTATGCCAGTGCGATACAACAGAAAAACCTGTGCAATGTGCATTCCACTGCACATGCATAATTAATTACACCATCTTACCACTGCTTAGCAATAACACTTAACAGTATTGCTATCATTCTTTAAAAATAATGATAAAGGCACCATCATTGCTCTGTTTGTCACAATGTCACTGACTGAGCTGGTTCATGGCAGTCCTTGAAAGATTTTTTGAAAACTGGAGACCAGGCGTGTTCCTTTTGTGTTGAATAAATTATGGTTTTGAAAAGGGAGAAATGTCAATATTCAAAAGCAAGGTGTAGTAACATGCATTGAGAAAGGAAGGTACTGATAAGAGCTTTTTGAAAAACTGGAGACCAGTTGCTCTGCTAAACATAGGTTACAAGCTTACTTCATCTTACATTGCACAATGCTTAAAATCGGTCCTACCTAAGCTTATATCTGAAGATCAGAAAGGATTCCGTAAAGGGTGGTTTATTGGAAAAAATATTAGAGTATCTTATTCAAGCTAGCATAATGTACTTGGCCTGCTCTTCATGGTTGATTTTGAAAAGGCCTTTGACAGTGTGGTGTGGCCATTCATCAAGAAGTCATCGATTAAATTAAAATTCAACTTTGGTAGTAGTATTACATGGTGGATATCAGCCTTTATTGTAACATTAAGTTCTGTGTGTCAGTTAATGGACAATACTCTGAATGGTTCCATATTCAAAGAGGTACGCAACAGGGTAATCCCCTGTTGCCGTATTCATTTCTTATGATTTATGTCCATCATGATTTGCCATAGTAACTTCAGGGCATTAAGATGATGCAACCTTTCTAGACAGAGAAAAGGAGAGAATAAAAAGAACTTTGATGTTCCAGACATATGAAGCAGGCAGACTTAAAATGGTTGATGTGAAAATTTCTTTGGCTGCTTTAATTTAGCTTGAAGATTACTTGTCAGAAGAGAATCCTTAGCAATGATGAGAAAATAGCAAAATATCCTACATGCATTGTGTTTGGCTGTTAAATTGATAAAGGACAGAGGAGAATTTGTGAATGTTCTTATGCTGAAAGCAAACAGTTGTTTTTGGGTTGGTGTATTCCAGCATTACAGGATTAAAAAAAAAAAAAAAAAAATGTGTTCCTATTTCCTTTCATGATTTTGCTGCTGAGCATCCACATTATATAATTAATACAGTATTACATGCAGAGACAAGAAGTCGATTTATAATCATGAGAAATTGAACAGAAAATGATACTGTGTCAATGGTCATTTATTGGGACCAATTGGGTATCTTTCTTATGAAGATTTTAAAGTAATGTACCCTGATGCCATTGTAAATTTCATGTTGTATAAAGGTACTGTGCACTCAGAAATATCCAAGCCAAGCTTGGACTTGAGTTTGAAGAACACTGTAATATTAATGAAGTATGGAAATGCATGTCAGGATTATGTTGAGGAATTGTGCAAAAATTCGGGTGTTCAGGCCTGATTTTGTAGTTTTCTTTCTTGCAAAGTACAATATAGTCCATGCCAAAAACAAATAATGGTAGCCCACTGATACAGGTTTTTGTAAAAACTGTTAAACAAAGGTTTGCCCTTGAAAAACAACATATTTGTAAATTACAATATAGTTAACTTTCATACGGATTGGGTACTGTGCAGTCACATTTGTACCTGGACATATTCTTGTGCTTTTTCGATTCTTATCATGAAAACAATTTTAGAAAATATTTAGGCTGATATGGTTATCGTCAACTCGACTCCTTACCTCCCTCTGTTCCTCTGTTCTAACTTTCTGGTGACAACATGGTGACTTTGACTTAGAATGTGATTTAGTATTACTATTCGAGGCTGCATCAAAGATGCACTAGATTGTGATAGCTCAGATGAACTCTTACCTTTGTCTGATCTGAAACCTGACATAAGAAATATGTAATCAAACTCAGGCGGGGGAAGGGGAAGGGGATGAATTCCCAGAAAACAAAATACACCAGATTATGCTAGAATGAAACAAATGTCTATAAATCCTGCTGCTCAAATGCAAACAGAAGAGAAGAGACTGTTCTAACCTGCCTTCATGTTGGTCATTCGTAATTATCTAACCCAATCCATTTTATAACAAGCAAAAGAACAGCCTGTGTTTATTCCCCGTGAGTTTCTAACCGTAAGAAGTATAACTATAGTATTTTGTTACATTGATATTGTGGGGATCAGAGAAAGGTATTTTCAGACATGTTCTCAGGGAGGGCTTCTATCATCGTTGGTCTTCAGCTTCATGCCATTGTCAGCGTCATCCATCACTGGCAGCTTTGTAAAGATTATTTCAACTTCTGTGACCCTTTGTCACTTCGTGCCCTCTGCGGTCAGTGCGGTTTTGGTGACCCTGATCTTGATGACCCTGCCCCCTTCCTTGCCCAATTCAATGCTGGTCAAAGCCTTCAACTAGTTTAAACTTGACACTGTCAGTCCTCTGTAGGCGATTGATGAAAGGATGTGGATGACTTTCCGGAGGTGATGCTAAGCCACTTAGTCTGGCTTGTCAAATGATGTCGATCATTGTTATGTTACACACCCATCCAGAAAACACCCGGCACTACAAGTACAGTGCAGTGCTAGGTATACAAGTACGTTCTGTGCAGCTCACAATAGTATGCTGTACACATTTTGCTGGCCGGACAAGCAACAGCTAGAAGGTAGTTCTATTTGGCTAACTCCAGAGCAGGCGCTTGTGACAGACTGATGCGGCGGGCACGGCTGTTGGCCTTCCCACCAGCCGCTGACCAATTCAATTCCAAACACACTGTGGGGCTGGCCCGAGCTGCTGCAATCTCGATTGCCTTCAGTCTAAACACTTGCCCAGGACATATGGTGCCATTCCCACTGATCAAACCTGGAATCAGGTTTGTTCCCTTGGCAAGAATCCAGGTTTTTCACCTGCACCCGCTGGGTTTCACGGTGGTTCAGGCAATGTAGAGAGGGGGGCGGTAGGTAGGCATATTCGTAGTAATACTGGGAAATTCGCAACGGTTTGTTGGAATTGACGTTGCTTGACCAAAATTAATGTGTTCCAGCTCCGTGGGTGTTTTGAAGACAAATCTGTCAAAGAGCACGAAATGACTGATGAAAAAGAAGAAGAAAGGGATTCATTTAGCTGCTGGGCAGAATGTACAGAATAATTGATGAACAAACAAAGCGGGTTGTTTAACGCTGGAAAGAAACAAAAGGAAATAATTAGCGGTGGAAAAGACGTCACATGAACACAACAAAGACCTGAATCGTCTACAGTAACTCGGCACATCCCGACTTGCAGGTAAACTGTACAAGGTAGATAGTTAGATTGTTTTTTAACTCCTATCCCATCACAACGATTATACCAAGGTAACAATAAAGTACATAAACTCCACCAAAGGTACATACATATGTATATATTAATAAGTACGTTCCTATTTAAAATGACGGATGATTGAAACTGACAGTTCCACAAAGTTTTGTGTTGCCGCAGCACAAGTGAGGCAGTTTTGCACTATGACTAAGAAAACAGTGCTGTTAATGATGAATTTGACTTTAATGAAATTGACGATACCATCGAATTAAGTGATTGATTCTTGGCAAGACATAGCCACGAAGGTTACACCAGGGCGAAGAACTGTCTAACGGGAAGGGGTGTCAATGAAATCGCAATGACGTCAGTCTACTTCACTGGTCGTGGCGCGTCATTTATGCTGATGAAGGATTGAGAACATTTGGAAGACGAATGGATCGAGAAGGCATCGGTTAGGCAGAATTCCTGGCAGCAGGCGAAGCATGTTAATTTAAAGTATATTCTGGGCTACACCGGGCTTAATAATGATATTGGAAATTTCTAATGCGCCTACTCTGCGGCTCAAAGTGCTGAACAAACATGCCACACATAAAGTACATCGAGACAGAGACTGTTATGAATTTAACAAAACAGCGTACACATCAGCACAGATTAAAATAGAGACCCTTTGAAATCTGTAGATTCCCAGCAGAGGGGATCTTAATTTCTGCTTACCGCAAACACCCACAATAGCGAAATCATTGACACTTTTATGTTATGCTGACAATGATTGGTATTCAAATGTCGAGCTAATTATCTGATCATTTTGTGTATTTTCGATGACTGTGACCGATTTTGTATATTTTCGATGACTGTGACCGATTTTTGAGATGTAGAAGTGTCTTGCACTTCATGAAAGGAGTTCCAGCATCAGCAGATGTGGAGCATCCGAATTTTGAGTTAATATAAGTTTGAAACGAATGGCAGTGAATCCGTCGCTTACTCACTGCGGCAATGTGTAGAAGATTAGCGAAACATTTTGATACAATCAAAGAGTTCACACAGTTCAGCGGTGATCCTTGTGTCCGTTTCATGGGGAGGGATCATCATCATCTCCATGGACGTGGGCCGTGATGCGGAATGGACATTGGATGTGGCCGGGTGTAGACTTGGGAATTCGCGACGCCTCTGAAGCCGGCTCGGGTGCTGGTAAAGGCAAAGAAGTCATCTTGACGCCACAGAACTCTGAAACGGTGAAAGCAAAAAACGGCCCCACGGGTCTTGGTAAATGCTTCGCGAGGGAGCGTTACCTTTATACATCATATGTCCGTTGTTGGTGAACTCGTTTTCATTGTTGGTGAACTCGTTGCTGGACTGTTTTGGCAAGGAGGGATTTTCACATTATGCAATATATATATTGTATACTGTTTCACATGCACTTTTACAGTTGCGATCGACGATGATGTTACTTGCTGGTCTTGTTTTGTGCAAGTTAGGTTTTGGGGTAGTTTGTTGTATTGCCGGCGTGTATTGCTCGATGGTCCGACGATTAAAACAATATGCCGCCCCCCCCCCCCCCTCTCCTTCCCTCCCCACCCCCCTTCCCACCACTACCCACCCAATAGGACTAGCGCTGCAAGCATGCAGGATTGCTGGACTTGTTTGCTGAAGACTTCATGAAATACGTGATGATGTATGGTGTTCTGATTGCGTTTCATGATCATTCTTCCTCTCTTCAAGCTATTTTCGTCCTATCTTGGGTCATGCAGTGATTCCGTTGTTTGCACGATTATCAACATGCTTCTCGTTTTAGCCGCATTTCCCTTGTTTGGAACATCTTTGCCAAAGCAGCCCACTTCCCCCAGAAGCACTGAAAAGAGAAGGCTGGGTCGGTGGGTGGGTGCGTGGGTAGGAGACTGGAACTGGTTGGGCGGGTGCTGGGCGTAGCTACGTACGGCGGGTGCCGTGACCTGTCAGATCCCCGAGAGTGAAGGTGAGGTCGGGTGACTGCTCCCGTGCCTAGTCTGCCGCGGTGACACCGGCAGCCGGACGGGCCTGGGCAAGGTCTACCTGCAACGAGCAAACAATACAAAGCCTACATGCATACAGTCACTACAGGTTTCCGGCAGTTAACGCGGAATTGGTGGGAAAGCTTGTCACTTTAGGAATGAACAACGGGCGAGGAGTCGGTGGTGGTAGTGTTGGTCAGGTGTCGGTGCTGAGGCAGATACACTCATGGTTGTGGCTAGATCGTACTGAGAGGTCGACAGGGACCGCTGTTGTGTGTGCTGTGGTTAGGAGACGGCTAGGGTGGGGCGACCGGAGCGCCGTGAATTTGGGGGGGGGGGGGGGGGGGGGGGGGGAAGAGCTTTATCTTTTCCATTTGGGTTGATTTGGGTTGTTCTTCTTGATGAAAAATTGGGTGGCTCTCATTGAATGGTGGGACGACCGGAACGCCGTGGATAAGGGGGGGGGGGGGGGGGGGGGGGGGGCTTTATTTTTTTTCCATTTGGGTTGATTTTTGTGATTGTTCTCGATGGAAAATCGGGTGGCTCTCATTGAAGAAAGATGGTTGGCACTGTTTAACAGGAGCCTGAACTTTCCGGAAACACCCCGGACAGTCGGAGGCCTTCCATATCGTCCTAAAACATGCAGAATACAATTCTGTTTGGTTTGAACAGTGATCCGTTTTCTGTCTGTTTCACTAATGGAATAACCTTGCGTTGTCAGCGTACGCCACATTATTTTAAACAGTTAACAGACCCACTGTGTAGCTTTACATCATGCATAGCGTTGATAAATGGTCCAACCGCCTGTTCATGTTTTGAGGAGGAGGGTGGGTGAGTGGGGATGTTGTTGCTCCTTGTTCTTAATCTTATTCTTCATTCCGATATAACCGCCATGGTTGACTGGGCTTTAAAAAACAGTTATCTCTCTTCTTGTTTTAAATGCTGTACAGTAAGTCCGGCTCACGGTGAGTAGTTTGGCTCACGGTGAGTTGTGCGCACAGTATGTTTCGTTCGGCCCACAGTAGTGTTATGTGTCGATTCGGCCCATGGTGAATTCGGCCCACAGATGAGGGTTATGGAAACGCAGCCGCGGGGTTATGGGACAACGTTAGTGCAGGCCACCGATCATGGCAGGCAGAACCTGTGTGTGTGTGTGTGTGTGTGTGTGTGTGTGTGTGTGTGTGTGTGTGTGTGTGTGTGTGTGTGTGTGTGTGTGTGTGTGTGTGTGTGTGTCCAGGAGCAGCGAAGAGCAGGTTCTGCAGTGGATTAGAAATCGAACAGAAGAGCCGAGCGGAGTGCTTTCGCCTGCTGACACACTGACAGACGATTGATTTGCAAACCTGCAAACTGTAATCCGTGACAGTGTGTCAACAGCGTCATTGCTCCCGGTATACTGTCTGTAGTGAGATGAGCGGACCCAGCGTCGAGGCCTTCCAAAACACAAACACACACACACACACACACACACACACACACACACACACACACACACACACACACACACACACACACACACACACACACACACTCATACACATACACATACAGAGCCTCTCGGTTCACATTACTGGCGCCGCCTTGGCCTTGTTTAGGTCAAACAATGATAGTTCAATGCAACTATGTTTAATGATCCAGCTTTGCAGTGGTTCCATAGTCTTCGGGGTCAAGCCACGTTCACGCTTCTGCAGTCCGTTCCGAGGCAGAACACGCTGTATTCCTCCGTCAGATAAATCTACAAGTAATCACGTTCGACATCTGATGAGGCTTTAGTCGTCTGATAATGTCAAGAAAGTATGGTCAGTCTGTGATGGGCTGTCTTTAGTTTTAGAACCATATTTGCTCAGCCATTTTTTGCATCGCGATATTTATGACTCAGAGGTCACACTGCATGTCAAATGTCAGAAGAGAAACAAAACGCCTTAATTATTCGGGTTTTAGCGCCGCCCCCTCCGCCCTCTCTCTCTCCTCTCCCCCCCCCCCCCCCCCGCCCCTCTTCTCCCCCCCCTTCCCTCGCCCCCTTATATAATCGTTATCGTTGACATGACGTTAAAAGCCAATTATATGTATCCCCCATCCCTGCCCCCTCCCCTCCATCCCCCCTCCTCCTCAAACACCTCTCACCACCCCTTTGATTTGGTTGGTTAAACGTGTTTAACGCCGAGTTGCCTCCGAAGAGGTACTATTGGGGACCAGAGATCACAGGGTGGGGGGGAGAGGGAGACTGTATTATATACCCTACCTAACGCTACACTGCCACCGCTAGTGATGACTCCTGCATTAAGATGGGCAGCGAGGAGAGTTATTTTAATGTATTGATTGATTGTGAGGGGCTAAGTCACAAAGACGGTGTCCATAAACTCGCAAGTTTTTGAAGAGAGAGGAGAGCCGCCGAAGCGGAATCGAACCGAGGTCCCTCTGCTTACCAGCCTTTTACCGCCTTTGCCGCTCGCTACAAGGCCAAAAACCGTCTCTCTCTCTCTCTCTCTCTCTCTCTCTCTCTCTCTCTCTCTCTCTCTCTCTCTCTCATCTCTCTCTCTCTCTCTCTCTCTCTCTCTCTCTCTCTCTCTCGCACGTACCACCCCATGTTGACCCAACTGGTTTTGATGCTGGTGCAGAGCGTAATATCTTTTGTCTCGACGGCCGTAATGCGTGGTGCTCCTGGGCCTTCGTGTTGGGAGAAAAAACACCATGACTACAATCAATGAGACGCCCTGTCCTGCGCGCCGGCACTTCTCTCTCCCCGGGCTGCCGGCGAAGAAGCAGGCTCTCTTCTCTTGTTGGTATTGATGAGTGGAAGCAAAGGCAAGGCAGGCTTTGCCTCCTCGATCCGGACCTCCTCCCGCCTGACGTCTTTTCTGATTAAAACAAAAAGAGAGAGGGGGGAGGGGTGGGGGGGGGGAGGAGAAGAAGAGATCGATCTGGGGGCTACTTGTATACCAGCAGCGGCCGAAAATAAACTCTGATATTAAATAGAAGGACATTTTATCAGCCCGTGTATTAGCTTCTTTATTGGTCAATCTTCGCTGTTTTATAGACTTGTGAAAAAACGATTCTGTGCTTGAAGAGAACACAGACGGGGAAGGCGGGGGGTGGGGGGAAGGGGGGTGTTGCAAAAAGACAGAAGTGAAAGGAAGGCTGTTGCCAAAGAGCGAACTGGTGGCGTGTGCGTGCGGTCTGTCTTTTCCGTATTCCCCTGATACCTTGAAGGCTTATCTGGTCTGCCCTAAATATTTTAGGTATGGCTAGCTTAAAATCCGTTGGAATTAGTCCGTGCTCTTTTTCATCAGATCATTGAATTCTTTCATAGCAAGTGTTGCCAGTCTCTTCTTGAGTTCTTCGTCCACACACCTTGCATTCGCGTTCCGAGGTTTTCCATCCCGAGCTTCCTGTTAACACGGTCTTAAACAGTAATATTTTTGTCATATCACTAGGAAGATATTCAATAATCAACTTGCGATAACCATAATGCACCAAGAGGTTGCGCTTACCTGTGTTTCTTTAAAGACAGAAATTTTGCCTGCAAAAGTTCCAAATGAATCATACTGGTAATTGGTTTTTATTGCCCAGTCAGCCACGTCGGTTATATAAGGGCGAAGCAAAAATTCAAAATCAAGAATGAAAGCGTTGATTGTGAGGTGTGTACGAAAAGCCGTTTGCGAAGAAATTTACATCGTAGTGCAAGGGAAAGCATTCTTGTTCTGACCGTGACGATTGGTTAGAGGAGCAACATGAACACACGCATTCGACGTAGCCTAAATCGGTGTGGTTTACCTGGACTCGCGTTTCGTTCCGATCTGCTCGTGATGGCTCTAGCTGGAACAGAAGGCTCGGGATGGAAACCACAGAACTCGGATACACGGTGTGGGGCCAGGTCTCAAAACACACTCTTCCACGACTCCCACGATGTAGGTCGTCAGGGAGTTTTTTATTCAGCTCGGATTTCACATTGTAGTGAATTGTTTTGGTGCGGTTTCACAGTTGGCAATGGCTGCATTTTCACTTTTTTTCTTTTTTTTTTTCTTTTTATAAATAATTTTTATATAGTATTCCAATAGCTTGCACGTGTATCCGGCATCCATTGTCAGATGGGCAAGCGTTAATTTTGTATTGAAAATCTGTCAGTAAGATAGTGTTTATAATAAGCAGCGAAACTGTGTTCAGTAAGTAGTGTCTTTATGTGTGTTGAATTGTTGACAGTTATTCTTTGTCGTACGTGTGAAAACATGATCGACCGGGCGTATTTTGAAAATTACACATTTTCCTTTTTTAGATCTTCGTGGTAATGTTGAGCTTCCACCTCCACCCCATCTTTATAAAAGAAGAAAAAAGGTTTCGTTGGAAATAGAATGTTAATGTAGGAGACATTTGCTTCGTACAATTCCCAGTGCGGACAGAGTGTCATTAGTTGTATCCGAGGGTATGCAACAGCTGCTTGTGGAACTTAGAGGTGTTGTCTGATACATGTTCTAGTTTCTTTTAACCAGAGGCTATAGACATAATAAAAGTCAAACAAATGTTTCAGTGGCATTTTGACTGTGTTGTGTGTATAGTTCATTTTTAGTTTTACTGACCGTCACCGATGACTTCGTGATTCGCCAAAAGAGCTTCGCACTCTTGTTGTGGAAAAAGAGTAGGGAGGTTCGGTGTATTTTATCTGCCAACACGGGCAGATGATTGTCAACACAGGCAGATGATTGTCTTTCGGTTTGTGTTTTGATACAAAATTACTGACAACATGACTGACCCAATGACAGATCAAGAGCTATGAATTAGCTTTTGTGCCATGAGTAGGTCAGTTGCGTGATTCGCCTGAGCCAGGAGAATACTGTTTGTTTTCCAGTTTCCGGTTTCGCAGCTCGTTCAACTTCATTTCTTCCCCACCCCTTCCCTTTCCCCCCCACACACACACACACACACACACACACACACACACACACACACACACACACACACACACACACACACACGCGCGCACACACACCCTTACTTCTCTCTCTCTCCGCTCTCAGTCTCCATAGGCTGGCTGATTTGTAATTCAGGGTAACTAAATCGTAGGGGTTACGAACACACACCGACACACCGACACACCGGCGCACGCATACACACACACACACAACACACACACACACACACACACACACACACACACACACACACACACACACACACACACACACACACACACACACACACACACACCCTGTAACCAGCTGAACTACCCACTTCAATCACGAAGTTTAAACTCGCTTGTGGAAGTATTACCTGTTAATTTTCCTCTTTTTTTCTTCTTCTTAGGTGAGGCACATGATGAAAAGGAAATAGATTTATGTACGATTCTCCACGTGGCTGTTTATTCTGGAGGGTAGCGGCACGTTTTTAATATACAGTAGCCTATTACTTCAGCCTTAAAAGTGACGGGGAAGACGCACACGCCGAGAGTTCAGTTTTACCGCTCTTTCAGCGTGCCAATTACGGCAAATAAAAGTAGAACCGACGCCGCTTCCTCCCCAACCATTATAACCCCCGCATGGCGTCAGCAGACAGATGAGCAAGGTGCAGCTTTTTGTGCTGCGGGCTAGCATTTCCGTTCCTGCTTAAAGGATGTTCTCGCTTCTTCCTCCCTTCTCTCCCCATCAACCTCCCCCCACCCTCCTCTCTCCCCCGCCTTACTTTCTGAGAAGCTTCGGCGGTCTTAGCCTGCGTGAGTGGTATTCTCAATCACTGTTGTGTCATAAGTTGATGAAGGCAAGTAAGTGCGAACGGAACATTTGGTTTTAGCGACCGTCACCGGCAGTGGGGGTTTCGGAGCCGAGCGGAAAGAGCGCCATTTTCCTGTACCTTCTACGTCCCGTCCCGACAGATAGGACTGACGGGTGGTTTTCACCTCGCAACCTGAACCAGCTCGCAGTGCTCACCAAGCTACGTTTTTGTGTGTGTGTGTTGTGTGTGTGTGTGTGTGGTGTGTGTGTGTGTGTGTGTGTGTGTGTGTGGTGTTGTGTGTGTTGTGTGTGTGTGTGTGTGTGTGTGTTTACGACACAAATTTCGTTCAAGCCCGGCTCAGCGGGAAGTGGGAATTGGTGACGTCACGTGTCCGACTACTCCTGCACAGTCCCAACTCCCAGCTAGTCCAAGCGCGGGGCCGGGCGACTCCCCGCCCGGGCCTAAGCTTCGCTGGGAGGGTGGTCCACATCCGGGCGTCGCATGGCAAGCGGTTCGGGGGCTTGGGCTTGCTTGCTTCGCTCGTCATGAGAGCCTGTGGCCGTGCAGTGTCTGGTGGTGGTTGGTGTCCGGCGGCACGAGCGGCGCAACGTATCACGGTCGGTCGATCCGCGAGACAGGCAGAGAGTGCAGGTCGCTTCAGGGCACTAGCTGACGTCAGAAGACATCCATTCTGCATTAATGACATTG
The DNA here is from genome assembly GCA_963584105.1 of Alviniconcha strummeri. Lineage (NCBI taxonomy): Eukaryota > Metazoa > Mollusca > Gastropoda > Provannidae > Alviniconcha > Alviniconcha strummeri. The sequence goes on along the minus strand of OY757543.1, from coordinate 21,208,459 downwards.
TTGCTTTGTTGCATACCATTGATGCCCGGCTGGCCCGGCTTTGCCCTCACAAACGGGACCGGCCTGAGCCTGTCAGACTTAAAAATATGAAAAAAAAGGGGGGTGGGGGGGTGGGAAAAGTGGAGGAGGTGGGGAGGTGGAGGGGGGGGGGGTTGGGAAAGGGGGAGGAAGGGGTGGGGGGGAGTGTTGGGAAAGGGGGAAGAGGGGGGGAAGGGGTTGCTCTTGTACACCT